>JAYGXS010000004.1:8438386-8563582 GCA_036362985.1 Ligula intestinalis | reverse complement strand
TGAATTCAATCACAGTCGGGTCGATTTTACCCGCCCAACTTATTGGAATCTACCATTAAAAAACAGCAAACCACCTGCCCAACCAGGATTTCCTAAGCAATAATGTAGACTTCACCAGATTGACTACTAGGCGCACTTAATTGTTAGGGTGTTTTGGCAGATTTTCTGAATTCAGTTGACACAATTTTGAAAATTTCGCGACCTTGGTGGGATTCGAGTCCACAAAAAGTGTAGCTCTATGCTTGGAATCCGTGTGGAGACGTTTTCTCAAATACCGGCACTGAATGAAAGTTCTTTCGGTGAAAGCACGCACAAAGATCCAGGTATTTGGACAGCTCCAAACTTACTGCCTTCTCAAAATTATAAGAGGGTCGTTTAAGAGGCGGCGATCACCATACACTGGACCAGGTCTGCTTCCATAGTGTTTCCGCCCAAACTGCTTGCGCGGATCATCACTACTTTTGTTATACCGCATTTAGAATACGGAATACCAGCATGGATGCCGTGATTCCATCGAGCAGGTGCAACGACGGACAACCAAACTAGTGAACTGTCTTAGGAATCTGTTTTACCCTGAAAGACTGATTAAGCTTCATTTGCCTTCCATATCCTCTCCCTATCAAACGAGGTACGACCTGCAAGGGACATTCCGTATTGTTCATGGATATGTTTGTACACTGTAACCCAAGATGTCTTTGAATTTACAAACACGACTCATTTTCGCCGCTGTCTTTACAAAGACACCGAGCGTGTTTTCGTCCAGCTTTATCGCAGTAAGTCAAGTTACCAGGTATACCCTTGCCTCTGCCATCTTCAGGCCCAGTTCCGTATGGGAAGAGGATATATGAGAGGACAAGTGGGTGAACGAGGTCGCGAAATCAGTCAGTTTGTCCAAAAACGACGGGAAGACCAAAGTGTTTTCATGCTGCATCCCTGCCAAAGAGATGACACCTCTCGAGACTAGTGGCTTTCCACTTGAAGAAGTCGACAGTTTCAAATACCTCGGAGCTAGGTTGCTACCGAATGAACAGAGTAAGGATGAAATAGTCTTCCAAACTGACGCAGCACGACGAGTTTTCTCCAGCCCTCAGGAATGCTTATGCACCCGACGCGATATTTCTATCTCAAAAAAGATACGCATGTACCGTGCATCTGTGCGGTCCATTCTCCTCTACGGATGCAAATGTTGGGCTATGCGCGTGGAATATGAACAGAAACTGGAAGACTTTGACCACTACTGTCTGAGAAGCATCCTTCGAGTGAAGTTCACCGACTTCATCCGAAATTAGACAGTCCGCAATCGCTGTCAACTTCAGGAGCTCAGTGCTACTGCCCTCGACTTGAAACCGTTGCCTAATTGGAAACGTACAAGAGGAGGTCAACTGAAAATCTGGCGCGACTCAGTCTTTCCGGACATGGAAGTGTTTCTTGGACCTTGTGTATTCGGTCTCCGGCGTTGGCGAAGAGAATGGGTTGAACTGTCCAGGCCTGTGGCCACGGATCGTCGCACGTAGAGAAGCACCGTACGGAACATAATTGAGGCCGGCTAGATCAGTCATGCTCACAGCCATTAAAATTACAAGCACAAAAAGCACTGCACGGAAGAAATGGAAAATAGGTGGTAGGAAGTTGACGGTTGGAGAAACGGGGAAAAACCTCATGGGCCGGCATCCGTAGCGTGAGCGCGATAAAAGTCGTGACTGTCTGGACAGTGGTCTTTGTGTGATCCAGGATTGAAGGCGATTGGCCAGACCAGCGTAGGCAGACATAACTGCACACATGTGGATGTGTTCAACTGTCAGTTGCAGTGCTTTTTTGATGACCACCGACTTTCCCTACGAGAATATTTTCGACCAGTCATTACCTCTATTCAGGTTTGCAAAAGTCAAAAATCCGGGCGTAGAATCATATAACATATTGTGCTCACGTACAGCCACAGCTTTGAATCGGTGATCGATAAAGTCAGTTCACGCTTTGAAAAAGGACAGCCGGCCCAGCTTTCTGAAACGTCAGCGAAGAAACATATAGATTCCGGTGAGCGCAATATGGTCTATGATGACCTCGACTTCATGGGGACGAAACAGACCACTAACTGCCAAGCCAAAATCCACACGCAGAGCCAAACAGTGAACGGACAAAAAAATCGATCAGCCCAAGGCCAATATATACAGCCGCAAAGTTAAACTTGCTGATCGATAAAAATCGGTATTGGTTTCGACAAAGGGCAACCGGCACAGCTGTCCGAAATGTCAGCAAACCTGCAAATTTATTCTGATGAGCAGAAGATGAACTCCTATTTCAATTTCTTTGGAAAGGCTGAAACTGAAATGTTTAAATTTTTGAGACAGGTTCCCCCGCCCGTCTTCAAACCTGAGAAAATGTGCACCAAACAATTATAATTGTTAACGTCCAGAAAAATCAATAATCATCTGAAGTGCACACCGATTGGCAGGATTATGTCAGTCCGCGCCGGTAGGCGTTAAATGTATTTCGTCATTCCGCCTCAACCCTCATACAGCAACACCAACCAGTGATCAGAAGACAAGACCATTTATCCCCAGATGCCATGCGCACAGTGGAAACCGGCCACATATTCGCAAGGGAGAACACACGGATTATTGGCGCTTATCCAACAAGAAAAGACCGCGAATTCGTGGAAGCAGTGCACTCAGACGAAGCATGCATCAACACGCATGTCGATTTGGACGCCAGCTATAGTTACCTCAAGGCCAAGTTCAACGCGCGCGACCAACCACAGCGGAATGATGAAATGCATGTAACGTCTACCTGCGCAGACTGACATAAGCCTGTCAATTGATGTACAGTTCATGTGATTATTGATTTTTCTGGACATAGAAAATTTCAATTGTTTTTTGTGCACTTTTCTCAGGTCTGAAGACGAGCGGGGGAACCTGACTCGAAAATTTACACAGTAAAGTGTTAACCTTCCCAACGAAGTTTTCCTCTTCTTCATTTAATATCTTGTGATGCCCGTATTTCAATTTATATACATCCCACTACGATCTACTTGCTGTACAGATGTTTCTGTGAGTCTTACGCCCGACTATCTTTTATGCTGTCTTTATATCATCGCATTTTTTATTTGGACTATACATGAATAAGGTCATCATGGGGTGATTCCCGTAATCCTCAACACCTGCATCTGCATGCAAACAGGTTTGAAGTCCGTTCAAATGCAGGCTGTTTCGGCATTCTTTCTGGCACCGCAGTCTTCCAATCCCTCGTTGTACCTGCACGCTTCCAACACACTTTTCGATAATCCTATTATTTAAATGGATGCTCTCATTTAAAGCCGCATTGCATGCATGCCCGCTGATGCCTGCAACGATACAATGGACAGACACTGTGCTAAGCTAATTCTTGATGATGTTAATCAATTTCTGAGCTAATTGCTGCGACGTCTCACCCAGTCCACGCCTGCTGAAGCTGTGTCCATTTGCGAAGAAACGTTCTTTTGAATTAGCCATTTGCCTTTGTCATGGAGGCTCACCAAATCTCTGACTGGATGACGGATCATAAAATCGATATTTTCTGCCGCAGCCGTGCGCCTAATTAGCACGGCCAGTGGCGGGCTACGCTGAATGTCTGGCAGTCCTCGCAGAAAATCACCCTTTGATCGTCGCTTTGTGTGCAGCTGACACGCTGAAAGTACAATGCGCGATAAAAGTGCATTTCCAAACTCCCGCCCCCAGCAGTCGGCTGGGGCGTGTCGCGCGGGCATAGCTGGCGCGAGTTACCCGCTCGGGCCAAATGCCGAAATCCTCCCAGGTGTGCGTTTCAAACGACCATAAGGCGTGAATGCACACCGACTTGGTTAACGTCACGGAGGCAGCGGGCTTCGTTCGTGCCCGATCAGAGGTGGATCGGAAGAGATGAGGACAGAGACGGGCGCTACAGGAAGCTGTCGGGCTTTTTTTAATGCCACGCAGCCCAAGCTATGATACCTTAGCAGGTATAACTTATTTATTCATTGCCATTTTACAGGCAAAGTTCAATTTATATGCATCACACTACTGCCTATTTGTTGTACAGATATTTTAGTGAAAATGCTTTTGACTGTATTTTATGTTGTCTGTATATCATTGCATTTTTTTATCTCGAATAAACACGAGTAGGCTCATCAAGGGCTAACGTCCGTACTCCTCAAAATATGCATACACACGTAATAAGGCTGGAAGTCAGTTCAAATGCAGACTGTTTCGGACTTCTTTATGGCACCCCAGTCTTCCAATCTATTTATTCATTGATTCATTGCTAGTTTACAGGCAAGGCCGAAGGGGATGTAAAGTAATGGATGGAACTGAAAGTGAAAAAATTCCGGCGAAAAAAATGCAGCTCGTTGAATGATTTATGTTCGGGAGAGTGAAGATACTTGCGCATGAACACCATGTTTTCAATCTCCCTTGAGTGTTACGGATCGGGTAGTCCGCTGCAGAGAAATGTGTGTCGGCGAACGGTTGCTCGCTGTCGACTGAAGAATTAGCCGATTGTGGGCTGCAGTCAGTTCCATTGTCCTCAGCACGAAGCCTGACAGAGAGCTCAGAGTCCGCGAACGCCACCAGAGCGAAAGAGGGATTCTGTGGCGCTGGCGCCCAGCCCCCCAGATCGTCACGTGACCGCGATCCCCTCCCTATCCGCTTCTGAACAGCCAAGCACAAGTGGCGTAGACTGCTATTGGCCAAGCAGTTGAGCAAGCAGTCAGTAACTCACTCTCGCATGACGTTTACCCATTCACGCCCACAGCACGCTCACAGACAGACGCGCGAGCAAGGCCCGGGTCTACCGCGCATCGGGGCTTCAGACCACCACTGAGTTCCTGTACACAATAAACAACTCCTACTGGTCTTAGTCCTTCTCTTACTGTACGCAACTGGGCATAATAATTGTAGTGTTCTGAGCACACTCGCAGCCTAGACTCCTACAATGCCACCGAGTTAGCGCCCAAAATTCGTGAAAGTTCTCCTGAATGTAGAAAACTTATGCTAGGTCTCTTGAACAAAGAATAGTTTTGCTGAGTTTTGATACTTCTGGGTAGCTTATTCCAGATTGTTATGGTACTTACTGAAAGTAACTGGCGATATGTAACTGTGCGTACCACAGGGTGAAATAAAAAGCCATCTTGCAAACTGGTGGGTCAACAATGGTCATGCTGCCTCAGAGTAGTAAGGGACTTAAATGTACGAATTTTTAAAAGTTTAAACAGAAAAAAATGCCCCTTCCGTAATCTGCGAAACCACAGCGGATCAAGCTTAGTAAGCTCACGACGTGGATCGTAGGACAGGTTACGGTGTTCTGAGGTGAAGCTTCTTTTAGTAAAGAACTGCTGGACCGATTCTATTTTCCTGTGTTTTCTAGCGCGCATAAGCTTCACTAGAAACAAGCAGCAACCCACACCAGGTCTAACGTACATTTCATAAAGGTTGGTTATACCATTGACGGTTTCAAAATTTCCGAGAATAGATCCGGTAGTTTGGCGTGCTTTCAAGACAACCAGGGTGCAATGCTCTCATAGATTAATACCATTAGAATATTATATAATCAGATCCTTAATAACTCCTGGCAGATTAAGTTCGTGAAATTCTATACTTAACTGAGGCTGATTATCGTCCCCAACAATCATAACGGAGTATTTGTGCTAAAAAGTGAAAGGTGCCATGTGCAGTGCCACTGGGGAATAGCTCGAATAACTGTTTTTCATGAGCCCAAGCGCGATGATGCGATCTGCCGGTTTATATCAATAAGCAACTTTTAAATCGTCAGCCTACATACAGAGCCTACTATACTTAAACAAATCTGAAATATTGGTGAGAAAAAGATAAAATAATAGCGGGCGAAACATGCTACCCTGAATAACTCCACTCTTCACATGCGTTGAATTAGAGGTAATATTGGAACTTTTAACTCTGTGTGCGAGCATCCAAATAGGGGGATAGTGAATTCAGAACATTGTTATCGATACCGAAAGAGGCAGGTTTCAGGAGGAGGAGATCATAGTCAATACGTTCAAATGCCTTTTTGGCAAAATAAATAGAGGATTTAAAGTGCAAAATCGCTGCCTCTAGATTGTACCTCATGATCGAAGAAGGAGAGCTGACAGGTGTCACAAGGTCGTTTTCGAGGAACCCATGCTGAGGCGCATTAAGTATGCTGTTCTCCGTTAGATGACGCATCATCTTGTCTTCTCTCAAGGTCACCACGGCCTTCGGGTAGTGTATTTGTTGACCTAAAGTCGTCAAATTACGTTGACCGGCCGTGAGTATAGGCAGTCTATGCAATTCTTTCCAGCACAGTTCCCAAGTAGGAAGTGAAGTAGGACGCTATTTAGGAAGATTTGACATTATGTACAGAAAAAAGTGGAGATGAGGCTGTTGGAAGAAGTCAGCAGTCGTAGGAGAGAATGCAGCTAGTGTCCGAGTGCTAATTGGAGTCGTCCCAGTGCTTTGAGCGAGAGCATGCGTGACACGACCTTGAAGCTGATTGGCGGCTATTGTGAGGCCGTGATTGGCCGAGCAGCAGACTATCAATGATGCGCACGTACGAGCATTTGCGAGAGGCGCAGACGTGTAACAGGCGCCACTACGTAGGACGTGCTTCACTTTTATTTCCTTCTGATATTAACGATACCTGCGACCGTATACAAACTGGTCCTAGTCCTCCCCTTTGGACCGGAATACCTTTGCTACAGTTTATTTGATCTCCATATGACCCAATAGGTTTCGCCGCCTTGCGATTGGAAGAGGTTGAAGCAAGTTTGAACTGAGACTTCCTTCTGTGGATGTGTGCACCTTCTAAGGGGAGAAAATAGTTAGCTTACCTAGACACAGGCTGATAGGTAGTGGTAAAACCTACACTTTTTAGATATCATCTACCCACGGATTTTACCTCACTTATTTTTCATGTGGACTGCGGAGGTCTGCAGTGCTATGTGACAAATGTGTTGGATTAACACGAAGGACGGCAAGGTACGGGATCAATTATACGGGTTGGGGGAAGGAGCGGTGCGCACCCATAAATAACGTCATGCATAGGCGCGGACACAAGCCCCGCCAGCCACCTGCGCCCGAGCGCGCCTCCGGTCCTTCTGACTCGGCCATGACCCTGCGCTGAGGGTGGGTAGAGGGAAGATATAGTGTGGTAGATGCGTCGCGAGTCTTCATCACATGAATCACCGTCACCGCGCACACCATGATGTGCGGCACATAGCGGAAACGACGGTTCGATTTGTAGCTGTTCAGAAATGTGGTTGGTTTGAACGAACCAAAACGGCCCGAAACTACCGGCTCCCTCGAGACTGTTTCGGCCTGCCACAGAAAGGTGGCTTTTGCGGTTTCTGAGGTACCGGAACGTTAGGCAAGGTAATCTGGAATGGCCACTTCTGGCTTATAAGCCATCAGTCGCGACCAACACCGAACCCCAAGTTCGTATCGCCTGAGACTCGAACTCGCGTTATTAAGTCCAAGGGACCGGCTTGTTGCCCTGTCGGTCATCATTTGGAATATTAAACATGCCAGAAGTGCGTTAAGTTAACAGATTACGGGACAAAGATCATTACCAGATTCTCAAAGTTGTCTACACTGTTAGAATTCTTGGAAGTCCCTTTCTATGGCATTTGCATGCCTTGACAAACACAGAAGGGCCTCCTAGCATCGATTTCCGATAAAGTCTGTAGTTACAGAGGACAGGACATATGGAGAGGCGTTAAGGCTAAGAAGGCTTAACCCTTACTGCTACGATCTTCCAGGCACGGTTCCTTAAGAGAAGAGCGGAGTCGTGGGAAGGCCAGCGTGGTAGGAAGAGTTTATTCTGCAGAATGATCAAAGAATAGATAGCAGGAGATTTGACTCGGATTGGCAGGCATGCGACCGTGAGATCTTCAATGGCACTGACAGCGCTGCCTGAGGCCGCTCCCTGGTGGGTCAGAATTCTGAGTGATGTCTGGCCGCAGTCATTTGAGCAGCACCCTTAGGTGTCCTTGTGTCAGTCAGTCTTGATGTTATTTGGTCAGACCGCAACCTCGCGTGTTAGTGGTTAACGCCAGACATTGAGCGAGAGGTGGGCAGGGTGCGGGCATTCATCGCGACTGCAGCCTTGGCATGATGAGTCAGCCAGCACGACTCCCCACAGTGGACGCTCGCAGTTATTGAAGACATGCCAAACCTTGTTGCAGGTCTGATTTTCACCCAAGTAGTTCCCCTCGTTAAGATATTTCTACGTTCTCATTAAAACGAACCGATTTAAAACATTATCCGCACCAATTTTTTTCCAGTTGGCAGTTGGCTACGGTTTAAACATTATTTAGACGACTATAAGAACAGTTGTCCAGACCCACTAAGATTAAAGCCTACATATGGGCAGAAATGTTTCAGTTAATTAAAAATCTCACATCTGAAAAGCAATACGCATAAAATTGCATTGACAACGTCTGTCGCCAACTAAAGTCCGGTAAGTTTTCAAAGTTACTGAGATTTTGGAACAAGATAAGACCTGTTGTGTCGTCGAGATGATTTGTATAAATGGTTGACTAGAAGTGATTCCCATGGTATGGAAGTACCATAAAGGACACTTGCAATCTCCGCTTGGTTCTCATCCGCCTTTCCGAGTAAACTAAAGCTCTTCGTTCTACTCAGTGATGCCAGAACATTAAAAAATACGCAGATATCGATCAACGGTGAGAGTTTAACAGTCACAAATGTCGATGTCTATCGCGTTTCCCACGGCGATATAACAGCACTCAGAATTCTTCCGTGCATACTTTTTCCTAGTGGGCAGACTTGTGAAGTATCTACTGCGCTCGCTCTTCCATTAGCCATTTTCTCCCATGGCAAGACAGTGTCAGGGCGACCAGGCGTGAGCGCAGTCGTTGTGGAAAAAAATAAACAGACCATCTACGCGTGCAACACACACGACAGTTCGACCCAACGATGTCGATTATGTCCACCGTACGCTCTAAACAGGTCAGTGCAGGGGTAGTGACTTGCACGTATTTAGTTTTCAGTGAATGTACATTTGTGCCGCGCCTAGCGCACTCTCTCTTCCATCACCCCTCTGAGGACGGTGCCAAGACAGAGTCAATGAAATCGAGGGGGGGGGTCGGGCCGAAAGGCAGATCATCTAATGAAGGTCAGCACATTGCGTGCGAGTTAGTTTAAAGTGATAGCTGTGGGCAGTATGGGTCCAACTATGTCAACACAAACGCGTTCGTTGGAATGTCCTGTGAGGCGTAGCTGAAGAAGAACCCTGTTCATTCGTCATATTAATATTGTTTGGTAGCAGCAGCGAATGAAATTTCACACCGAGCTTTTCACGTTAGATCATTTATATATGCACATAAGGGCCCACTGGGTCTTGTAGATGCCATCGTGTCCTAGCTATGTGCGCATTCTGTCTAGAATATCTTCTATCATACGTAGTGGCAGGTGGATACGCCGAGGGTACTGCTCGCCATCTCAACAGAGCAAGTCGCCGTTATCCATAGATATTTTATCCGACACGGTGTGAAGGCTTCCTATGTTAGATGGAGCCCATGCGTGGGTCATGTTATGCATTGAAAATGAAAAGCAGTCTGTAGGCAGGACGAATGTAATGTATATAAAACAGACAGCTGTCTGTAGGCAGAATTTCATATATGCAAAACGCAGGACTGTTTGTAGGTAGGACGTGTACTGAGGACGAAGGTACAGTTCAAGTGACGAGTCATTTTATCAAAGAGGGATTTATGGAGAGGCTTAAACGTAAGAGGCTGAGAGGAACCCAGTCGGAACAAAGACAGGGATGAACCCGCTGGCTAGTTGTAAAGGCTGGCCAGAACAAGGAGATGGGTGCACGCACGTCCTTGATCTTAACCAGTGCTTGATGCGCGCATCATGTCATGATGTCCTGACACTACGGACGGACATACGTGGCCGGTCGGTAATGGCCTCTAGCAGCCACTCGGAACGCAAGATCAGCAGCTGACGTATGGCGTCTTTAGCCTCAGAGGCCTGCACGCCCACGCTAGCCAGCCTTCACCTATATCAAGGTCGCGCCTCCACCTTTAGGTTAGACAATAGCCACGTGATTGGCTGCCGTAACAAAGCATACGCCGTTGAGTCCCGATGCTCTCGTCATTCCGGAATTTACGCCTTCGCAGCCGGACTGCAGTCATCCAAGAGTCAAAACGCTTTCTATCTATTTTCCTATCTTTCTGTGCAGAATACACTATCCCAAACAATCTAACATTCTTCTCTCTTCACCTGAAGGAATCATGGGCCTGGAAGATCATAGGAGTTAGGGTTAAACCTTCTTAGCCTTAAAGCTTTTTGATAGGTCCTCCCGTTTCACTTGCGCTTAAAGACGACATTGATCTTCCTGAAGTGACACTGTCCTGATGTTTGTGTCCGTACACGGACGACATTTGCAAAAGCTTTGCAGACCGACACCCTCGTTACGCGTGACGCTAGAGAGGAGGTCACTCAGAGGATAGGACTTTGCGCGAAGGCCGTTTTCGGTGCGCTTCGGGCCAGGCGCAAACTGACGCGCGAACCCTCACTACTGGCGAACGTGCGCACCATTCATCTCCGTCCTGGCCTCAATCCGTCCAATGAGATTCTCGCGTTAGTAGACTAACCTCCTTTAGTAGGTTGGCCTCCATTCATCTGGACACAGACTTCAATGTGGTGATCGTCACCAGGTATCACTTCAGACCCGAGCCGATTAGGGAACAGATTGCACTCGTCCGAGTCAAATCTCCTTCTTCCTATTCTTCCCATCCTTCCGTACAGAATAAACTCTTCCTACCACTCTGATCTTCCCGTGCATTCGCTTTTATTCTGAGCAACCGGACCTGAACGATCGTATTGACAAGGGTTTACTGTTGTGCTGGTGGTTTAGACAGTCAACATGATAATCTGCGAATCTCTTTTGTCATTTTGATAATTGTAGTGTTGTGGGAGAGTGGAAATAATTGGGGTGGGAGCAGCAGTTTTTGTTATCGTGGTAGAATTAGATATATGCATATTTACTTTAGTTAGAGGGTAAATATCAAATAATTTTAGCAAACGATGACTCTATTCACGGAGACCAAGGGATAGGGTAGGGTAAATGGTCATGGAATACTTAAAGTTACACAGTTACACGATATCCACACCTGTTATGGAGACAGGTTGGCTTTGAACTTCTCGATTTCCGTTCATTCACGCGTGAGGTAGCGTGCTAGTTATGGGAGTACAGATTGCTGATACTCTGATGTAAGGCAAGACCTATTTCAGAGGCTTCGGCACACAGACCTGTGGGATACGAACTGGACCGACTGGATACTAGATGATTGAACATATCCCAATGATTATGAACTAGTCAATAAGGTAAGACGTGGAAGGCCAGCATTTTAGGGATAATTTAATAAAGTGTAGGATTAGAATATGAACAATGGGTAAGTGACCCCCAGACAAGTGCAGTCCAGCCATGAGCGGGCCGAATCCAGAGTCGCATTCCGATGGTGAGGTCATCGGGTCTGGGTGTCTGCAACCGACACTGAGATCGTCGGCTCCGGGAGTCTCTGACCGTATGCAATCCCCGCAATAGGTTCCTTTGTGGGCTGACCTTGGAAATTTGTTGGCCAGTTAGAATATACAGACAGACAATTATGTGACCTTAATCTGCTTTTGACTCGCTCTGGTGCACACTTGCTTAGTGAACACGAGTGACAGACAGGCCAGACTTGCCCCAGAAGTGTACAAGCAAAGCATGTCTTAGAATGCGAGATCATTATAGACCCATGGAAAACTTCACAGGTCTTGGGAAAGATCGTGGATTTTCGATTGCCGCATTGAAGGAATTGAGTGCGGGAAGTGAAATATTCCCCAGGCCAAGAGACAGCCCAGCCTCGAGAGCCGCATTCAGACGTTTGTTTAAGAAGATGGTGCGGGATCGTATTAAGGGCTGAAGTAGTAGTAGTAGTAGAGCTGGGCGGGGTTTCAGTAGATAAGAAAGCAAAAAATATCGTCTACGCGTGCAACGCGCGCGCACACACACAGGACCTGATGCCCGTTACTTGTGGAGGCATTTCAGACCTCACATTGAGCATGTCACAAAGGCCACGCCCTGCAGAAGCCATTAACGTTCACCGTCCTATTCTGTCACCCAGCTGGCAGAAGGATTGCGCGCAATGACTGACATGACACAGTGATCCACGTCAAAGGCGTGCTACATGCCTGTCACCCAGTAGTTGTGGACTTTTAGTGACTCTATAGCGCTTTCCACCTGCGTTATGCCATGCATAAGGTCATGTGGTTGCAAGTCTCGACCCGCATCTAGACAGGCAATGACCGGTGTCGCAAACTATGTCAACGCTCGATCCCTCACGGTGGCTAGCGTGCGCAAAAATCAATGCCTGCTTCGACTAGTTAGGCCAATCACCTTCTTGAGGCTGACTCACATCAAGACCGCTTGTGGCGACTCCTGTGCTGACACACTTCGGATTCTGTCCTGCTCGGGTGCAAACCTATGCTCGTCCGATTGCCACCTTCCTCCTACCTTTTCTCCAATTCTTATGTACAGAACAAACTATTCTTCCACTGTGGCCTCCCATTTCTTCTCTTCCCAGAAGGAACCGGGCCAGAAGATCGCAGTGGCAAAGGGCTTTGTTAGGACGGCACAGAAGATGAGTCGAAAATCTAGCCTTCCCCGGATCAGGATGACAACGAGACAACTCGCGATAGCGCCGTCGCACAAAGGGCTAGGTTACGCGCGACCTTTTAGGGCTGACACCACACGAGGACGCAAGGAGTTACGCGCACGTGAGATAAAGCCGCCGGATTGTGTTACACTGAGGTCGCCGCACGATGGTTGCCTGTGTAAGCCACTCGCGGAGGAACCAATAAGAATAGATTAGGGAGCAAGGACCGCTGGCCCTTACAATACGAGGCTGCGAACAGAAGGCGCATTCTGCTGCCGAGATGAGACTCTGCTGTCGACACGAGAGCTGTTGCCCGACATTAAAGAGTGCTGCCGAGACACAGAAGACAAGCTGCAAACGGAACTACGAGCTGACGGACACGGGACAAGTTGAGGGACGCGCGCAGAGTTTGATGTTCAAGCAGAAGCGGTTACAGTGAACTATTCTCTGCTTTCCTGTCTGTCTTCTCTTCCTAACATACAACTGGGGTAAATAACACTTTCTCTCTTAACTACGATAGCCTCATGTGGCTTCATTGGCATGCGCGAAGCTGACCCTTGTTTCGACCAATCACATCCGTCGCGTGGAACCAAATCGACCGATGCTGACAACAGCATTTGTTGTCCTATTCAGCCCCTCCCCCTCCTCGTTGACGAACATATTGGCAGGGCTTAGCCCTAATGTGTTAAGGCGAACCTCCGTGGTCAAGTGACAGCCTCCATCCCTTCTTCTGCAAAAACTGCAGTGCTCATATTAGCATTCTGGTAATGACTAATTGGAGCATTTCCACTACTAGTCCCCATTATCTCTGCGCATGCGCTAACTCACCCTCCCGGCACTTAGACCTGTCACAATCTCTCGACAGTACACTTGTGGGATACGATGTGGTCTGGCCGGATAATAGATGATAAAACGTATCCCAACGGTTATGAACTAGTTGATAATATAAGGCGTGGAAGGCCAGAGTGTTAGGGATAATTTGCCAAGGTGTAACTGGAGTATCAGTATCAGTATATTGAGGGATATGTAGGAAAAATTCCTTTGAGTGCCCTATTTGTACATATGTGCAGTGGTAGCAGAAAATTTGTTTCTCATACTGTTGGCGAGGCCAGTTGTCCTGTGTCATAGGATGAAAATAGGAGCAGACAGTGAAAAAACTCCTCAGGGATTTTTAGGAGGAAAACTGTTGCTCTTGTGGGGAAAACGCGTGGGATTTAGGAGAAAAAAGGGGTTCCAACGGGGGGCATTTTGAAAGGTTCCCAGGATCATCGCCGTGTGGAAGCCGCGTCCTGATTCTTCCTTACTGATTGCAAAGTCCGCCAACAGAACTGGAAAAACAAAGGCATCCGTCCAGATCATCGACAGTCCGTTTTTGGTCGAACCAAGGGTGAATGTTTAGGCCGTCAGTTCTGGCTGATAAGATCGCTAGCGGGGTAGTCACTTTACGCATATAGCCAAGTAGGGTAGACCGCGGAGAACTTCACATGAGACTATGCGTGGGAGGGCGTTATGAATAGCAAACGTGAATGAATATAAAAACTAATACTACTGAAAAATTGAAAGTATTATTATTATTGTAGATTGTCAGTTCCGAACCATCGGGCACTGCTATATTGATCCACTTTTCGCTTAAAACCCTCTAGCGATTCCGACATAACGACGTCCGGAGGAAGCGCATTCCACGCTCCGACCACCCTTTTTGAGAAAAAAAGTGTTTCCGAGCGTCCAGCCTGGCCCCTGTCACCTTTAATTTGAGAGGATGACCCCTCAGATTCGTGGTCGTTGCTAATTCGAACAAATCCCCTGATATACGGCAGGAGTCTTGAAGACGTAATACGCGGAATGATAGTATCAGGTCCCCCGAAGCTGTCTGTAGCGCAATGGGAAGAGGTTTAGATTCGACAGCCGTGTTTCATAAGGCTGCAAGCCCTGCCCCATAGCAAGTTTGGTTGCGCACCGTTGTACCTTTTCGAGGATGTTGATGTCTTTCATGGCCCAGGGTCTCCAAGCTTGGATAGCGGATTCTAGGTGCGGTCGTACGAAGGTTCCGAAGACTTTTGTGAAGCACTCTTCCTTGAAGGTAGAAAAAGCTCGTCTGACGAGGTATAGGATCGACATCGCGGACTTGGCTACCTTTGTGCAATGCAGGGAGGGTTAAGGCGAGGGCGTGATCCAGACTCCCAAGTCTTTCTGGGCGTTCAATACCTTAAATGGTATGTCATTCAGTCGGTAAGCCGTGTCGTTTGAAGAACTGGATTTGCCGACTCAAATGGTGGTGCACTTGCTCTCATTGAATGGTAAGAGCCAGTCCGCCGACCATTTCTGAAGTCTATTTAAATTTGTTTGTAAGTGCACTTTGTCAGCTGCAGTTCGAATTACGCTCCAAAGTTTTATATCATCGGCGAACATGGCGACACCGCAATCCAGTTCGCGGACACAGTGGTTGATGTAGATAACAAACAAGATAGAGCCGAGAACGGAGCCTTGGGGAACACCACTCTCAACCTCAACCTTGACTGACTGTTTGTCGCTGATGTGGACAGTTTGCGAGCGACCGATTAGGAAGCTTTTTATCCACGCAAGAAGCCTACCCCTTACTCCTATGCGGCTAACTTTATAAAGGAGGCGGTGGTGCGGCACGTTATCGAAAGCCTTTTTGAAGTCAATATAGACAGCATGCACTGAGTTTCCACTATCGACTGCCTCAGTCCACCGTTCTAAACAGTAGAGCAAATTTGTAACATAGGGCCTACCTCTACGAAAACCATGCTGAGCATTCGATAGCAGATGGTTTTGTTCCAGGAACTGCATAAGTTGTTGCTTGATAATTTTTTCCATGATTTTGCAACAGTAAGGCTGACCGGTCGGTAATTATTCGCTGAGACCCGGCTTCCCCCTTGTATAGCGGCGTAATCCTCGCGGATCTCCAATCTACTGGTAGGCATCCGGTTTCGAAGGAGGTTTGGAAGAGCATAGAGAGTGGTTTGGCCAACTCATTGGCGAGCTCCTTCAAAATCTTGGCTGGTACGTCGTTGGGACCTGGTGACATAGATTATTTTAACCTTAAGAGTTCCTTAAGAACAACAGCCTCGGGGAATTGGACAATCTCAACTAGTAGAATGTAAGTAATCGGTAAGTGACTCCCAGACATGCGCAGGCAAGCCATGAATGGACCGGAGTCCAGAGGTGCAGTCCGGCAAGTCGATCACTGGGTCCGAACAACTACAACCGAACAGTAGATCGCCGATTCTCTTCAGTGGCTGAGCGTAAACAACCCCGCAGTAAGTTCATTTGTGCACTGGCCTCAAGAAGTGGTTGACCAGTAAGGTAGACAGAGGGTGACCTTGAATTGGGGAGTTTAATATTGTTTCTTGTGAACACGTGGCGGACATTCCAGACATGGCCTGTCCCCACGGTGTCCGAGGAAAGCATGGCTAAGAAATACAAGATCGCTACACACTCCCCCACGCTCGCAGGCGTGACGTGTCCGCAAACCCACAGAAAACTGGGATTCTTCTGGATCTTTGTCTCCAGCACCCCTCTTTGTGCGCAGACAATGGCTAGGGGTAATTTACATGATTTGTCTCAGACAAGATGTGTGCGTGTGTGTGGGATGACTCATGCCGGCGTGTGTGCGCGTCCTGGTATTGTGCCACGCTCTCCTTCATGACTTGCCCGGTATTCTGGACTTTGTCTGTCCGGTGAAGAAGAAGCCGCCACATCGCAGATGGCTGTGATGACGCACCAGAAGAGTTCACTTGTGTCAAGCCATGCTGTTGTTGTCGCCGTCGGGCCGGCAGGGCTGTCTGCCGACCGGTAACTGACATTTCTCGCGGTTACCTATTAACCGTGTGTTTCTCCCGATCGCGAGAATCGTCTCTGTGAGGACGGTCGAGCACGTTAGCCATCACCCTTGTCATACTGAGGTCAGGCCTGACAAATGGCCATGAAACAACGTAAGCGCACAGTCCCAAAGAGCCGTGAACACGGGTAAGAACGCTGCCGAGTTATGCTATCTATGGGAGGTCCACCAGCACCCGATGGTTGCCCGGATGGGCCAATCGGACGAGACAACGCGAGCAAGGATCGATTGTGCAAGAGCGCACACCGGAGGCGACATTTTTCTGCTCATACGAGTGTGCTGCCGACATCGAGGAGAAGCTGTAGGCAAGACGACGCTGCCTACGGGGACGCTGAGAAGTTGAGGTGCACGAACAGGAGCTGAAGTTCACACACAGAGACTGTTGCAGTAAACTTTTCTCTACTATCCTGTCTGTTTTCCCTTCCTAACATGCAATTGGGGCAATAATAATTTCTCGTTTAAACCGATGCCTGTAAGCTCAGGCAGCAAACAGCTGAACTGCGTCATACATTTTCCTTTCAGGTAAGGAACACCAATGGCAGTTTGACCATAAATTTCGACTATGACCACCGCATTTGCCTTCAGCAAGCTGGATGATAGTAAAAGTAGATTGGCGTAAAATCTCCCCCCCGCCGCCCCCCCCCCCCCCCCACCTGCATCCGGAGTCAAGACACGGTGAAAAAGACCACAGATGAGGGAGAGCGCAGGTGGCTGGCGCGGCCGCCCTTCCAATGCGCGCCACAACAACACACCTTGCTAGGCTCTGACGCAAAAAACCCGGATAGTTTAAACAACAAGGACCTGGGGTATGGACGTGAAGAGTGGGATAACATCAAATGACACATGCAACATAAAGTTTTCGGAGAGGACGAATTGAGCAGGAATTTGTTTGTCGTGCAACAGAATTGTAGTGACCCTGCAGTGCCTTCCATCTTCGGCGTCATGCCACACATGAGGTCAAATGATTGCAAGTTTCGATCAGCCTCTGGGATAGCCAATCACGGGTGTCGCAGGCTCAACCTCTCACGGTGGCTAGCAAGTGCGCACACACCAACGCATACCCCCCCCCCCCCCCGATTCGGTCTGGTTAATCACCTCCCTAAGGCCGACTCACACAGGGCATCATATGGTGACTGCTGCACTGTAACTTTTCAGAAACTGCCTTACTTGAGTGCAGACCTATGCTCTTCCGACAGTCAACTTCCTCCTACCCATTCTCCATTTCCTTATGTACAGAACGAACTATTCCCTCCATCTGGCATCTCACTTCTTCTCTACCTACAAGGAACCGGGCCCGTAGAAGCGTGTTGACGTATGCTCATAGCGTATTTAGGGCCAAAAACTGGAAATATGCGTATGTATAAGTTTGGACTGCAATTGGACAAATCCGCTAGCGCCCTTGATAGGTTAGCATATTGCTTGGCTTTCCGACTAATCCGAGTGGTTGGGTAGAGCGCTAATCCTATCGAAAGCTTGCGCGATAAAAACACGCGCACGGTCAATAGACCGATCGATATTGCGGCGTGGGAGCAGGTTGTCAGGGCGGCGTGCGAACGAGTCGCTCAGGGCTGTTCCAAACAGGCTTAACAAGAAAGCCGAGTTCCCTATGTTTCTGGAGGCCTGTTGCGTTTCTGTCAGTCACACTGTCTTCATGTGTGCCCATAAGCCCTTGCGTGACACTATAGTAGGGGGTTAAGTAATTTTAACTCTGGCAACTGCGATCTTCAGACCCAATTCCTTAGGAGAGGAAAGAAGTCTTTGGAAGGCCAGAGCAGAAGGAAGAGTTTATTCTGTACAAAAGGAAGCAAAGCATAGGCCAGAGGAAATTGACTATTGGACGACCGCACAACCACAAGCCAGTGGACAGCGTCTGATAGTTCATTTCCTCTAGCCTATTCTCTACTTCCTTTTGTACAGAATAAACTCTTCCTTCCACTCTGGCCTCCTAGGGAATCGGGCCTGAAGATCGCAGTTGTCAGGGTTTAACTTGCTTAACCCCCGGCGATATTGGTGACACTTGACGTGATTCGAGCACGCAACCTTCTGATCTGGCCTGCTACCCCTGCAATATTGGTGACTTTCCGACATGTCTCTGCAGTATAGTTGACTTTCCAACGTGTCCCTGCGATATTTCTCGCGTTTTAAAATCACGTCGGGGTCATGAGTGTCGAAAGCAGTGATCGTTGACTGCAGAAGGTACCCCAAGTCAGTAGTCAGTAAGACCGAATAGGTTGGACAGTTTGCTGTAGAAAAGGAGTTAACAAAATGCTCTGCAGAAAAGAGCGGCTCGCAGTAGATAACTCAGTCGTTGTGTGTGCCCTCTGAGCAAGGGTAGGGGATCCGGAGCCGTCCTCCAACCAATCAGAAGGTGCACAGCTTGCTAGGCCAAAGTCAAGGCATCCACCCGACCTGGAGGCATCACGTGACAGAGAGGTGGACAACACGGGTGCCCCGACAAGGAGCGAGAGCTAGGCAGTCACGCGTGCAGATAGTTGGTGCGGACGCAGGCAAAGGAACCATAGATCAGTGATAGAAGCGTCGACTTCAGGACCGCCACATACCCACGAACAAATGCCACCCGTGGGAGGGGGGTTGGGACGCCTACGTCTGGGTTCCCGCAATCTCAGCAATCTGCGTCCTTTCCCACTTCAAATGTGACGAATTCGGTCATGACACCGGATCCAGATGGGAGGCGATTAGAGGGAACGTTAGGTGCCGCGCAAGTGTATTTTCACATTAATCTAATTAACAGACAAGTAGCCGTCCTTGCGCTCATCCTGGTGTGGAGTACACGGACGTAAAAAGAGCCCGCAGAGCTTCCCACATCAGTTCATTGTGGCGGTTTAGGCGCTGATTATGTCGGCAAAATTATCTCTTGAGATGGTTGTGCTGATTAGCAGTGAGATGCTGCACAGGTGGCGAAGACGACTTCATTATTATGACACTGCAGGGTACTATGAAAGATTTCGGTATCTAAGCGCTTCCTTCGCCAAGTCGGTCGGCGAATCACAACCCTGCGGCATACATCTTTTATGGTCTGAGGCACAGAGTCGGAGAAAAGTCTTGCTTCTTCAAGTACTGGAATGCAAACTGACTTTCAATACAATGCGCAACAAGCTCATTGAGGGCCTGCTAAATTTAGTAGTTAAGTAATCATATATAGTCTAGGTGGAGCTGTCGAGGTGAATTATTGCTCCTATCCTTTATAGGGTAATGACATTATACAGTTTAAAGTCATATTCTGGTCTCATAGCCTGCAGGGTTGTTCTACTGGAATATATTTACTAATAAACACTGCCGGCCAAGACAAGAGTGTCTGAAAGGACAATTTCTGGCTCATTAGCCATCAGCAGCCAGTTCTACCGAGCCTCGGATGGTTTACAATACAAGGCTCGAAACCGCGACCTGTTGATCAGAACTCTAACGCTTTGCCAGTAGCATTCATCGGTCAATAATACTAGCTGCTGTGTGGCCGCTGGCGGGACTCGAGGGTGAGTTCCATTAGTGATCGATGAGCGTCCATCAAAAAGTGTGTTAACTAATTTAGGATTCACCAAATATTAGGGGCAGATAACCTGCAATGAGGCCAACCAGATTCAGATTCTGAGGGCTTGTAGTGGACTCTAGCAGTCACTTGGAACCCGAGATCAGCCACTGAGGCATGACGCCTTTCGCCTGCAAGGCCCGCGCCTGCTCGCCAGCCTTTGTCCATCTCAAGGTCGCGCCCTACCGCTAGTCTATACATCAGCCACGTGATTGGCTACTGCAAAAAAGCATGCACTGGCCATCCGGCTATTCCCGACGCACATTAGCAGAAAAGAGAGCTTAACGACTCTACCTGCAGGACTTATTCAGGGCTAATGGATATTCTAACAAATTTATCGAGAAAGGCAGGCACCAAGCTAAAAGAAGACGGCTAAGGAGACCTCCCACTCCTTCGGGCACCTGCGAAGGTGGCCTTCACGCTGAACCCGAAGGAGTTTAATCGTCACCCGGCCATAATCGTCAACGGTGCGTCCTTACCACTCGTCCGTAAACCCAAGCTCCTTGGCATCTGTTTCGATCCGCTTTTCAGGTTTGCGGACCATGCCAGGGAGATCACAGGCAAAGTGAGCCGCTGCACCAGGGTCCTCAAGGCTCTAGTGAGCATATTCTGAGGTTGTGCAAAAGACTTTGGCAACCACATTCAGAACGCTGTTCAAGTCGTACCCCACTTAAGCGGTACTAATCTTGTCTTCTACTATTAGCTCTTCCAGCCTTCGCCGCCTTCATTCAGCGCAGAACGCTGCCTCCGCGCAATCACGGATTGCTATAAAATGTCGCCTACCGATCAATTTCATGCAGAGGCCTCTGTTCTGCCGGTCGCCTTCACAACGCACTCTTAGGCCAACAGTTTTCGTCGACCCGTTCGCAACCTGACCATCCTGATCACCACCGTTACCACGTTCCTGAACCCAGCCTCAACGTTAGACCGTTTATTAGAGGTCTCCACAAGGAAGCTGTCGTTGCGTATCTCTCGGACTTACCCGTTGATGCTTCTGCCACCATGACAGGCTTCAAGGATTTTTGCCAGAGAGCCGTTGTCAAAGAAAGACGAAACTATCATCTCACGGTCCTTTTGGGCGGCTATTCGCTTCCGATTACGGCCTCCGAACAACAACTCCCGAGGGTCACTCGCTGAATGCTGTGGCTACTCAATGGTCCTTCGCCAGTACCAACACCAGCTCGACCCGTCCGCACGCTACAGCTGCCCCGACTGTGGCGTCTCTCCGCATTACTGTCAACATCTTTTTGCCTGCAGTTCCCGGCCGGACACCCAACTCACCCTCGTGGACCTTCGTTTCAAGCCGGTAGAGCTCTCGGTTTTCCTCCGTCTTCCAAATACAACCAGTTTGGACTTCGGTGGAGACTATTGATCCAACAGGGGCTACGACACACACACACACACGACGGCTAAGAGGACAGCAGCCAGAAGTCTGGAGAGCAACTCCCTTCCTACATTAAAAGAGTCTGTGAGGCTGTTTCTCGACTGCTTCAACTCGCCAGAGTAGGCATAACCACCGACACAAAGCACAAATTCGCCACCGCTTGCTGCAGCCCG
Organism: Ligula intestinalis; assembly: GCA_036362985.1. Taxonomy (NCBI): domain Eukaryota; kingdom Metazoa; phylum Platyhelminthes; class Cestoda; order Diphyllobothriidea; family Diphyllobothriidae; genus Ligula; species Ligula intestinalis. Next base: position 8,541,946 of record JAYGXS010000004.1, on the reverse strand, counting down.
AAGACATCATACTGCTGAAAAAAATATCAGCAACGAGACTGCAAGTACGTAGAGGAAACCGGGCAGAAATTGCAGACTCGCCTACGGGAGCACAAATCGGCAGCTGAACCCTGAATTTTTGGCTTGAAACGCACGCAGGAGAATCTGTCCATACTTTCGATCTTAAAGGAGCCAACATCTTAGGTCGGGGCAACTCCAAGATGGATCAACTAAGGATTGAGGCTTGGTATTCAGATACCAACTACATCAACAGACATCTTGACCTTCCTGCAACCTACAAAGTCTTGCGTCAGTAAGTAAACGAAGCTGAGGAGAAGTAACTGATTTATACGGTTACACTAAACTATCCAAAGTCCCTGGGTCAGCGTCTGAGGGCAACAGCAGAAGCGACCGATATCAGCTTGAGAAAGCCGGTCTCGTGTGCACAAAAGTACCTCCTGCAAGCTCCGCGTCTGACATGGTCAACAGTCGCTTCCAATGCTTGCACGCGTCCGCTCTCTCTCTCTCCCCTAGGCTGGCTCCACTAAATCCTCCCCGCGTACCCAGCCTTCTCTTATCGACTTATTCCCACGATTCACTTGTATGATAGGATGAACATTATTGAGCGGCGTTTAAACTTCTACCCCTTTCCCCTACAGATGTACTGGTCCGTTGAGAATTTGTCGAAAGCCTACGTAGGCTTGCCAACAGCCGAAAAGCGCCAAAACTCCCAACTGCGCCAAGCCCACCAAAGTCTCACGACTGCAAATGCTGGCTTGGGGCGGCGCGCGGCGGCGCAAGATTGTCAGCCCTAATTGTGCATAGTTCACCGGTTCCCCTCAGACTCGTGGGCAGAACGCTGCTGAGGCGAGACGGATGTACGCTCCCATAAAGGCTAGCTGCCGGCGAGGACCGGCTGACGTAAGCACGCGCGTGCATATGCGCGTGACGTCTACGCACGCAAGCCAGAGGCGGTGCGGACGCACGTACGCACGCACGCACGCACGCTGGCCTTGCCAGAGAGAGAGAGACGGGGGGGGAAACGAGAGAGGCCATTGACGTCATTAGGGGCTGATTGGTGCGCGCCTGCGAGAGAAGATCAATAACGGCATGCCACGGGCGTCGCCCCCAATCGGCACGCGGCAACTCTCGCCCTAAAACAATAAACACACACACACAGTGAACTCCAGCGCAAAACACGCAAGCGTGCGTGCGCGACAGTGCGTCCCAGCTGTCGGCTACTGCCACATCCAGACCAACCAAGCGAGGCGTGCGGCAAATGTAGGATTTTTCCACTCCCTCGATTTCTTGAAAACCCGTAGTGTGCGTGTGTGTGTGTTTGTGCTATTTACATCGAAAGTAGAAGAACTGTAAAGGAAAAAAAGGTCAGTTGAGGGGTGGGGAGTTGCCGTTCAGCACTGGAACTCAGTCGTATACGCATAAGCGTGTGTGTGTGCGTACAAAGGGGACGTGTGGAGAGGGGGAACAATTGACGGTAAGACAGTGCCAAGACAGAGCCAAGGTAAAAGGCGCGGAATGTCTACCTTGTGCGAAAATTAAAAAGAATTATATATGTATACACGCGTGTGTGGAGGTATGTATAGTTTTTACAGTGTGCTGAGGATAGCATAGGCGTTCGGTACAGGACTGTTTCTGCGTCTGTCTCGATTTGCCGCCGAACAGGACTGCGAAGTTCAGTTCTCTAGAACAGGAGGTGGGAATCACCGAGTCAATTGCAAAACGAGCAGTTGCAAGAAGATGGAATTCTGGCCGTCCGTTAATCCATATACTCTCTGCCTGAGGAGTGGTATTTGTGCGTGCACACGGGAAATAGAGGGTTGGTAGTGATGGAAGCGGAAACTAGTCCGACCGTTTTCGATTGGTTTCCAAAATGGTAGACAAAGAGTCCTTTATTGTATGATAGATCATGTTCTTCACCTGGACCTTGTCCTCGTGACTGGGATGATTCCGAGGAAGGCGACGGAACTCTTCTGTCAGTTCAAGGCACTGAGACACATGTTCAGCCGAAACAAAGTCCACGGATACGTTGATGCAACTCATAAGGTTTCGAACCTAGGAGGGGAAAAAAATTCAAGGATACATTATAATAGGAGTGGGGTCCAAAAAAACATAATGGTTAGGTCCGCGAGGCTTACCTGGTGCACAGAGCCTGAAGGAATGAAGACGGCATCACCGACATACTGCAACACCGTGTAGGGCCTGATACCAGTCTCCGCTTCCAACTGACTAAGCTGTTTTGGAGACAGGTAGATGCGCTGGTCATGGATGACGTCACCAGCAGCGTCACGACCCTGCTGGATGCTAGGCACCTGGTGTTTCACCAAAAATTCACGGAGAGCGCGCAGGTCGGAGGGCTGAAATATGTGCCATATTGCACCGGGCCAACCTGCAAAGCAAGTAGTATTGTCATGGTAAGGAGAAGCACATCTGCATAAATGAGAAAGGAAGCAGCATGGCAGGGTGAATTGGAGAGATTAGCGAAGCTGGATTTTACGACGCCAGAAATTCAGCCAAATCGCACCACTGAATTGAGGATGGGTAAGGGAGCATGTGCATCGGCCTAGGTTTGGTTGTATGTCTCAGTGGGGGATAAGACAGCTTTTACTTCAGGCTCTGGGGGCTTTAAGGGACTAGTACTCGTTGATGAATGTTAACCGATCGCTAACGAAACTCACTTGTCCTACGCTGCCTTGGGTCTCATTTCTTGAACCCTGACAGCAGCCACATAGCGGCCAGTAATATAGGCAAAGGAAAAGGGGACAGGAATGGCAATTTCTGGCTTATTAGCCGTCATCAGCCAGTCATACCCAAGCGAAAGTGGTGCACCACCCAAGGCTCGAACTCGCAACCTCCTGCTCAGAAGTGTAACGCTCTAACCATTGAGCCACGAGCTGGCTGTCTTGCCGCTTTACATCGGGAAATATTGATACTCATTGATAATAAGCCACAAATGACCATTTCAGGCTTCCTTATCTTTGCCGACAATACTATCTGCCTAGGCCTACCACTTTTCTGCTGTGTATATGGTGATTCTTGCCGCTGAAGGATAAGGCTGGCTGTTTTGAAACTGACGAAACAACTATATGAAACCACGGAAACGAAGCCATCAGTGTCGTTAATACGAAACAAAACTCACTGGAAGTCATCGATCGGCATGGGCGCTAGGAGATAGAAAACCTGACGACATGACGGTCCGACGACCAAACCAGAGCGGTTAGCTTGGTCACACTTTACCGGAAGACACGGTCAACAATTCCAGCCAAAAAAAGTATCAAACAACTATCAAAGCCAACTAGAAACTGCTAGTCGTCCAACAGACATAACTGACAGCAGTGACACAACAGGCTGCGAATACGCAGTTGTTTACGCTAGATAGGCATCAAAACAGTCATTAGCATGACCCAAAAACAACGGAGTGCCGAAAGTATGGGTATGGCGTGGAGTGCAGAGCATGCTACTGCATCTAAAGGACCGCGCCGTCGTTTAACCGGGACGGTGAGTGAGGGAGCAGGAGAACTGACTGACAGGCCATCTATCAAGCGGAAGGAGGGCGGGGTGTGATTCAAACCAGCATGCGGAGTCAGTGCCCAAGCCCGTCAGCATAGATAAAATAACTCTCTCCTGGATATACTCACTAGAAAGAGACAACGCAGTAAGTAAAGTCAGATTTTCACATCGGTGTGCAAACGCCTTGTTCCAGTTGACTTCATATTTTTTTGTGGATGGCACACTGGAAACAACTGGCCGCAACAGCTAGGATTGAGTATGGTTGGCTGATGACGGCTAATAGGCCACAAATGGCCATTTCAGTCTACCAGACCAACGCTACCCTCACGCGCAAGCAGCTTACCCTTGGCGAGGACGGTCTTGCCATTAGTGCAGGAGCCAGTCGGCTGCGAGGAGGAGTCCAGCCCGGCGTCACGCAACACAGACTGTAAAATCGCTGTGGGGGTCTTCTCCTTGGTGGAGTCGCGGGGCTCAAAGGAAGGGCTGGCATGCATCAAAATGTTCAAGACATCAGTCACATCCACTCGCAGATTCATCGTGCCCACCTGTAAATGAAAATAAAATAAACAGAGTTCGGAATATGCATACGAATTTGTGTATTACGAAAGGAGGAAAGGGGTGCTGGCGTCAGCAATAAACCTCAGACTGAACGCACCTCAACCAATCAATCGGCAAGATAAAGAATTCCGATAAGACGATGCATGTCCTTTGACATGGGTAACGGGCAATGGAGCGGTACTAATCATCTAATGCGGTAGCGAACGGATCTAAACATCAACAGCCCCGGCGGCATGATGAGAATGATGCTCACCATCGAATGGGACCTACCTTGCCGGCCCGCAGAAAGCTCGAATCCTAAACATATGTGTAGTGGTCCACACCCCCTTGCAAAATTCAACCTTTCGCGACTGGTATCAGGTGCGCACTTGTGGGCCGACGCCAATCCAGTCCAGCCGATCACCTCCTTAAGGCTGACTCACACATGGTCTCGCTGAAGGCGCTTGTGATGACTACCACACTCCCACACTTCTGACATCGGCCTTCTCACTAGTGGTTGTGCACTCGTCTGACAGTCAACTTTCTCCAACCTATTCTCAACTTCCTTCTGTAGAGAATAAACTAGTCTTTCCGCCCGGCGTATAATTTCTGCTCTTCCCCTAAGGAACCGGGCCTGAAGATTGCAGGGGCAAGTGTCTTCAATGAAACGATTCGGAACGAAGGACAATGCAGCACTACTTTCCCCAGGATAACTGCTTCTTCACCACCTGCAATAACTATAGTTGTTGAGGCTGTGATCATGCCTGATCTAGCCGGCCTCACTGCCGTCAAGGACGGTACCTGTCCACGCATGACGATTGGCGGCAGCAGATCTGGAAAGCTCCACCCATTCACGGAAAACCGAAGGTCCATGATCCGCTCCCACGTCTTGACAGACCGTGTAGAGTCAAGTCTTGAGTTGCCCTCCTCTTCGACGCCTCCAGGTGGGCTGCGGCGCCGGATCGAGGGCAGCATAGCAAATATTGTGAGGTGTACGACGCAGAGTGTGCTCAAACCACCTTATTTGTCTTTCTTGGATGGCCTGAGCTGTCCTCGCGTTACTGTTGCAGCGAGTACGGATGCTCTCCTTTGAGATGAAGTCAGTATATTTCAATCGAAAGATGGCGGCCGCCTTATGGTTAGATTCGTGAGCCCAAGAGCTTAAGAAGACAGCCTCGAAAAAAACAATCCGAGCGGCTACTGAGCACCCCGCCTGTATCCGAATGCCCCAAGGTCCCTCATGAAAATGTCTCCTTACGAGCCAAGACAAAGTAGTGGGGATATACATGTCACAGGATCGCACTGAAGAACAGATTAAATGCAAAACAAAAACAGAGGTGGGATAAGATGTAGAGGCGATGGAAAGGGTCCGAAACGCACCGTAGGTTCACCGGCCAGATCTTGAGCAATATGCAACCGCGGACCAAGATCAGGACGCACGAAGAAGGTGGGCAGGCGGGCAGCCATGTTGAACTGTCCGTCCCGGTGGGTGTACTGCGGTATTGGCAAATTTGACATGATGTCAGCAAACCTCTCCGGATGTACTTCGGTCAGGTCATCGGCAGGCGGCCACTCTTTGATCTTCAAGTTCTGCAACTTCCCGTCCTTTGAGGCATTCCGCTCTGGACATAAAAAGGAAGTGGAGATGAACAGTGAGTCAGTAAGCGAAGGGAAGAGGAAGGGAAGAGGCTTTAGCCTGGCTTTAAAAGAAAACTATTTGTTCTACCACTTCCCTTCAGAGAAAACTAATGTGCGCAGGGATACAACTGGTGGAAAGACAAGCGGCATATAACAACTGGTAAAAATTACACGTGGATGCTAAAACAATAATTGTCAATTTTATCAATTTCTTTAAACCACATGCGCACAGTTGGGGACGCTCGAAGGCACGGTCACTATTGGCAGGAGTTCTTTTTAGTGAATGAGAGAGGAGAAGAGAGAGAAAAGAAGACGAATAAGAAGAAGAAGCAGAAGGAAGAAGAAGAAGAGGAGAAGAAGAAGACACCAAGCCCGTGGTGCAATTATAGACTGTTGTACTCAATGACCAAAGTTCACGGGTTCGAATCTTGGTGGTTGCCACCCTTGGGATTGGGCATGTCTGGCTGATGATGGCTAGTAAGCCAGAAATGGCCATTCCGGTCTCCTTGCCTTTATCGGTTCCACTCCATCGTATAATACAAGTTGCCTTGCGACCGCCTGCTAGGACTCGAAACTGAGCTCCAAGGCAACACGGGACGAGGATGTTCTGTAAACAGATCAGTGAGCCCCCTACCATAATAATATTCCCGATCGCAACCGATAAAAACAATGAGCACGTCGTGCAGTGGTAGATTGTTGTATTCAAAGACCAGCGGTAGCGGGTTCGAGTTTCGCGAGTCGCTACCCCCTGGGATTGGGTATGGTTGGCTGATGACGGCTAGTAAGCCAGAAATGGCCATTCCAATCTCCTTTCTCTTTGTCGGTTACACTCCATATCAATACTGCGTTCGCCGGTTCACCGGTATAGGTTGGTTAGACACTGCCAGCAAGAATTAAACTGTTATGGTTCTTGCACCTTCGATGGCACAGAACTAATGTCGGCGTACGTGGTTGCAAATTCCATTGCGGTACAAGTGTGTGTGCGAGAGAGAGAGAGAGACTGGGGTGTGTGCGTAGAATCAACGCGTGCACATAAACACGTTTTATCTAAGTACATTACAGCCGCCTCCCTAAACCCGCCTATAGTCGGCATGTGCTACGTGTACTTTAGTGGCAACACGGACAGCCAGCATGCAGTAGTCGCCCATAATCAGGCAGGTAAACGGTAGCAGCAACCACGGAACGTCAGCGAAGCGTGTGTTTTCGGCTCGGGCTGCAGGTGTCCTGAAGAATTCGAATGCCTGTGGCGACGATGGTCGCTGGAGATCCCGTTGTGGTTTGTCGGTTCCACTTCACCGTATATTACAAGTCGCTATGCTAAGTTAAGAATCAAGGCGCTGTCTATGGTGGGCGCAAGATAACAACGCAGAGGGATGTACAAAAACATGCGTGGACACACACACACACACTGCCAGTGGTTTTGTGGGATCGGGATGGTGAGAAGCAGCTTGACTGGGCGTACAGTCACCGCCCCACGGACAATGCATGCCGGCGGCCTACGCAGGAGTGAAGACTGTGTGTGTGAAACAGCGACGTTCAGATGTGCGCCGCTTTGCACAGCACAACACAGAGACAGCTACTACTAAAATGGCAGCCCGCTTTCGGGGTCGAATAAGCCCACACACGCTACCACAAAACGATGTAAGGAGGGGGGAGACAACGCCGGTAGCACGGTGGAAGAGGGGGGAGGGGCACGGTTCCCGTCATTCAGACTGCCGCCCAGGACCGGGACAACAACACCAGGGAAAGACGACGACTGTTGATAGCTCTGCCACCAATACAGGCTTCCAGCGTCTCCACCCGAGAGTTGTTGTCGAGGAGAAACGAGGTTTCCGTCCCCCGGTCCTTTTGGGTGGCTATCCACCTCCGATTGCGGCCTCGGAACGACATCTCCCGAGGGTCACGCACTGTACCCTGGCGGAGCTACGCAGTGACTACTGCATGCTCCTTCGCCAGTACCAACACCGACTCGACCCGTCCACACCCGACTGCTATCACGACTGCGACGCTTCTCAGCATGACTGTCAGCATCTATTTGCCTGTATTTCCCGAACAGGCACCCACTTCACTCCCGCGGACCTGTGGCTCAAGCTGGTCGAGGTGGCGGCTTTTCTCCGTCTCCCAACTACTCCCAGTTTGGATTCTGGCGGGGATTCCTGATCCAACTGTGGCCTACGACACACACAAGACTGTGGGCGGCCAACACTGGCGGGTGCGTCTATCGGTACTAGATGGTGAGACAACCGTCAGCGAAGGACAACTGCGGGACAACAGGCAGACTCTCGGATGACGAATACGGCGTCGAGACTGGAAGCTGGCTTTGCTTCCTGTTTCACACGTGTTGATGCTCTCACACTAGAGTATATTGGTCCGTACGTCATGCATAATTCCTTCGCCTCCTTTCTCTACATCTAAACGCTTGCTCTTTTTAGCATCTGACTATGCTTTCCTTTGGAGTAAGCTTCCACTAGAACTAGGACATGGATATGCAAATTTAAATTAGCACTTGACCTCGGAAGGCATAAAGTCCCATTGGCCGTCTGAACACTCAAAATGCTGGACGTTTAAAACGGTCCGCCTGACAGAACTTGACAGATACTACCTTCTGTGTTTTTTTCAGACTGAAACTCTCAGATTGGCACAATCGCACGATTTTGATCGACTGTTAAATACGCCCCCGCACCGATGATCTTCGCGCCTGTTAACATCCTCTCCTCGTTTCGGACCTTAGCCACGACCTATGTTCACAATCACAGCTAGTTCGTTTGGCAATATATTGTTATTTACAGCAAAGGAACCCTTATGCGTGCTAAATATAATAATTTATTATTGAGGCAGCGGTAATAACCACACGACCGGAGAGATGTAGTTTTGGCAAATCATCAGAACGGTACTATAAGCGCAATGTTGCCGGAAATTGAAATCAGGTGTCCCGCTTGATACCATCCAACACAAGCCTGTACCGGCGGTTTGGCTGGATAAATCACATTGCCAACAAAGCCAGGAGACAGACTGGAATGACCGTTTCTGGTTTATAAAACGTCATCAGCTAGCCATATCCATTTTCAGGGGGTCACCACGTGAAAAAACGGGCATCGAAAAGAATGGTACAACAAACGCCTCGTTCTGCAGGACCGCAACTCGGCCAGTCTGCCGTTCAACATGACATCCACACATCAAAAAGTAGACATGTCTAACTCAGCCACGTTGCAGTAACGATTCCGGACTGCGAGCAAAAATTGTGATTGAAGTTCAAGGGATTGAAAACGCGACCCGGTGCAATTGCGAGCGTTTTGTTTCCACCTCCTTGAAAGTAATTACTTCAGTGCTACTGACTTCTCCACAGTGCAGGACAACATATTTTTTGCCCGAAAAATTGTGCACAGTGGGGGGGGGAGAACAGAGTTAGAGGCAGAAGGTGGTAGGGCTTACTTGCAGACGACTCGAAGCCCTCCCAGAAGGTACGCATTTGTAGACGGGAGACGATGAGATTGGTCTCACAGTCGACAACGACAGCAGCAAGCGAATCACCATCGCGGCTGAGGGCGCGAGGACTCCAGAGAACGGTATTGAAGTTTTTCAGACAGTTGGATATCACCACCGGCTGACTAATCTCCCATGACCGCTAAATTGGGGAGGGCGGGGAAGAGAAGAGGACAAAAACAAACAAGAATAAGTGGACATCATTCTGGACGAAAAGAAAAACAATGCTAATTATTAGACTGAGTGGTGTAGAGATGGAAATCAGCATAGCTGCGCGGGTAAATCAATCCAAGTGTGATTAAATTCACGGCGCACAGAAAACCTCGTAGCTCAATGGTAGAACGTGTCAAGACAAAGTCAAGACACCACAGAGGCCGCCGCTGCCAACTGGATGTCTTTCGCTGACAGTTTGCTATGTGGTTTGGCGTTCAAGAAGGCTGTGTCGTCGCCCATTCCATTATAACTACGCCGGTTGACTGGAAGGCCCTACGTTAAGAGGACGGTGTTGGGCTTGCACCCGGACGCCGATGATAACACCCTGCTAGCCTCAAGCTTTGGTGATCTGTACAGTCTGTAGTTCAGAAGAAGATGCGACCACTGAAACAAGAGTTTTATTTTTCTGACGTTTCGGATTCCACCGGGAATCCTCAATCATAGGTAATGGTACGATAGTCTGAGTCATGCGCAGATAGGACGAATGAGATACCTACGTCGGTTGGCTTATCCATAAATACAAGGAAGACTTAAGTAGTCTTCAGCTGCATCCCTGACCAGGAGAAGGCATTCCTGGGGATTCATGACCAATAACTTGAAGAAATGGACAGGCTGCTACCAAATAAACAGAGTAAAGACGATATTGTCTCCTGCATCGATGCTGCTCGCCAGCATTTCTCAATACTCCGAAAGCGTCTATGGATCCGACGCAACGTTTCCATCGCCACGAAGATTCGTGTAAACCGTGCATTCATCCGTCAATCCCCCTCTATGGGTATGAATGCTGGGCTTTGTGTGTTGAATATGAGCGAAGACTACTGGAGGTATTTGAGCACCGCTGCCTGAGGACCACCCTTCGAGTGAAGTGTACCGACTTCGTCTCCAATTACGCAGTCCGCACTCACTGTGACAGTATTGCGAGGATATCTCAGGCTATGCAAGAAAGCCGACTGAGGTGGTTTGGGCACGTCCTCCGTCGTACGCCTCAAGAACTTTGCTACACTGTCCTCGATCCGGCGCCGCAGCCCACCTGGAGACATCGAAGAGGTGGGCAACTCAAGACTTGGCTCGACACTGTTCTTCAGGGCATGGAAGCAGTTCTTGGACCTTCGATTGTTGGTCTCCCTTGCTGGAAAAGAGAATGGGTGAATTGTCCGGATCTACTGCCTCTAATCGCCATGCGTGTAGCGGTACCGTCCGTGGCATCATTTAGACCGGCATGATCACGGTCGTATCAAGTACACGCAAGTACATTCGATTGCTTCTGCGTGAGTCATAAAGTCCCACTTCTAATTGCAACTCCAGTGCTTGTCTTCTGACAAAACAATCCAGAAGGAGAGGGCCGACGACTACAGAGACCGGGATCTCACACAGAGAGAAAACAATAAACAAGCGTACGCGCGTTAACGTGGTGGAGTCCGCCAGCCAGTACACGCGGTCGCAAGTCCTGACTGCTCGAGCCAGCTGGCTCGCTGTTGTGCTGTCGTCTGTCACCTCGCCTTTTTAAGGTGCGTGTGTACACGTGTCGGTAAGGTCACACACACGCAAGCACGCACGCACACAGAAGCACAGTGCGGTGTGCCGCCGCCACCGTCGACGCCTACAAGCCGCTGCGCGACCGCACACGACTGCGCAAAAGTACGCGGCAGCAGCGACGCATGCATACCAGACAGAGACCCAGACACGTCAGAGAGACGACACCGAAACGAATAGCGCAAACTGTGTCCTGTTGACTCCTATGGGAAGCAGCAGCAGCAAGGCAGGCACACACGCAAGCATGCGGGTGCACACAGTGGAAGCAAGAAGGGAAAGTGCGGTACAGTGGGTGGGGGCAGCAATTAAGCGTGCCAAGTAATAACGCAGCCAGGCACGACGGCGAAGGCAGCGGCAAATAAACCGCTATCGTTTTAGGCTTCAGGTTTCACATCGCCATCTCGGAGACAGGGAAGGGAGATTCATCTGCCTGGGCTTGCTAATAGGGAGTTTAACCAGCCCCATCTTCGTGGGTTGAGGTATCCCCTTGTACCTTCCGCAGCTTGAAGGGACACTTCACACGCGCTCGGTCGGGTTAGGTACCTGGATTGCGCCAAGGTAGAGGACATCTTTCGCAGGCAGTCGCAGCATGCCGACATGTAATTTATGATGATAAGGTGGAGCGGAAAAATACGAGGCAGGCCAGAATGACCATTGATGACAGCCATTGAGCTAGAAATGGTCATTACAGTCTCCATTGTCCTTGTCTATAGTGCCATTCTGCCTATCTCCTTAGCTGCTGTGTGGATGCTGACGGAGCTCAAGTGTGAATTCCAAGGCACAAAGAAACAAGGGGATCCGATAAGTCAGCGCCTATTTACAATTATGTGCATTCCCGATCGAAAACCGGCAAGGCAACAAGCCCGTCAGGCAGTAATTAGAACGCTGAACTTCTAACTCATAAGGTCGCGGGTTTGAGCTTGGGAGGAGGGGGAGGCGACTCCCCCTGGGGTTGGGTATGACTGAATGACGACGAGGGGTGGAGCTTCAATCGGGCGATTGAACCCCTCCCCCCAGAGGGCACTCGGCACCAATAGGCGCAGAGCCAACAGAACGCCAGCTTGATACCCACCCTCGACGATGGAACCCCGTTTGATTCCGAAGCGTCAGGAAATCAAACCTATTGTTCCCGTGATCGCATTTTTCACAGGCGTCGAAGCACGGCTCGGCTACAATTCTACAAATGTTAAACCCTTCTCGGGGGAGGGGCGAAGAGGAGGCAAGGCTGGAAGAAGACAGAACGCACCAAGTCCCTATCTTCAGCACGAAACCGTGGATGATACAACAACTCGCGTAGGCTGAAACAATGCTGGACAAACGGAGCCTGACCACATAAACAACCCATCCCCCCCCTGCACGCTATCTCACTGTTTCGGGGGTCTGGAAACCCTTGAAGCCCTAAAAAAACATTCCAGTAGACCTACCCGGAATGCCTCCAAAATGGAAGGCGAATTAGGATCCGGCAGATAGAGGACACTGGGCCGTTGGGACTGCGCCGCGGCAGCAGTGGAGAGCCCACGGGAGGCCATTCGAGGCACTGGGCCACCCCGTCTTATGACCGAGGAGGATGAGGAACAAGGCGATGAGGAGGCGGTTGAGGACAGAGAAGAAGAGTGCGAACGTTGCGCAGATGCAGCGGATAAGTCGACCTCTGGGTTGGCAGCGTGATAGTCCTCTGGACTAGTAGCGTCCGATGCCTTAAGCGCCAACTCTGCCAGGAGATCCAACGAGGTGGCCGCGCTGGTACTGGTGGAAGTGACTGGTGACGCAGGCTCCTCGTTAGCAACGCTGCCAGCTGGCGAGGAAGGACAGGAGGGCGGCTGATTGCGGGCGGCGGTTGTAGTAGTACTGCTGCTAGTGGTGGTCTTACAATCACAGCCCAGACTAATGTCCAAAGCGGCAGCGATCCGATGAAGCTGGTGCCATACACCGTGGAGGCTGCCACAAGGCAGAAGGGCTGTGAGCATGAGCCGTGAGGGGTCATGCGGTCGACGACTAGCCGAACAAGTAGACCAGGGTTGCCGAATTGAGTAATTATCCAGACCCAGTTCGACCAGGGCCGTGGGGAAGTGGGAGGAGGAGGAGGCAGGCGAAGAGGACCGACCAGGCTCCGCATTGCTGCTGCGCCGGAAGCTGCCGTTCTCCTCGTCATTCATCGAGCCGGAACTTGACGCATCCATTCTCAATGAATCCTCTTTTGTTGGCTCTGTGTACGGGTGTGGGAGGGGAAGGAAAGCTGCAGTTAGTAGATGCTTAAAACGAGTTTTCCACTGTCTACTGCCTAGTTCGTGAGTTAAGTACTGCAGAATAGAAAAAAAATCAAATTCTAATCGCAAATACATGACCCGAAGTATGTGCAAGCTTTTGTTTGCCAGTTCTGACCCTGAGAACTTGGCCAACTGGCCCGCGATAGTGGCGGCAGCGACTTGGTTGTATTCGATCGATAATTTTATCAGCGCAAAAGGCAGAACGGCGAGCAATAGATCAGGCGTGCTTTCATTGTGTTTCCGCCCGAACTGTTTGCGCGGATCTTCAGGACTTTCGTTAGACCGCATTTAGAATGCGGAATGCCAGCATGAAGAAATACAGTGATCCCCTCGAGCAGATGCAACGACGGGCAACGAAACCGGTGGACGGTCTTACGACTCTGTATTATCCTGACAGACTGATTAAGCTTAATTTTTTATCCTGTCCTATAGACATTCCTGTCCGCTGAAACCCGAAGATTTATTTGAGTTTACAAACATGACTCATCTGCGCGATCACCCATACAAGGTCAAACATGAATATACACGCCTAGATCCACACAAATCTTCTTTCAGTCAGCGGGTAATTCGACCGTGGGACACCCTCCCAAACGAAATAATGGCATCGAATACCGTTAAGGTGTTCAAACGGCAGATGGATTACTTACTTTTTCATAACCGACGAAACTTGCTGCAGGACTTGATGATTTCAATGTATCACACTACTGGACTTTTGCTTTAAAAAATATCCTGTGACTATATTTTATGCTGTCTGTATATCATTGCATTTTTGTTTATCTCAACTGCACATTAATCAGGGGGTTAACACTCGTAACCCTCAAAAAATGGATGTAGTCTACGCTCTTGGGTCGACCGCTTAACTTTACCGCTCGCATGGAATCCACCGATACGGAACAGCAAGCTGACTGCCCAAGCAGGTTTTCCTAAGCAATCATCTAGAATCCACCAAAAAGACTACTAGGCTCACTTAATCGTTAGGAGGTTATGGCAGATTTGCCTAATTCTGTTGGCCCTACTTAGGAAAATTCGCGGCCTCGATGGGAGTCGAACCCACAAAGTGTGTATCCCTACCCTTGGGATCTGAGTGGAGACCTTTCCCCAAACACCAGCACTGCATGAACGTAGCTCCAGGTATTCGGGGTGCTCCAAATCTACTACCCTCTAAAGGTTATAAAAGGGCCGTTCAAAAGGCACCGAGCAGCATGCACTGGTCTAGGCGTGCTTTCGTCATCTTTCCTTACGAACTGCTTGTACGGATCTCCACTGCTTTTGTTAGACCGCATTTAGAATAGGAAATACCAGCATGGATGAAGAAAAACAATGATCACACCGAGCATGTGCAACGATGGGCAACCAAACTAGTGAACGGTCTTAGGATTCTGTCTTATCCTGAAAGTTTGAGACAAGCGAAAACGCCTGGCGTCATAAATAACATAAGAACAAGAGGGGGGGGGGGGGAAGGGACGCACCATTTTTGACCGAAGAGTCAGCATCCGAGTCGGGGTTCTGTGAGTGACCAAGGCCGTTGGTGCTGTTATTGGTCGTCCTCAAGGTCGTTACTAGGGTAGGCGGAGGGCCATAAGACTTTGCAAAGTAGCAGGCTGAGCAGACCGAGTAGCCGCACTTAGTGCACACCCAGTGCGAGTTGAACATGGTCGTCTCGCAGACATCGCACATTTCACGGACACCCTGCACGGGCCGTTTCCAGGCCACTGCCCTGGCCGGTTCTGTGCCGTTACTGGGGTGGCACTGACGTTTGAGGCTGTCGGTCACGCTCGAGAGGATGGACAGCTCAGAGAGCATTAGACGACACGCCGTCGGACCCAACTGGGCGATAAAGTGGAGGGCGTTCTTGCGGTCCAGCGGTGGTGAAACTGAAACCGACCAAGAAGGGACGCACTTAGGCAAATGATGTCCGGAAAAAACGAAGAGAAGAAGAACAGTTCGTGTTTTGGCTTTCAGGTGGCGCGGAAGCTACCTCAAGCTGGCTGGGATTAGTTCTGATAACAACTGAGAAAACCTGACCTCGCTGTGCTACTAATAGACCGCACCAGTCTAAAACTCCTGGAATTGCTGGCCTGGGGAGGAGGGGTCGGGGGTATGGAGACAACCAAGTCATTTCAGCCAGAATGGAAGACGCTGGAATGTCAACTACAGCCGCCATAAGGTCCAGAATCGGATACGAAATCAAAGAGTGCAGAGAATGTGTGCCGTTTAAAGAACCACTACCGCTTGTCAGGACTAGGGTGGCTTCTTCTGAGCCGTCTGCACTCTTGCCACGTCTGAGTGGTCTACATCTCAGCTCCTCCCCCCCCCCCTAAGCGTGTGTGTCAAAAGTACGTGCCGGTTCCTTTATCTCAAACGAACCAGATAGCACCCGTGGGGCAGACCACCTATGGCTGACGCGAAAACCAGACCCTACGATTTAGGGGATTTAGGCAAACGCACGCGTGCGTATACACGTGGGTCCACTTGAATTATGGGTGCCACAAGCGCTGCGAGGAGAAACTAGCCTACCTGCATAAACCCAATCATTAATCTTTACAGCATCCATACTAAGCCTATGTGGTCCATTTATCACTGCGTTCAGTGGATTTGGCCCCGGGCAGGGACCGGGACGACTACTCCCAATGGATGGCGTTAAGTACACGCCAAACGCCTTCTCCCAGGCGCCAGGGACTTTCGAGTACGCTGGCTTTAATACACTGTATACTGCCTGTCATCCCACAGATGTCATTCGCGGCCGAGTGAAAATACTGCAATGATATTCACCACCCTTGGCTTCTCGCTGCCTCTGGAGAGCTCCGTTACGCAAAGTTATGAGTCAGTTCCACTGGCTCGCAGTTACAAACTGGGATTTTAATGATTGAGGGCGTCAGGACAATCAAATGCTTTTTTACGGATGCACAAAGAAGGCAACTACGAAACACTTCAAAGTTATTCAGATGTCCTGCAAGAGAATTGCGTCGGGTTTGTTAGCACTGCTCAGAGTCTGCTGAGTCAGACTGCAACGCAGCAAGATCTGCCGCCCCCAGACGCGCGTGTTCGGTGCTATGATGCTATTGGTTGAAGGACTTTGAGAAAGTCACCAAAAGCCTGCCAGCAATAATCAAATATCGATTCTACTAACCGCCTCGAGTGATATAATTAAAATTCTGTTCGTGCGCAAGACCAAAAATAGCAAACACCGTGGGAGCGGGGGCGTTTGCCCCCGCACAAGACGCGTCACGCACCGTTTCGATGCAAGGACCAGAGTGATCGGTCAATGCGGTCGGCTTCAACCGTCCGACAAAAGTCCGTCAGACTGAGCACGCCCTTGGTATCGTAGGCCAACCTGGGGGAATAAAAAGAGGTAAGGGTAGATAAGCTCAATAATTGCATCCCGCAAAAAAGAGAAAGGGCCACTTGTTAGCAATGCAACGGCAGCAAAACATGGTGATACATTAAAATCTAACGTGTTGAAGGGACTCCTAAACGGCCATGACTGGAGGGGGGAAAGTTGGTCAGTGAAGAGACGAGAGAAATTGGCATTGCCGTCAATTCCGAAAAAAATGCTGGGTGTTTCTGACAGCACAAAGATCGCTGCAATCTATTACACACTAAGTGTCACACTGCTAAGTGTCATTGCCTCGGTGGTGGCACATTTTGCTGTGTGCACTTCCCACCAGGGGACAGAGGAAGCACGTCGGCTTGACCTCAAGGAACCCGAACAGCCCTGATGGATTATTTCAAACACGCTACACGAATATTCATTACGGCGCAGTGAGGTAACTTTCTACCGGCAACCGATTCAGCGGTTCTAATTTGCCGGTCCGCCCAACCGGAGTGGCTAGCTGAAGATGACAGTTGAGCAGGAAATTGCCCTCTAGGGAAGCGCTTCGCTTCTCGCAAGCACTAGTGTGCGAATAAAGTGCTTGGAGAAGCACTTTGGCGGAAGGGGGAGAGACTGGTTCATTTTTTTTACTTCGCGCCTATCTAAAGCACGTGATACGCGAATAGCGCGGTGTCGGGGATGGGAGGCGATGTGCAGGGGGTATGATGAGCGCCGCTTACTTTCGAAAGCCCCAGAACCGGCAGAAAACGGAGATGGTGTTTTGCTGGCCCACTGCTGCCGCAGCTGAGGCAGCCGCCTTTTGTGCAGAATGCTTAGCTCCATTGTTGCCGTTATGATGAGCATCCACCGTCACCGCCGCCGAAACGTGGGAAGTCGTCGCGGATTGTTTATTGTGACCGCGTCGGCGATTGTTGCTGACCTTCCGAGCAGCGGCGGCGGAGGCAGCAGAGTTGACGTCTGTTATCGCCTGCTGGGGACCGGTTCGGCTGACCTCTCGACAGGCGCGGCATCTCAGAGAAGGCTTCAGTTTCTCCAGGTCCGAACAACTGTTCAGCTGGAGGAAGGTCTCGCCCTCGGCCTGTGAAGCTGCCGGCAGCTCCCAGCCACAGAGAGACCGGTGTGACAATACAGCCACTGAAAGACAGAGGTATAGGCATAAATGCAGTTGGGTGATGATAATGTTAAAAAAAAAGCGCAAGAGCCTATAACCAAACTGCCACTAAATACCCACGTAACCAGTTCTACGCAAGAACCAAATAATTACAACAGCGCAGACTAGATGAGTGCGGAATTGGGTATCCCCTTTCCAATGCTGTTCAAATGCACCGCTGTGAGGGTCACTGGAAAATCAGTATCGGGTAAAACACTTTAAAATGACTAAGAATAATGATAAATAGTCTCGGGTCGGGTTTATGTGTGTGCGCGCCTGCCAGGATGGGGAAGAGATAGAGGTCGACAGCTCACTGTATTTTCCACCCTAGAGACAATCTGGAGCACTTGAAGCTAAAAGCCCTGGTGGCTTGGGAGGATGCCAACTGACGGGAAACATGGACGGCGTAGTCAGTGCGGTGTGCGCTGTATTGCGTGAAGGCTGAAATATCTCCTTCGTAATGTGGCCTTTATGGCAGCGCCACTCAGCTGGCGTCTGAACCAGGTGTAGCGGCACGTTTAGGGGCGGTTTCGGCCGCGCCAGCCACCTGCGCCCGATCCCATCTCCGGCTATTTTGACTACCGCCGGGCCCAAGTGGGCGGGGGGGGGGTGGAACAGAGAGGACGGTAGATGCATCGAAAGTCTACTCTCATTATAATCCAGCGCAAGCAACTTCCCTTGCACCACCCTGCTGCGGAACAGACGGTGGGCCTAGTCAAAAACTACGGTCGAACTCTCGTGGGTTAACCAAGTAATGTGTACGGGGCTTACATTGCTGGTTGCAAATAGTGTCAGGGGCTGTTCCGGGAGTTTATTGTACTGACATATAAATGCGGCCTGTTGAGCGCATTACGGGTTAATAAAGTTTGCGAGGTACTAGGGTAGACAAATAAGCCGCCATTCATGGGATTGAGATCACGTGGGAAGGGCGCTCCTTAACCTGAACTGGTTGCCGGACAAAATAGCAGTGTCCTGTTTTCTCTAGAATACCCGAAAAATATGCTGGGAAATGTCTTTTTAGTCTCGCTAGGCTCTATAGGCAATAATTTTTCATGACTGATTGTCGCTAGAAGACAACCTGGACGGGTGCCACAACCGAGCTTCAAGGGGGGGGGGGGGGGGAAAGACGACCTCCTGCAAGCGGCCTAGAGCACCGAACAGCTTTTTAGTGGATTCCTTGCACACACCACGACCTCCATTAAACATGACTCAGAGAGGGAGTCTTTCGAATATTTTTCGTACGATAGCCTGGCCTCTGGATTTCCTACAGTTCTTGCAGGCAACAAATCTAGGCACGTGCGTGCAACGTGCTCGAGACAGTATTTCAAGCACTAAAGCCGGCGTTTCACCTTATTGGCCTACTCTGTTGACAGAAGCGAATAGGCAGGAGACACTTCAAAAGAAGAAAATACAATCGATGCAACAATAAGCTTATTGGTCTGAAGTTTCAGATTCTCGCTCGAAGCCATCATCAGAAGGGCAATCGCAGAACTAGAAAGGTGTCAGGCCAATAAATTTATTGTTTCAGCGATCGCATATTCTACCTCTTATTGCCCTATTTCAATTGCAAATAGGCCTACTGAGTGGTCAGGTGCTGGAGTGTTTTAGCCGCAGATTACAATGGTAAGGTAGACTGCAATGGTAATGGGAGATGATAGTATTGTTGAAAGGTATTGCCGACAGGATGGAGGCTGGAAGCGGCTTATTTTTGCCGGCAGGCAGTCATACCCCCAACACCTCGGTCCAAAGGTTCCAGATCTGAACCTAGTATCAGTTGGTGCTTCAATCAGGCGTTCTACCGGTGGTATTGCAGGTTAAGGCTCTGCCAGCTAGCACCTGGGAGGTTCAAAGTTCCACAGCTTTTAGCGTACGTCGGTCCGGCCCGGTTACCGGACAGGACAGGACGCAGAGCCCTGCTTTGCATCAGGACTCGACCCTAGCAAATAGCAGCGAGCAACCCAACTCAGTAAGGAGGCCAAAACAGTATCATTGTAACTGTACATCGACATACTTATAGGGGAACAGCAATTGGGCGTTCATTGCTATTTCCGGCTGAACAAGTTTGGAATTCTCCACGTCTCTTCTCCAGCGAAACCCCTGTCCGACCTACAAAATGATTGTTTACCTCTATCGAAGGCTGCCCCCTGCCCCCCTGGAATGCTGCCCGCCCATGACTGACTCAAATGCACATGACTGAATGCTGCCTTCCCCCCGCCTCCCCGGTCTCGGCCCTTTGTTCAGACTTTCACATTTACATTGCGACCACCCTGACGGCGGTGTCGACCCATCTGTCTGTTCCCCCTTTGACCCAGCGCCCGCGGCTAATCCGAGAACCACTCATCGAGCCACCCCACCACCACTGACATCAAACGCTTTCAACCCCCCCCCCCCCCCCCCGACACCGCACCCCCCCCTTCCCCCCCCCCCCCCCCCCCCGCCCCCACCCCCTTCCCCCCCCCCCCCCCTTTGCTGGGACAGCATTGCCTCTGTTCATGTCCGCCCCCCCCCCCTCCCCTTTGGCGCTTGGGTTTTCAGACCAATGGGAGCCCACAGGAACTGCCTGCTGGAATCCTATAAAAACAGATCCACGCCCCCTTGACCGACTCCCGTTGCTCTTGACTTGGAGTATCCATTGTTAAGGTTTGTGTATTTATTGTGTACTATTTCTCTTAGTAGTACCGTACCACCTTGATAGTTGTTATCACTGGTTTTGGCGTACGCGTAACTGCTGGATACAGTTGGAGAAGTAAAGGGACGAAACATTCATCCGAAGACACAATAAAAGCAACCGCAAGGAAAGGACGCGAAGGTACATGAATGAAATAAGGCAAACACAAAGCACAAACTCACGATCGGGTGGCGGAGGGAGAGTCTCAAGCAACTCCTCAGTGGAAAGATTGTCATCACATTGGAAGTCGTAACAATCTGTCTGTGAGGAACCAGACTTGCCCGAGGGGGAGTAGCCGTAGGGCTCAAAGCGTTGAGCACATTTACCGCAAACGGCTGGCGACCGTGTCTTCTCACGACCGTTTGCCGTCGTCTCATCAGTTTTCTCCTCTACATCCTCATCCTCCTCTGCACCCTCGTGTGGCTGCTCCCTGCGCTCTGCTGCGATTGGCCGCTCGGTGCTAGCCGCCGCCGCCTCCTCCTCCTCCACCTCGTCTGACGAGAAGTCATCTTGGAAGTTCTCTACGTAGCAGGGCTCCGCCGACGCATTAATACTGGTTTTGGGTCGAGTGGAGGGACGCCGCCTAACAGGTGGTAGCACCTCGGCACTGGCTTTAGCCAGTTTAGTTTGCTTCCGCAGGCTACGCTCCGGAGTGCCAGAAGAGGGCGGCGTGGAGACCGCCGCGGGGGACCGTGTGCTCTTTGGCGTGCGCAACTGATGTCTGCTGTTGCTGCTGCTGTTCCCAGCAGGGGTCCGACGTTTCTGATCCGGAGAGAGGTCGTCCTCGGCACTGTTGCCGCTAGCCCGCTTTCGAGGAATCGACCTAGAGGAGGAGTGTGTCCTGCCCGGAGCGCTGGAGGCGCAAGCGGAGGATGTGGTGGAGTTGGCGGCCGGACTGGACTCCGAGGCGTCAAAATCGAAGTCGTGAAGGGAGGCGGAGTAGGAGGAGGAGGAGGGCGCGGCGGCAGTGGTGGTGGTGGTGGTAGCACCGCTGCCGTCGGGCAAAGGCGAGTTGGAATGCGAATTGTGGTCTTCGCGGAGGGAGGCAGTACGGTGCCGATGTCCGCCGCCGTCTGTTTCGCTCTCTCGGTGGCGCGTGAAGAAGCGCGGTGTCTTGGAGGAGCGACTCCGCGAGGGGGGGCCGCTGCCGAGAGGACTGGCATCTAACGAGCCGAGGGGTGAAGCCGTGCTAACGACAGTGGTGGTGGTGACGGCGGGATCCGAACGGCGAGAGGAGGCCGCAGCAGGCCGTCGAGGTGCCTTAGCACTGCGAGGCAAACCGGTCCCCTTCGGCTGCCTCGCGGGTTTAGCCGACTCGTTCAGACTCACTGTGTTCATGAGAGCGATCTTAGTCGCCCGCACGGGTGGTTGGCGTCGACTCTGAACAGCCGCGATGGAGCCACCGGTCGTCTTCGGTTTGCTGTGCTTGGAGACCTGCTTGTTGGTTGCATTGCCCTCCACGAGTTCAGACAGAGATCCATTGTTTTGACCAGAGGAGCGATCTAATACGAAAGTAGAGGACTCCTCCAGCACTCGGGATAGTTTCGTGGTGTCGTTCTTGGTTGGCAAGGCCTTCGATGAGCGGTTTTCGGAGGCCTACGTGAAGCGGAAGGAGATGAAAGTTTAAGATTACGTGGGCGGCACAGTCTCATGATGAGTCATAAAAACAAATGGAGTGAAAGGTGATTGCGATTGCGAATCATCCTCGGGTGTGGTTTGATAGGAAATGTGCATTAGGTCAGGAGGTGGAAGAGGGGGAGGTATTAAAATCAGATGTTAAAACTCTGTATCGGTAGTGCGATGTAAGCAAACAAGCTTGGAGCAGAAAAGTCGACCTTTTTTACCGACTCGACGATTAGGCCGTCTACCTAACCAACACCACAGTCTGGCTCTTCTGCATTTTCGGGATACAACGACATTTCCCAGGGGTGCAGTTTAAATGACCGTGAAAGCAAAATAGGCGACGTTGCTCAACTACCTGACTTCTTCACATCGAACAAACTGGTTTCTCGTTTCTCAGGTACTGGTCACACTACCTTTTCCCTAGAAGCAACCATCAAGCTCCCTGAGGTTGTGATGTTCACCAAAGGAGGCAGCAGTATACTGAGTTTTTGTAGTCTGGACTCAGCAAACCCTTTGAGAGAAAGCTAACTCCAAATCCAACTAATAATCTCTCTCTCCCTCCCCCATCATTGCAGCTATCATAACGGTCACTTAGGAGTTTAGAAAGTGCAGATATCATATTGAACAGAAGAAGCGTAAACAACCACAAAAGACTATGGTACGGTGAAATTAAACGTTCGCTTGAACTGTAGGCCTACCAAGCCATGTATAACTTCTTAAGTGGGCAGTTAAAGAACAACAAGGCTCTTATCCCTCAATGAGGCGTACTAGGTGATCCCAGACTTCCCAAACCAACGCGCGACATTCTCACAGCTCAGGTTTTCATATAATATTATCGTCGTCAAGCAATTAGTGAGCAGGACTATGGCGCAAACAAAAGTTAGTACCCTTATTTTGAGATCCCCCAAATCCTAAATGAAGAGTACTTCGAACAGCGGGTGAAAAAAAATGCGAGCGCGCGCAAGATGAATCGCAAAAGTGGGCGGTGGCATTTATGTATACGCATGTCTACAAGATTCGACAGATACTTGCTTTGCAATTGTTCCTCCTCTACTATGATTAGCGCTCTAGCCATGACAATCAGCATTGGACAAGACTACCTGATTACATGGACACAACAACCTCGGGATTAAATCGAATCTGACGTAAGCCCTAAAGAAGGCAGAAAATAGCGAACTAGCGAAATGAAGGTATTTACTATGCGGGAGTAGGGAGAAGGCGACCGGAACACCAAATATGCTAGCCAGCCAGCCAGCCCACTGACAAGATCTAGATCAAGGATCTGATCCCACCCTGAGGAGCCTCAAGAGAGAACAGAAGAAGGCAGTGCCTCACTGAAGGGCGCACTCCTTTTGTTAGCATGGTAGTCAAATTCGGGTACGTGTCTTAAACCAGGTGACTCACCTGGCAGCAGCAAGTAGCGATCGACAGTACGGACTCTACTTCAGACAGACGTACTTGCGCGCGTGTATACGCATACCTGCACAAGAGTGCAATGTGCGCCGACATGCAAAGTTGTAGGGCAAGGCAGCTTAAGCGACTGATAATATTGGCGAGGGGGGGTCTGAGGGTACCAGCGCAAACGCTAACAGTACACAGAGCTATTCAAAAATGTTTAAAGTGCCCTGTGGGCTCCTGATAAGTTATGAGCATGTGGTTACAGCAGAAAAAAATGGTATTTTTAAGTGACGGTTGATAAATTTTAAAGGTGGTTTGCAAGGGGGCAGAAACAGTTACCTGAGAGAGTGGGACCACGATGTTGTCAGCTGACACATCTCCGACCTTTGTGGAAGCCTTCTCATTCATATCGGTCGACTCGCATTTGCTACCACCGCCTGCTGCATTTGATGACACTTCAATTGGTATATCACAGAAAGACGCTGCCCCATCGGCTTCGTAGCGTTGAATGAGTCGCTTCTTCAGAGCGAACCTGCAGGCGTCCTCAAGCCTGCTGTTGGAGGCTGTCATCAGGGGGCGCTTGGCCGCATGGGAAGCCGACTGCAAAAGCGGTTTCTTGTCTAATTCCTCCTTGAGGGCAGACGATGAGGAGAAGGAGGAGGAGATCGCCTGGCTGAATGCACCGCACACAATGCTGGGCGGAGCTGGGTAGTGGGTCATCTCGTTTGATGGCATCGTTGTCGTCGTCGTCGTCGACCTCTTAGGCTCAAATGTGCTATTTGTGATGGCAGTGTTGCCTTTTACGGCAACATTGGTGCCATCCATCAAGATCACCTGCCCGACACCACCAGAAGTCTGTTCCGGCTTACAAGAACCAAGGACGGGTGAGTTTCGGGAGGGTTCGGGCAGACAGTCTGATGTCAGCATCTTTCTGCCGCCAGACGGAAGCAAGACGGCGGCGGCTGCGGCAGCAGCAGCGGCAGAAGGGTGAGTAGACGCTTTTCCCAAAGCCACTTGGAAGTGATGGTCAATAGGATCAGCTTGGCCAAGCAGGAAACGGGTGGGTTGTTTGTTGTCATGGGGGTAAGCGCCTGGCAACGAGGAGGAGGAGGACGATGAGAGAGCTGTCTGCAGCTTATGGGGCCCGCTGCTGACAGACGCAGTGGTGATGGAGGGAGAGGACTGGGGGAAACTCGAGGCGGTTAGGGATGATAGGCTCGTAGGCACATTCATGGACACCTGTTTGGACTCCCGCAGGATATCGATGGTGGTTGCGTTGGCGGCGCTCGTCAAATCGGCTAAGTCCAGTTTGCTTGCGCTCCAAGCGACCGTTGGATCGGACAGACCAGTCAGTCCTGGCGATGCCGAAGAAGATGGCGGTATTTTCACGTCACCGGAAACCGCAGGCGGCTCAGAACCGGAGGTTTTTGATCTGGAATTTTTTAAAATAACTTCGCGTGCAGCCTGCGGATTGGATTCCTGGTTGGAGGATGGTGGTGGTGGTGGGGGAGTGACTTGGTACCTAAACAAAACGAGGTATGGGTTAGTTTAGCGAACGATTAGTGGTCCGCATAAATGTTAGTACTGCATGTCTACTAGTCCTGCGAAGATAAGGGCAGACAAACAGTTAAAAAAGAGAAAAAAAACGAAAAAATGGATAAGAAATTGGAGACTCCAGGCCACAGTATTCCAATGTAAGAATTTCCGAAACGGGAAGATGTAAGCAGTCAAGTAGAAAACGCTTCCGAGGTCTTATTCACGCAAAATATGGTTTTAGTTCGTGTTGTCAGTAAAAAATATTGCAAAATAAATCGGCAACAGAAGCAGTTGGCCGATAAAACCAATCTGTTCTACATTTAATTCGTATAGGCTACTAATAATACAGTAGTCGCGGAAAATATAGCAGTCACCTGAATAGACTAGAATAGGAGATGTAATGAAAAAAAACAGCCAAAATAGAGTTGAATTATTCAAATGCAATTTACACGCAGAGGCAATAAAAGCTATTAATTCGGAGCCATCTACCACATCGAATCTCGAGCACTTTGCGATTAGAAAAGAGAAATACTTCCATTAAAGTAGAGCGCGTCCAAGGCTGTCGGAAAAGAGCAGCTGCCTTTTCGCCTGCTCAGCTGTCTGCTGAGCACGTTCATCGGCATCAGAAACAAACAGGACGGCATTACTAAAAATAAGTGTATCCGAATGATAAGTATCCGAAGGACGCAATTCCTCTAAATATTCCTCTGTAGTTCCAGTGAGGACGCAAACTCACAAGACTTCTTTAAAAGAGTTGGTGCATATCTTACGCGGAAAAAAAAAACAACCCCCTGTAGAGATTATCTACCATTGGCTCCCAAAAGCAGCAAGAAAAACGCAGAAAATGACGGTTTCCTGCTTATTTCGCCTGGCGTAGAACTAACCGAAAGGAAGGCGATGAATCCAAAAGTTCGTCATAAAGCATTGACTGATAGTGATGGATTTACGGAGAGGGACCAGTCCAAGACGTGCGTGAGTAGCCGGATGATTGTTACAAGTTGACCTTAAGTCATTCGACCTTGCGGTGGTGACCGCCGCAGAAGTAATTAGCTTTTTTTTCGAAGTCAGAAAATCGATACAACATTGGCTGCTCACGCGTTAGGCGCTTGCCACCAAAATTCGCTGTAAGTTAAACTGTATTCAGTCATAATCATGTGCGCTAAACATAAATGCAATCTCTTGGGGGGATAGAGGAAAAGACCGCTTGAAAATGGGATTCTCATCAACCTATTTAGGGCTTTCTCTGTGTTCATTAATTGAACATGTGTGGTGGGAAGACATGGCTTAGAAGGTTGGTGCATTTTGGGGCGAGGTCGGCGGGGTAAATCAAGTTGCGCGAACGGACATTTTTATGTAAACTGGTTTAAACGAAGTTGCTGTGCCATTCCAAAGGTGTAATTTGCAAGAAAGGCAACATTAGGAAATCAGAAACTAACAACAGACACGATTTAGTGGAAGTGGATTCCAAGAACCATGTGATTTACCGAAGGTAATTTTGCATAAAGATATTGGGTTGATGACTGTGAGGTGTCTTCTTTGAAAAAAAATATAAGGGACGAACTACGAAGCGTTTCACACACACAACGGGAAAGAAACGAATCCTGAAACTACTGGACCCATCTGTAATACTAACTTCGAACTATCCGGCCGCTCACAGCCCAGCGGAGATTAACATCATTCGGCCAGGATTGGCTGTGAAATCAGGTTCCAAGACCTAAACTAACAAAAATAATTGGAACAAACTAATTATTTAATAAACTATTTGTTTAAAAGAAAGTCCTTTTCAGTCTGGTTTATTCTACTTTAGGCAAAAACAGTTCAACCTATCCTGCCACCTACCCTTCAACGTCAATAAAAAAGGTAATTCCTATGTGTCGCGGACCACACCTCCAAAAACATCATATGTCCCGCAGGGCACAACACAAAGGATAGTTATCTGCTCAACTAGGGTCCACGACGTGGGATATGGAAAACACAACGCACGCGAAAAGAACGATCTTTCGCATCTGTGTTCAGCGTAGCAGCCAAACGCTAGTACTGGCTTCCACTCCTGGGCGAGACAAGAGTACGCGGTGCGTCCGATTTCGATCATATTGAGTGGAGTCCGATTCGGTAAACATGGAGGAGCCGTGGTTAGTGTACACGTTTCTATACCAGGCCAGCCATCGCAATCAGACCCGCCAACGGTCGCTGTGATTTGGTCTTATCATCGGAACATAAGGAGTGGAGGAAGTGACTGGTTTTAAAAGGACGCAAATTCGACGGACGCGTAAGTTACAACTACCGGCTATAGAGGGCGGTTAACAGCGCGGTTAATAGCTAACCATTAGCAACAACAACAACAACAACAACAGCGTCACGCCGTTGGCAATGACGCCCGACGCAGGGACCAAAAACGGCGTATTCCCGCCTCGAGCTATGCACCGAAAATTAATCAACTCGGGTATATAGTAAAACGCGAGGAGAGCATGCAAACAAAGTCTTAAAACATTATCGCTGGGTTGATCGCAATCATTTTTGTCCGTAAAAAGCAGGAGCCGGGGCACCAATCAGCCTATAAAGGCCAAAAACATACTTAATCGCGACTTCGATTAGAAGTCACCGGCATGACAACGAACGACGGATTTAGCGAACACGATCCGTGTTGTACACTGACAGTAATAAATAACCCCACAAATCATCGGATGGAATCAAAGACGGAGAACGCTGCTAGGTATGCGAGGGAAACACGACCTTTACTGAGCATATAATTCCTAAGAACATTCGGGCATTTTTTTCAAACAGAACTTATAAGCTGTCGTCGTCATCGTCGTCCAAAAATTGCAAAAAATAATACAATTTCAGTCGGGCGCGCAACGTTTTTTTACAGATTCCTTTTTAGACTTGGGTCCGGTATGGCCTTATCGCCAAAATCGTGCGATAGAACACTCGTGTCTGGCCGTCGGGAAAATGCCTACCAAGGGTGGTCTTGTGGCAGAACCAGTCGGGAGCGGCTGCCCTAACCCGGACTCTTGTCCTCACAACGACCTGAGTGTGTGTCCTAAACTCCTGTTTTCACTTGCGCCAGTTCTCTGCGTTGCTCCTGCTTGCTGTCGTTGTATTGCTTGCCCAGCTCGCCTTTGTGTCAGTTGCGGCTTACTTCAGCGTTTGCTGCGGCTTGTTGGAGCGCGTGGTGCCCATCGTCGAAATCGACGGGGGAACTGTCGTGTGTGTGTGTGTGGGTGTGTGTGTGTGCGTGTGTGGTGGTATGCATCTGGTCTGTCGGTCATGGTAGTCCAACAATATTTCGGTGGGGTGCCTAGCCTGTCGGATGCCCGCCAGGTTTGCTCGCCTTCTTCGGATCGCCAGTTAACACCGGGGTGACAGGGTAGTGCATGTATGAGGTTGGGCTGTTTGCCTGTGCGCAGCTACTCCTTGTACGAGTGCGAGGCGTCTCTGTGTAAGCATGAGACGTCCTCGGCGCCCCACCATGTGTCAGTTGTATTCTCTGCTGCAAGCCTCGCCCACGGACGCCGACCGTCAACGGAGCATGGGTAGTGCCTTTCAGTCGTTGACTGACTGGTTACCCCCCTCAGGAGGGTGTTGGCCCAGGCTTCATGCAGGGCTGCTCTCACCCTTCTGAGATTTAATGGTCTGTATGCACATGCGATGCCAGTCTTCAGCCAACCACGGTCCCTGCGGCCTGGAAGGCACAGGCGCTTTCTCTCACTTCTGATTCCCTGTTGGCGACTGCGCTCGCGCTCCCACTGGGTTTCAGACCCCACTGCGGGTAACCGAAAAGCTAGGCGGTCACTATGCGGTGGGGGAGAGAGTGAGGTCGACCTCGGCGCGTTTCTCTCCTCACTATAATCAAGCTGAATGCATCTGAATCTATCACGGTGCGCTAAAAGCCGTGGCTTGAAGGGTTTGCCAACTGACGGGAAAACTCGGGCCCCCTACGTTGCTGCTCCTTCTGTACGCTTGTGTCTGTGTGTGCGTACGGGAGGAGAGGGAGGACTGAGAGTCAGGCTGCAATAGCTCCCTCTTAATGTGGCCTTTATGGCGCTCCCGCGCTGTCGGGAGCATACCTAGCGAGATGGCTGTGTCAAGTGTGCGCGTGCTGAGTGTTTATCGCACCAGCCATCTACACCCTCCCTCATCCCCGGTCTGATTGACTTTGTCTTTACACCGGAAACGGAGGTGGGATTGGCGAGCGAGTGGGTAGATTCTGTGCGAGTCTGCCTAAACTCCTGTTTTCTCTCGTGCCAGTTCTCTGCATTGCTCCAGCTTGCTTTGGTTTCGTGTTGCTTGCCCAGCTCACCTCAGTGTCTGTTGCGGCTTGCTTCAGCGTTTGCTGCGGCTTGTTGGAGCGCGTGGTGCCCATAGTCGAAATCGACGAGGGAACTGTCGTGTGTGTGTGTGTCGCGGAGTCTCTTTACGTCGGCAGGAGACAGCGACCGTAGCGGAAAACTGATGGGCTAAGCCACCGCTTCCACCGCCGCCCGCGGGCGTCACAAGCCGCAAGATGGGGGAGGGAGAGGGGTGAGAACGAAGTGGTCATGATGTCGCGCCACCCTCTTGACGTCATTGGGTGTGTCGCACGCAGGCGGCGTGACCGACGAGACGTCGGCAGACAAAACCCCTCGCCCACAAAGGCCAGAGGGATTCGCGAGCATGTAATAAAATCAGGAGACAACAAACACGGTTGTGGCCGCGCAGTGTTCAGAAACGAACACATTTTTCGCTCGAAGTCGGGGGGGCGGCCTTAGCAATACTGGCTGGCTGTACCTCCGACACGTCGCTGGCGTAGTAGAGCCCGCGTTATCGACTGGCCCACTTCAGCGTAGGTCGGAAAATCGGTCATCCGCATTATGCGTGCCCGTAACGAGGAAACAGTATGCGTTAATATGCGACGGTTGTCGCAACCACAGCCAGGTATCGGAGTCATGTCCTCAGTAATTCACGTTGGTGTACAAACTAATATAGAGCCGACATGTCGTCCCTTAATATATTTATGAATCTCTGTTTATCACACAAAGACACTGTTTTTCCTAGGAACATTCTCGAGTTGAGCATGCCTTAACGCCATAGCAATTGTTACCTGCATATTGTCATCTCCGTAAGTCAATGCTGACATAAAGGTAATTAACACTCTTTTGTATCTCACTTGTTTAGGCAGACGCACTAAAAACAGGCTCCCGTTGATGAACACTCAGCAACCACTAACGGAACGGTCCGTAAACTTGAAACAACATCAAGATGAGTACGGGACGCTACCACATTATAGCCTGAGACTCGGTAAAGTGGATTTTAGACCAGCTCTTACCCTAATGGCAATGTTCCGGAACCCAAGGAGAGAGTGGTTCCAGTGGAACAATGGTCCCAGTTTCGTCCTACTGCGCCGTGATTGCGTATATGGGCGGTATTCCGTGCACTGGCCGGGGTAGTCTACAAGCCGTCATCGAAATCGATAGTCGACCACCCACACACAAGCTCCCACGTCCACCTGAGAAAAACCCTACGCGCACGCACGCCTCCTGCATTTGCTACCTCTCCCCTCTCCAAATGCGGCGCCTGGATCGATGCCTTGCTCTGGCAAATTTTGCCGGCGTATGCCTAGGGCGAAAAACCCGTGTTCAGGGCACACGCGTTCAAATAGGGGAGAGGAGTGTCTGGGGTAGAGGTGTAGGGGGCAACGATAGCCTCAGGCGGACGGGGGAGCTTGTGTGTGGGTGGTCGACCATCGATTTCGATGACGGCTTGTAGACTATCCCGGCCAGTGCACGGAATACCGCCCATATACGCAATCACGGCGCAGTGGGACGAAAGTGAAACTAAAGTGGGACCATTGTTCCACTGGAACCACTCTCTCCTTTGGTTCCGGAACATTGCCATTAGGGTATAAGGCATTTAGAGACACTAAAAACCAAGCCAAAATATATATTTTAGGCGGTAGCAAAGTTTTAAAAGGGGTTATACAAAATATACAATTCCTGTGGATGGCCATCAAAGATGCAGATCGCAAAAGGGGATGAACAAAAGGATTAAAATATAATTTGCAGTCGAGCATGGAGTATGGAAAAATCAGTCGAGAAACAAAGTAATTACCCCGTCTTCAAAGAGTTGCTTTGTTTCCTCGAGGTTTGGTCTTCGATGCCAGTCAATTCAGTATTACTAGGCGCACCGCCCTGGGTAAGCGCGTTGGTCAGGAGTGTAACCATCGCCGAAAACACGTCCGTGGGATTAGGTGAGGTTTGTCGAAGTTTTTCAAGTTGAGCCAGTTGCAAGAGTGCCGCTGGATTTATCTCCTGCTTCTGCTCCTTCAATTGTTGACTTTGCAAAGCCAGCAGTTCTAGAACATCTTTGGAATTCTGGTGATAGTCGACAGGAGGAGTATAACTGGCTCGAGGGGCTATTCTTGGGGTCGACTGGTGCACATTTTGAAGTAAGCTGGAAGATGTGACCGGCTGCGAAGTTAGGGTTGGAAGACCTGGGGATCGGACAATCGGAAAGCTACCGGAAGAACGCAGCCTGGACTGTTGATTTAAGTAGTCAGCCTGCGCAAGACCCTGCACAGAGATGTCGCTAAATTCGCGCAAAGTAAATGAAACTTGTCGCGCACTAGAGTTCGGCTGGTGGTGGACCTCGGACACCGTTGTCGATGCCGGTGACCTCCGCAAGGGACTTCTTGAAGAGATGACGAGCTGAGATGCAGCTTCTGATCTCTGAGCAGGAATGGAATTCCTTCCAGATGTTGAAGAACTGGGATCCTGACAGACTAGAACGTCTCCTGTCATTTGCCTGGGATTGCGATTCCCAGGTTGCATGAGGTTGCGACCAGCCATCTGTGGTTCAACCAATAGAGCATCAAGCAGATGAGCATTCTGCGTCGATGGCGTACTTGTGGTTAAATCACTTCGCTTCCTCGAAGGCACATAGATGTCAGAAAGACAAGCAGAGGGAGAACTCTGTAAGTTTGAAGTTGTTGTGCCTCTGAGGGCAGGATGGGAAGTTTTGGTATTAGATACCATGAACTGCACGCCAGCAGGCTGTATAGCGTTGAACTGGTTGGTGGGAAAATTCGGACGCAGCGAAGGTGGAATGGGAACCTTGGGTTGAACTGGAAGTTGTGCGTCGACCGGAGTAGGAGCTAGGGGCTGCATAACTGTACCACAGCCTGTGGGGTTCGCGTTTGAGGCAACCCAAAGTTTTTTCATGGCACAAATTTACACAAAAGTCCACAAAAGACGCATACGCGCCAAAGAATAACAAGAAGGTAGTATCCCGGACAGACAGTATCTGAAAATGTCGCGCAGATATGAAATGAAGGCAAGATGTTGCAAAAAACAATTAATCTCTTCCGGTTGTGCGTAACCTACAACTTGTTCGTAGTCTGAATAACGCTGCAGTCCGGTCGCAGATCATTGACGTCTGAAATGCATTTTCGAATCGCGCGATGCTTAGGCTAACAGCCGAGAGCGCGCGCAAGGTCACACGAGAGAAATATACGCGCGATGTGAACAGTTGGCAATGGTCTCGCGTCTATTCTCAGCGTGATTCACGCCAGATCAGACGCCAGTCCAAGTAAACCAATCAGCTGCACGTTAGAAGTCACGTCGTCAGCCAATCATCCGCCAGCAAACGGACTACCAGCTGGGTGGCTGACGCACGACTGTAGCGTCTTGTGGTGGCAGGTTCGGTGGATTTGCGCCGCGGTAGGGACTCTAATTGCGACAGCTGCGGCATAATTACTCCTAAATTTAACGAAGCCTAAAGTGTTACAATAGCAGGCTACGGCATTCTAGATTACCATTTACATCGTTGTTGGCTCCTCTGGAAATAAACCGGAGTGATTTATGTAAGTGAACGGCGTTACGAGCTAGTTAGAAACGAGGTCAGAAAAGAGCGTGTATGCTTGCAAAAACCAGGCAACGAGTGAGTTACTGAGAGCAATAATGACCAACGCCGAACTGAAAATGAGTAGTCGAATTCACGGCCCGACCACATTTTGCATTTAAACCTCTGTGCTACGACACCTGAAACTGTAGGTTAACTATTATAAATTCCTTTCATCATCCCCGCTAGAGGAAGAAGGGGCGATTTCTGGAACCAGGTTGTATCTGGACCTCAAGTTTTTGCGCATAATATTATAAATCCGGGAATAATTTGACAGACCAGTGTCATAAAAATTGGTGAAACCTTCCCGTGACCTTCAGCATTCCGCGCTCGTCGCCTAGTAAAGAAATGTCTCGCCAAAAACTGATTAACTCGGCTTTAAGCCTCATGTCGGAGTTATGGATAGCTGATGGCAGCAAGTAAATCAGAAATGGTCAGTTCAGGCGAAAAATTCTGTTCCATGAAGCAGAAGAAGATGCAATGACTGGAAGAGGAAATTGATTCATATGGTGTTTTGGGTTGGAAATAGAGTCAAACTCATCAGCGATACTTCAGGTCGAGTGCTGTCTCTGACGATAAGTCTTAGAATAATTGCAAAAGATCAGACGGATAACCAAGCTTCCTGTCCGCGCATCAAAGATAGTTATCACAGTTTCCTATGCTTTTTTCATTAAAAAAATTTCGATGACTGGTTTAGTGAAGTAGAACCGAAAAAGTGGCCGCCCCGATTGCCCTATAGTGACCCCATTCTGCGCAAGTGCGCACGCACCAGTGCCTATCTACGCCAATCCGGTCTGGCCAATCATCTCCCTGTGGCTGACTCACACATGACCGCCCTGTAAACTCCCATGCTTTAACACTTCGGGCGCCGATTCACTCGCGGATGGTTGTGCACTAGTCCGGTTGTCAACTTTCCCTACCTCTGGCGTCTCACTACTTCTTCCATTTCCACGCGGAACCGGGCCTGAAGATCTCAGTGGCAAGTGCCTCCATCATTAACTTTACCTGTTTTGGCCGCGAGCGCCCACTGTGGGAACCTGTGATCGCTGACTCATCACGCCAGGGCTGCAGTCACGATGAATGCCCCGTTCACCTCTCGCTCAATGTCTGAGGTGACTCACTAACACGCGAAGTCGCGGTCTGACCCATTATCATCAAGCCTGGCTAGGACAAATACAGCTTCCGGTGGCCGCTCGGATTAATGCTACTAGACACTCGGGACCTGACCCGACTAGGGAACGGATGCACTTGTCCGCGAGTCAAATCTCCTGCTATCTTTTCTTAAATCCTTCTGTAGAATAAAATCTTCCTATCACTCTGACCTTCCCATGACTTCTCTCTCTTCTCCTAAGGAACTGAGCCTGGAAGATCGCAGTCGTTAGAGTTAACTTTATTAGCCTTAACACACCGTGATCTACCCACAGTCATAGCTCCTCTGTATTTATATCTGTCTCAGCATGGCAGGAACACTGTGGAGGCTGGTTCTTTCCAGGATATCAGGGTCCAGCATACTCTCCTACCACTTCAACTTCAGTATCTTTGGGAGGTGGCGAAGAGGAGGAGGGTTAAGTCACCTTGTTTAGTCTTTCTAAACGGTCCACCTCTACATCCCCGAATCAGAACCTTGTCAGGACAACGACACACTGTTTGTTAAGTCCAGGCAGACAGTTCTAGTCGACCGGAGACCTAGGTAACTTTCGATTTCGGCGTTGGCGTTTCCTCTAATCTCACTCCCGAAGTGAGAGAATTTCGCAACTTTTGGACATTGACAACTTGCTAACTAAGCGGTAGCTCGTCAATTGAAACAAATGTTCTGCTATGGGCTCGCTCCTCACCTGAAATGCTCGTAGATGGGCCTGCTCGTCTCCCGAGGATCTACTGTAATGTACGCTCGTATTTAATCGTTACTGTGCTATTCTATCTTCACACAAAACGAATATCTCTGCTTTCGTAAAAATACTCTGAATGCTTTCGGTAAATTACTCTCCCATTTTTATCATCAAGGCGGCCATCATTCTTCTTGCCTAGGCGCTAATAAAAAAGCACACAACTCATCGAAAATCCAGAAGTTGCACATTACTTTGCGAGCTGCTGGTGAAACCTTCTTATCAGACGAGGCGGGTCACGTCACTGGAGTTTGTTTGCTACAGAGAGAGGTCATATCAGATTTTAAAAAAAATCGAAAACCACGAGGTTTACAAATCAGAAGTTCGAGAGGCAGAATTGGTCAGTAAATTTTAGTGTAGCTTCGAAAAAAACTGGTTGAGAGGAAGTTTTCAGCAGCTGTTGTCAACTGCCCGTCGGTTAACCAGTCTTTCGGTTAATGACTCGTCCTTTTCTGCGTCAAAGTGATGATTCGGGGTAGGGACACGTATTCGACCAATCAACGGACTAGCTAGAGATGACAGTCGCAAGACTCTGCTTTGGTCACAGATGTGGCCTGGGCCACGCGACGAGTGAAGTGCAGAGTGAAGGTGTTCGCGGGAGTGCCCCAGTGCAGTCGAAATTTACAGTGTCATGATGCCAGTTTCACATAGAGTGGAAAGGTTGGTAGTGGACCCGTAGAGCTATGCAGAATCTTAGTAGTCCAGGGGGTTTGGAAGTGGAAATGATTGGTAATTTGCGCACATGGAGGCTAACTTGACAACAAATACTGGGTAAAAATTCCTGCTTAATTTGGCAGGTAATTGCTATAAACTTGGGTGTGCGTGCGTCGACACTGGTTATATCCCACAGTTGCGTGTTAAGAAGAGAAGACAGACAGGATGGCAGATAATAGTTCACTATCACTGTTTCTGTATGCACATCGACTCTATCTTCTGTGCGTCTGTCAGCAGCATATCTTCTGTATTTGGTCTCGTCTCGGCAGCAGAGTTCCGTGTCACCAGCAGCAGAATCTCGTGCCCCCAGCAGCAGAGTTTCGCCTCTTGTCGATAGCAGCATATTTAAGGACCAACGGCCTTTGTTCCCTAGTAGCCCCTCTGCAATTGGCTCATGCCAGCAGGCATCGTGCGGCGACCTCAGTGTGACACTTGGTGCGCATGCTTTGCCCCTGGCTAGGCGTGACCTCAGTATAACAGAAATCCGGCCGGTGGGGGTCTCGCGTGCACTTAACTCCTTTGCGTCCTCGCGTGGTGTCCGCCCTTGAGGGTCCCTCTCTTGGCCCGTTCTGCATGCGCCCGCTGGCATGATTGTTTTGATGGTTCTCTTGCCCTCAGGACGGCCTGAGTGATGCCACGAGGGCTGGCCATCCTAAAAGTATTTATGATGGCGCATGAGTATACCATGTAGTGCAGACTGCTGTGGAGTTAATGAGCGGGCGCACAGTCTTGCCTTCTTCCATCCTAGACAGTATGAGCGATTTGTGCATTGCATGAGTCATATGTATATGCAAATGATAGTTTCGGACTAATTCGTGGTCATCAGCCAGGCCCACAAATCTGTTGAGCCCACTCCGCACGAACGCTCGCATCGCACGGCAGCTAGCAAGTGCGCAAGCACCAACGTCTGTCTGCCCCAATCCGGTCTGGCCCACCATCTCCCTGGGACTGGCTCATACAGGACCTCACGGTGACAACTGCCACGCCCACACACTTCGCACACCGGCCCCGTCGCGGCTGGTCCTGCACTCGTACGACTGTCAACGTCATCCAACCTCTTCTTTACTACTTCTGCACCTGGCACCTCACTTCTTCTCTTCCCCTATGGAACTGGGCCTGAAGAGCGCAGCGGCAAGGGTTTTGCCTATTAACTTTACCCTCTGTGATCGTTTTGCCTTTTTCCGTCCTAGGCAGGATGTGCTATAAAACTCTGAGAACATATCAATGATAGTTTCAGACTTTTTCATTGCCATCAACCAGACCTACATTCTTCTGAACAGCCACTTTTCTCCTTCATTATATTTAGGCGACGACGATGGACAACTTTGCACCGGAAATTAGGGGGTTCCTTTGTGACTCCGTTTTGGTCGCCCAAATAGCCAACTGATTAGTGGAGATGTACAGTTTTGTAGTGGTCGCTGCTGCCTAACACCCACCTAACTCTTGACGTCACGGACAAGGTCCCTCAGAGCAGGTCCTAGCGCGAGTGCACTTTTCGGCCTGCCTCCGACCGGACGAAATCTGGCGCATGCGACACTCACCACCCACGCCAATGTCTACGTTTGTGCGGCCCAACCAATCGCCATAAAGGCCGCAAGACTGAGCGAGGACTCGGCAGCCGCCCTTGATTACTGACGCTAAATTCACTTGGAATTCCGCTCCCACACAGAGCGGACACATCGTCGCTGCTCTCTCACATGGCTCTCACGGTCGAACAGCACGCCAGACCAAATCAACCCTTCTGCTAACTATTCTCCTATTTATTCTGTACAGAATGCAATCTTCCCACAACTCTGGTTTCCCAAGACCTCTCTAATCTCCTAAGAAACCGGGCCTGGAAGATCGCATCCGTTAGGGTTAAACCATCGTAGCCTTAACCACTATTTGCGATAGTTCCACCACGCCCATCTCTGCGGGTCTTCTTGTGTCTATCAAAATTAAAGTCAGACTTAAGGTTCACCGACCTCTAACGGAACTCACTCGTCCGGCTCTGCCTTGGGGCTCATTCTGGAGCCTCGCTGGCAGTCACATATCGGCTAGTCGTTTAGGTAGATAGCATTGTCGACAGAGAGACTGGAATGAGCATTTCTGGCTCATTAGCCGTCATCAGCCAGTCATACCTAGCCCAAAGTGGTGCCCCTCCCGAGGCCCGAACCCAGGATCCTTTGATTAGAAGTCGAACGTTCTAACCACTTGGTCTTAATGTTCGATGCCCCATCCATGATTATGGTTGAAGGAGGTGCCCAGTTTGAGCCTGCCCTCCTCCAAGCCTTCCTCACCCTTCTTGGCTGTGTTCGCATTCAAACGGCATCCAGAAGGCAACGGTATGGTTGAGCGCATCCACCGCCAGTTATAGACCACACTACGTTGCAATAAACTGGTCGGATAACCTGCCTCTAACCCTTCATGGTATTCGCGTGGCGCTGAAGTCAGATCTGAACAGCAGTGTCGCCGAATTTCTGTTCGACATTACTTCAGATGGTTGCCATTGTAGCGAACGGCCACATGCCTGCCCCCTTCGTTCTCCAAGGCCCGCTGCCCAAACTTCAGGCGTCGCCACAAACAACTGTTCCAATACTTTCTTTCACTGGCACCCCGTTCCCCGAGGTTTGACCTCGCAGCTGCTTCTGGCTAAACAATAATAGCTGCGCCAGCGTCTTCCGTTCTTCGGCGTGTCAGTGGCCCCAATAGTTGACGTCAGCTCATTCAGTCACGTACGCACGTACGTCCAAATAAGCACGCCTGCCTAAGTGACACTTAAATACCACCCCTCGGCAGATGCAGTAAAGACCTCTACAGGCAACAATCTCTCGAGCAATTGCAACACACTAATAGCAAACAACTTGAACTTGCTCCGCAATCCTAATAAGGCAGCTATCATCGCCCCGCACAACACTCAGTCGACACTCTCAGGTGTGGCTGGACGCAGTCAGTAGCTGCTGTCACCTGAGACAGCAACAGTACACACAATAAGTCTCTCTCACAGGTGCCTTCTGCCTTATAACTTTCAGCCTGAGATGACTGTAGTGATCCGAGTACACCCACAACTTAGACCGCTACACCATAACCTTTTAGAGTGCCGCCAATAATCCCAGCAGCTTTGTACATCGTCTGCGCCAGGTTATATGGTCGAGACCTTTGATTAATAATAATAATAATAATAATAATAATAATAATAATAATAATAATAATGCTTGTACAACCCTCCAAGCCCGGCTATGGATTCTAACCCTAATGTACACAATGGATTAGAGGTAGGCGTGTAATACTGTATACAAAAATATACCCGTTCCTGGAATGCGAACATTTTCCTAAATTCATTATACTTAAAAACAGCCAACTTGAACTATGAGGGTGGGCATGTACATTTTCTTACATCGCCAACGTGCTACAGCCCTTCTCTATCTTTTAAATTACCCTAACTCACCTTCACCGTTTCCCCATGGCAAGCCTATGGATTGTGCTCGCTGGTAAAGTTATCGCAGTGGCTTAAGTTAATAAGAGAAACCCTGGCCATTGTGATCTTCAGGCCCGGTTCCGTAGGGGGAGGGGAGAAAATAGACGCCAGATGGGAGTAATAGTGTATTCTGTACACAGGTAGTGGAGAACACGTTGGAGGAGGTTGACTGTTGGACGAGTGCACAACCACTCACGAGAGAAGACCGGTGTACGAATTGTGGGAGCGTGGCAGCCGTCACAGTGAGGTCATTTGTGAGCCAACCTTGAGGGTTATTGGTCAGACTGGATTGGGGTAGGCAGGCACTGGTACGCGCATGCGTGCTAGCAGACGTAAGAGCTTGAGCGTTGCGGGCGGAAGGGGGTCGCTACAAAGTCGCACAATAGTCCGTTGCCAGTTAATATAATCACACAGCCATTCCTTGCCACTTCGCGAACGCTATCGATTGACTAATGCTCAGTCGGCTGCACTCACGTAACCGCGTCCTCAAGCCGCTGGAATCACCATACGAAGAACCATTTCGGATGCTCTCGCGGCGGCAAGGAGAACGTGATCAGCGTCGACCTGGTCACGGTTGCTGTCCCAGGGGATTCGCAAGGTCTACCCAACGAACGAAAATTTACTGACCTCCGACCGTCCCTATTCGAAATTCTTTATGCAACACCCAGATTAGTGCCACTCTTGGCAGTCGTTGACTGCATTTCTTATCAGGTATGTGTTTTAACCTTTTTAGCGCGAGTAAATGATCGATGATTCGATCCCATGGTAAGAACACGTCGAGATAAGCCGAACCCGATACCCTGGATATGACGAAGTCGACTCTCTACACCGTCTAGTGAAGAACAACAATAGGAGCAAGATATCCGCTTTTGATAACGTACTTAAAAACAATTGAAATGTACCATCTAACAATGCGTAAACCAACTTAAACTATAAGCGATAAATTCAAGTTAAAGAACTGCGTAATAAATAGAATCAGTCTAGAGAGCTGTCTACGAATCAAAGTACTGTCTTCGCGCATTCACTTCAGGCCTTTACAGTAACATGGAAGATAAACGAGTGAAGGGGGCGATTCTGTACAGTGCCTATATCGTTTGTGATATTGGGGGCGGGAGGGCAGTTAGCCATCTCGTCGTTCCCTCGTCTCCTGCGTGCCGGACTCAGTATGCCTGTGGTAGCCCTTTGCCAAACTTGTACGCATTTACAACTTGGCCATATTTTCATTTGTACATAACTGTCTAGACTAACTCTTGCTATTACGCATTTCTGTAACTTGCATTTAGAACCTTTTGTTTAAGTTAGCGTACAACCGTTTCCCGCTACACTTTAACTCGTTTGCATGTTGATGAAATAGCGGATATTTTCTACCTATTGGTATTCTTCACTAAACGGGTTACGTAGTCATTTTCGCATATTCAGGGTATACGACGCGGCTTGGCTTGACGTGTTCTTGGCGTGGGATCGCATCATCGATTGCCTTTCTCAGCTAAATGCCCTCACACCAAGAATGATATAAGCACTGTACAGAACTGCCCACTTCACTCACTCATTCTCCAGGTCACTATAAAGGCCTGAAGTGAATGACCGAAAACAGCTGTTTACCAATACGGCTTTTCAATCGTAAACGAAATGGGAATTTTTGCCGAAATAAAGGTACGACACAGTTGTGAGTAAATACAAGAATGGCATAGGGCTACCACACCTTCTTTGGTGTCGCATAAGCCGACCTTCGGTTTGGACGGCGGGGAGAGGGCGTAATTGCTGTGGTAGGTGGCTCTCACCGTCGTCAGTGCGACTGCTTTACCATGCCGCATCGTATCCACCTAGCTAGCTTGTCACAAGCGTGTGGCTAAATCTTCAGCTCACCAAGGTCATGGCGTCGATCGATATTTCTATTTTTATCGATTGACCACAGCCGCGCAAAGGTGCGGGCACACACTTCACGCCGGCGATAAAACAACTTAAGCGGCTGACATGAGTAGGCCACCTGGGCTGCACGTAATACGTCTGCAGGCTTGGTAGTCGTTATGCGATACTAACGTCTACGCTGACTTTAGTTGAAGAAATCTGAAGTTATCCAACCGCACAGACGAATCCTAGATGGGACAGATCCATCCTGCAATGAAGAAAAATCAAAGAATGCGACTCCCACAGGGCAAAAAATATTCTTAGTGCTACTCGGAAAAATATAATCCTATCACAAATTGACGGGTGTATCAGATGGATTAATTAATGAAAGTCTGCAAGGCAAGATATGGCTCAGCTGGAATTCAAGAAAATAAACCACTCTGCTTTTTCTAATCCGTTTTGACCGTTAGGTCAGGTTTACAAACACAGAAGTCCGAAACGAAGTGAAGACTGCTTCCAATGGCTTCTACCCAGTTGTAGCGTGTCTACCGTTGTTTTCCCCATTCCGGTGCGTCAAGCTTGTGCAATTGCCGGACTGACACAAGGAGGAGGGCACAGTTGTTATGGTCAAAACTGTGCCCTCGAAACGACGCCGTAGTCCAGTTGACCAGATGTGAAAACCCAGTTAATGGACAGGCGGGTGGCACGACGACTAACGCCCACGTGTGCACATACAGGCTTATGTGCGTGCAGCCGGCTCATAGGTCAGAGAATCACGAGACATACAGCTGGACTGGTTCGCTTTGAAATTACGCTATGGATAGGTTTTGTAAGCATCCTAGGTTAAAAATGCATAGCCTGGTCTGGTTTGATGTATTATTTTATAGATTTGAGATGAAACCCTGTGTGTTAACTGCTACATTCGTAGAACGAGGCTCACAAACTTGTACTTCTTAAGTCTGTGATCATGCCTGATCTAGCCGGACTCGATGATGTCCCGGATGGTACCTCTCCACGTGCGACTATCCGTGGCGGCAGACTTGAACGGTCTGATCCATTCTCTTTGCCAACGCCGGAGGCCAAATACCGAGGGTCGAAGAAGGACTGAGTCGAGCTAGGTTTTGAGTTGGCCTCTCTTCGTCTTCTCCAATTGGGTAAAAGTGTCAAATTGAGGGAAGTAGCAATGAGCTCGTGAGGCTGACGCGCCCTCTCCCATCTCCTGTCTATTTGATTTTTTCTTGACCCCGGGCCTAGGGGCGAGGGGGGACAGTGAAAAAGCGGGGTAGATGCAAGGCAAACATAATATTGCT
This sequence comes from Ligula intestinalis, assembly GCA_036362985.1. Taxonomy (NCBI): domain Eukaryota; kingdom Metazoa; phylum Platyhelminthes; class Cestoda; order Diphyllobothriidea; family Diphyllobothriidae; genus Ligula; species Ligula intestinalis. Next base: position 8,499,969 of record JAYGXS010000004.1, on the reverse strand, counting down.
ATAATCCAGTACGAGCACAAGCTGAACCTGATGGAAATCGACGATCGAAACTGCCGTGCGTTCACAATCATCCTTTAGCACACGTCAGTTTCACGGTTATTTGAGCCTACCAGCACGAGATACACTGCCACGACAGATATTTTTCCCTTACCGACCTCCTTCATTTCGTACTAGTTAGATAACACTACGTTTACCTATGGTGGTATTGTCCAGCCTTGACATTTACTCCGTAAGTAAAGGGAGCCTTGATGTACCGAACGCCACCCCTAGAAGTTGGTTGAATTGACTGCTGTGCCATTAATGCGCTAAATCAAACCTATAGCCAAACTAGCTAACAACAGGTGTCGATCGCTCACTCGCTGCCTGCTACCGTAAATAATAAGATGCATTGTGTTTTCCAGAGGCCTCCGACCCGCGAGCTGAGTGTACGCACGCACGCACTAACCAGGTCGTAAAGCCAGGTCAAGCAGACCACCGCAGCGTTTCAGTTTTGCCACAAAACCCGCACACTCACCCAGTGGTTAGTGCTGCCTTATGTTGCTGACTGCCAGCATGGCGTCCGGGTTCACTATCCCGCGGCTTCAAGGTCATTCAACGTTGCAGCGGCACTGACCTGTCACCACTCCACCGATTGTGCGGGCTTTTGAAAATGAGCCACCATTTATTTTTGCAGCTATCCATTTGCGTGTAAATTTCTTGCGTGTATATACGTCGATTGACCTATTATAAACTGATTTTACCCCACCCCGCCACTTTGTTTATTCGAACTAAAACGATGAGGTCATTAGCGCACTAGGTTAGCACCGTTTTGAAGGAAGTCTTATTATGCCAACTTTTTGCGACTCATTCAAGCACGATTCTTCAGGAGGTTATTAATTACAGTGGTGGGTCATTATGCATTGTTTGTGATCGCCCGGGGTTATGTGGTTTGTGTGCATGATTTTATTCAAGAAGAAAAGAAGACTTTTTTGCTGAAAAAATTTGAATGATATTTTTAATCTAAAAAGCATCTCTCTCTCGCTCTCAGCAGAAAGCGATATGTGTTACCGTCAGTAGAACCACAGTGAAGGTAAAGACAGTGGAGTCAGCGTTTAACAGACCTTATGAAGGTTATGGCAGCTAGGAAATCATGCTGCAGATGACGCGCTGGGTAACACAGCCCCCCTCATATACAAGGCTTGCCTTTCAACCTTCGGGACGTGCCAGACGAGCTTCGTTGAGTGCGTTAACTAATGAATGCGAAGTTTCGTGTTCCAGGTGTTTGCAGGAGTACAGGAGAAGAATGGTCTAATACAAGAATAATTTGTTTATTGTTCTGAGCTTTCAAACTCGGACAGGTATTCATCCTCAGGACAGCAGCAGCAGCAGCAAAAAGGCGATAATTAGAAGAACGGGGGGGGGGTACTGGCCACTCAATTATGAGTGACGCAAGTCTGGACGTGACTGCACAGGGCTGTGTACGCCGGCGCCAACTCGACACATTGATTGATTGGGTTCGTATCCATGAGCCAGAGTTAAATGAATTCTCAGCTCGTTTTGTTTCCGGCGTGGACAATTATCTTGACAGTTGTGAAATTAAACTCAGTTCTCGTTTCGTAGGGGTGAGCAGTAACTTGTGATACTTCGTCGTCCCGTTGCACAGTCAGCTTATGCTCATAGATACGCGATTTTGAGCATGTGTGCTGTTTGCCCGGTGTAATTACAAGGACAGTTTACACATAGGATTGCTCTTTGGAATTTAGCTGGCCTTTGATTATCATCACCTCGCTGCACATGGTAGCTTTGGACCGGTAGGCAATTCCAATACCCCGTCGCACAACGATACGCTCAGATGTTCATGAGACGTCTCGGATGTAAGACAGAGCCTGCCATATAATTGGTGGTGTTCCTGTTTGGGTCCTCTGAGGCTGAACGCGTAGGCGTCGGCTTCTGAACACCTTCGAGTGGCCATTCGGCATAAATTGATCGCAGAGAACTCGCGTATTCGGCCTGCGGCCTTTGGGCTATGCGGAACAGAGGCCCAGTGTGTCGAATACCTTGCCTCCTTTTGACTCTGTATCCAATCGTAATGCGTACGTAAAATCCCAATGATAACAAAAATTGGTGTAATACGGTACTATTAAACAAATAGTGAAGAATAAAGGAGGTACAAGTCTTTATAGTGGATACACATAGTCAATAACAAGGGAGTCGGCCAAATATGGGCTGACTCTAGACAAAGGAACGACTTGTGTCCAATAACGCTAAACGGGTGCAGAGCGAAGCCAGGTCTGGGAAGGCGTGTGTGAGTTAAAGGGAATGGCTGCTGCTTTTATGTGACTTAGAGCCAGTTTATGTGTCCCATGGGTGAGTTGCATTGCCCGAGGGGTTGTCGTGTACAGCGAGGAGAACTGGGTCAAGAGTGTTCGGGTCAGCCAGGCACAAACAGCTGCTTCTCGAAGCAAGAGAGGATGGAACGGACAGCATCCTTGCCTATCCACCACAAAGTCGGTCACTGGCTCATCGTCTCAGCGAGTCGAAACAGCTGCCTCTTGAGGTAGTGAGCACATCATGGAGACACGTCGGGAAGTTACCAGTCATCGAGGAGTGTTAAGGCTAATAAGGTTACCCCTATCGGCTGCGATCTTCAAGATCTGGTCCCTTGGGAGAGGAGGGGAGTCTTTGGAAGGCCAGAGTGGTAGGAACAATGTATTCTGTACAGAAGGATTGGAAGAATAGTTAGGAGGAAGTTACCACTTGGTCTGGCATGGCATTCGACAGTGAGAGCCGTGTGAGAGCGTGGAGTCGTCACAGCAGCCAATGCCACTCCATGCTTCCACTCCCGGTCGGGGCGGATTCCGGTGTGTGGTCAGCGTGGGAATTATCACAAGTCCTCAAGGTGGGCCTTGTGTGAGTCAGGCTCAGGACGATGATCGGCTCGTCCAGTTTGAAGTGCATGTGTGCGCCCCAGTCGCCAGAGGGCAAAGGCTGTGCGTTGCACACGGACATAGGCCATAGTGCTGGATCGAGCGCAACTGGGCGACCAAAATTGCCATTACGATCTCGTCTGTGGCGTCTCGCGTTAAGAACTAGGCTACAGAAACAGTACGCTCCTTGTAAAAGGCGGCTGGGGTGGGGGGGGGGGGGGCAGACACCATTGGGGCGAAAAGATAGTAAACAAGGGGGTGGATAGCGTTTGGGGAAGGGAACAGTCGTACGTAGACCAGACAGAATTTCCTCGGAGCTGGGCGTGGAGAATTCCAAAATTGTTCAGCCTAAGACAACATCCAGGTTGTGTGTACTAGGATCCGTGCCGCCGTTTCTATTCGTTTGCTGTCGTGTTAAAACCCTGGTCAGGTGGTTGTTTAGGACCGGTGAGCCGGGTGGTACGTTAAGGTGCCGGCTAATGCCTAAGCTGGATACCACTTCCGGTCCTCCTGACTCTATATTGTCTTCGGGCGCAGCTGGGGGCAAGGAAGGGAGACCGTGGTAGATGCATCGCAAGTCACCGTCCCTTGACCACCATGCTGTGGAGCACACAGTAGACCGCGACGCCCGAACTGTCGAAATCGGGCCCCAGTGCACAAGAGGGCTTGTAGAGCGATAGATGAGTACCATCTACGACATTCTAACCGTTGTGTAAAACAAGGGAATCAAGTTGCCGCAGGCAGAGCAAAGTTATGGCAGTATTCACTGATACACCTATGCAGGTGATGCCGAGAAGAAACCTCTGTCGTAAGAGAACGTGGCGCCCGTTTTGGCATAGCATTTTAGCGGCGTGCGCACGCCCTGTTTGGGGGCAATCACACACTCGTCAGCCTTGCGTACACATACACCCATCGAGACGGCATTTACGCACACGCTGCGGCGACGACGACTACGTTAGTTCAGCGCGTTGTCGATAAAATCCTGGCATGTGCCGCGCAACCAGCGTAAGCAACTAGGCGAAGGCAGTTTGACGGGACAATAGAGCACACCCATTGTTGCCTTCTCAGGCGAGAGCGGTCGTTGCGGATGCAGGCAGAGCTTACAGTGCCACCGAAACTCGTACTTTACGCCGAGGGAGTTGGCCGCGATCGCCCTTAAAACTCGCGAAGGCTTAATTTTTGGCGAGCCGGAGACAACAGCAGAGAGAATTTTATTTACAAATGCAGCCTCCTATCCAAATTGTCGGCCCAGTTAACATTCTAATAAGGAGAAACTACTGCAAAAAAATATCTGCTGGATGCGGGGGACTGCTTTTTTCCATTACCCAGGGTGCCGGTTGACTGGTCCGAGGGCGAGCCGATCGATAAAATCAAGGGTCCAACGTCCGATAGCATAGTTTGTCTCTTTTCCAGCGGAGCAGGCAGCAGGCTAGCCATCTCTATAAAGCTCAGGCCAAGACCTCTTCTCGACACCAATTTTAAAATTATAGTCTCCTTATAAAGATCGTAATACAGTAGTCGCCGGCTATTAAGCCCACCTCGGGCCCAGGACAAATTGGGCTTCATAAGCGGCGGGCGCAATAACCGGAGAGTCCTAATTCTTGATTAGGAAACACAGGATAGGCACTATACATTACCTACTTACTGTATTATGTGTAGAGCTCGGTTATGTACAAGAAAATAATGCTGTTTGTCTGTATTTTACGTGATAACAAAAGCAAAAATTGATTTGCGACACGTTTAAAAAGCGGTCTAGTGTCAGTTGTTTTGGAGGAAACTTCACTCGCAAGTGCTCTTTGATGTCCTTCTCCAGGCACCAGAAATCGTCGAATTTTGTGAAATCTGATGCCTGTAGACCACGTTGCGCACGCAGAGAGATGAGAATCTCACTCTATCCTGTTGGTAAACTGGGCTTTGTAACCGGCGACTGGGCTAATGAGTCAGCGGATTTTGCGATGTAAAATTCCGTCCCAAGCTGATTTGGGCTTAGTACGCGGCTGGGCCTATTAACCGTGGGCTTAATAATAGGTGACTACTGCACTATAAAAAATTGTCTGCGGGGGACTGCTTTTTTCCTTTACCCAGGGTGCCGGTTGACTGGTCCAAGGGCGAGACGCCAGCACGCATAGAGTGAGCCGATCGATAAAATCAAGGGTCCAACGTCCGATAGCGTAGTTTGTCTTTTTTTCCAGCGGAGCAGGCAGGAGGCTAGCCATCTCTATAAAGCTCAGGCCTAGACCTCTTCTCGACACCAATTTTAAAATTATAGTCTCCTTATAAAGATCGTAATACAGTAGTCGCCGGCTATTAAGCCCACCTCGGGCCGAGACCATCTCGATAAAGCTCAAGCCTAGGCCTCTTATTGACACCAATTTTAAAATTATAGCCTACTTGTAAAGATCGGAATATATGCATCTAGGCCAACAGGACAATTCGACCGCTGTTTTCTGAAGAGGTTCACCTGGTGCGTGAACTAGTTTTAACTGATAGTGGACTTGCACTGAGGCTGTCGTACTCTTTCTTTCATCAGCCTCCTGTGCCCGATGTCAAGGAGACCAGAGGCGGGATCGAGCGCGGGTAGTTGACGTGGCGTCACCTGCACCTACGCATGCGACCACGCTCCCCCCTCCCTCGGCATCTGTTACACGAGAGCGCAACCCGAATAACGCCGGCCTCCGCGTTGGTCCAGCGCATCTACCACAGGAGCCCGCTTAGGGGCAACAGGCAACTAAAACTAAGAACATAAATTAGTTGCACAGCGACTTATAAAACTTATTTTAAGGTCTGCATAGATTGGTTAAGCCCATGCAGGAAAAAATAGGCATTTTTTCGGTATTGCGCAATGGATGGCAATGCCAAATGCCAGTTCAGTGGTGGAACAGTTTTAGGCCGATCTGGTGATTGACCCAGCGACTCCGTTTCCCCAAGACGCTTAGCGCGGCCCTTATCTGGGGGGTGAAACCACCCGATATTTCTTTTGAAAAGTTGGCAATACACTATAATCTGAATCCACACACAGTCTAAGTGAAAAGGGGGGGATTGAAGTGTTGGAAGACGGACTGGGCACCACAACCAGTTGCGGAGTTGAAGGAGGGAATGGATATGCAATCGAACGACAGATCTTATCGCAGTGGCCGCTGCGATCTTTCGACCCGATTCTGTGTAGGAAGAGAAGAGGTAGGAAGCCATATTGGAGGAATAAAATATTCTGTAAAGAGCTATTAAATGATAGGTTAGAGGAAGTTGACAGTCGGACGAGTGTGTGCCCACACCTGAGAGGGGTGGCATCTGAAGTGCGGGAGTCACCACAGTGCTTACGATGTGGTCATGTGGGAGTCAGCCTTAAAGGTGATTGACCAGACTGGGATGGAATTGGCCTACAAGCGCGCACGTACTAGCACCCACGAGGAGTGGGCGTTCGTGCGGAGTCTGGGTCTTTACAGTCTGCCATGGGGACACTTCCAAAGCGGCTATAGAGGAGCATGTCAGTCACAGACGTGGTCGGGGTTTCGATGAACTGGAAGATGCCGTTTGGATGCCAAATGTCCTGACTATTACATTTGTTAGGTAACGACCACTAGAAGAATCGAAGCGTTAATGATCTGCGAGGATCGAAAAGTTGGCAGAACACGGGAGTGGGAACCTAGCCCGCCCACTATTCCGAGTGCTTTGCACTAAGTACTGGGAAGGATTCAGGTTAGTGTCAGGGACATAGGTTTGTCCACTCCCCGCTGTTTTCGTGCACAGGGCCATCTCCATTACCAGGATGTTACGGTTCCAGATTTATGACTATTGATAAAATTCCGAAAGTAATTGTTAACGAGACAGTGAGGAGATTTCCTCTGAAACTTCAGAATACTCCTGCCTTGGGAGATGAGCGTATACTGGAGAAGACCTCCCAAATTTGAATGTAATTTTGGCGACGTTATAGCAGTGAGCTGTTTCAGGTTCTCTTCCCTGCAGCCAGTAGCTCAACTTCTGCTCGGGCTGCACCTGCGTCCAGGTAGTCGCGGCTGCCCAGGCACCACCTAGGCACCACCCAACCACACCCCCTACGACCGATGCAAGATGAGGCTCTAGGCACAGCATCTGTAGGTAACGCAACACACACCAATTGGGCAACGCCTTAACATGCTCAAAAAACCTACTAAAGCCGTGGCTCCCGCAGTCTCACTTTTTTTTAGACTACCCGGACGCAGTCAACGCTAACGCTGGCTTCGGCAGTGCCCGCTGTTATGTGCGCAACGCATCCCCTTAAATGAAATTTTATGCCTTTTCCTTCAAACCAGGATTTGGCTCGATAATTGTAGCGCTCTGAGTGCATTCACGCGGCTTAGACACCACACGTCGCTGGCCGCAATGTGATCAAAACCCTACATATTGGTGACCTCGACGTGCTTTGGACATGCAACTTTCTGGTATAGAGTCCAAAACTAGCTAGGTGTCGATACGGTTTGGAAATAGTGGTCGGACCCGCCGTGTCTGACCCTTGGAGGCTGACGAAGGAGGGTTAGTAGCAGCCGCTCAAATGCCCCTTCCACCTGTGTCCCGATGCTCATCAGGCTGACCGGCAGCTAACTGACAGGTGCTCTGCCAAAGCACGGCAGTCTCCCAGACTTTACCAAGCAGTTGCTTCAGTGCCCCTTTTCTTCGGCATCCTGACGGCCGAGACAATCCCGCTGACTAACAGGCGTTCCGTCAAAACCCGAGAGCCCCCAGATTTGACCTCAGTTTATTCCCGGTCACGCTTACAGAAAACACGATCTTACGCGCATCGGCCAGCCTGCCTTGTCGCGCATGCTTCCTTGCGTGTAGGCCCCCTGACTGCCCTTTTGACCTAACCAATCACGCGCCCTACAGCCAAACAATAACTTCCACACGAACAGACCCAAACGCGTAAACAGCACTCCGATACTTTCACACTACCATGCGGTTGTAAAGTTCACACAGAAGCAAACAGTCAACCCACAGAAACTTGCCTGGTGTACCCAATAAATCGATTCCAACAACTGACTACCTTCTTCCATTAGACGGAACAATCGTAGTGTTTGTGGGTGCAGTGGATTGTCCGTCTCTGACCGCAACCGGTCTTGCAGGAAAAACAGCGAACATATATGCTGGTCAAGGCAGTCAGCTGATTCAGGACTTTCAGGGAAGTTGAGTTGAAGATGGATCACTCACAATATTGAACTTCTGATGACAGTTTACTGAGCATGCTAGGCAAGTTTCAGAGCCTGGCATCGTTACTGGCCGCTAAGAGGCCACTAGTGGAACTTTCGCACGTGTTCGAACCTCAGGCTCCGCAACACCTGGGGTTAGGTATAACTGGCTGATGATGTTTACTGAGGCAGAAACGGCCACTTCAGTCTCTCTTGCCTACAGCCACTGTGCGGCTGCTGGTGGAGCTTGAGAGGCAGGAGGGGACGTGTGAGTCGCGTAATCGATCGGTGAGTGTTAAGCAACCAATTTGAGGATATCACAGTTCTGGCGGCAAGGTGTTAGGGTTTTATTTTCTGCCAATGATAAGATGGTAAGGAGCATCAGCAAGAGCCCGTGACAAATTCGCCTCGAGTCGTTCACGATTTTGTTAGGGTCAGGATTAGAGTTTAAGCTTACGAGAACGGTAAGATATGTCAAAACTGGGGTAAGTACTGAGGGTCGGAATTACTTATTTGCCACTACCCGACAGTACGGGGGAACAGAAGCATCCCCAACACCTAACAGGCATGGCCTAAATACAGACCCAAATCTTAACCGCAGTCTCAAGCTTAACTCTGACCCCAATTTATCCTAAAGCCCGTGGATTTCTGTCCTTCAACTGGTGCAAGGTCTGGAGTCGGAAAGCAATGCGCAGGAATTTGAAGAAACCAAAAGCGGGCCGGACCGCCTTTAGAACGGCCTCCGGACAATAGAAAGTCATTGAGAAGCCTCGAACATACCGATTTCGGAAAGGATGGAAAGGCCAAACAGCTCGCTCGCCAGGCTCCGAGGGATGCAGCAGATGTCAGCGGCATTTAAAATAACAGTGGGCCTCGCAGGTACGCCAGTCCACGGAGATTACTTCGAGGATGTCGTAACTTGGTGACCCATTTAGTGGCCCCCGTCCGCGCGGACGCTTACTTGATTGCAGTTCTCATCGTACCTCTGGGGCCACAAGCAAACTCACGCGCGAACCCTCACTGCTGCCAACAAGTGCGAATGCACTGGCCGCCTACGCCAATCCAGTCTGGCCAATCACATCTCTGAGGCTGACTCACACAAAGACCGCTCTGACCGCCTGTGACGAATCCCGCACCGACTTCATGTGAGAGATTGCTCGGTCCCGGTGAAGACCTACGTTTGTCCGACACTCAACTTCCTCCTATCTATTCTTTAATTCTTCGATACAGAATAAACTCTTCCTTCCATCTGGCGTCTCACCTTTTCTCTTGCCACAAGGGGCTGCGCCTGAAGATCACACTGGCTAGGGTTTAACCTATTAATTTAACCACTGCGATAACCCATACGTGATTCTAAACACAGCCGCAAGACGCGACTGAGCTCCTTCGTCACGAAAACTTCACTGGATCATACCTTGTTGTCTCGTTTTTTAATCTGCCATTCGTCCTGTTTACACATCGTGAAATACGGTGGCCGACACCTTGTTACAAGTCCGAATGAACGTCATAAAAAAAATCAGAACCGTACAGGCCCAGGTCAAGAGTCGAACTAAACTGTGCAGGGCAGCTAGTCAAGCGTAGTAACACGAATCTCCTTTGCCCGAGACATTCCGCTGTCTGCTAGAAACGAAACTATCACTTCTGTGAGTTATTTCCATGCACCCAAAAATGCATGAAACTTCGATCATTCGACATTACTGCATTCCATTCCAAAATTATGTGTGAGCAGCATCAGTGTAGCTACTTCACGAAGGCTTTCATTTGGCTCCACACTCACTGAGGTGTAACGCATCGGCAACGCCTTAGCCGCTCCCACCAACCTGCCAGTTCACCGAAAGATTTTAACAAGATCACGTCAACACACCCTCTGGCTTATGCTTCAGCTTGCGGCACTATTCTGCTCTCCGGCAGGAGCAACTCCTGTCATAGCTGACAAATGCTCTCCAACTTGCGTGTGCGTTGGATCAGAGCATCCACTTAGTGTGTGTGTGTGTGTGCCATGTTCGCAGATGACATGAAAATATGGAAGATCAGCAAGCGGGATGCCGAGGAAGCTGATTTCCAGGAAAAAACCTTTTTCAATTAAACAAGTGGTCATGTCGTGGCCCCTAGCAGCCACTTGGAACCCAAGATCAGCCGCTGACGTATGGTGCCTTTGGCCCGCGCGCCCACTGCCACCTTCACCCATCTCAAGGTTGCACCACGCTCACTAGTCTAGACATTAGCCACCTGATTGGCTGCCGTAACAAAGCATGTGCCGGCATTCCGGTGGTTCCCGGCGCTCTTGTCACTCCGAAATTGACGCACTCGCAGCCGGACTGCAGTCATCCGAGAGTAAAAACCCTTTCCACCCTCCTATCCTTCTGTAAAAAATACACTATTCCTCACACTTTGGCCTCCACCGTCTTCTCTCTTCTCTCCTAAGGAACAATGGTCTGAAGTTCGCAGTTGCTAGGGTTTAAGTCACTTAACCTCCTGCGATAGTCACACAGATAGCTCTTGTCCTCCAATTTGAACGAAATCAGGTCGCTGATACGCAACCCTACTATCTGAACGGAAAACCACTCCGAGAAGCCGCAACACAGAAGGATCTCGGCAGTTGGAGGACAGAAAACCCACAATGTTGTAAGCCACCTAAAGTTGCAACTTCACTCCTGCCTGCCATGAAGCGAACATTTACCGTTTCTGATGTAGCCTATTTTTTCTAAAACATTCGGAACTTTTATAAGGCGACCTCATGAATATGCGACCCAAGCCTGGAGACTGTGGATGCAGCAGGATTACATTCCACTCGAAAGGGTGCAGCGGCGGGCCACGAAACTAATAAGCTGCGCTCTCATATGAGATACGTCCAAATAAGCTTGATCTCTACCCTCTGAGTTATGGGCAGTTACGCTGAGATTTGATGCAAACTTTCAGTATCGTACGTGGTTTGTACTGCGCTCTCATGTGTGACGACTTTTTCCAACTCGCAACTACAAGATATCTCCGGGGACATCCCTTCAAAATATGCAGGCCCCATGGAGGAGTAGATGTGGGAATGTACGTCTTTCCCTAGCTGGGTCATGCAGCTGTGGGATACGAAGTGGTCCGCCCCGATAATAGGCGATAAAACGTATCCCAACGAATATAAGCTAGTGAATATGATAATGCGGGAAAGGCCAGCGTGTTAGGGGTAATTTACTGGGATGTAACAAGAGTAGAATATAAGTAATATGCAAGTGACTCTCAGACAAGTGCAGTCCAGCCATGGTTGGGCCGGAGTCCAGAGGCGCAGTCCGGCAAGGTGATCACCAGGTCCGTACAGCTACAACCGAACAGTAGATCTTCGGTTCCGGGGATGACTCAGCGTAAAAAACTCCCCTACAGTAAGCTCCTGACCTTGAGAAGGCCAGTCAGGGGATGACCTTGAACGGAGCTTTTGACTGTCGTGTCTTGCGCACGCGTGGTGGTCATGCCAGGCATGACCTGTCCGCGCGGCGTTCGAGGAAAGCATGGCTAAGAATGAGAGGTCACTGCACCACCGTGAGATAACCTACCCGAGGCAGTTTGTATGTCCCAATCCGCGGAGACATTCGATCACCGACTTGATATTCGTATCTTGCAGCATGACTTGAACTTTAAAACAAAAAATCACGATACTTTCACGTGACTGTAACTTTTTTACATTGTTTTCTCCTGTCGCCCATTCTGTTTAACTACTTCATTGACTGGATTCTTGGCAAAGCCCTACATGAAGAGGACGGTGTTGGACTTGCACCCGGACGCCAACTAACTGATCTTGACTACGCCGATGATATTGCGCTGTTAGCCTCAAACTTTGATGGTCTACAGTCAGTAGTGTCGCGGTTAAATGAGATCGCTATGTCGGACGGCGTGCCCATAAATTCCTGAAGACGAAGTTGTTCTCGAGCTGCATCCCTGACCAGGAAAAGGCACCCCTGGGGATTAATGGCCATCAACTTGAAGAAGTAGACAGCTTTAAATACCTCGGGACGAGGCTGCCACCGAATGGGCACAGTAAGAACGACATTGTCTCCCGTATCGATGCTGCACGCTGGGTTTTCTCGATCCTTCGAAAGCGCCTATTGATCCGAGGTGACATCTCCATCGCTTCGATAATTCGTGTATACTGTGTATCCATCCGGTCAGTCCTCCTCTATGGATGTGAATGCTGGGCTGTGCGCGCTGAAGATGAGCGAAGACTGGAAGTCTTTGACCATGGATGCCTGAGGACCATCCTGCGAGTTAAGTATAGCGACTTCATCTCGAATGAGACAGTTCTTACACGCTGTGATCGTATCACGAGAATATCTGAGGCCATTCAAAAAGGCGACTGAGATGGTTTGGACACGTTCTCCGTCGTCCGCCTCACGAAGTAAGCTATGCTGTCCTCGACCCGGCGCCGCAGCCCACCTGGAAACTTCGAAGAGGAGGACAACTAAAGACTAAAGCAACAAATCGAGGCATATATTTTCTCAATATACGCGTGTGTGTATGAGCAGATGGGAGTGAAAAGTTAGCAAACTCGACGACAGAAGGCTCCCCCTAGTTATAAGTTAGGAAAGACTAACAAAGCTGGACAGTGTTTATTCTGAGAAAGAGCTTACAATGTGCTCAGCAGAAAAGAGTTGCTCTCAATCTCCTAGCGCCAGTACTTGTTGTGCGTGTGTGCGCGCGGGGTTGCAGGAAACCCTGCAGCCAATCAGGAGTTGGCGTAGACTGATTGAATTCGGCGTTCGTGAGGTGATTTAACGCAGCGATTGAACATTGAGACAGACAAGAGGACAATACAGGCGACCCCTGCAGCGGATATACAGGGAACGTGAAATGTACCAGAGTGCGAGTACGCGATGTTTGGCAGGCGAAGGTGCGATTAGTCAATGCAGCAATGCTAATCACAGACTGCCAAATGGTCACGACGTCAGTTCAACCATCGATTTCGACGATGTCCATCGCGTGCTTTCGCAGGCTGAAGCAAAATGTGGTGACTCGTGCGTTATTTAGTTTTAAGTTTTAGTAGACTTGCACTGCATCTACCTCACTCCCTCTCTCTCTCTTCCCTCAGCCACCTGTGCACGGTGTCGAGTCAGCACCAAGAAGATCAGAGGAGGGATGGGGTACAGGTGACGAGCACAGCTAAATCCGCGCCTAATCGCACTACCGCACTCCCCAGACTTAATTTGGCATGGAATTTGCGCGATAACAACCTGGGTCAGATCCCAACTGATTGGGGCTGCCATAAAGGCCACATTCAGAGGGAGTCCTGGGCTGACTGCGCGGTGTGAGTTATCTCCTCAGCTGGGAACCTTCCAAGTCACGCCATTTAGCTTGCAGAGATAGTTCTGAGCACGTCAGATTGTTAATCGTGAGGAAAGGTGCGTTGAGCCGCCGACCGATTCTATTTCGCGTGCCCTAGCCGTCGTGGGAGTCAGTCAGTGGACTGGCCCTCCAGACTTGACTTGACCTCAGCTTAGTCACGATCGCACTTGCAGACAACACTATCTTCTGCGCATAGGCCAGCCCGTCTGGGTCATTTTGGTTATAGCCCCAGACTGGCCCGGTGACCTCAGCAATCATGCGCCAAACATCTAAACGCCTGCTGACACAAACAAAGCCAAGCGCGTAAACATCACAGCGGTGCTCGCACGCGCTTGTATGGATACCTTTTTTATACACAAACAAAACGCCACGGCAACCTGCCCCGTGTACCGAATAAACCGCACCTAACAGCTGCATTAGACGGAACGCCCTTCAGGCCCAGTTCCCTGTGAGAAACAAAATAAGTGGGGAGGATAGTATATTCTGTAAAGAACTAATGGAAACTAGCTTAGAGGAAGTGTGAGACCAGACGAACAAAGGTTCGGAGGTGCGAGGGTGGCGTCCGAGGTGTGAGAGCGCGGGAGTCTTCACAGTGTCCACAACGAGGTCATGTGTGGGTCAGCCTTGACGGTGATTGGTCAGTTTAGATGTCCGGTATCAGTTGCAACTGCTGCACACGTGCAGGTAGTGACGGGAGGCGACAGGTTTAGCATTGCAACATACACCTGGAGTTTTGAAACTGAATACTTGCCCATCATCTAACGCACTTTACACTTTGTCCAAGCGACAGTATCAACACATTAGTTAAAGAGGCTTATCGCAAAAGAGTGTTAAGGCTACGCCAGTTGAACCCTAACTATTGAGATCTCCCAGGCCCGGTTCCTTGGAAGGTAATAGAGAAGTCTTGGAGAAGCAGAGTAGTAGAAGGTTATATTCTGTACAGAACAAGAAGAATAGAGAGTAGAAAGGTGGTTGACTCGGCCTGGCCTTGAGTTCGACCATCAGCACCGTGAGAGAGCACTGCACTGTCGCGTCCGTCTCGAGCCGAGGCGGAAGGCCGAGTGAGTTCCGCCTTACTTGCTGTGCAGCTTAGTGTGAAGTTACCGCGACCAGGTCGATAGGTAGTCATCGATTGGCTGGCGCGTGTGCAAGGCTCGCTGCGGCGAGAAGAAGGGAGCGTACTGACAGTGGTTGCCAAGTTCGCGGCGAACCAAGGCAGGCAGCATGAGTCAACAGCGGCAGGCTCCCACAGGCTTAAGTGGCAGTCTAAACTATCTACAGACGACCTGGGACTCAGACTAGGCGATAACGTAAGCTATCAACAGCAGGGTAGCATTGAGAATGAGCCATTGCAGTATCTGTCTGCACGCAAAACGGCGTGTCGGATACGCTTCCTGTTGACGACCTTTCAAGCGACTAAAAAAAGCGTGATCGATCGCGGTAGCCAAGGAAGCATTAAACTTAAACCTAACGGTATGCATAGATTAAGTCCGCTCATTATTGAAATTGACATTTATTCTATCCAGTAAAAGGTTCAGAATTCGAAGCTGCCTACGTTTGGAAGCCGATATATCGCCTTATGCATTCTCCTGTCTGAATGTATACGTAGTTGTAGGAAGTGCTAGTAAGTATATAAATACACGTCAGTTGAGGCCCAAAAGAACTAGCTGGCCCCTTAAACAGATTGGTGAGCGCCCTTTTTATGCGATCGCGGAATTACGGTCCTCTGTCTCAGTTGTACATCGCTGAGTGACCAACAATCTGAAGAATATAGAAGCGTGCGGGTCAAAAATGTCGGATACGAGGTAGTCCGGCCGGATAATAGAAGATGAACGTATTCAAACGGTTAGAACCTAGAAGATACCTCTTATTAAATTATCCATTGCCAATAGTAGCGAATATTCGAGTCCCAGGAAGCAGTTCAGAAGACGAAGATGCGATCACTGGAACAGTGATCCAGTGATCGCATCTTCGTCTTCTAAATTATCCATAGCAATCTGGCCTTTCACGCCTTATCATATTCAACTAGCTCATATTCGTTGGGATACGTTTCATCGCCTATTATCTGGCCTGACCAAATTGTACCCCTCAGTCTCGTAAAATACCACTCTCGCTGGGTATGAGGGGGTGTCCATTTGCTGGGCAGAGAGGAATCGCTGGGCGAGATATGTCTAACTGCTAACTCACAACCAACAGGAAAATGCTCTGTTTACGCTGAATCGGAGGGCTGACTGACGATCCTGAACTGCCCACTCATTCTCCGTAGTGTACATGAGACCCCTGCGCATCCACGCGATTTCGAGTGGTCGGTAAACATCTAAACGGTAGTCCATTCCGTGCATGATCGCTCTCCTTCACCATTATCCGTCAGCAAGCCTAGTGAAACGCCCAAATGCCTCAAGGTCATTGGTCTTTCAGTTGTTGTGCCCTGCACCATTTTTAACATCTGATGGACAGGGTAGGCATTTTCAAATTTTCCCTAAGTGGACAGAATGACCACCGGACAGGCGCATCAGTCAGAATTTCGGTTTTCCTCTCGTCAACCGCCTGCCTGTTGTAATCGCTAGGCGCAAGGACGCATTCACGCATTAAAATGTGTGCCAGCCAATGAGATTTCAGGAAAGGTCAGTACATACTACGCTGTTAGTCAGTGCTCTTTTAGGCGTAAATTGAAGAAAAAAGATTCAAAAAGCTAGTACGACAGCACCAGACATAGGCGCACTTTCTCCAGCAGTGAATACAGGGGCAAAAGTGACCATTCAAACATGATTTTCTGTAAAAAAAAAGCATGCTGAAGCAGCCATTTCTTACATATCTGCTGTCACAGAATGGTAACTAACCGTTTGAGGTTTGTATTTCGCAATGGTGGAGCATCCCGCACTTCTATCGCAAGCGATTAATTCAATAAGTAAAACCCTTGCAACTACGACCTTCTGGCCCGGTTCCTGGTAGGAAGAGAAGAAATGGGACTTCAGAGTGGAAAGGATTGTTTATTCGGTTCAGAAGGAGTTGAGAATAGGTTGGTTGAAGTTAACTATCGGATGAGCGCAGGTCTGCACCCAAGCAGGGCAGAAGCCAAAGTGCCTGAGCCTGGCAGTTGTCTTAATGTCCACAAAGCGGCCTTTGTGTGTGTCACCCCGAAGGGTGATAGGCCAGATGGATTGTGGTCAACCTAAGAGTGCGCGCGTTTTATTGGCCGTCGCACGAAGTGGAGTTTGCGGCACCTGCAATTGGCAGTCTCATGGCAGACAGAGACGGTAGTCACGTGGGCGTCTGCGCGGAGTGGGGTCACTGCAGAGCTCTCCTACCGGATCACATACTATCCATTCAGATCGGGAGTACGCAGGTAGACGGAATCCTCAAGCGCACAGGTTTTTCTTAATCAAAAAGCGGACCAGGTTCTTTTCTAGTTTGCCCCAGAAATGCGGATCTTTAGAGCACGCAATAGGTCCAGCGGTGACTAGCAGTTAATGGGACAAAATGTCTGTAGTGAGCACTCGTGGTACGTAAGAAATCACTGGTCACTGATGTCAGCTCCCAACTATCAGTGCTTTTAAGTCTGCTAAAAATGGCATCATCGTCCCGCATGTCTTAGGCTGAGATTTTAGGTATTCAGTCAGATTTGTACGGTTTTCCTCTGTAGTAGCCTCTGTTGGATGCAAAAATACTCACATGAGATTGTGTTTTGATATTTAAATGAGAGAAAAGGAGCAGACAGTAGCTAATTACTGCTACCGACGAGCAAGGAGACACTCAATTGGTCGTTTTTGTCATGATGATCGTCAGCAGCTAGTGGCACGTCAACTGTACATGTTGTAAATTCCTCTACAGAATATCGCTAGAGTAGGTCCACAAATCAGTACGACGGGTTTATATCATCCCGGCGGACATGAGGTTTAATCAATCAGATAGGATTTGCGGTGCGCATCGAGCTATCCTGTAGGGAAAACGGAATACGTGAGATCCGGTTCTGCGTCGGATTGGGAGGAGGGTGTAGCGCACGCGATCTGTCGCACGTCGACTAGTAGTCAAGACTGAAGCACTATTACGTACAGCCATCATGCTAGTGGGCTGGCCATTTCGGGTAGGCCCACCACCATTAGTCGCAGGTGAGGGTGCCTCCGAATTTAAAACTGCCCGTCAGCAAATCATCGAGCTGGTCTTTCCCTTGCACACAATTGGCTAATCTTCAGCCAGATGACCTTAGGTATACAGTGATACCTCAGACCTACGCGAGGTTAGGTTCCAGAAACCGCTGGGCATGAAGAGGAATTGCGAATGTTAGGTATGGGTCAATAAAACGCTTATTTCCAGACGCAAGTACTGTAAAAGTTAGCCATGAAAAAATAAATAAGCCATTGACACAAAATTGGGTACAGTATCGTCTAATTGGTAGTTTGCAAACTAGCGCACTTGTAGCACGGCCAATTGATATTACCCACTTACACTAATTAGTTGATGGTCGAGGAGTCAGGTTACAATGGTATCTTCTTGACAGGATCTCTAGCACTCTCACACGCAGGTGAGATGCGAGCTGCTCACACCCTTTTGCGTGAACTCTTGGTGGTCGCGTTTGATAGGGGGGGGGGAGGCAGGTCATGCATGTGGTATACTGATGGCGTAACTCAGGCCGCGCGCAGTCAGTCCAGTGTTTGCTTGTGGGGTGTGGCCTACTGACGGACTGGGAGTCAGGCTGTGAGGACTCCTCATTAATGTGGCCTCCATGATGCTCCCGTTCGCGCCAAGTATGGCGGTAACGCAGTGATGTTGAGTTAATGGGTAAAACATTTGCCAGTACGATCTCCAGGCCCGGTTTCTTGTGATAGGACCAGAGAGACGCCAACTGGACGGGGTAGTTTATTCTGCAGAGAAGTAGTGGAGAATAGGAAGGGAGAAGTTGACTGTCGGATGGGTGTAAAGCTGGCCGCGGGAGGACCACATCCGAAGTGTCTGAACGTAGACAGTCATCGCAGTGAGTTCCTTTGTGAGGTAACCTTGAATGGGAGAAGCCAGAGCAGGCGTGGCAAATAAGTGCATGCATTGCGCGCAGTTTGCGGCCTCTGTAATTGGCTGTCCCAAAAGGAAGTCAAGACTTGCGATCACGTGACTTCTTGCGTGGCGTGACGCCGAATGTGAAAAATGCTAAATGGTCCCTATCGCGGTTCCGGCCACGCCAGCCACCTTCACCTCCCCCCGCTCTCACTTCCAGCCTTTCTGACTTGGTTATGACAACAGGCCCAAGTGGATTAGGGAGGGAAGAGTGCGATATATGCAGTGCAACTCTATTATTACTGTAACCTAATTCACCGTGCTGGTTCATAGCGTCGCGTAGACAGGTGTTGCATTCTATACGAAGAAGCCACACTTCTGTGGGAGAGTGAAAAGGTTTCCTCCCCAAAAGATGCAGCGGAATTTTCATTACCGAATTTTTCGCAACGATTTTACTTGAAAAGACACGAAGGAGTATAAATTAGTTCAAAATTAAGCATCGACCCCTTTTCAGGCTCCTTTGAGGATTTCGAATATCTATCGAAAGATCACGGATACAAATTAACTAGGCACCAATGAAGATTTCGCAAATATAGAAACACAAATGCACGAACTGTGACTGTATTATCAAAGATTCGGTTGGCGGTCGCACACTGAGGACGGAAATCGCATTATTCTGTTCGTCATTGAATCTAAGGAACTAGCACGTTTAACTGAACGTCATAACTGAACCACCCGCCGTGTTGGCTTCGCGCCCCGACCCCCCCCCCCCCCCCCCTCCCTCGGCATCAAAGTTATTCGCCTTTCTGAAGGCAGTGCTGGACGCGCTGACCTCATAA
This sequence comes from Ligula intestinalis, assembly GCA_036362985.1. Lineage (NCBI taxonomy): Eukaryota > Metazoa > Platyhelminthes > Cestoda > Diphyllobothriidea > Diphyllobothriidae > Ligula > Ligula intestinalis. The sequence continues at coordinate 8,480,754 of JAYGXS010000004.1, read as the reverse complement.
GGCCAGTGATTACCTGCCTTGGCTGACTGCAACACAACCGTATACACGTTTGCACCGTCACAGCCGACCAAATTTCCTGTGTCGCTACGCCGGTGAACTAGGCCACAAAGCAATGCTTGAGCCCTATCGGGTCCCAAACAAGCAATTGGCATCGTGGCCTACACCTTTGTTATGTCAGCTCACTAATGGTAGGCATCAGATACCGCGTCGCAGTGGGTTAAATTATAGGTAGATCTTAGCCAACACGACCTTAACGCCCGGTTCCCAGTAGGAAAAAAGGCATTGGATGCCTACTAAAAAAGTGGTCGGCGCATGATTACTGGATACAAAGATGTAAAAAGTTGGCAGGTTGGCAAGGCCATGCGCCAAGCTTTGTGAAAGCGGCGTCCCAAGTGTCTTTGGGGCATGCGTCGTCACAGGGCCTTGAGTGAGAGCATGTCTGAGTCGGCCTTGAAGTTGATTGGTCGGCCAATTGTGTAGCCGTGATTGGTCCAGAATCGGACTGCCATAATTATGCCCGCAGGTACGCGTGAACGGCGAAGCGTCACAGTAGGCGTCCGGATTCGGGTCAAAACAATCATAGTTCAAAAATAGTCCGTGTTCGTACACGCTCATGATATACACAAGAATATTCTTGTTGCGCGAAGTTATTGCATTCTACGACCCCTCGAGTTTTACAACAGTAAAATAAGTACTATTAGTGAAAAAAAGGCATAGGTTAGTCGATAAATTACTATTTACTAAAATAAAAATAATTGATTTTCACCAAAAATGCGAATTTCAGATAATGGCTGTATTAAAAATCATTAATCTAATGTTAAGTATAAAGGCATTAAGGGAAGGGGAGCGCAAAAGCGATAAATTAATGCAGAATAATTATACAAGCAAAAGATCAGTACATCGTGGACCGTCCAGTTACATTTAAAACAGCATTAATTCTGTTAGACATGGAGATAGCCAGGTTGTCTATAGGGGTTTGTTCAATATGCTTAGTCAGCAACGGAGGGTTCGGCTCCTCGGTGGGTCCCCCAACGTTCTCTATGCAGTTTCTAGTATACAACCTCCAGATAATAATCAAGGAAATAATCGCGGGCATTATTAGGTGCATGACATGGAAGTAGGTGGACGGGACATGGCTTTTAAGGGCCAGACCCTAGATTTCGATGAATATTTTCGTCGAAGGCAATCAACTAACGTGGAATAACCACGGAAATGTCCATTCTACAACGAGTAGCACTACCATTATGATAATGGAATAGCCAGTTCGGGAATATAGTTTGAATTACGATAATCGACATCTCAAAGAATCACAAGTCAGAAGGCAGAGAAGGCATTCTCACCAGGCAAAGTTTCAATCGGAGTGCGTGCACGCGGATTTCGTTTGACGGATATCAATCAGTGAAGCGAGAAATATCGATCGGCGTCATGGCATCGGAGGTTGGCGCGCATGTATGCGGAGCTTGGCACGTGTGCTATGCGGTCCGAAGGCAACGCGGGTAAGCGGTGGCGCTAAAGACTTCGAGAATTCAGTGCTTATTCTGTCACAGATTCTCGCGCATCTAATTTTCAAATTCTCGGTAAGTTGATCACCGATTTGGTCGCTATAGTTTCAGAAAACCTGTCAGGTGGGAGTTTGACCTGTTATGGGGAGGCAAAACGGTGTCGTGCATGAATCTCCCCTCAACAGAGGATTAAATTCGCATCATTTTGCTCATTGTGCCTACTGGTCGTTATAAGTGCACCGTCCACCGTGTTTCGCTAACACCTCATCGCGACAAAGTTATAAACATTCCCTGTAAGCGTTTCTGACCACGATGACCTCACATGGTGAACAACTGCCTACCTTGGCTGACCGCAAAGCCGGCCGACCGTCCAGCATTCGTGTTGCGTTATGACCGCAGACTAGAACAAAATATTTGCTAGTACTTTTATGACTACGCGCATTGCATCTGGTAAAGGTAGAGTACAGTGCTTTACATGGAAAGAAAGGATTCTATATGCGAGCAACCCCCCAATCCCTTAAAACAATTTATTTTACTGAGATATACCTCGAAAATTTTACATGTAAAAGCATGAAAGATTATAAGCTACTTAAAAAAATGAACACAAGCACTTTAGCAGGGTTCTTCGAGGATATCGCACACCTGCGGAATAATCGCGGTCTTTTACAGTCCACATACTGGCCATCTTACAAAATTTCATCCCATCTTTGACTTGTTTTTCTGTTAGTCTGTGGATTTTCCTGCTGTGCTAGGCTGTAAGACTCGCAAGTTTGCTATTCTATCCGTACTGTTGAACTGTACAGAAAAACTGCGTACAAGGTTTGTTAACAAATAACTCATAAACAACTAAGGTTGAGGAATACATAACAATTATTGTGGCATAGACGCGTACACCGATCTGTCAGAGGACGCACTCGTCCCCCCATATTGCCTTAAGAGCTCTCTCTCTCGAGCTTCCACCGCGAGGCGGCTAGGATATAGGCAGAAGGGCATTAGGAGCAAAGACAGGGGAAACTAGGAAGGCCTTTTCTGCCTTGTTAGGCGTCATCGGCTAGTGGTACCCAACTCCAGTATGGCCGCTGAAATTGCTGTCACACCGAGATTTGAACTCGCGATCTCTCCCGTCAGGGCGAACGTCCTAACAGTTGAGCTACGAGCTCACAGTCTAGCTGGTATTAGATCGGGAATATAGAGTGGCAAAGACGCGTACACCGATCCGTCAGAGGACCCACTCGTCCCCCAATATTGCCTGTAGAGCTCTCTCTCAAGCCTCCACCGCGAGGCGGCGGAAGACGAGTGGGTCCTCTGACAAATCGGTGTACGCGTCTATGCCACTGTATATTCCCGATCTAATACCAGCTAGACCGTGAGCTCGTAGCTCAACTGTTAGGACGTTCGCCCTGACGGGAGAGATCGCGAGTGCAAATCTCGGTGCGGCAGCCATTTCAGCGGCCATACTGGGGTTGGTTATCACTAGCCAATGACGCCCAACAAGGCAGAAAAGGCCTTCCTAGTGTCCCCTGTCTTTGCTGGTAATGTCCTTCTGCATAAAAAAATTATTGTAGCAGACACGTGCAGAACGATCTGTTTGAGGACACACGCGCCCGTCCATGGCATCTTTGGAGCTCTCACTCGAGCTTCCACCGCGAGGCGGCTAGGATATAGGCAGAAGGACATTACCGACAAGGACAAACAGATCGCGACTGAATGCATGCCGTTAAGTGACTGTGGGCCACGTCAAATGCGGAACTTACACAAAGTTCTTTTGTGCACACACCGCCGGCTTCATCAACATGATAGCCGTCGCTTCTGTTGGTGCTAGCAGCCGCTGACCCAGGAATTTCGGATAATTTGGTGGGACCTTGTAACTCACTCGGAAAGCTTCATTGGGGTCCACCCAACATCCAGAATCAACAATGTGCACCAGCATAGAGCTGTTTATGCTCTTGACTTCATCGTTTCTCAGCCAAGCCGTGAGGTGTTCCTTTATTCTTTTGGATAGGCACCGACTCGTGCGAACAATATAATCTGCTCCACAGGAGCATGTAAAGGAGTAGATGCACATGGAGGTGGTCTGAGCTGATAACCTATCCTTATCTTCCCCTTGTAAGATCGGGTTGGTTGAGAATAATACCCGAACTCTGGCTACTGGGAAGGTTCGTGAAACAGCTATATCAAGGCGTCTTTTTAGCAGTTCACTTGCCGCGTCCCTTCAAAAGGGCGCTTTGAGGAATAGTGATTTCTTTTCCACAGTAAATGCTGCGGGTTTATTTGTTTCGCAGACATATTCCTTATAGCAAATCTCTCAGGATACCCGTTCTTGCGAAGAAGTTCCTGAATTTTCTTGAGCTCCTCCTCAATACGGTCTATTGAGCAAATTTTTCTAGTTCTTTGCACTAAGCAGCGAACAAGATTTCGCCTCTGTTGAAGGGGTACGAAACGATTAAAGTTCGTATACTGTCTAGACCAGGCTATATTTCGATAAACACTCCTTCGGATATAGAAAAGTCAACTAAGTGCGTCACCCGTGCTGCTCTGGTGCTGATCTCACTCGATCCCATTCTGTCCGCCCGTCGGCTTGCTACTGGCGATAATCAACGTTGCGCTCGAGGACACCTGCCGCATATAATGCATATGAGGGCTGCTAAGGATGCAACGAACCAAACAGAGACAGTTGTTTCGCGGTTGGTGCTGATCATCAGTACGTTAATCTCAAGTTCCGACCACTCTAACCACCGCTACTGCTGCCAGAGACGATTCTTCCGCGTGGAGCAGGTCCCCCATTCTGATGCCTCCCGTCTGCTGTAGCTAATCGGAACTTGAACAGACGACTGCTGTGGTTATAATGCACCGGGTCACAAACGTAACAAATGCACGCGATCGATCGTATACTGACCAACAGTTGAGAATGGAATGATAGCTGCAACCATAGGGGAGTCGGGTTCACCCTCTGTGGCATTTTTGACGATCATCAACCAACTAGCACACCAATTTCGGTAACAATAAAGTTTGTCAACCAAATTAGATACCCCTTGTCCCAGAATTACGTCTTACGGGACCGGTGGTATTAGTCCTCGTCCAGTTTAAATTTAGTTTTCGTGTAGTTTGGTTAGTTTTGCCAAGTTTAGCTTGGTTTAGTTGGTTTACTTTAGTATATAGTAGTGATTTAAGTATAATTATCTACCGTTGGCTGTATCTAACAAGAGTAAAAATTTAACTTAACGTAACCTAAGAACTCAAAACTAAACTTCACTAAAACTAAAGTTAAACTAATACAACTAACAGAAACCACCGAACTAGGGGGCAAGGGGTATCTAAAGTGGTTGACCAATTTTATTGTTATTCTGATTTCAAATGCCAGGGCAGAGTAGTTTACAGTCAGCTGATTATTGAGCGGGGTCGTAGTGACCTCCCACGCCACGCCATGCATAAGGTCACGTGATTGCACTGATCGGCGTGCCTCAGGGGCCAGCCTCAAACTCCACGCGAACGCTTGTCTCGCGTGAAAGTGCGAATGCACTTATGAATGCCTTCCCCGGTCCGCCCAATCACCCTCAAGGCTGAGTTACACAAATACCGCCCTGACCGCAGTGGCGACTGCCAGGCTCAGACACTTCGGACGTGGTCACTCTGGCGGCCAGACGCACGCTCATCCAACAGCCAACTTCCTCCATACTATTCTCCACTACTTCCGTGCAGAATAGATTATTCCTTCCACCTGGCAGTTCATTTCTCCTCTTCCCCTACGGAACCGCACCTGAAGATCGCAAGGGCAAGAGTTTTACCCATTAATCTGTAGCGACCCTTTATTCTTAGTCATGCTTTTCTCGGACGCCGCGGGGACAGGTCATGTCTGGTGTGACCACCACGCATTCGCAAGCCACGATAGTCAAAGCCTCCTTTCAAGGTCACCCTCTGTCCGGCTCAGTGGCCACCCACTTCGCAAGGCCAGTGCAGAAAGGAACCGACTACGGGGGAGTCGTTTACGCTCAGTTACTCCAAGAACCGACGATCTACTGTTCGGTTGTAGTTGTCCAGACCCGGTGATCTACTTGCCGGACTGTGCCTCTGGACTCCGGCCCATTCATGGCTGGACTGCACTTGTCTGGGAGTCACTTGCATTTTACTTACATTCTACGCTCGATACCTCGCATTAAATTATCCATAACAATCTGGCCTTTCACGCCTTATCATATTCACTAGCTTATAAATGTTGGGATACGTTCTATCGCCTATTATCTGGTCGGACCATATCGTATCCCACAAACCTAGCTCGCTGCGATAGATTCACGTGGTTCTTCTTTGAACTACGGAACAGGAGGCAATGGCTCCTACCTACTACGACATATAGGATATACTCACTCCCTTGAACTCCGGCGTTTCCTTCGTTACTCGCTGAACGGGGTCTAGATCGTGTGTGGCACGCGTAGACGGCTGTTTAGCTTTATCGACTGCGGTCTCCAAATCCACTTCCATCTCGTTTAGGAATATGGTGTGGGAGTAAAGAGTGCGTAAGGTGCTATGCATGTCCGCGTCCGCAGATTTGCACTGAAGTCCCCACTGTCACGCTCATCTCACTGGGCAGTGGTGGATTTGATTTCCTACAGCGGCTGAGTCTTCCTGTTTCGATTTCCAGAGCGTGGTTTGTGAAGGTAGGGTATGGAAAGTTGTAGCCATTCGAATAAATTGAAGAGAGACTGCAATGGCTGCCTCAGGCTTATTAGCCGTCATCGGCCAGCCAACCATACTCAAACCCAAGTGGTACCCCACCCGAGGCCCAAGATGGGGACCTTATGATCAAAAGTAAAACGCTCTAACCATTGAGCCACGGGCTCTCTGTCTTGCCGGTTGAGATTGGGAGACGCTGACACTCCTCGATTAACATTCACCGATCGCTAGCAAAACTCACTCGTCCCGCTCTGCCCTGGGGCTTATTCACGAGCTCTACCGGCAGCCGCACAGAGGTTAGCATTCTAGGCAGATAGCATTACCGGCAAAGACAAGGGAGACTGGAATGACTATTTCTGGCTCGTTAGCCGTCATTGATCCGTCATACCCAACCCCAAGTCGTGCCCCAGTCGAGTCTCGACCCGCGACCTGTTCATCGGAAGTCAAATACTCTAATCACCGAGCCACGGCTTCGATGTCCTGTCGGTTACGATGGCAGGAGGATATTGAAAATGGTAGAGGATGCCTTCCTGGATCACGTTGTGGGAGCCTGCCGCTGTTGACTCACGCTGTCTGCCTTTGTTTACTGCGCACTTGGCAACCGCTACCAGAAGCCGTACGCTTCCCCTTCTCGCCGCAGCATGCCGTGCGCAAGTTCCAGCCAATCGATAAGCGCCTATCCACCTGGTTGGCTGCACCTTCACACTAAGCCCATTCAACAGGCAAGACGGAACTCACTCGGCCTTTCGCCCCGGTGCGCGGCAGACGCGAGGCTGCGGCTCTCTCTCTCTCGCTCCTCATGGTCGAACTCCACTCCAGGCCGAGTCAACCCTGCTGTTAATTCTTCTCCTACTTATTCTGTACAGAATACAATCTCCTTCTACCTTGGCTTCCACGACTTTTATTTTCTTCTAAGGAACTGGGCCTGGAAGATCGCAGTAGTTAGGGTTCAATCGGCGGAGCCTTAAAATCAGAAGGTTGCGTGTTCATATCACGTCGGGGTCACCAATGTCGCAAATTATCGCATCGACCACAGAAGGCTTCCTCAAATCAAGGCAGGTAAGACAGTGTTGGTGAACAGAAATTTACTGCCAAAAAATAGACAGAACAGAGGCAACTGCCAGCTGCGTGTGCACGCCAGATGTTTCCACGAAGTTGTGCGTTCGCTGCAGCCAAGCCTTGCCTGCCGGGCCGTGGAAGCGTAATCAAACATCTGTCACCAATTACACGAGGCTGAATTATCGATTGCCTATGAGTGTAGGCGCCAGCGGGTAGACAACAGGCGGAGTAGATGACTAATCGCGGGTGTAAGCTCTGACAGGGCGAAAGCAGAGTGAGTGTGGCAAGTTCCCACAACGTTACTGAACATACTCGTCCCGTTGTGCTCCTTGGGCACAGCCTCAATCTTCCACGGGACCATCTTGGACACCGCCTGCTTTAGGTGGCATTGGCCTAACAGCCAAACTCCTTGGCGTGAATCAGTCATCACCACTAGCATCAATTTGGTTTTTTCCTAATGAAAGACATGAAAATGCGGGAGTTAGTTTGTGTAAAAGAACTCCAACCTGCTGTCTCAGGTGACAGTGGCGAGGTACTGTGTACAAGCGTGCTTGCATGCTAGTTCTTGCTGCATTGCGTGACACTGAGTTACCATTTAAAATGCATATCAATCAAAAAAGCTCATACATATGTATAAAAGAATAGACATAATCAGCACGCGTGGCAAAGCGCAGCTGAGGGCCAACCGACAAAAAGGCTAATAATCCTACTTTTTGTGTCTGACATGAGGTCACGCATAATTATATTGAAGATGAGTCTGTCATTAAAGGACCATGGGAATAAAGAAGGGTATTGCCCTTAAGAAGTCGTCCACGGGGGAATTCTAGTAGTGCTACACAGTCACCTCCCCTATTACCCCCGTGCTACATTCTTATAGACAAAAAATCTTCTGCAGGTAGCAGGGTGGACTGTATTGGTGAAGTAGGAGCTCTGTAAGTACTGCGTGTCATACTTTAATGATCAAATAGGTGCTTGTTAGGACGGCCCATTACCTGAGTCATCAAGCCTGAGACCACGCCTGACAAAAAGCCACGAACAGGGGAAAGCGCGCAGTTCCAAAGAGCCGTGAACACCCATGAGAACGCCGCCAAGTTATGCGTGCCCCCACGAAGTCCAACAGCACCCAACAGCTGTCCGAATGGACCAATAAGAAGAGACAAAGCGGACAGCGGCAGACTGTCCTTAAATGCGAGGGTGTACACGGGAGACGGGACTTGCGGCAGACGAGGGCAACTTGCTGACGGACACGAGACACGCACAGAGTTTGATATTCACGCGGAAACGGCTACAGCAAACATTTCTCTGCTACCCTGTCTAGCTTCTATTACACACGTACAACTGGGGGAGGCAAAAGTGCAAGCATTGGCATATTCAAGCCGTGTAGCAGTTATATTCTCGCCCCGCCCTTAACTCGTGAATAAGATCTAACCCCTATTGCCGCTTGTATTAATGGAAATTTAATCAGTTTCATTTTGTAAAAGCAGCCTACAAATCCCTCGAGATCTAATCCTGGCAGACCTTGCCACCCTCAACAGTCAACCCGATGATATTCTCACAAATTACTACGATCCATTTCACATGAGAAGTAGACCTCCGCTGATTGGTCCACAGTAGCCTCTCTTATCAGGTCATCCAAGTAATTTGTGCCTACTCTGCGCCGACAGAACTAATCAGACTGGAGCGGAAGATCGCATTCCGTGAATCAGCTCATTAAAACGTCTGTCAGAGATGCCTGAAGCCCGACTCATTACTAGGATTAATGTCATGTTTAACATTATCAATGGTCTTTTTTAATAGGAGGTTTTGACTGGAATAATTCACTTGACCCAGTTGTAAAAAGCTCGGCGGTGAGCGCCTGGAATTCGAACCTGTTATGTACGCACTTGCAGTGGAGGTCCAGGAAGGGTAAGATCGCCTAGACAAAGCTGACATTATTGAGCCTGCACAGTATTCAGACTGGGCAGCCCCAATAATCCCTGTTCTTCAAACCGATGGTTCAGTTAGTATTTCTGGTGACTACAAGCTCACTATTAACACAGCAACCATACTCAACTATTATTCGCTCCCTCTGTTCGAGGCCATGTATGAATCCCTTTCAAGTGGTCGGCGATTTAAAACTTTGGAATTTAATCATACCTACAACCAAGTCATCCTAAATATAGAATACCGAGACGCCACCAGCGTCAATACACACCGGGGTTTTTTTCGACACAAAAGATTACTCTTTGGAAATTATTACTGGAGCTAGTCGGACGTCGAACAACGTGCCTTTGAACAGGCAAAGGTGGCCCCTACCTCATGCTCTTTCCAGATTCATCACGACCCGAAAAAGCTAATGCTACAGAAATACAGGGCGTCCCAGTACGGCCTGGGTTCAGTTCTCAGGAACCGAATATCTTCTGGTCGTTGGCGGAAAACAAACTATTCGCAACCAGTCGGAAAGTACGTTCCCCATCCTTCTACTACCCATGCAAGCACTAGCGTACGGACTGAGGAGCACCCACATTCTCCCCCGTCACGATACTGTTTACTTGAGGGTGGAGGAATGTTATGTATGCCCGTCCGTAGTATCGAGACATCATGACACGAGGCGCGCGTCAAGCGTTGCTCAAGGTCACGGACACTTGGTCACCCTTTTCTTTGTTCTGACTGACCAGCCTTCGACCCTGGCCAGCGGCTCACCTCTGTCCTTATTCTGATTGGCCAGCATTCGGCCTATTACATTTACCCCACACCATATACACGGCGATGTCAGCATGACTCGCCACTTAAACTGTGCCTTCGTCCTCAGTACACATCCTGCCTCAGAGAGTCCTCTGTGTTGCTTACATTACATTCTGCCTACAGGCGGCCTTCTGTTTTACCTACATTACATTCTTCCTGTCTACGAACTGTCTTCCGTTCTCAATACATAACAGAACCCATAACAGCAAGTGGGAATAATTTAGTGCAGCCATCGCTCTAGCCAACTGAGCTAAGAAGCCCCCGCCGGTTGGCCGTGAGATTAATCACACTTGGGCCAAGTTAACCACCCAGTTTATGCAATCCACCAACTCTGGTACAGTAAGCTGACTGTCCAAGCCGGGTTCGCTGAACCGTCAATGTAAGATCCACCAGATAATGACCAGGAACAATTAATAAGACGAAGTTTTGGCAGATTTGAATAAATAATTCAACTCATCTCTGAAAAAACTCGGCTCCCAAATTGTGCCTGATATTCATCTGGTGAACCCTACATTGATGGCTTTATAAATCCTGATTGGGCGGTCAGCTTCCTATAACAGAATTGGTGGATCCCGTAAGTTGCAGTAGGCTGGACGTGTAAACCTGACCCATGGCTCCTGGTCGAAACCTCGTACCTCACTTGGCTAGAGCGTTGACCGTACTATAGCATTCACTTAGCTTATGTGGGTTCAAATCCCCCCGAGGCCTTCAAGTTTTCACAAGTGGGTTGAATGAATTGGAATTGTTACCTACCGAATGCTTGCGCGCAGTTGCCTGGTCATCTGCTCTGCTGATTCTTAATGAACAAATCGTCTTAGACACTGCCAAGCCAGTCTCCCTCATTCTCGAGGACATTCTACACTTTGCATATAAAGCCGGACGTAGTACCTTAGATGTTGTTGCTCTAATGGTCCAACCTGCCTTAGGGATATAGACAAGTACCAGCAATCGTAGTATGTGCATTTATTTTATATTCGACATTCGACACCACATTCGCCCCAAGAAGACATCCAAAAATGCGACTCTCCCGGCTGGATTGCCTCTTCCCCCCCCCCCCCCATCGGTTTGGCCAATCCAGTTGATTGACCAGTGGGGATAGCTCCAATTGGACGAAAAGCCGACTGCTATTGGTACGCAGGGGGTACGCAACTTTGCAACAGGCTTCCGGAATCGGGCCACAGCAATCCACCCAATAACTGCAAAGCGTTCCCATCTGCTTTCCGATCGCCTCGCGTTCTTTCGGTTCACACTGTTGATCACATATAGCGCAACGAATTTATGGATGCTAAACATGCTGATGATGTTCTTGCTGTTGTTGTTGTTGTTGTTGTTCACGGCCCAAACTTGTGAGATCGTAAGTCGATGAAGTGAAGAGCCGTATTATAAACTGCAGCGACGCTTTATGCACAGTCAAGAGGTCACAGGATACTTGGAGACATCGGGACGCATGACTTGCATTCTAAAGAGTCACCCTGCACATCTTAAAACAGCATTAACCGATCGATGAATAATCGTCGGAATGAGCGGCAATCATTTATTTCACGCAACCACCCGCGTCCCCTCTTCACTTTCCACTGTGCAATGCTTGAATAACCGCCTTACCATGTAGCCTGATGGTCTCACTTTTCATGGCTCACTTTTGCTGCGACGACGAGTTAATGTCACAAAATATAATTCCTCACTCTCCTATCGCTGGGTTCCGGTACCCCAAAGTGTCATAGTCATGAATGGCAGTTTAACCATCGAGAATGGTGAGGTCCTCCACCGCGTCCCACAGTCCGCAGGACGCTGACTTGTGCGTGAATTAGTCTGTAGTTGCAGTCGACTTGCACTGCATCTGCCGCACTATCTCTTCCCCACCCCCACCTACTTTGTCCCGGGGACCAAGTTATCCCTTCCTTTGACAGTTTTCCGAGTCGCGACTTTTAGCGTATCGCGAGGTGCCATATAAGTTGATTGCACTATGTCGATCATACTTCCTCATCTATGCATTAGTTGACTCTCCAAGCCTGTCAGTCTGTGGTGGTCCTTTCTGTCTGACGCCCACCTAACTCTTGACTTCACAGACATGGTCGCTCAGAGCAGAACCTTGCACAGATGTACTTTTAGGCGTGCCTCCGAAGAGACACAAACTGCCGCGCGAGACATGGACTGTCCACTCGGTGTCTGCATCGCGCTGTCCAACCAATTACATTCAAGGCCGCTAGACTGAGCGAGGATTCGGCAGCCGCCCCCGATTACTGACGCTAGAACTCACTTGGCACTCTGCCTCCTCACGGGCGGACGCGCCGCCGCTGCTCTCACATGGCTCTCACGGTCGAACTCCACGCCAGACCGAGTCAACCCTTCTGCTAACTATGCTCCTATTTATTCTGTACAGAATACACTCTTCCTACAACTCTGGTTTCCCAAGTCTTCATTCCTCTTCTAAGTAACCGGGCCCGGAAGATCGCAGCCGTTAGGATTAAATCGTAGTAGCCTTAACACCCTTGCGATAAGTCCCCTCTAATGCTGGGATAGGACACAATGGCCATCAGAGGTGATTAGGCCCAGCGTCCTCTGTGTATGTGCTGTGCGGCGAATTGGTGTGGGACCGCATAGTGGTGTTCCAGGCATTAAAACGATTCGTTCTGGAATTCGGGGATGCAGGAGTTATCCGTCTCCTCCACATTGTGACCAGTAGTTTCACCTGGGTTTAAATCTGGTGATCAATTTTGAAAGAAAAGGAGTACTTTTATTTAACATATTAAAAAAACCTCTTAAACTACAGGAAAAATTCATGATGGTCAAGCAATTCACTGAACGAAGTCTTGATGATATTGTCCATCTGCCCCTTCCCTCTTTCTCCCAACCTTGACTTAATGGCCGCGAAGTCGGTCCGTCTCGTGCGCCTAGGCTTCCAACCTATCTCTTGTTGGACATCAGTATATTAGCTATTCAAAATAAAGCATATTCTCTTTCTCTCTCTCTCTCTCTCTCTCTCTCTCTCTCTCTCTCCCTCTCCCGCTCTCTGGCTCTCTCTCTCTCTCTCTCTCTCTCTCTCTCTCTCTCTCCTTTACTCAATGAATGTTGATGTCCAGGGATATCCTCCTGTTGGGGGTAATGGCGGATCCCAACCGACCCAACCGGGAGATTCTTTAATAATAGCCTATTTCGTATGTGCTAGAATGATCAAAGCACTTTCCCAGTTCGCTCTGACAGCACCCCACATAGGAGCAAAACCAGCATTGCCTTGGCCAAAGGAATGCATGGGGCGCATCATATGCGTCTTGCCTTTAGTACACAGCACACGCATGTTCTTATCTAAATTTCATATGTTGGATGTTGATTCACCAGTCTAAACAATTCGACTCTGCGTGAAATCTCATGCCTCACACGGCGTTTCTTGATCCAAACCATTCCCAACTTATCGTGCATACAGTTGCTGAAAACCTCAAAAGTTCCTTGTAAGCAGGCTCGGAAACAAAGGAGTAACTCTCTACCAAGTAACCAATCCTATCCAAAGGATGCTTTCAGGCGACGGGCTGGGAGGTACGCTCACCTTTCACCCTTCAAGCCTTTCATCTGGCTCTACCCGCATTAAACCAGCTTTTTTATCTACTACCATTGTTTTCTTCTTCAAAGTCAACATTTGGCGACGCGCCAAATTCCCACGACCTAAAAGCGCAAAGTAGTGTCGTCTTCTTTGATGGCTTAGCTCAAATCCAGGGCAACAGTAGCTTAGGTAGTACACCTCATATACCCTTGGTCCCATCATTTTTTCCTATAGAAACGGTGGTGATAGGGGGTTTTATGGGTGGAAAATTCAGACAGGCAGTGGAATATACCTTAATAACTTATTTGTCCACTTTCAGTTTATTGTATTTGGGAATGTTTTTGATTTATGTCTGAAAATTTTCCTTATCTGTATTATCGTTTAAAGTATTACGGATAAACACAATTATGAAGATGCAGATTTTTGAAATTCCTGAAAGAATTTAAATGGTGATTAGGAGATCTTCTACTTCAGCTTACCTGAGGTGCAACATACCGTTCTGGAGTTAGATAAGTATAGTCCGCGGCGCAATACGCCATGCACACCTTTAATTTACATGCGGAATAACTTACTCCCAGCGGCCGTGGGAAACAAATTCAACTAAATTTTTCCACTTTCCACTTACATCTACAAATTTCCTTCACTGCCTATCCTACTTCACCACCCCCAAAACCTCTATAACCACCGTTTCCGTAGGACAAAATGCCGGGACTAGGGGTATATGAGGTGAACGACTTAAAATACCTCTGCCAAACCCAGTACGTAACTCCATTTTGCCTGAATTACAAATTGCTCACCAACTTCATGCGTGGGATCTAGATGAAGACACAACATACATCGGGGTGAGCAGTTCACGTACCCGATGGATGTGCGCACGTCCAATCCCAGTTAATATTTCCGAGTGAAGCAACTTTTGCGCGGTCAGTGCATTATTGATTTTCCGGCGCGCTGCGTCAAACGGGCTGGCAGCACATGGCTTGTGCGCGTGTAAACGTGCCACGAGGCCCAGATGCCGTCTATCCAAGTTGATTATAGTAATACCATTATCCTGCCAGCAAAACAGGCAGTTTGCCGATAGAAGAGCGTAGGCGAGATACAGAAAGCCATTCAGAAGTTCAAGAATCCGAAGAATAAGAATAAGAATAAGAATAAGAAGAAGAAGAAGAAGAAAAGGCTTCTTGCTCCAGCGATCATATCCTCTAGTTCGGAAAATAAGCATCTTTTTTAATGTAGTAACATTCGACTACCCGCAATATCGAAAACAAACCACCACGAAGCTGTCACCCATTGAAGTTGCTTTTGCGCGGTAATTAAATTATTGTTTGTCCGTCGCACTGCAGCAAATGGGCTGACAAATCACTCTCGCCGCTACCGGACTGCCTACAGAGATCTAGGTCAAGACACGACGCACAATGGGATGAACAGGTATCGTAACCCGATGGGTGGGCGCAGGTCCAACCCCAGTTAATATTACCGAAACAAACGATCGCTAAGTTGGCACAAAGTGAAGTTACTTTTGCGCAGTCAGCAAATTATTGATTTCTCGGCGAGTTGCGTCACGTGACTGACAAATGGCTTGTGTGTGTGAATAGGTCACGAGACCGTTATGGCGTCTATCCCAGTTCATAATAGCAATAGCTGGAGGTAAACAGATAGTAATGCCGGCAAAGACAAGGGAGACTGGAATGGCTATTTCTGGCTCGTTAGCCGTCATCCATCCGTCATACCCAACCCCAAGTCATGCCCCAGTCGAGTCTCGAACTGCGATCTGTTCATCGGAAGTCAAATACTCTAATCACCGAGCCACGGCTTCGATGTCCCGTCGGTTACGATGGCAGGAGGATATTGAAAATGGTAGAGGATGCCTTCCTGGATCACGTTGTCGTCAGCCAGTCATACTACGACTGCTAATGAGCCATAAATGGCCATTCTAGCCTCCCTTATCTTTGCCGGTAATATTATCTACTTACTTCCAGCTTTACGGCTGTTAGGGCCTCTGTCGTGGCCCAAGGCAGAGTGGGGCAGATGAATTCCATTAGTGGTTGGGTGAAGGTTCATCAAGGAATAACAATAGCCTTATGCTGTCGGCAAAATAAAAAGATTGCCGATAGAAGCAAATAAGCGATTTCCAGAAGAAGAAGAAGAAGACGACGAAGAAGACGAAAAAAATAATAACTAAAAGAAGAATGTGAAGAACAGGAAGATGACGACGAAGAAGATCAAGAAGAAAAAGACGAAGATGAGGATGAGGAAGAAAAGGAAAAACGAAGAAGGCGACCTAGGAGAACAGACGATGGCGACAAAGAAAACCTAATATGCGAGTTCCAGAAAGGACTTCAGAAGAAGTAGCTGCGGTCGCTGAAAAATAATAATAACCATAAAAAGAAGAATAAGAAGGAGATAACGACGAGGGAGAAGATTAAGAAGAGGCGTCTTGTTCCAGCTTCGATATTCGACTACCTGCAGTATGTGAAACAAAATGACACGAAACTGTCGCCCAGTGAAGTTGCTTTTGCGCGGTAATTAAACTACTGCTCGTCCGACGCACTGACGCAAATGAGCTGGCAAATCACTTTTGCCGCCACCGGACTGCCTGCAGAGATCTAGACCATGACACAAAGCACAACGGGATGAGCAGGTCTCGTAACCCGATGGGTGTGCGCACGTCCAACCCCAGTTCCCGAAATAGGCCATCGCTAATTTGGCACAGAGTGAAGTAACTTTTGCGCGGTCAGTACATTATTGATTTTCTAGCGTGCTGCGTCAAACGGGCTGGCAGCACGTGGCTTGTACGCGTGTGAAAGTGCCGCGAGGCTGTGATGCCGTTTTCGGCGGAAATGCACGAGGCCGCGGCTGTCAGGCAGGCAGGCACGCCTAACATTCCATTTTGAAGTAAACGCCACTGGTGCGCATTTTGTTCACATCCACCTTCGTGACCGTGGCAGCTGGCAGCGCCGTGCTTGTGCGGCGCGTGTAAAGGACACCTGGACGAAGGCGTTACGCTACATTAGATACCGTATTTGGCTCCAATTGGCAATAGGATAAGAGGTGGAGGAGGTCAACTAAATTAAGCAAATCTGCCAAAAACCCCTAACAAAAGAAGAAGAAGAAGGAGGAGGAGGACGAGGAGGAGGGAGAGGAGGGAGAGAACTATCCATCCTCTAGGATAAATCCACCTTTTTGAGGCTGACTCGTGCGTTTGTAGGGAAGCAGGTATGCAGCACGCATAGATGGGGATCCGCATCCACTAATCACTGACTGATGATGGTCATATGTACGAAGGCTATCCTATTTTCCCTCGTGAGCAAATTTTACTAGTCACTACAAGCGAACATACGAGTCCTAGGAAGTAACGGAGAGGAAGAAGATGCGATCGTTGGAACAAGACCTTGATTCGCCTGAAGTTTCGAAGTCCGTCGCGGATTCTTCCTCAGAAACATTGGTATAAACAGTAGCAGATACGGGTAATTCATGCACAGGGAATTGCAGTATGCACAGGATACAGTCACTAGGCTACTGCACACTTTTAACAATTGACGACTCCCACTTTTTCGAGGATACTTGCCGCTTGTGCGCTAATTGTCTGATGACCGGCGTACGGGCCGTGATGATTGCTCGGCCATCTGGTTTCCCGGCGTTGGTTTCGAATGACACATAAGCCTGCGCGTTCCCCAAGTGGTGACTTTCTTTGGCCAAATTGAGCCTCAGCACCGAAAATGAATTATATAGGTCGTTGCATTTGTCTATAGCCTAGGGGCCACTGAACTGTGGGATACGAAGTATTCCGGCCAGAAAATAAACGATGGACCGTATCCCAATGACTCCCAGACGAGTGCAAGTCCAGCCATGAGCGGGCAGCTCGGGGAGTGTTTGATCAGAATCAATCCCCCGCACTTTGGTCCTCTGTGGACTAGCCTTGAGAAGTGGTTGGCCAGGAAGCCAGACAGAGGGTGACCTTAAACGGGGAATTATAATATCATTTCTTGCGCACGCGTGGTGGACATGCGAGCACGGCCTGTCCCCGTGGCGTCCGAGGAAATAAAAGGTCGCTACAGAACCATGACCCAAGTAATTCGCGACTCACACGATTGTCAATTCTCGCGAGAATTCTGGCCTCATCAAATTTGAATGTGTGACCGAAACTCGTCGAATGAGCCGCAACTTGTGAATTGGTGTCGTTTCTCCTCACTACTACCGCGTGATCGGCAATTAACATTTTGCGAAATCTTCTAATTTCTTCGACATAATTGCTCTCTCCGCAATTGCAACAGATCATAAAAAAGACTCCAGATGTTTCTTCCGTCAGATAATGAAACTAAAAGATCCACTGCCATGACAGGAAACATCTGGAGCCAATCGAAACCGGTGGGGCAACGAGCCCGTGGTGCAATGGTTACAAAGTTAGCATCGTCACAAAGGCAAGGGGGACTGGAATGACTATTTATTGCTAATTAGCCGTTATTGGCCTGTCGTAAGACAACGAGCCCGTGGCTTGATGGTTAAAATGTTAGACTGCTAATCAAAAAGGTCACGAGTTCGAGCCTCGAGGGCCACCGCCCGCTGGGTTTGTATGGCTGGCTGACGATGTCGTATAAGCCGGAAGTGGCCATTCGAGTCGTCCTTGTTTCTGTCGATACTGATCAGCTTACGAGCCGTATGTGTCCCATCCTGCCGTCGGGCTCAAGCAGCCATCTGGTGATAGTGTCGCTCAGAGTTTGCGTAACGTATGGGTAGATAGCGATTTAGAAATGACCATCCCAACCTCCGTTGCCTTTTTTAGTATCTCATTCTCTGCATATGTGTAGCTGTTCGGAACGGTGCTTACCACTGTATATAACAGGTGCTGCCACCAAGAGTGTGACACAATGTATGTGCTCCTGCCACTGGTGTCAATCCGAACGATAAACACAAGCCGACCGCAACCCTTAAGGACAATCCTTTACAACCTCTCACCAAGCCGGCGTAATAGCATAAACACTGCGTGTATGCATGTGGTGTCTCGATGCGTACACTCGGTTTGTAAATGGGCTTACCCATTAAAGTATTGTAGTTTTTGCTACAAACAGTAGCAGCTTGTCCGCGAAACACAACTTTGGCTTTTAAGCTAACACTTGAAGTGGGGATAATGGCGCGATCAATTCTTATACGTTGGGCCTGTTTGCCTATCTACCTATTATGCAGTTATTTCATAGAAGTTGATTGTACTCGACCAGATATTTAGGAATATTTTCTAACCCCGCCTGTGAAGTTGCGTCCAATAACATCTACCATATGTTCTTCTGCCTAAAATGGACGTAACTCTCCCCGAATATAACGCACATATTTTAATTATCGGGAAGACCCTAGCCGCTACGATCGTCAGACCCGTATGCGAAGATACGAAGCGAAACACCAGTTTTGGGGCCGTGGTAAGTTGTCAGAGCGTCTCCAATGCCGTTGTGTGGTGCTCAACTAGGTATTTAGGCATATTTTGTAACTGAGCCCGCAAAGTCGCGTACACTAATATCTACTATATGCTTTCCTGCCTAAAACTGAACTGAACTAACGTTTGTCATCATCATTCGAGACAGGATTGGGGATTTCACAGAGAATCTGAACTCCATCTTCCCTGACATCCAGTTCATGATGGAGGAAGAAAAAGACTGCCAGTTGCCGTTCCTTGACGTGCTGGTGGGCAGAAAAGGCGGTGGGGAAATCAAAACAATAGTTTACAGAAAGGCGAAAAATACCTAACGTATTCTGAGTTACCTCAGCAACCATCCCGCCACGCACAAAGGCGGCTGCGTGCGAACTCTATATCACCGCGTAGAAACCCACTGCAGTGAACCAGCCGACACGAAAGCCGAGGTCCAGTATCTGCGGAGACTTTTCATACTGCCGGATATCCTGGCGCATTCATTGAAAATTTCAGGCGAAGAGCCAAACAAAGGAAAGCAACGGGGCAGCCAGAACCGACCCTGCTGATATATCCGCAGAATTCGCTCGACTGGTCAGTGAATTTAGGATTGGCGTCGCTCACAGACCGGAACCTACAATACACAGACAACTCATGCAGCCTTAAAACCAAATACCCGTTACCCAAAAATCCAGGTTCGTTTACTGCATCGACTGCCTTTGTGGTCAAGCCAATTATGTTGTTGAAACCGGCAAACGGGTTCTCACGAGAATGCACCAGCACGAACTCACCGTGGGACGGAATGACAATCTTTCTTTGGTAGCCACTCATGCATCCATACCAGGGCACGGCTTTGATTTCGAACACAAGCGAATACTGGGTCCGGCGGATGACTGAACCTCACGCCTCTTGCAGGAGGCAGGGCACTCGCACGTTAACTCTATCAATAGGCATATCGATCTCCCAGATTCTTATCTCGCGTTGCGCGAGCTATGTCAAGGATCAAGGTCACTCGCGGCGGAGCTAACGGTGGGAACTCAAGGTCACCCACGGCAGAGCTGACTTAACCACGCAGTGAGCTGTACGTTTTCATGCCTTGACAATGACCTCGAGTGAGAGTCCGAAAAGTCGGGCAAGTAATATACTGTTCCCAGAGAGTGTCTTCCCGGCTTCCATTCAATTACCTGGGCCTCGCATATTTTCGACTATTCAGAACCATCTTTACGCCTATCACAGCAATTTAAATTATCGGGAAGACCGTAGCTCCTATGACCTTCAAAACCGGTTCCGTATGAGAGGAGAAGAAGTGGGATGTCAGTTGGGAGGAATAATATTTTCTCTACTGAACTATTGGAGCATACGTTGGAAGAAGTTTGGGGTCAGACGAATGCACGTCCGGTGCCTCGAGGCTCAAGTCCGAAGTGTGTGGCCGTGGGAAGCTGGCAGAACTCCTCCATCGCGGTCATGTGTGAGTCATACTTAAAGATGATTGGCCAGTTAGGACAGCCCGGATTGGTCGCCAGTGGCGAGAAGCTCAGCGTTGCAACAATGCACTCAGAGCTGGGCCACTGCCAGGCCTTCGCCCATTCTGCTCTCACTAATAGTAGGGCAGTTTGGATCCATATACTTTTTGCCTAAGGAGGTATCCCTTTTCTGGTACCTTGGTGTTACTCTGGCATCTTACCTCTCATTTACTCTTCATAGTGAAGGCATCTTTATTAAAATCCGATAACCTTTATATCATATCCACCGTTTGCGTTCATAGTTCACACCGCAAGCCCTCAGCTGGAAATTTATAGAGGCTTACATTCTCCCCCTCACGCCTTACTGCTCTTCAATTATTTTTCCAGCTTAACTTAAAAAAAGACGTTATGTTTAATTGTATCTTCCAGTGTTTCCTATGTTCTTCTAGCTGATATTATAATACAGCGACACTTTGAAACGGTCAGGAAATTTGCCGGTCTATTCTGTAGTGAGGTCACTCACACTTTCCACTCTGAAAAAATGGCTGCGAAGTCTTGCCGTACTATGTGCCGAAGCTTCCGTCATAGGCCTTTCTGTGCATCGGCATAATCGCACTAACCCATGTTTGAAGGAACAGAAAGGGAGAAATTGAAAGCCGTCCTTTCTCCATAACAGATGTGGATATCGTGCAAACCTTTAAACTTCGAGTATTCTATGACCTTTTACCTTACCGTGAATGGAGCCATTTTTTGCTGAAAAGTTTGGTTATTTACCTTCAAAATAAAACATATCTCTATCCATCTATCTATCTTTCTATTTATCTATCTATGTGTGTGTGTCCGACTATCGATTTTGATGAAGTCCACCAAGCGCAACAACAGTTTGGTACAGAAGGTGACAGTCTCGGGTGTTAGCTTTAAAGTGATAGATAAGGACCTAGTTAGCGGCTCCGCAATCTTCACCTACTCCCGGAGTCTCGAAGACTAAACAGGGTCCGGCGTAAGCTGCTTTATCAAATGCAAGCCGAATCACCGTCTAACCTAGTTTAAACTTACAGTAGCCTTTTGCGCTGGTACCACTGTACTAGCTATCCTAAGCTCACCCTTAGTAGGTGTTAATACAGGCCCAATGAGGCCGAGACTGATACGGTTACTACTGTTTCGAATACTACTGCCTATCAATTTAACCGAGTCTTAGTAGTATTGGTACTATTGCTGACACTATCATTTGGCAGAAATGACGCTGATTTGAAAATCTATCGCAAAAGGTGCGTTAAGGCTAAGCCGGTTAACCCTAATGACTGCGACCTTCCAGGCCCAGTTCCTTAGAAGATGATGGAGAAGTCTTGGAGAACCAGAGTAGGAGAAGGTTTTATTCTGTACAGAACAAGTAGGAGAATAGATAGTAGAAAGGTGGTTAACTCGGCCTGTCGTTGAGTTCGACCATCAGGACCGTGAGAGAGCACTGCAGTCTCGCGTCCACCGCGCACTGGGGCGAAAGGCCGAGTGCGTGCGCCTGGCTTGTTGTGTGGCTTAGTGTGACGGCACAGCCGACCAGGTGGATAGGCGGTCATCGATTGGCTGGCGCTCGTGCAAGGCTTGCTGCGGCGAGAAGGGGAAGCGTACGGCTTCTGGCAGCGGTTGCCAAGTGCGCGACAAAGAAAGGCAGACAGCGTGAGTCAACAACGGCAGGTTCCCACCAATCGACGCTGGAGCTCATACCTCCCTTGTCCTCAGCAAGGCATGGGAACTTTGTTTTTATGTTATTTCGAGTAAATACAGGTCTATCTATCTATATCGTAAATAAGAAGACGCTGACAAAAACACCGGTGTTGAATAATCGAAAAAGCTAAGCGAGGGCACAGACAGTTTACGAGGTCGGGCGTGCAGTTTCATCATGTGCCCCCACCGCGTGCCGGTTCAGTCTGCAACAACTCGCCTTTCGCCCGGGAATTTTGGCGGTGCACGTTCCGATGGTTTCACATCGAGGGCTGGGTACAGGCGCGCACTCTCTCGCTTAGCGAAAGCCTGTCCAATAGTCACGTTTTCCACCGCGGTCACGTGACATGCTGCTGATTTCAATATGAAGCAGGCTTAAGCCGCACGCTCAGGCACCTAATCGAGCGCAGCCTTGCAGTAACCGAGCAGAAGTGAGCAGACAAGATGCAGGGAGTGTGGTGACAATGTAGCGCCTTTCATCATGCCACGACATGCATAAAGGCATGTGATTGCAGTTCTCGGCGTCACTGCAGGGCCTGCTGCAAACTCCTCGCAAACACTTACCTTGAGCGACGGTCACTAGCACGCACGTACTCGTGGCAGAGCCAGTCTGTCTGAACAATCATCTTCAAAGCTGAATCACGCAAATAACGCTTGTTACGACTGCTGCACTTAGACACTTCGGACACTGGCCCTCTCACGAGTGGTCTTGCATTAATCTGACAGTCAACTTCCTATCCTCCGGTTCTTTTGTACAGAATAAGCTATTCCTACCATCTGGAGTCTCACTTCTTATTCCTCCCACGAGGAACCGGGCTGGAAGATAGCAGTGGCAAGAGTTTCATCGATTTACTTAATCCCCTGCGATAGAAGCAGTCTAGAAGGAGAATATGCATCGCAAAGTGCTAAGGCTAATACGATTTCACCCTAACGGCTGCGATATTCCAGGCTCGGTTTCTTAGGAGATGAGAGAAGTCTTTGAACACCAGAGTAGTCGGATATTCCGGATGGGGAAGGAAAGATAACCTGGGGCCGACGGGCTGTAAGCGATTGTGAGTATCCATCGTGCTTTACGACAAGGTATCAGTGATAAAATTCTCCATTTTCCGGTCACATAAGATGACACAAAAAAATGCAATTGAAGGCGAGGGACGTTGGATGATGATTGAGCTCGGCCCCATCAGAAGTTGAGAGTTCATCTCATGTCGCGGGTCACGAGTTATCGCGAGGCGTTAAGGCTAATACTGCTTAACCCTAACGACTGCGATCTTCCAGGTCCGGTTTCTTAGGAGATGCGAGAAGTTTTGGAAAGCCAGAGTAGTAGGAAGGCTATATTCTGTACAGAATAAATAAGAGAATAGTTAGCAGAAGGGTTGACTCCGTCTGGCGTGGTGTTCGACCTTGAAAACCGTGTGAAAGCACGGCGTCCTCGCGTCCGCCCCACGCGTGGGCGGAATGCCAAGTAAGTCTAGTTTCAGTCATCACGAGCGGCCACCGAAAGCTATCTTTGTCTGTTTGATGATTGTTTAGACGTCTCGAGGGTAGACACTGGCGTGGGCGGTCCCTGTCTCACGCGCCACTTTTTAGCTGGTCGGAGGCACGCCGGAAAGTGCATTTGCGCAAGGTCCTGCTCTGGGTGACCTTGTCTGTGACGTCAAGCGTTAGAAGGGCGTTGGGCAGCAACGACCACTACAGATGCTATCGCGAGAACAAGGAGTGCACTGCCGCTTCGGATTTTCGTTCAAAGCTATCATCAGCGACAGTCACAGATAAGGGTGATGAGGGCGTCAGGAGTGTATAAGACTTGACGTCGCCGTATGCCGTAATGCGACTTTGCTTGAGTAGGGTAATCAGTTGCGCAGGGAGGGCGCGGGCCACCAATAATTGCTATGACAACGAGTCCAAATATCGCGTAGATATCATGACAATATCTAACATAAGTGATCAAATTGCAGCAATTAACGGCTCTAAGGCGGACTGCCAAGCCATCACCGGATCAATCGTGACCTCTCACTCCCAGCAATGATCACGAGAGTGGCTAATGCTAGTACGCATCTGGCCACTACGGACTATAAACATTGCGCACTCTGTGCCTTTATCACCCTTATCTGTGTTCATCTCTGATGATGATTTCGAGCAAGGATCCGAAAGGTCAAGTCACTAAAAATTCTTGTTCCAGCGATCACATCTTCTCCCGCTAAGCAACTTAAACGACAACGAACGACAATACCCAGTGGAGAATAACGACGAAGCCGACGGTCTCACATATAAATAGGGTCGCAGAGGTAGTGCTATCGCAGGGGGTTACGTGAGTCAAACCCGGCAACTGTGATATTCAGAGCATGGTTACTTAGTGCAGGAGAGAAGACGTTAAAGTCCAGAGTAGAGGGAAGAGTATATTGTGTACACAAAGAAAAGGAGAATAGATGGACAGAGATTTAACTTAGACGGCATACAACCAGCCAGGAGAGCCAGTCGTATCCAAGTGGGGTTTTAGCAGCAGGCATGCCAACGGCAGCGAGAAAGGGCATTGTCTGGTTGCCTTGACAGTTATTGGCCGGACAGACTGCATCGACAAGGCGTGCATGCGTCTTATTCGCCGGCGGGAGAGACCAGCCTTTGCGGATCTATGATTGGCTGTTGCAGAGGCCCCCTTTAGTGCAGACGCACGCGTTAGCGGCAGCGAGCCTTTGGAAATGCTTGCCTATGTGGAGTGAGTCACCACAGTGCCCCCAGGAGGTCTGTCACGTAGCGTGATGTAGAGTGGGCCTCAGAGAATTCGATTGGATATATTGCTCACACGAGTCAGATCGAATGAGTCCACTGATCAATTACTCAATATAACCATGTAGTAGATTGCATATCTGATGAAAGCTTGGAGGTTGGGGGATTTAACACACATTTGAGGTTAATTATCCAGTTCATTGGGTTGACGTGAGGCGCAAAATGATGTTTAATCGAATTTACCTCCAGTCAGCTCAGTATACTGGGAGAAAATAGAGGTAAAAATGGGTGAAATTCAGCGTTCGTTGATAACCGAGAAAATTCCTATGCTATCAGACGCTGCGGAAAAGAACTTCTTGTTAGTGAGTGTTGCACTATAAAAGAACACTCATGAAGAGTGATAACTTTTTGGTTATATCTGTTCGCAAAACGGAAAAATTTGTTTTGCGTCCTTGAAATTGAGGTAAGTGTTATTATGAGATAACGTACTATTTTTTG
Organism: Ligula intestinalis; assembly: GCA_036362985.1. NCBI lineage: Eukaryota > Metazoa > Platyhelminthes > Cestoda > Diphyllobothriidea > Diphyllobothriidae > Ligula > Ligula intestinalis. Next base: position 8,455,467 of record JAYGXS010000004.1, on the reverse strand, counting down.
GAAAAAGAAGAGCGAAATAAGTTTAAAAATCCCATTTGGCTAATTTTCCAAGTTTTGTGCCGTAAAATTGAGTAATAAACATTTAAAGCTGTTTCTTGCTATAACCTATATGAAAATATGTATTGTATATTTGAAGGTTTGCAAGCAAGGAAAGCGAATACGGACTTTATTAGTACACAGTACTTACATCAATTGTACAAGCAATAAAAAATTGAAGACAGCTAAGCTAACTCAAATTTGCGTGAGTTGTCAAGGGAAATTGTGGTATACTTTTCTCAAAAATCACCGTTTATTTTATTGCCTCCCTGTTCTGCCTCTCTGTAGAACTGAACATAGAAGTAATCATATATACTGAAAACTGTTCCGTTTTAGATAAAAAATTTAGCTCTTTCATTTATAACAGAATAGATAACCCTAATTGTTAGGGAAATCAATCCACTGGCCAAAATTTCCCATTCTGATCTTGACTTTATAATCAAATAAATTAACGTTCGCAGACATCATACGCCAAAATATATAAGTAAACCTTGTTTTCAAAAGTTAACTTTTTGTAGAATTTTTCTCAATCAATTTTGAGCATATTCATTCGCGACTTTTGTAGTGGACGTTCAGTTTTCTCGGCAATGAGTTCACATGATTGGGTGGTTCTCAAACTATGCCACACCTGCATAAGAAAAAAATGTTTAAAAGCTGGTTATTTATGTAAAAGCTTTCAAGATATATCTTATTTTGAAGGTTTTGGTAAGCACAAAGAATATACTCATTATTTATGGTCAATTGATTTAAGCCAGTGAAAATCATAAAGTGCTTATTAGAATTTCAAGGAAGATCTGAATCTCTTCATAATAGAAATATCAAAATAATTACAAAAAATATGGTGGAAGGCAATTACTCTGAGTGCACAAAAAATGGTACGTTCACAATTGTATCCAAAAATTCTATTTAAATTTATTAGTCCCTGACCGGCATGTCCGCAAGTGAGCCTTAGCAATATATTACTCCTGTGATCTCCCAATGGGGCATTTCATGCGAAAACGTGGTTGCCTTAGTCCAATATAAGTCAATCGATGCATAAACGAAATCAACAACTAGCAGTTCCCATGAAAACGTGTTAGAATGCATACTCGAAATTTAGGCTCTTCGGTAACAGCCATACATTATATTGCACGTAATATTGATACATATGCATTCGAAAATTTGACAAAACGATTATTTTCCAACGTAATTTTACTTGTGCTGCTTTATTTACTCGGTGGTTTTGCATGAACGGTCTTCCTCTACGCGTAAAACTTAAGTTTACCTAATACGTCCCATTTCCACTTTTTCGGAATTTTCCACTTTTTGTTAAAAAAGCTGGTGTTTCTATAAAGCATTATATTCCTTCATAAACCATAACATGCCCTATTGTGAAGAACAATCATTACTTTATTGCTGCAAGACTCTGGGGGCCACAGCTTGGGCTGCGTTTGAGTGAGAGGGAGTTACTTGTAAAAATCGTTGGATTTCATGAGATAGCGCACCTACTGTATATGGGGAAGAAAAGCTCGTCGGAAAAAAACGAGCTATAATTGTGAATTCTCAATCACTAGCCCGTCGTCAGACTATATGAACGAAATAGAAAGTGAAACGACCAGTTAAGGCCAGTTGGTGCGACAGGACAGACAAGGAGAGATAGGCAGGCAGCCAATATATGACGGGGGACTGGTGGACAGGAGAAGGAGCGTGAGGAGTGCTAAGGCTCTCTGCATTGAAAAGGGAGGGCAGCCGGCAGATGTGTTTGTGGTCGGCGCGGTTGACTCAGATGGTTAGTTCTATGGTCTGACGAGCCTTCCTTCTTTATCTTATCATCTCAGAATGCAGTCTATTTCATCTATATCGCCGCGTAAAAACCCACTGCAGCGAACCAGCCGACAAGAAGGCCGAAGTCCAGTATCTGCGGAAACTTTTCATAATGACCGGAGATCCTGGCGCATTCATTTAAAAATTCAGGCGAAGAGCCAAACAAAGGAAAGCAACGGGGCAGCCAGAACCGACACGCTGGCGAGTAATACCCTATGCTACTAATATATCCGCAGAATTCGCTCGACTGGTCAGTGAACTTAGGATTGGCGTCGCTCACAGACCGGAAGCAACATTTACACAGACAACTCATGCAGCCTAAAAACCAAATACCCGTTATCCAAAAATCCAGGTTCGTCTACTGCATCGACTGCCTTTGTGGTCAAGCCAATTATGTCGTTGAAACCGGCAAACAAGTTTTCATGAGATTGCACGAACACGGACTCACCATGTGATGGAGCGACAAGCTTTCTTTGGTAGCCACTCACGCATCTACGCCAGGATAGGGCTTCGACTTCGAACACGTGCGAATACTGGGTCAATTGGACGACCGAATGTCACGCCTTCTGCAAGAGGCATGACATTCGCACGCGGATTCTATAAATAGGCATATCGATCTTCCCTAGCCTATCTCGCGTTGTGCGAACAAATCGGTGGCAGAGCTCAATGTCATTCCCGGCAGAGTTGAGCTAAATGCGCAATGAGGTGTACACATTTTTATTCCTTGGTAATGGACTTGCGTGATAGTTCGAAATGTCGGGCAAATAAACCACTGGTCACAGAGGACGCTTCCCCTTCTTCTACTCAAGTACCTGAGCCTCGCATATGTCCGACTATTTACATATCTATAATAACAAAGAAGATATGATAAGCAAAGCCCGAACTGTACGTTTCATTAGGATATAAGCGAACGCGTAATATCACGGTTTTCAACTCGGCTTGATTCTACCTAGTACTCACGCAAATTGGCCCTGTAATAAATTTTGGATCTTCCCCTGTAGCATATTTTGGCGCTCAGGGCAGGTTCGTTAAAGGCACGTCTACGTCGCCAGCTGATTGCCCTGCCAAAAAATCAGTCGCCCCTGCTGCCTCTTCATTAGAGTTCACGCACAATTTCTTTTTATGCGCCTTCGTCAACCGACGTTACTAGCCTAACGCCCGCATAGGTGTTGCCGCCTCTGTCCCCGTTGCTAGGGTCGACTGACGTCCGCCTGAGTGGGCGAGTACGCGCGCGCACGCGCGCGCACTGATTATCGATCGGTCAAATCTGCTGCAGCAGCTGCTGCTGTTGCTACTTGAGCCAGTGGGACTTGGCAATAGCGAGCCGGCCGGCTAGCGCCTGTGCGAACATGGTCGCCAGACTGAACGCCTGCAGTCCTGCCTGGGCGAACGCAGTGGCAAAGAACGGCATTCAGAGCCGAAAAAAACGGGAGAGCTGCAAATTGCATGCACGTATGACGTCAAATGCACAAAAAGCCCTGGAGTCAAATAAAGCCAAAAAGTATAGGAACTACAGGAAAACCAAAGGAGAAGCTCGCAAATACGTAAAGTCAATCGGGACAGGTGGAGTCGCAACGACTGCGTATGAAAAACTCCACACTGTTCAGGAAAGAAATTAATATTCGTTTAAGTTCAGCGATGATACCCATGTAAGCATTAGGGAAGTCAAGTTAAGCGAACGAACGTTTTCGATTAATTCATCATCAGGCAATACAGTAATATAAGAGAGGATAGAGTTAACGAAAGTTTTAGGCAAACCAAGCAGTAGTAACAAAGGGGAGGGAGGGGGTAGAGGTGTAAAAGGATCAAGGGGATCAGATTCTAGTCTTAATTGGGGACAGAGAAATAGGGGTGGGGGGAGAGGGGAAGGGGAAGGATTCAGACAATTAGTTAATGTCATCCAGTGCTGAAAGCATTTGTAGCGGCCCTAAGGCTCCCGCGGCCAAAAGCCTTTTCAAAATCTGCCCTCATGCCTCTTACTACGCCGCAAAAGAATGATGAGACAGTGGCAACAAGCATCCAAAGGCCACCGACACAGTCTCAAGACGTTGACACCTTGCGTCCTCACACAACCCAACATAACCCAAGACGAGGACCACTGGATGACATTAACTAATTGTCTGAGTCCTTCCCCTTCCCCTTCCCCTCCCCCCCAACCCCCATTTATCTGTCCCCAAGTAAGACTAGAATCTGATCCCCTTGATCCCTCCTTGATCCTTTTACACCTCTCCCCCCCTCTCCCCCTTGTTACTACTGATTGGTTTGCCTAAAACTGTCGTTAACTCTACCCTCCTTTATATTACTGTATTGCCTGATGATGAATTAATCGAAAACGTTCGTTCGCTTAACTTGACTTCCTTAATATTCGTTTATTAACTTTCAGTGATCGCTAATGGAAAGCACTCGTCCCGCTCTGCCTGGGTAGCATTACTGGCAGTGCTATCTGCCTAGACTACTAGCCGCTGTGCAGCTGTTGGTGGGGCTCGAGAATGAGCCCCAAGACAAATTGTGACTAGTGAGTTCCGTTAGTGGTCGGTGAACGTTCATCGACGAGTGTCAGTATCTCCCGACCTATTCCGGTAAGATTACGAGCTCGTGGCTCAATGGTTAGAGCGTGAGACTCTGATCGAAATGGTCGTGAGTTTGAGGCTCGGGTGGTGCACTACTTGGGTCTGGGTAGGACTGGCTGATGATGGCTAACGAGCCAGAAATGATCACTCAAATCTCCTTCGGCTTTGCCGGCAATGCTATCTGCAGAAATTACTTACCTCCCGAGACGGAAGATTGTAATGGGGAGGTTTAGGAATGGAAAGTTGAGTGGTGCAAAGATCGGTGCCATTTTTTGGCAGCGGCTGTCTTCTACTCTCGATTGGAGCTACTGTCAGAGGCACCGCGTCAGCTCGATGTCGGGTTTGCAAGCCCGTGCAGATTTGGCGCTCGTAATCAGCAAACCTCTCGACCTTGAAAATTGCGCCACATACACGTACTTACGTAACCCGAGGCAGTACGCTTGGGTTCATACGCACCAAGTACATACAGTTTGTGTCCAACTTCAATGAATTATCGGTTTCCGAAAGCCAGTAGTTAGTTTTATTTTACTTGTTAAGAGCCCAAAATCCGTTTACGGGAACTGTTTAGATTTTTCAGTTTTTAGATCAGATCTTTCAGTGTGATTTTAAAAATGTGCAAAAGGGTAGAGGCCGGGATACCAGTTTGTACATCTGCAGGAACTTGCTTAATCCTAAGCTGCAGGTTGAAAATTATTTGGTAAAGTTTATGGTTTCCATGCGAAGAACTTACGGGAGTGTCTGAGGATGGGGGTGGGCGCCGAATTACCCGTTTATTAGTAACAGCCCCTGGAGTGCAACTGCTAGGCTCACAGGAACTTTTGGGAGACATTTCCATAGTAAATTTACTTCACATAGTAAAACTAAAATAAATAGGATCCTCAGAAAATGATTGATTTTTTCATATCCACAGCAAACTTGAGCAACTGTAAGTGCACATGAGCTCTCCTGCCATCGCAACTGCGGACTGATCTCAGAAAGGCTTTGGTGTTACTCGCTGACTGATCTTTTGATAGCCTGGCATTAAGGCATCCACTGGTCAATCTAGTCAGACACTCCATCCGGAGCTTACCGCCGGCCACTTGTGCGCTCACATTGACTCTGCGTTCCAAACTCTTGATTAGGTCTGTCGCAGGTTGTTAAGTTAATAGGTCAAACCCCAGCCAGTGAAATTTTCAGGCACAGATCCTGTGGGAAGAGAAGAAGAAAGAAACCAGGGGGAGGGAATACTGAATTCTGTGCAGAAGGAGTAGAGAATAGGTAAGATGAATTTGACTGTCGGACGAGCACACAACCGCAGCCCAGAGGGCCGCATTTTAAGTCCGTGAGCTCAGCAGTCATCACATGAGGCCCTGTATGAGCCAAACAGAGGGGGCTGATTGGCCAGGCTGGTGTATGCACACTTCCTGATAGCCACAAGGGGTTGAGCGTTGGTATAGTTTGCAGAACCTGTCCCACGGGCAAACAAGACTGCCACCACGCGGGAGGAGAAAGTGGCACCGCAGGGCCATTACAATTCTGCACCACTGCAGAAGGTAGCAACCGATGCTAGTCCCTAACGGTATGCGTTGGATGAAGTACATAAAAGCTCAAAAATAAAATCAAACTCTGAAAAAGCTGGCTGCCAAGTTACATATAGTCAGAAAGGCAACTGATCTCCAAATCCTTTGAAATCTTTAAAACAACATTTGAAGTTATTTCGGAACTGCATCAAATAAGAAGCTTGTATTTGCATTCTATGCTGCAGGGCAGCTAGTCACTCTATGACCTCCACCTATAGTAGTAGAAGATCGCTTAATTAAAAGACGAATTTCCGTTGATGATAAACGCGTTAAAATATGTGCTCCCAGTGCCAATGGTCCTTCAGCAAACAAACTTTAGCATGCACCGAGAGGACAACACGGTGACCGTGCTTTGTGGTCCAAAACCACCGTCAGCGGAAAATATGTAAATACGATGGCGTGTATGACATAAGGATGATGAAGGAGACATTCAAGGATCTTTCCAATGTCAGCTCATTATATTCACGGATTTAACTGTAACTCAATCCCATTGGTGACGGCAAATCAAGAAAACAACAGGTGAGTTAAATAGTACTCTTTTAGTGACCTCGTATTCTAAGTCAGGCTTTCCTCGCACGCCTCTGGGGCATTTCTGGTATGTCTGTTTCTCGTGTACACTGAGGACGTGTGCACCAGTGCGCGTCAGAGGCCAGTTAAGGTCACATACCTGTGTTCAGCCGCTGTCTGTTCTAACTATCCAAAACCTTGTCAAGACCAGTTCACTAAGGACGTTGTTGTGTTGACTGCTTATGCGCAAACACTCCCGGAACCGGCTAGCTTACAGCGGTGGCAGACGTTCGTACTCGGTGACCTAATTGCCGGACTTCGACTCTGGATTCAGCCCGCTCATTGCAAGACTGCACTTGTTCGCGAGTCAATTATCCATTGCTCATATTTTACTTCTTCGGCATTAAATTAAATTATGCATAACATTCTGTCCTTCCACACCTTATCTTATTTGCTAGTTTGTAACCCTTGGGATAGGTTCTTCTTCTACTAACCGGTCGGACTACTTCGTATCCTACACTCTATTAGATAATAGTTGATATGGATCGGATTCCAGCAGCTGAATGTACAGACTTGCACGGATTCAATTCCTGGATGACAATGTTACCGTTCAGATCCACAGGGGAAACTGCGCGACGCCATCCATGCCATGCAAGCGGACTGATGATGGCGTTCTGAAAAAGGTACCTTAAGTCGGTGCTGAATCAACCAAAAGGCTACCTAAACAGGCAACTAATACCAACCTCTATCATTTGCCTTTCTGAAAGGCAACAGCCCCAAGCGCCGGCTCAAGTCTAATCAAAATCTAAAACTATGACAGCGATTTGCCTACAGACAAGCTTACGCAATTATACCAAGAGGTGCAACTACAAGAACGAATTCCCTAAGATGTCAATGAGATAAAAATCCTCCCAAATATTGGCGAGAATATCCCAAAAGTCATGGTGATAGTTCGACCGTCGATTCTGACGACTGTGCACCGCAGTCTGGCGGACACGGGGACGGCGACTTCAGCGTGAATAACTTTATAGAGCCGATCAGGCATCTGATTGGACGCAACTGGATGGCACGACCTACGCTCGCGCCTGGGCGTGCCAACGCATCCGCCCATGTGTGTATCCAAAAAAAGCGTTAAGTATCTTGGTGTTTTCCTAGTGTTAGCCTGTAATGGCCCTTAACGCCACTGTTGACTCATTACGCCAACGCTGCGGTTACCCTGTGGGCCGGACCCGGGCCTGTCTATCGCTCAAGGTCTGAGCGACTTACGAACACACCCAGTCTCGCTTGTGTCCACTTCGCGCTGGACAACCAATCACCATCAGCTTGCCGAGACAAAGGGAGTATTCGGCGGCCGCCTGGGATGACTGCCACCAGAGGCCACTTGGGATTCCGCCTCCGCGCGGCGCGATCGGCGACACCGCCCTCTCCCACTGGCCTTACAGTTGGACGCTCTGCAAGACCTTTTGGCAACTTCCCGCCTAACCCTTCTGTAAAAAATATACTGCTCCGTCTACTCTGCCTTCCCAAGACTTCTCCAATCTCCTAGTGAACCGGGCCTGGAAGATTGTAGCTTTTATGGTTAACTGTCTTAGCCTTAACTCCTATAAGCGCTACTTAGAATCCATGATCAGCGAAACGTGAATGTCCGCCGCACATTGACTCATCTCACCTATGGGACCAGGTGCAAACGTGAGCACCCTGCCTTTCCGTCATGGCCTCAATCACTCCAATGAGATTAACACGTTAGTAGACTAGCCTAGTTTGGTACGTTAGCCTCAGTCCGTCTAGACACAGACCTTAATGCGGTGTCTGCCTTCAGACACCACTTCGAACCTAGCTCGCCTCGTGGCTGGACATGCGCTCATGCAGTCAAATATCCTATTACCTATTCTTCAACCCCTCTGTACAGAATACACCATTCCTACCACTCTGGCCTTTCCGTGACTTGTCTCTTCTCCTAAGCAACTGGGCCTGGAAGATCGCAGTCGTTAGGGTTTAAATCTATTCGCCTTTACATCCCTCGATAAGCCCAGCGCATCTATCTCCTGGCTCGCTGTAGGAGGATGGTGTAGCCGCTGCTACCGTCACCAGCATACTAATAAATTTCTCGCACTGGCAGAGCCCATCTTGACCGTGCAACTGTTCGGTCAGTTCAGAGGGTGTCTTTCGTATGGCAAAACACCACTTGCGTCAAGACCACAAATCTGACGCGCTTATCGCAGTTCCCTTTCAGCGCTGCGCCCATCCCAACTCAGGTGGCCTGTTGCTGGCGCGCTTCTTTCCTCACTATAATGAATCTGACGTGCTTGAATATATCGCGGTGCGCTGAAAGCCACGGCTTGGAGGGTTGCCAGCTGGCGGGGTAACTCGGACACCGCAGTCAGTCCAGTGTGTGTCATGTTGTGTGGCGGGGCTGTCTGCGGGCTGAGGGTCAGATTCAATTGCTCCTTCTTACTGTGGTTTTTATGGCGCTCCCTGTCGGGAGCATAACTAGCGAGACGTGCTCTTTGGTACGCGTGCTGGGTGTTTGTCGCGCCAGCCGCCTGCGTCCCCCCGCATTTCCGGCCTTCTTGACTTTGTCTTAACACCGGTTCCCGGTGCGAGTGTGGTCAGAGAGTGTGGTAGACCCGGCATGTTTGCCTCTACTATAACCAGCCACAGTCACCGCGTGCTTCAATTCGTTGAAGCTGGCAGTGAATATCGTCGAAATCGAAATATCGAGTTGAGTTAATGGGGAAATGCCTTGCCGATTCGATCTTCAGGCCGGGTTCTGTGTAGGAAGAGAAAAAGTGGGACATCACGTGGGTGAAAAATCATGTTCTGTGCAGAGCTGGTGTAGAAATTCTCTGTCGGAAAAGCGTGCATCCGCATCCAAGAGAGACAGCATCCGAAGTGTGTGAGTGCGGCAGTCCTCACAGTGTGGGTACTGTGTGGTTCAACCTTGAAGGTCATTGGCCAGGTCTGACTGGGCAAGAAGTACATATTCGCGAGAGGCATGCGTTGCTCGCAGATTGGAGTCGCAACACAGAGCTAGTGGAGAACAGGTCGGAGGAAGCGTACGTCCAGCCGTGGAGGCCGTCATCCGAAGTGTGAGAGCGTGGCTGTCACTAGAGCCTCTAAAGCACGGTCTTGGTAGGAGTCAGTCACAGGGAGATGATTGACCAAACTGCACGTGCTAGAATTCACGCCCATTGTTACCTCAGTTCATTGTCAGTCGTTGTTTGGAGGACTACCATCAGATAGAGTAGCTCGAATCTACTGCGGATCAGGTTACAGCGGCTACTTCTTACTATATCCGTTATGACACTTGCGCTTATTAAAAGAAAGAAGACCTTTGGAAATTCGAGTTGTAGTCGTGAATGTTCGAACAGGTAGCACTTGTTCGTCGTCGGACTGACTGAGGACTGGGATTGTCGCACTAGAGGGTTTGGGGGCAGAGGTTACACTGAACAGGGGTGAGGTGCGGGAGGATTAGGGCGATGCATGTCCTGCCGCGATAGGTATTGCAACAGAGAGAAGGTGTGAACGTTTAGATTTTGGTCCACCTGTCCGGGGGGGGAGGCCGAGTCTGTAAATGTATACTCGACCGAGCACGGATAGACCGTTGTTGTTTCACGCTGGGCGCAAGTTAGTGGAACACGCGCACACCCTCTCCAACTCTCCCCCCACCAGCACATACCCCTCTCACATGCAGCACCTATCGCAGCAAGATTCGCATCCCCCCAATCCCCCTAGCACCTCACCCCGTTCTTTGTAACCTCTGCCCTTGTAGCGGGTCGTGCCTGGCCGACTAGCTCGCGTCGAGGTCCTCTTTTCCAAAGGCTCACCGATTCGGTTTTTCGACGTCTCGATTAACCAATCACAGTTCCCGCATCTACGCGGTTTGAGCCAAGCGACGGATAGCAAGCTTGCACGCGTTCCCAACGCAAGCTGCTTCTTTGCCCAAAATCTACAGGCCGACCTAGCCAATGGACGCGCTCTCTCTGTCTTCTGGCCTGATTGCTGCTAAGACCTCACTTGGAACCCGGTCGATCTCCTTGGTGGTCGGGCTCTCTCAAGTCAGACTTCTCTCATCTATTCTTCGTTCCTTTGTCTACGCAATAAACTCTTCCCACTACTCTGGACTTTACCGACTTCGCTTCTGCACTTAGTAACTATGGTATTAAGATCGCAGTTGCTGGGTTTAACTCACTTAACACCCTGCGATACCCGAAAGCCCTCTAGTGCAACAATCCCAGCCCTCACTTTTCGTTCAGTCTGACGACGAACAAGTGCTACGTGTTCGAAAATTCACAAGTACAGCGCGATTTTCCGACGATCAGTATATTGAGGGATATGTAGGTGAAATTCCTTTGAGTTCTCTATGTGTACATATGTGTAGTGGTAGCAGAAAACTTGTATCTCAGACTGTTGGCGAGGCCAGTTTTTCTGAGTCGTGGGATGGAAAAATAGGAACAGACAGTGAAAAAACGCCTCAGGGATTTTTAGGCGAAAAATTGTCGCTGTTATGGGGTACTGTTTGGGATTTAGAAGAAAAAATAGCATGCATACTACTTCACTTATCCAACTTTCACTTATGCCTGATTAGAGAACCCCGTGGTTGGGGTCGGTCACGCGTGGTTGGGAAGTACATGGTGCGTATGGCAGGCGTAAACAAGTAAACATAGTAAAAACCCACCACCTCCCCCATTTTGAATCTCCGGTCATGTTGAATTTACGGTGCAGAAGCCAGTCGGTGTGAAAAAGTAGAGTGAGGTATATGTTTGCAAGTCAGCCTAACAGTAGACAGTTCAAGGCGTTGGTCTTCTCTGCTGGTAGATACTTGTTTTCTCCTGCCCGCTGTCACCTTTTTGGAGCTGGTTTGGTGAATCTGAGTTTGCGTGTGTGTGTGAGGTTTTACGCAAGATTAATTGCCCCATCTTCAAGCGCACCTGGTGACGAGGCCCCAACGCGTTCTGACTCGAGCTACTTCATACGACCTCCCCCCACCACTTCGAGGTGCCGTCTATAAAAAAAGATAGGTGTCACTGTTCTACCTTTGCAAGTACGTGCGAGCGCGTTTGTAGTTCTCGTCAAAGATGATCAGCTACATGAAGGCAGAAGGATCGTGAGACAAGAGTTTATTTACCAGATCAGCAGTTTATTTTGACACGTCACTTTTTGTCGTACCTTGACCCAGGAAGATATTACCCTTTCCCGACTTCCTTTATCAACTTGTGGTTGCCGCGGCGGGGGGTCAATTCGACAAAGAATCCCCACAAGACTTCTTACGGCATCTATTATCAGAATCGATAACTGTGTGTCTATCGTGTGTCAATCCTGAGAGTATCGCAGGGGGGTTAAAGGAGTTAAAGCCAACAAGTGCGATATTCAGACCATGGTCACTTAGTAGAGGAGAAGTCAGTAAAGGCCAGAGTGGCAGGAAGAGTATATTGTGTACACAAAGGAACGGCGAATAGCTGGTCGGAAATATGACTTGGAGAGCTCACGACCAGCAGGAGAGCCAGCCGCGGTCCAAGTGCCAGTTTGAGAGCAGTCAGGCCAGTACACAGAGAGGGAGAGAGCGTTCCTTGGCTAGGTCGGCCCGTGATTTGTTGAACAGCGTGCAGGTGGACATCGAAGTGGGCGGTCCACGCCACGCGCGCCAGTAAGTCTAGCGGCCGCCACGGCCTTGAGGTCGAGACGGATTGAAGTCACGACAGGAAGGTCAGGCATCAGACAGGCAACGACCCACTACAAGAGAACCCCTGGATGCATTGGGGAGCTTTTCTATGTTAAAAGCACCCCCCTCCCTGCCTAAGCTGGTCTAGCCGTTGCCATCTTCAAGCCTGGTTCCGTGTGGGAAGACAAGAAGCGGGACCTCAGGTGGGAAGGATAGTGTATTCTGTACAGAGGTAGTGGAGACTAGGATGGTGAAAGTTGTCAGCTGGATGAGCGAACGTCCGTACCCGCATCCGAAATGTGAGAACGCGTGAGTCATCACAGCGGTTAAAGCGCGATGGTTGTTTTCGTTAACCACAGGGAGATGATTAGCCAAACCGGATTGGGGTAAGGAAACACGGGTGCGTGCGCACGTTCTAGCAGCCACGAGAAGCGAGAGGATAAACGTTGTGCGGAGTTGAATCACCACAGGTCTTTTATGGATCCATAATCATCGTTATTACATCCATCTCGAAGAACCAACTGTAGCCTACGTAATTTCGGTGGTAATCGGCGGAGTTGAAAGGTAACTTCCGGAGGCTGCAAATGCTGGATGCGATAAAAATCAACTGCATAAAGAGGCGACGTCTAGCACGTGTCTCATGGTAGTAGTGCAGCACCGGTAACTTTGCGTGAGTCAGATTTTAGTCAGGTGGACTTTCAAAGCATCTAACGCACACACTCCCTCCCCCACGCAGTTCGTTCCGATGGAGAGGCAACGCAGACAGAGGCACCGTGGTCTGCGCGGGCCGCACGCAAGTTCGGTTTCAACACATTTCCCAGACTGTTGTAAAGGCTGCTCGCATCTCCAATACGTGACAGTGCCTGCTTCTTTTCTTGAATTGTCCGACTGTATCCAGCAGCCACACGTCATACGTCCAGCAGCCATACGTCAAAACCAGTGATAATGATTTTTAAGGTGGTGCGGTAATATTGAGCAAAAGCAGTAACAGATAAACTGTACAAACCTCAACAATGGATACTCCAAGTCAAGAGCGAAGGGAGTCAGTCAAGGGGGCGTGGCTCTGTTTTTATATGATTTCAGGAGGCAGTTCCTGTTGGCTTCCATTGGTCTGAAAACATCAGCGCCAAAGGGGGGGGGGAGGGGCGGACGTGAGCAGAGGCAACACTGTGCCGGCAAAGGGAGGAGGATTGCAAACGTTTGAAGTCAGCGGCAGTGGGGTGGCTGGACGAGTGGTTCTCGGATAAGCCGTGGCAGCTGGGTCAAGACAGGGGAGGGGGAACGGACAGCTGGCTTCGTTCTGTCCGACGCCCACCTAAATCTTGACGTCACAGACAAGGTCACTCAGAGCAGGCCCTTGCGCGAATGTACTTTTAGGCCTACCTCCGAACAGATGCAAACTGGTGCATGAGGCACTTAAACACCCACGCAAGTGTCTACCTTCGGGCGGTCCAGCCAATCGCCATCACCCCCGCAAGACAGAGACAGGATTCGGTGGCCACTGGGGATAACTGACACTAGACTCACTTGGCATTCTGCCCTCGCATGGGGGCAGACGGGCCGCCGCCGCGCTCTCACATGGGTCTCACGGTTGAATATCACGCCAGACCGAGCCAACCCTTGTGCTAACTATTCTCCTATTTATTCTGTACAGAATGCAATCTTCCTACAACTCTAGCCTCCCAAGACTTATCTCATCTCCTAAGAAACCGGGTCTGGAAGATCGTAGTCGTTAGGGTTAAACCGTAGTAGCCTTAAAACCTTTGCGAGACTTCCATGACTCCTGTTTTAGAAGCCCCCTGTGGTAATGTATGCTCCTTGACGTTAGTCCGTACCCGCCTCTGATCAATTGCATGTTCGATGCTCAGTAACAGCTTAGTGAGGCTGTGAAATGTCTACCCCAAAGACGATTAGTTCGGGTATAGCAAAGTCGAACTGTCTGGCCAAAGCAGAAGTAACCCGATGGGATGCACAATTCATGACTGCAGCCGCTGGAGAATTGGGGAAGACAGGCCATGGGAACTGAGTTACTCATAAGACATCTATGAGCTAACTGACATTCTACATTTTTCCATTGGCCAAACAAAAGGTAGCTGCGTCCGATCTCTTTTCCAAAAAGTTGAAACACATTGCAGCATGTCGGTAGATAAAAGAGCAGACTAACTACCCTTTCAGAACCCCTTCAGAGCCAGTGAAGGTCTGACCGACATTCCTTGCTTTAAAGGAGATTTGTTGTGGTTCTAAAGCCCACCTCTTTCGAACGCTTGACGCCTCAGACGTGGGCTCGCAGTGACAATCTTGCTCGCCCATTCGCGCTCGAGCCAGCGTGATTGCTGATGGCAAATGTGACATGTGACCTTTGCCCTCACGCGATCGGGGCGCACACACGCACCTCAGGCTCGTCTGGCCAATCAGCCACCTTAAGCTAACTAACACGCGAAGCCCACTTGGTGGCCCCTGTGACAATTCACGCACCGTCAGATACTTGGGCGGGATGGGCGCGACGCTGCCGCGCTCACGCGCCCTCACGGCCGGACCGAGTAGAAACTTTCTTCTAACACTTCTGTACACAATATATTGTTCCTCCTACTCTGACCTTCACCCATCTCCCTAGGAACCGGGCCTGGAAGATTGTAGCTGTTAAGGTTAACTGTCTTAGCCTTAACGCCAATAGATTCCAGGGTGGTGATCCGGCTGCTACAATCCAACAGAGTATATATATATATGTATCAGTAAGTGGGGTATGACAGCATCTGGGGGTAACTTGATACAGAACTGTTTCGGGCTTATTAGCCTTCATCAGCCAAGCATAACCCTGAACACCAGCTGGTCGGACAACACAAACAAACGCACTCACAGACGGCGCAGTTGGTCCACCACTGGTGTCTATCAGATGGGTCATAAGCACTTCATCGAACCGCAGTTCATCAGCGCCTCGCCACCTGCGAACATCGATCGAATAGGCTTCCGAACTAAACAAAGTTCATGTGGTGGTCAGAGGTCCCCAACGGATGACCGCCTGCCAGGCCGATGCCGGCCAAGTCATAATAGCATACCCCACTTAATGCTATTATGACTTGGCAGGCATAGGCCTGGCAGGCGGTCACCCGTTCGGGACCTCTGACCAACGTGGACATCTCATTCAATTGCTGAAGTACTGCCTCAGAACTTACTTTACCTTTGAAGCGACAGTCTACGAGCAAACCAAAGGTACATCGATGGGATCGCCTCTATCTGGTTTAGTCACTGAGGCAGTCCTACAGAGGTTGGAAACGTTAGTGTTCGCCGACCACAAGCCTAAATTTTGGTCGTGTTATGTGAACGACACATTCGTCATTATCAAGTGGGAAGGAGTCAACAACTTTCATGCCCTCCTGAACTCCATTTTTCCAGATATTCAATTCACATTGGAGGCAGAAAACGATGGGCAACTAGCATTCCTAGACGTTTTGGTTCATCGCAAGACTGACGGGAATCTCAAGACGATGGTTTACAGGAAGGCTACCAACACTCGCCAGGTCCTGAGTTACCAAAGCAACCATCCATTGTGTCACAAACGCAGCTGTGTGCGAAGTCTCTAAAAGAGGACTGAGACCCACTGCAGTGAAACAGCCGACAAAGTGGCCGAACTCCGCTATCTACGGCAGATGTTCACCATCAATGGGTACCCCCGGAGCTCCATAGAGCGGAGTAGGCGGACTAACCCGATTAGAAAGCCAACGGTCAGCCAACCAAAAGTCTGGCGGGCGCTACCGTACATCGCAAACGTGTGTGAAGCAGCTGCTCCACTCCTGCCACCACTGGGTATCGGTATCGCCCACAGACCCGAGGCAACGATCAAGCGATTGGTAATGAAACCAAAGGCCCCCCCTGTCCCGAGGTAAAACTGCCAACGTCTTGTACCGGATCAACTGCAGTTCCTGCGAAATGAACCATGTAGGGGAAACGGGCAAGCGATTGCAGACACGTATGACCGAGCACGAGGGAGCGGTGCGCAGACAGGAAGAACGCTCTCTAGTGGCAGAATATTGTGCAGCCACTGGGCACAAGTTCGTTCTCAATGACGCTGAGATCGTAGGGCGTAGAAGCGACCAAACGACCAGGGAGACGCTCGAAGCCTGGCATACCACAAGTAACTCCATTAATCGGTGTGTGACAGTTGCCAACCAAAATCTACGGGAAAAGCACAGGAAGCAGAACCACAGGCAGGAACGCCGACCAGACGCACCAGCCGACAGCACAAATGAGGGCGTAGGACCACCCGACGCAAACACAAATGGGGGACAAGCTGTTTCGACCACAATCCTGCGAGATGGCCAACAGGATGGGAACGCGGGTGAACACGAGCCCACGCTGATAAGAGACGACGGTGACTTTGACTGCCGGGCCGCTAGTAACCGAGAAGTCAACGCGAACATGGCAACCGCAATTTGCACCTCAAGGGGAAGGTGTGAACGCGACATGACGTCGGCCAGGCCCAACCTAAGAACGATGCGCAGCCGTTCAATGGCAATTATCCCACCAACGCCACCACCCCCGGACAAGACGAGCCCGCAGCCGCATGACAACAGTAATCCCCATGCCTAACTAAATTTTACCTATAAATACTGTGAACGTTCGTGCATTTACCACCTTTGACAATGGAAACTTGTCTGATTCCGAAACGTCAGGACATTAAATCCTTGGTTCCTGTGATCGCCTTGCCTTCTCAATTATGTCCAGGAACACGCATTTTCGCTTCTATCAGCAATATATCTATATATACCTTCTCATATATATATATATATATATAGCAGTAAGTGGGATATGACAGCATCTGGGGGTAACTTGATACAGAACTGTTTCGGGCTTATTAGCCTTCATCAGCCAAGCATAACCCTGAACACCAGTTGGTCGGACAACACAAACAAACGCACTCACAGACGGCGCAGTTGGTCCACCACA
>JAYGXS010000004.1:8409842-8423386 GCA_036362985.1 Ligula intestinalis | reverse complement strand
TGTCTGGGTCGGCCTTGAAGGTCTTTGCCCAGACAGACTGTATCGGCCTACGTGTGAGGCGTGATATTCGTTGCCGGGCCAGAGGCCAGATTTGCGGCATCTGTGATTGGCTTTTCCCAGAAATCGAAAAAAGGCAGCTGTGAGCTTTGGCAGAGTTAGCTTCGATGCGAGCTAATCACGACGGTTTCAGGGCAAAATCTTTGTGCTCATCAGTTTGACCACGATTCGTGTGCGTGAAGGATTAAGAAGCAGCTTTAGCAGAGGAAAAACATTCGAAGGGCTGCGTGCTAATAGAAGCGAAAATCCGAGTCCCCGGGCATAAATGAGAAGAAGAGGCGATCAGGGGAACCACGACTACTTCAGGCAGTTGCAGAGTCTTGCGTTGGTCACTTGGCTTTTCTACGCCCTCCACATTTTCGAGCACGCAGCCGTTCGAATGTTTTTCCTCTGCTAAAGCTGCTTCTTAATCCTTCACGCTGTCGTTGTCTTTAACTTTTTTGTACTACCACACGAATCGTGATCAAACTGATGAACGCAAAGATCTATATATTCGCTGAGAAATGGGCGCACACCGACTGACTTGGCTTCCCGAAGTAACCAAACTTCGTATATAGGCAGTAGGAGTCAAGAACAAGCGACCATCTGCCCGGCCGATGCTGGCCAAGTCAGAATAGCGAAGAGGGATGAGAGCTTTTGAGAGTAAATTTCTACAGAAGTTTTTCGCACTTATTTGCCTTCATTCAGTCAAGCCTTCAAGCCGACCGAAAAACAGTACCAACAAAGACATTCCAGAGAAGAAGAAGACTCGATCGCTAGACAATATATTTATTCGCCTGACGTTTCGACCTCCGCCGCGAATTCATTATCAGGGACATGAGAAGCAGAAACAGACCTGTTTCTTTGAAGATTGTGTATGCAGCAGAATTTAATGGAACCTTAAATTTCGCGAGCGCTCATCAGCTGCATCCACTCGCATCCAACTCTAGTGACCTTGATGCTTTTGTATCGATTTTTCTGTATGAATTAAATTCAGTAATTCCTCATTCGCTACTCAGTTTATACAGCGAGTGGATGCAACTGAGGAGCAATCGCAAACTTTATGGTTCCATTAACTTCTTCTACATAAGCAATCTTCAAATTTGTACCTGGAAAAGATGCTTCAAGATATCTGTTTCTGCTAATCATGTCTCTGATGATGAATACACGACGGATGTCGAAACGTCAGGCAAATAAACACATTGTCCCAGCGATCCAGTCTTCTTCTTCTCAATTGCTTCCTGGGACACGCATGTTCACTTGTACAGGCAAAGACATTCCTGTTATTCCAGTCACCGCACGACTTCCCTAGGGACTCTAGATCGACCCCCGATGTCCGAAGGGATGGCTAGGTCTCTTAACGCGATCAGTAAGTGCCCGTAGCGGCCATTACCGCCTGAGGACACGTCAGGAGTTGCTCAACATGTCAACTATCAAAGCTATCCGGCCAACCACTGAGGCACGATAGGTAAGGGAGTGATATCGCGGAGGTATTGACATACTCTAGTCATAAGGTTAAACTATACACGATAACACGCTTCCATCCACGGCCTCGAAAATAATCATCGATTCTGTTTCAACAGTTATCGAGTAATCGACCGAGCCGAAAGAAGAATCGGGAGATATATACAACAAGCTCACAGCTCAATGGTTAGGGCGTTTGATTCTGATCAGAGAGGTTGCGAGTTCGAGGCTCGGGTATGACACCATTTAGGTCTGGGTATGACTAACTGAAGATGGCTTATAAGCCAAAAATGGTTATCCTAGTCTCCCTGGTCTTTGTCGGTAATGTCCTTCAGCCTATATATACATATTATAATGGAAGCCTGGGAATTTGACGCCAACTCAGTCAACCATACGCTTGACCTTCTGACCTACCTCAGACATCAACCGTGTAAAGAGAGAAACCCGATGAGAAGAGGTTATAGACCTACCAACGGTGAAGCCCAAAGTACAACGGATCGAGCTCCAGATGCGTTTACTTTCCCCCTCCTCCCCAAGGAAATAGAGTAGAAGAAACGTTTTAATGGACCAAATTATAGCCATACTGACGTCTCTCGATTCCTTTTCTTAGAATATCGTGCTGGCTTTGTTTAGCCTTGCCACCTGCACGTACTTTAGCCAGCCCGGTGACGGTTAGATCTGGCCTTCCCATTGGCGGTTTAGCGTGACTTGTGGCGGCAGCCACAAGCCAGCGGGCTTGTCGGCCTCTCCCTTGTCAGACAGATCAGTCGCAGCGGGTCGTGCGCGTAGACGAGTCACGTGACTTCCGGCTGGCGCCCCTCTTTTCTTTCTCCGCGGGTGACGGCTGTCGACCCTGTGTCTGCGTGCGCATTATATTGCAACTGTCTGACCTGCCTCGAGTTTGTTGGTAGGCGGGATGGAGATAACTGGCTTCTTTTTTAAGTTTGCGAGTTGGAAACTAAATGTTCAGCATCAGTCTGGCCATCCTATCGTTAGCTTTGCCGATCCCTCGAGCTTTCTCCAAGGCGAAATTGTGATTCTGCTGTTCTGGGTGCGCGGTTTCCTGTAAGCTAGTGTTCGTGCAACCTTACGTCAAGGCGTTTACTCACATCACCATCAGACTTTGCACCACAGTCTTAGCAAGGTGTGTTTTAATCTCTGCCGATTGTTCCGTCCCTGTTAGCAGTTCTTTGGGCCTCATGATTAACTGCCTGGTTATAGACTCAGTTTTCTATCCCATACTAATCACAAACGGTTTGATAATTCTTTCCGTTGCCTCTGAAATATTCTTAACGCAAGGAATCTCGGGTTAAAAGTTCGGCTTTTCAAGTACTTAGTTTGGAGCTTTGTGAAAGACTTGCATATGAGATACCTCGGATTAACATTGGCTTCAAATAGGACGTATAGGTATAGCGCAGTTGCTTAAGGTAGTTTCGCCACAGGGCCGTCTTCGTCTACAAATCCTGACTTCAGTTTGACCGTGCCCTGTCCTTTAATTACTTTATGGTGCAGGATTTTGTAGGCCCCAGGGAGGTCCAGATGCCTGTTGACAGAATTGGCATCTCAGTACCATAACTCAAGCGTCAATCTTCCAGCTTTTGAGGCTCCTCGGCCTACGATAGTCGTTCCTTGAATATCAAAGTAGTGGCCGGTCTCCGGGCCGCCCCTTTGTGGTCTTGTAGGCCCCCGATTGCCGTCACGCCAAGCCAAAACCAACACGCAAGGCCAGACAGCGAACGGAGAAAAATCGATCAGCCCAAAGCCAATACTTATAGCCGCAACTTTAAACTGCTGATCGATAAAAGTCAATATTCGCTTTGACAAAGGTCAGCAGGCCCAGCTGCCTGAAACGTCAGCAAACCTTAAAATTTATTCCGGTGAGCAGAAGATGAATTATAATAGTAGGAATAGTTTATTCTGTATACAGAAAAACGGAGAAGAGTAGGAACAAGTTTGTTTTCGGAGCGCACGACCAGCTAGGAGGCTAGCCGGGTCCTAACTGCGGGACTAGCAGCATGCATCCCAGCAGCTAGCGAGAGCGGTCATTTGTTTGGATCGAACTTGAAGGGTTTTGGTGCTTTCTCCTGAAGCTAGTCTTGCGATTACATGGCGGTGGAAGTTAGCTCCTGCCGTGGCATGACTGCTCCCACAACGGGGAGCGCTGCGAACCCCCACATGCTCCTAAAGATTCACAAGTCCCATTCAAATTTGCCTCTTTTTAAACAAAATGATCACGTTGTTTCTATTTGCTCTTTTTGCTTTTGTTCCACCTCCCTCGCTCGTGTCCTTTGGCATCGCAAATAAGTTGCGGTACTATTCCAGAAGTAACAATTGCACACGTGTGCTCCTTCACTCTAAGATCTTGTTTGATTATTTCGTTTGGTTAATCTGAGCCGATGTGGCACACGCCCTTGTATTTAATGGTATTGCCAATACAGGCGAACATGCGAGTCGCAGGAAGCAATTGAGAAGAGGAAGAATCGATCGCTGGGATAAAACGTTTATTCGCCTGACGTTTCGTCATCCGTCGCGGATTCATCATCAGAGACATGAGTAGAAAACAGTAGCAGAAACGGGTAATGCATGCACAGAAGTTTGCAGTATTTATAGGATACAGTCATTACTGCAAACATACAGCGACAATTAACGTTAATTGCCTTCTTGCGCGTGGATAGTTTGTTGAACGGCACGCGAGCTCTGACCTGTTGAAATTTCATCATGGGCGGTGGGCTCGGGCATGATGATTGCTCGGCCATCTGGCTCTGCGGTGTTGGCGTAAGATGAGACGGTGGCCTGCCTGTTCCCCAAGTGACGATTTGCTTTGGCCAAATTGAGCCTCAGCACTGAATATGGATTGGGCAAGTCGTTGCACTTGTTTATGGATTGGGGGCCCGTGAACCATGACTCAAGTAGTTCTAGGCTCACCCGATTGTAACCTCTTGCGAGAATTTCGGCCTCAGCAAATTCGAACGTGTGGCCGTGTCTCGTCGAATGAGCCGCAACTTGAGAATTGGCACCATTTCGCCGCATTGCTGCCACGTGTTCGGCAGTTCGCATCTTGAGAAGTTTGTCAATTTCTGCGACATAGTTGCTCTGACCGCAACTGCACCAGATCCTGTAGACGACCCCTGATGTTTCTTTTTGTGGTATATGAATCCGCGAAGGATGTCGAAACGTCAGGCGAATAAACGTATTGTCCCAGCGATCGAGTCTTTTTCTGGTTCTTCTTCTTCTTCTCCTCAATTTAATGGTATATCATACAAAGTAATGTCAAAAGTGCATTTAGATAAATAGGAAATTCAACAGTACACTGTAGTGGCTTAAATTAATAAAGAAATCCCTTGCAACTGCGATCTTCAGGCCCGGTTCCGTATGGGAAGATAAGAAGCGGGAAGCTGGATGGGAGGAATAGTTTATTCCGTAGAGAGGTAATAGAGAATATGTTAGAGGTAGCGGGTGTGCGTAGACGAGTCACATGACTTCCGGCTGGTGCCCCTCGATTCTTTCTCCGCGGGTGCCGACTGTCGACCCTGTGATTGTCTGCGTGCGCATTTTATCGCAACTGTCTGACTCGCCCCGAGTTTTTTTGGTAGGCGGGATGGCGATTAATGGCTTCTTTTTTAAGTTTGCGAGTTGGAAACTAAATGTTCAGCATCAGTCTGGCCATCTTATCGTTAGCTTTGCCGATCCCTCGAGCTTTCTCCAAGGCGAAATTGTGATTCTGCTGTTCTGGATGCGCGGTTTCTTGTAAGCTAGTGTTCGTGCAACCTTACGCCAAGGCGTTTACTCACATCACCATCAGACTTTGCACCACAGTCATGGTAAGGTGTGTTTTAATCTCTGCCGATTGTTTCGTATATACCAAGTTACGTTTCCATTGAATGAGAACAAAACGCAGATAATGCAGATACTCTTCTTTCCAGGCATTTTCATGGTATATACTCTTTTCCAGAGGACCAGAAAGATCTGGTCTATGGATACAATGGATGATGAATTAGCCAACGTTAAAGGCACCTTATTGAAACTAGGATATCCATGTCAGTTTATAAACACATATAGTAAACCTCTGAGACCTAAATTGACACAGTACTTAGCACCAAAAAAGCCCGTTTGCATTTCCTTGCCCTTTAAGGGCGATAACATACTGAATACTATCAAAAGACGCCTTCTCAATGTCATTGAAAGGACGTACTATGCTGCCGAGTTTATAATTTGCAATTCAACGAAGCCTTTACCAATTCCTTATGCGAACAATGCCTTGCTGTTGCACGCCACTTCAAACTTTGTTTATGAATTTACATGCACTTGCGGATGCAAGTAAATAGGGCGAACGCAACGGCAATTGGCCACCAGAGCTAAGGAAAATTTACTTAGTTGGTTAATGAAACAAGAAAACAGAATTCCCTGGTCATCAATTACTGAACATCTGCTAGACACGGGCAATTCTGTTGATCCTAACACTTCTTTCCGGGTACTTGTTCGGGAACGAACAAATCGCACCTTACGCTACCTGGAGGCAGCCTACATACGGCGGTTCAAACCCTACCTATGTAAACAGCTGGAACATGCAGTGAACCTAACTCTGCATTTGTAACATTGGTTCCCTGTATTTGCGGACCACAGCGTTTTAACTTCTTAGGCTATTGATTAGCCTCTTAGCCATTTCTTATGACCTTGTGTTTGTATCGATTTTTCTGTATGAATTCAATTAGTACTTTCCCTTATGTGATTCACGTTACGCAATGAGAGGCAGCAACTGAACAGCTCTCTTGAAATGCCATGGATCCAATAAATCTTGTTGTTATTGCTATCATTAAATTTGCACCTAGGAAACGTTGCTTTAACGAAGACTCTAGCCGCTACGATCTTCAGGCCCAGTTCCGTGTGGGAAGTGAATGAGTGGGATGCCAGGTGGAGGGAGTATTAACTTCTGTACAGAATCTAAGATAGGACTATCCCAACGGTTACGAACTAGTAAATAAGAGCAAAGTCGCTTATGGATAAAAGCACGTGCTTGTTCAAAGTTATTTAAAAGTTGTGTCAGTCTATGCGAGGCATCTTTAACTAAGTAAAACAAAAGGGCAGTTCAGTTTTACTACAATACTCCCCCTCCTAGGAGAACGGAGTTCAGAAAAAGAAAATGTTAATGTGTGAATAATATGGGAGTGTTAAGCATACGTTAAAAGTTGGTAACGGTCGGGGAAACGGACATGACGTCCGCTGCGTGTCAGGAGAGGGGGATTTGGGGTGGATGAAAGCGCGGGATTGGCACGTGTATGTGGATTCGTGGATAAAGAAGTTGGCAATGTGCTGGGTGGAGGTTGTTCGGTTGGGGCTGTCAAAGGAGGATCGGTATAAGCCGCCTTCAGAAGATCGACTGAGACCACGTCGGTGCGGCCGCCCCGGGCAATCGTAAAATGCTTGTCCGTGTAAGATAGTACCTTATATGGTCCGTCGTAGGGTTGTTGTAGTGGTCGGCGAACACTATCTACGCAAACAAATACAAAGGCACATGTTAGAAAGTTAGGGTTGATGTATGACTTACTTGTTGAAGTACGTGGAGGAATTGCACGCAGATGAGACAGGGCTTGGCGCAGTCTTTTCACATAATCCGTGGAATCCAGATCGGCTGAGCTTTGAGAGTGCCCAAAAAAAATCGTCAGGGATCCGTAGGGTAGATCCGTAAACAAGCTCGGCAAAGGAGCGCTCCAAGTCAGGCTTGAGGGCAGTACGAATGTCAAGCATGACCAAAGGTAGGTGCTCGCTCTAATGGGAAGGATTGTCGTGAGCTCGGAGCGAGGCTTTGAGTTGACGATGGAAACGTTCAACTAAGCCATTTCATGAGAGGTGGTAGGCTGTCGTGCGTATGCGGGAACATCCGAATAAGTCGGTAAGGCCGTTAAAAAGTCTGGATTCGAACTGTTGGCCTTGATCGGTGTTAATAGTTGAGGGGACGCCATAATGGGAGATCCAGTGTTCCAAGAAGGCGTGAGCAACCGAATCTGCGGTTATATCAGTTATGGGGGTTGCAATGAGCCAACGAGTGAATCGGTCAATGGCAGTAAGTAAATAGTTACAACCACGCGATGTTGGCAAAGGACCTACCAAATCGATATTGACATGTGCAACACGTGCATCGGGTGCAAGAAATGTGCCAATTGGGGCTTTGTTGTGTCGCCCGACCTTGACCTTCTGACAAGCCAAACATAAACGGGTCCACTGGCGGATATCAGTGTTCATGCTTGGCCAAACGAAACGCTCGCTCACCAGGCGCTGGGTACTGCGGATGCCAGGATGAGCAAGAGTGTGCAACACAGTAAAAACGTCTCGTCTCATCTCGCTTGGCATTACAGGTCGGGAGGCACCGCGCGATACGTCACATAAGATTGTACCGGGGTTGGTGGATAAAAGAATAGCTTCGAGTTGAAGACTAGAATGCTCAAGGCTTTCAGTGAAGGACGGCTGGTTTTGCAGTTCTGCCATACGCTCCAATTCGATAGAAGGCTGAGTGATGGCATTAATTCCAGGTCGAGAAAGACAGTCAGCAACTTGATTTTAAAGGCCCTTAAGGAATCTAATATCTGTGGTATACTGAGAAATAAAATCAAGATGGCGGGCCTCCCGGGGTGAATAATTGTCAGAGGAAGTGAAAAGGGCATAAGTAAGAGGTTTGTGGTCCTGTAGATACAAAAATCTCTACCCTCAATAAAGCTGTGGAAATGTTTAATGGCTAAATAAATGGCAAGGAGTTCTCTACCAAAAGTGCTATAGCGAGTTTGTGGTGGTGTCAATTTGGAAGAGTAGAAAGCTAAGGGCTGGATGCCCGTGGATGTCTATTGTTGAAGGACGGCACTGCTGTGTCAGGTGTAGAAAACTCGCGGTTGCTTCCGCGCAAAAGGCTAGTAAGTGGTAACATCAATTCGGCGCAATGCGGGATGAAACGTCGATATAAATTGACAAGGCCTATAAAACGGCGCAGTTGTTGAAAAGAAGTGGGAGTAGGGAACTCGCGAATAGCTGAAACTTTGGCATCTATGGGGTGACAACCAAAAGCACCTACGCGATGTCCTAGGAAATACAGTGACGATACACCGAAAACGCATTTATATGCGTTAATGAAAACATCAAATTGGCTGAATCGCTCAAAAATTAGGCGGAGATGTTGAAGGTGTTCATTTTCGTTGGAACTTGCTACCAGAACATCATCGACATACATAAAAACGAAAAGTAAATCGCGGAGGACTTCGTTGATGAAATGCTGAAAATTTTGAGCAGAGTTACGCAGTCCAAAGGGCATCCAAACAAAGCCGAACAGACCAAACGGTGTAGCAATCGCCGTTTTCGAAATGTCTTCTGGAGCAACGGATATCTGATGGAAGGCTTTTACTAAGTCAATACTGGAAAACACTGTTGCTCCTGATAGGCTAGATTAAAAGTCACGTAAATGCGGTAATGGATATCAATCAGGTACAGTGCAGGTGTTCAATCGTCGATAATCTCCGCAGGGGCGCCAGTCAACGCGAGACTTTTTACACACCATATGTAAAGGTGCAGCCCATGGATTAGTGGCAGGTCTTACTATGCCAAGCTCCATAATGTGACTGAATTCGGCCTTAGCAATAGCTAACTTGTCGGCGGCTAAGCGACGAGGACGACTAAAAACGGGTGGTCCGGAAGTTGAGATATATTGGACAACAGAATGTTTAATGGGTTCGTTAAATAGTGAGGGTCGTGTGATAGAAGAAAATTCAGAAAGTAACCTATGCTAGGGAGAAGACGAAAGGATTGCTGAACTGCGTGGAATAGGGGATGAAAGGGTACGAATAGAACATTTACGATATAAAGATGTCTTAGGATCAACTAGTTTATGGGACTTGATGTCAACGAGAAGCCCGAAAAATGAGAGAAAATCGGCGCCGCGAACAGCGGTATGTCAGCGATAGTAAAGATTCAACGAAATGAACGTCACAGACCCAAATCTAGAGTAAGGGATCGTTGACCAAAAGTTTTAATGGGAGTGCTGTCAGCTGCTTGAAGGAAAAATGAAGAGTTTGGTGACTTACGGTCAGTCGAAGTGTGTGGGATAAGGGAAATGTCTGAGCCCGTATCGACGAGGAAGTTACGGCAGGAACGCCTTTCGTAGATTTGGAGTAGGCGACTGGGGAAGGGTGGGCCGACCACGTTCATCACCCTTACTGGCCGGCGGCGAAGTTTTCTGATGCCGAATTCTTGTGCCTGCACGGGGATGGACACTGACAGGCATTTGGACCATAATTTTGGTGATACTAACAAAGACCATCAGTTGAAGTTTGGTTGGGAGTGGGAGATCTTGGGTGACGAAAAGTCGACGAACTACGAGGGTTGTAAATACGGGTGGCCCGGAGCTGGGAAACTTCGAGAGTGAGGGCATCCAATCGTCGGACGATTTCTGCGATAGAAGGTGTTGTTATGGCTCGAGTAGCAACATTCACCGAGACGGGTGGTTTATAGTACTCGAGAATCCGGTCGGCTGTCTCAGCTAGCGTTTGAACTGACGAGGAAGGAATATTGGGTGCAAGAATAGCTTGCACGGATGAGAGCAGCCGCTGGAGGAAAAGTTGTTTGAACATGGTGCCATCCAGTTGTTGTCCCTCAGCTAGCTGCTCCAGGCGCCGAAGGAGCTGGGTTGGCTTCCTGTCACCAAGGTCCTCCTCGGAAATTAAACGCTGAAGGCGTTTTTGTGTGGATAAACATACTCGAGAGATGAGGGCCTCTTGAGTGTGGTATAGGGAGTCTCAGTGAGCCGGCTGTCTATGATATCACGGAAATCTGTTGCAATCTCCAGTGGCAATGCGGCCACCAGATAATTAAATTTGGTCTCTTCCTTCGTGATTTGCTGCAGAGCAAAACGAGATTCGACTGTTCGCAGCCAAAGGGCTATGTCGCTCAGCCAGCAAGTCGGCAAGTCGAATGTGTGGACGCCGCTAACACCCTGGCCGTCATTCATGATGTCAAAGGTCACAAAATGTGCGGGCGAGACAGGAGTAGTTACTGTAGCAATGGGGGTAGGGGAATAAACGCAGTCTGTCTATTGGTTAACAATCCGAGGTGTGAATTCAGGAACCGGCGGACACGCGTTGCGGCGAGAAAATAAGGGCGAAGCAGTGTAGTAATTGTTAGCAATTGAAAGCGCAATTAAAAATCGGAGTCAGCAATGAAGGATACGATATAGTCTGCCAATAGAGGAGAATACACCAGTTCCAGGCAGCAGTTCACAAGAAGAAGATGCGATCACTGGAACAAGTCCTTGTTCCAGTGATCGCATCTTCTTCTTCTGAACGATATAGTCTATCCAAGAATCTGAGATAGGACTATCCCAATGGTTACGAACTAGTAAATAAGAACAAAGTCGCTTGTGGATAAAAGCACGTGCTTGTTCAAAGTAATTTAAACGTTGTGTCAGTCTATGCAAGGCATCTTTAACTAAGTCAAACAAAAGGGCAGTTCAGTTTCACTACAAGCCAATCAAATTTCCTTCTCAAATGATGACCTGTCCCATTGGTTGTTTGGCTCAATGGATTAGAGCGGTTTAAAATCTGATTTACCGATCGTTTTGACGGCTTTTGTACATTTGCCCGTGTAGGCCGATCGATAGCCTGCTTGGGTTGTGGCCATGGCTTGCAAGCTACTGCTTGCTAAGGCTGTTCGTTAGGCCGTCCTAACACACCCCCCCCGCCTGAACCCGGTATCACGACCACGTCAGCCAGCCGTAACCTTGACCATCGGCTGCGACTTGTACTTATTGTACTTGTTACGGCTGCGATCATGACTGATCTAGCCGGCCTCAATTATGTCCCGAATGGTGCTTCTCCAGGTTTTGAGTTGACCCTCTCTTCGACGTTTCCAATTAGGCAACGGTTTCATGTCGAGGGCACTAGCACTGAGCTCTTGAGGTTGGTGACGAAGAACGTGTCCAAACCATCTCAGCCATCTTTCCTGAATGACCTGGGATATCTTTGTGATTTTGTCACAGCGAGTGCGGACTGTCTCATTGGAGACGAAGTCGGTGTACTTCACTCGAAGGATGCTCCTCAGACAGTAGTGGCCGAAGACTTCTGGTTTCAATGCATCTTTCACGCGCATAGCCCAACATTCGCATCCATATAGGATAACGGACCGCACAGATGCACGGTACACGCGGATCTTTGTTGAGATGGGGATATCGCGTCGTGCCCATAAGCACTTCCGAAGGCTGGAGAACACTCGTCGCGCTGCATCAATTCGGGAGACAATTTCAAACTTACTCTGTCCATTCGGCAGCAATCTCGCTCCGAGGTATCTGAAACTGTTGACTTCTTCTAGCTGACAGCCACTAATCTCGAGAGGTGCCTTCTCTTCGGTAAGGATGCAGCATGAAAACACTTTGGTCTTCCCAGCGTTTATGGACAAGCCAACCGTTTTCGCCACTTCGTTCACCCGTGACACCATAGACTGGAGATCGCCAAAGCTTGATGCTGGTAAGGCGATATCATCGGCATAGTCAAGGTCAGTCAACCGGCGGCCGAGTGCAAGCTCAATACCGTCACCTTCTTGTAAGGCCTTCCCGAGAACCCAGTCAATGGCGTAGTTAAAGAAGATGGGCTACAGGACACAGCCTTGCCGAACGTCTGGCCGAATAGCGAAGGGTCCTGAGAGGTTTTTGTGGACTAAAACCAGCGCAGTGGTGGAGCGGTAGTATGCCTGCGACGGCTGCGACGGACAACATGCAGATGCTTCCAGGCGGTTCTTGGCAGAGGGATCATAAGTTCTTCGCTGGACAGAGGCCCATCAGCGCATCTGCACCCCACATTCTCCGTCGCTGCAAATGCCAAGTTGACCGTCGCATCTAGCGCGTGCTTCAGTATTTTGCAGGCAAACACGGGTGACTTACGCATAGATTAGTTTTACGTGGTAGTAGGCTTGCGTTACCTCTACCGCCCTGTCTTGTCCCCCCCACCTGAACCCGGTATAACGACCACGTCATGAAGACAGGAGAGAGCGCAGGTGGTTGGCACGACCGGAGCCGGCTCTTAGCGTGTCGCAACACCTGGCTCCGATCCAACGGGGTAGGAGCGCCATCGAGGCCGCATTTTGCAGAAGCCATTGCGGCCTGATTCTCAGTCCGCTGCAAATGGCAGGTAGCTGTCCCACAACTGGGACAGTATAACCAACCGCACTGACAACGTTTGTCTTTTTTAGCAAGCATTTTCTCCCTTTTTGCTCGCGATCAGTCATGCTGCACGCCTCGCCTGTCAGCTGAGGAAAAACTCTGCCCATGGCCTTATTGTCGCGACATATCGACTTCATCCTCTCCTTCTCTGTCCTCCACGCCTGCGCCAATCGGCTTAACCCGACCAAGCCGATTGGCGCTAAGGTCGTCAGCCGAGCCTCCGTTTAACCGTAGGCGTGTGCGGGTCATGCCGGCACAACGCAGTCACGCATGCACCGGCCAGAACAGTAGTGTGACTTCTGTTTGTGTCCGACAACGCAGTCCGGTTGGTAAACACACACCAGCTTCTCATTATGAGGCCTGGGTATACCAGCAAAACTGCTTTTGTTGTTTTTGTTGTCGTCGTCGTCGTCGCCGCCGCCGCCATCCTTGTTTTCGCCACCGCAACGGTCTGGTTTCAGCTGGCCAAAACCCTCCAAACGCCGGCGGCGAAGGGCCAGCAGCTGCGTTTACGGACACCAACTGCTTTCGGAGCTCGTGGAAACAGGCAGGCCTGGGGGAGAGGGAGTGGTTGGAGGACAGAAAACATGAAGCAGACAAAACAAGTGACCGTTTTTGTAAAAAAAAGAAACGTCAGAGCGCTGTTTTAACTGCTGCACAGAGCATAAGTGAAACTCGTTCGCATTGGAAATGCTACGCTAAGAAGAGGACGTGGAGCTAGTCAGACCCCAGGACTGCACATGGGTCTTTCATCATAGCCCGGCTCACAGCAGGCGTTACTAAGAGCAACCTGGTAGGGGGAATTAGTGCTGAGGTTCCCAATTGAATCTCATTTAGCGACTTTGGAGTCAACCAT
>JAYGXS010000004.1:8394964-8409832 GCA_036362985.1 Ligula intestinalis | reverse complement strand
TGGACGCCGGACTCGTGGCTCTGGACGTGGGCTCGTTCGGCCCCAAAATTCTTCCAACGTATTCTATAATAGTTCAGCACAGAACAAACTATTCCTCCCGACTGACGTCCCACTTCTTCTTCGCTTCTCTTCTCCCACGGAACCAGGTCTGAGGGTCATAGCAGCTAGGGTCGCCCTACTATTTTAAACTTCTGCGATATGCTCATCTCCTTTTCTACCTCTTCGCTTCCTTCTGCCCTTTTCTCTTCCACTGGTCATCCTTGGTTTCCACTTCTTACTTGCGGGATTTTGAAATTAAGCCGCCATTTCTTTTCTGTAACATTTCTTATATGAAAATCTGTTGGCCGCCATGTTGCCCATTAGACATGGACTTTTATTCAATTTTGTTGAGTTGAACCGCACAACTGAAGTCATCTGCACACTACGCTAGTACCGTTTTAAATGGAAGGGCAATTTGAAGAAAATGCTGCAATTTAATCACCCGGATATCGATAATTGTAGTCTTCGGTCCACCGCGTTTGTGATCTTCCGGCGTTATATTTTATCCACAGTTAATGGAGAACGTGGTTGGTGAATATTTGTCAAAAAATAAGCACGTAATTGCTCGCCCCCCCCCCCCCCCCCCCGATAGGAGTCAATCAGCTTCTGGGGGGGGAATATCCCGTGGCCACATGGCATCTGTCAGCCAATCGCATGCAAAACGCATAGGTTATTCAGCCAGTCTACACCCTCCCCCCGACGCGGACATGGATTGGTACTCTCCTGAGCTCCTCGAGCTCGCACACCGGTTGACCTTGCTTAAGCCTTCGCACGTCGGTGTGCGCCAAAGTGCATCGCTTGCGGGGAAGGCCACGCATCGTACTTTCCTGCGTATTTCCGCCGGCTAAGGCACGTGCACAATCCTAGCCGCGGCCATATTCACCCTTTTGCGTCTTTTCTTTTCTAAGACCAACGGCCGGGTCCGCGTCCGCCTACGTATTCATGCAGCCACGCTGACACGGCGAGGCCTTACCAGGAGGACTATTTTTCCCTCCCTAAGGCGTTTCCATTGCCACCCTTTTGGCTCACGATGCAATAGTGAATGCTGGGGGTGGGAGGAGGTGCAGCAGCCGAATAAAGCGTGGGCGTCCTGGGATGTCCCTGTGCGTAAGTTCGTGCGCAGGCTGTGCGTGACCAGTGCGAAGGTGTAGAGGCGGCAGCCCTACCGCACAAGCAAAAGTGATGCTGATATCTGCCTCGGCCGGGCGAAAGTTCGCTCACCTGCTGTAGCAAAGCCAAATTTGCTGGGTACAGAAGGCGCAATGGCCGGGGCAAAAACCTGAAAAATTTCCTCCATGGATAGAGGAGGCCTACCATGAGATGCAGTCTGGTAGCATTCACGCGCGAAAAGCGAACACAGCTAAGCCCGTCTGCACGTGGAGTCAAGATTGGCGGATATTTTTGGTTCATAGAGTGCATCTAAAATATTTGAAGCAGTAGAAGGAAGGTCATATGTCGGGAAGGAGGTCTGGGTGCTAGCAATCATAGAGAGACCTTCTCTGTTAGATTGGGAAGGAACCATAGCTTGGGATGGATGGACTGTGAGCGGGTGAGGATGTCTAGATGGTTTCACGAGAGGATGTCGGGTCACCAGGCATCGACGAGTGTTGAGATTATTGATGTTAAACCCTTGTCACTACGAACTTCCAGGCCCAGTTTCTTAGGAGGAGGAGCAGTCATGGGGGCCAGAGTGGTAGGAACAGTATACTCTGCACAGAAGGAATGAAGAATAGAAAGGGATAAGTGGACTGTCGCAGCGCCCGTCTACCCCTAGGGCGGCTTGGTCCGAAGTGCTAGCCTGACGCCAGTCCCCGCATTCAGGTCTGTGTCCAGACGGATTGAGGTCGACCTACTTATTTAAGTTATTCTACTAATGCGGGCATCTATTTGGATGGATTGAGGCTAGACCACTGTGAGAGCCGGTCTGAAAGGTCAGTCAAAGCTTGCAGTCACCTGACATCACGTGGGCGTGCATGAGAGACTTCCTCACGCAGCAACCCCACGGTTCATTCATTCTTTTTCACCTGACTGATGTGTCTATTCCAAATTGATGACCTCGAGGTGATACGTACCAAAAACCTTTGACTAGAGCAATCGTTCCAACCGCCAAATCAAAACCTTGTTCCATGCGTCAGGACGAGTATCTGCCCCTCGTCATATGCGGGATCTATAACACTGTTGGACTTACTTACGGCATTACTTCACTGATCTCCGGAGCTGTTTACGGTCGACGAAAAACATAGCCAGCATGGATATATTGGCTAACCTCCAGAGCATCACACAAAGAAAGTCATATATCAATCCTAACTGACTAGTCCCTCATTGTATATTTACTTTCGCAGATAGCGTCTGAAAACCCATTCCCACAGACCTATGGCAGACTCTTTGGCTACCTGTCGCATACCGACAGTTCGACCGTCGATCTCAACACGAGCCTTAGTAAGCTGAAGCAACGCGGTGACTCCCGCGGGATTGAAGTGAAAGTAGACTTGCGGAGAATGTACCCCACTCTCTCACCACTCCTACAGCGGACCCGATGTCAAGACAAAATTCAAGAAGACTGGAGTTGGGGGAAGGCGCAGGTGGCCGGCGCGACCAACACTCGACACGCTCACCAACAGCACTCTTCGCTAGGTAGGCTTCCACCTGGGAGCGACATAAAGGCCACATTAATGAGGAATAATCGAGCCTGACTCTCAGTCCGCAGTAAGCCACTCCACACAACAAGATACACACTGGACCAACTGCGGTGGCCGAGTTTCCCGTCAGTTGGCAACCCTCCAAGCTGCGGCTTTTAGCGCACCGCGATAGCTTCAAGCGCATCAAATTGTTTTAAGTGAGGAAAGAAATGTGCTGAGGGTCGACCTCACTCTCTCCTCCACCGCCAACAACAGGCCACCGTTTAGCTGATTGGTCGCCTGAGATGGGAACCTGTCGCATACCACCAAGCATTTAACTGTCTTTCACGTTTGAAGGTGGCTCATACTGACGGCTTACCCCACCAAGATGTCTTCGGCGACTCCCCCTCCTCCGTTTCCACCTGACAACCCAACGCATTTTTCTGCTGCCCACGTCAACCGCCTACGCATAGTGGTCTTCGTGCCCATTCATCCCTTTTAAACTTCCGGGGACAGGAGGAGTTTTGTTTTAGTGTGCTAAAAACGTCTGTTAGCAGTGGACACAACTTTGAATAAAAAAAAACACCTCCGCATACCGTCGCTTTGTGACTCTTTTGTTCTGTTTTATGTGACTGACGTTCATAGTGCGAGGATATGCTCACTTTTGTTTTCGTTGGAATGGGTGGCCGGGGTAGTCTGCCTACAGTTGTACCTTGGAGATTCCTGAGGTGGGGTCCTAGAAGTCCTGGCCAAGGTTTGGTACGAGTAACTAAAAATACGTCTTTCAGGGCGGTTTATACCCTAAATCGGACACTAGTCATGCTCACAAAGTTCTAATTTAATCCGTTCAATTTAAAAATTAACCACATGGTTGCTTTTAAAATATAATATCGTCTAATGGGGACTTGTCACACTAGCAAATTTATATTAATTCACAATAATTGTCGCAATGTTTATTTGAAATCAAATCAGGAGTGGGATGCTTACTACCTGAAATTTTTATAGTCATCGAGAGGTTGGTAAACTACATGAGTCACGGAAGTCATATAACGAAGTTGCAATTCAATTAATTATAGAAAAAAACCAGTGCGTACTATACTGAAAAGGGACAAGTGCGACCTAAATTTAGAATCAAGCAAACATGTACAGGGAAATAGTAAGTTGGAAGAATATGTTAGCTTAAAAACTTCGAGGAAGGAAAACAGAGAGAAAAATGCATTTTTATGTAAAAATATGTTTCTTGAAGGCAGTACTATGACAAAAGTATGAACGCGTACAACATGTGACCTTGTAGCGCCTTCATCCTCCGGTGTCACGCCCGGCTTAAGGTCACGTGATTTCCAGAGCTTGGCCCGCCCCTAGAACAACCAGTCAGAGGAGTTGCAAACTGCGCCAACGCGTAGCCTGTTGTGACTGTTAGCAAGTGTGCATGCTCCAGCCTGCCTAAACAAATCCGGTTTGGCCAATCATCGCTCTGTGGCTGACTCACACAGGGCCTCATTGCGACGTCTGCCACGCTCAAAGACTTCGGATGCCACACCCCCCCTTGGGTGTGGATGCAATCTCGTCCAACAGTCAGTTTGGGCCAACAAGCTCTGTACAGAATTTACTAGTCCTCCCACCTAGGTTCCCACTTCTTCTCTTCCCCTACGGAACCGAGCCTGAAGATCGCAGATGCAAGTGTTTTAGCTACTAACCTAATCCACTAATAAAATATATGGTTGTTTTTTAGTAAATGCCTGCAAGAAGTATCATGTTTTGAAGGTTGTGATAAAAGCATAGGACAGAAGCTACATTCATGGGCAACAGATTGCAAAGAACGAAAATTGTAATGTATGCACCACCATTCATAGGACAGGGTTTATCACAAAGGAGTTAAGGCTAGGCTGGTTGAACCCTAACTACTGCGATTTTCCAGGCCCGGTTCCTTAGAAAAAAATATAAGTCGTGGAAGCCAAGGTAGAAGGAGATTGTATTCTGTACAGAATAAGTAGGAGAAGAATTAACAGCAGGGTTGTCTCGGCCTGGGGTGGAGTTCGACCATAAGCAGCGAGAGAGAGAGAGAGAGCCGCAGCCTCGCGTCCACCGCGCACCGGGGCGAAAGGCCGAGTCAGTTCCGCCTTGCTTGTTGGATGGACTTAGTGTGAAGTTGCAGCCAACCATGTGGACAGGCGGTCATCAATTGGCTGGCGCTCGTGCAAGGCTTGCTGCGGCGAGAAGGAGAAGCGTACGGCTTCTGGCAGCGGTTGCCAAGTGCGCGGCGAAGCAAGGCAGACAGTGTGAGTCAACAGCGGCAGGCTCCCACAGTACCCCCCCAGCAAGACCGAAGGCGGCGGTAGTGGACGCCGAAGGCAGGATCGAAGCCAACTGTAGAGAAAGGAAAGGAAACAAACGAGGGGACATTAGTAAAAGATGAAGAAGTATGTACGTACCAACGGTAGAGTTTGAAGAGTTGGTGTTGCTGGCTTATGAGGGCCAGGTTGTTGGGACGGTTGTGACGCGCATGAGTTTCCGTGCTGTCATGCGTGAGTCGTTTAGGAAATTGAGCATCTCGACTACGTGTGAGAGCGATATGTTGGCTGTGTTGAACTTCGATGGCAAATCCGTATGCCATGTCAGTGTGGGTTGCGTTGAGTTGAGGGAGGCAGGGTGGAGAGATACCGTTGGCAATAGAAGGAGCAGAGTTGCGAAAGGAGTTGAGGAAATTGGCACTTAAAGCAAGAACACCTCTTCGGGATGAGGAAGGAACCAAAGCCTGGGTAGACGGGCTGTGAGCAATCGAGCATCTCCCTCTAGCTTCGCGAGAGGGTATCGGTGATGAAGTTCTCCATTTGGCGGTCACAGGGATGACACAGGAAAAAAATCAGTTGAAGTTGAGGGAGTTTGGACTTTGATTGAGCTCAACCAGATCAGAAGTTGAAAGTTCATATCACGTCGGGGTCACCATTATCGCAAGGGAGTTGTTGAAGCTAAGCCGGTTAAACCTTAATTACTGCGATTTTCCAGGCCCGGTTCTTTGGAAGAAGATTGAAGTCGTAGAAGCCAAGGTAGAAGGAGATTCTATTCTGTACAGAATAAATAGCAGGATATGACAGAAGGGTTGACTCAGCCTGGCGTGGAGTTCAACCGTGAGAGCCATGTGGGAGAGCAGCGGCTCGCGTCCGCCGCGAAAGGCCGAGTGAGTGCGCCTTGCTTGTTGTGCGGCTTAGTGTGACGGCACAGCCGACCAGATGGATTGGCAGTCATCGATTGGCTGGCGCTTGTGCAAGGCTTGCTGCGGCGAGAAGGGGGAGCGTACGGCTTCTGGCAGCGGTTGCCGTGTGCGCGCCGAACAAAGGCATACAGCGTGAGTCAACCGCGGCAGGCTCCCACAGGTTAACGCTAATCATAATCAAACACCAGATGTACTGATAATGGAATAAGCTGGGAGGAGGTTTTGCTTTATCTGCACAAAATGGTATACTGACGATTGCATAAGTCACGGACTGGCCTGTCAACAGGTGAGCTTATAAATGAGTTTACTTATGAGATGCTTATATGTGCCTATCGATGAAATCAGTTTCGAGCAGGTGGTTATCAAGCGTCAAGTTAGTTAAATTATGTACCTACTGATTCGGGGACTTTGGGAAAGATTATGGAGCCTTCGCAGTTCTAATACTGTAAAGGAACTTTGGAAACGACAGCAAGCATCCCCGTGCCGCCACGAGACGATGACACCTTGCGTCCTCCTGCCTCCCAACAAAACGCGAGAAAAGGACGACAGGGCGACATGAACTAATTGTCGGACCTCTTCCCCCTTTTCCCCTCTCTGTTCCCTAATTATGACTAGAATCTGATCCCCTAACACATCTTCCCCCCCCGCCTAATTACTTCTGATAGGTTGCTTAAACTTTTGTTAACTCTAGCCTCTCTTGTATTATTGTATTTGCCTGATGATTAATTAATCAAAAACAGGCTTACACCTAAACTGACTTCCTAAATGCTGCCATAATCGCTGAACGTAAATACACCAAGGATCCCTCGGTGTTCAAGGTACTTAATGAGTACCTGCGTTTATACACCCGTCTTGCCGAAGCGAATGTGGTTTCTGATTTCGCCACAAACTTCACAGTTAAATTTGAATATCCTCACGAACACTAGAGGTCTCTTCGTAGTAATCGGACGATAATCTCGAACAGAACGTTAAAGGGATATGCGGAGAACCGACTCGAGGCTGTCAATGATTTAAATCAAAATAAACATAAATGCTAGGCAGTTGTAGACGAATAAAACGATGAAGAACGAATGCACTTCAGCAGATACGTTCAGACTATCGAATAAAAAACGTATAGAAGTGAACCGGACAAAGCTCCTCCACAGTATCGATCTGGCGAAGGCTCAGTCATCTTTCCAAACTATGGCCATAAGTTAACTAACTTGATGTTCGAAAAAAGCCTGCTCGAAGTGCTATCATTGCGCCATACATTTTGGTTTCCTAATAAAAAAAACAGTTTGCTTGAACTGAAAAATCGCAAAAATTGAGAAACAGTAGAGCACCTTCATTCTCGTGAAACCGTGATGGAATCTCCACTTTAAGCGGAAACTGCTGATTAACGGTCAGCCTTGATATGACGTTTATTATTGAAGCACACTTAAAGGGTGCTCGAAAGCTGGTCGTCCACTGGCACACTAAACAGCGCCACCTACCAAGCCATCCGCGCATGGCTCACGCCCTCACAGAACGGAACGCTAAGGCGGGAAAGTGATGACGAACAAAACCGACAGCGGGTAGCCGCGAGGGGAGGTGGCAGCGAGCGCGAGTCACATGACTAGCGTGGCTTGCGTTCTCACGAAGGCACCCGCGAGACCGCGAGCGCTCCGATCGAGGAGGAGGCAGAGGAACACACTGACGCAGCGCCAATGACAATGGAGAGGATCGCGCCAATTAATAGACAACGGGCAAACGAACACAGATGCATCGGACATGGGTATAACACAAGGCTCGCGGGGAGGCGCATTAATTCAAGACCGGTGGAAGAGTGAGCATCACGCTCTGAAGATGAGAACGAGCATGTTTTCGAAAAGTCAGCATAAATACAATTTGGTCCCAGCACTTTTCCCCTCTTTTTATTCCTCTTCCGAGTATGATGAACACGATATGATATTTGGACCCCGAAAATTTGCGCATATTTAATCTATGTATATAGCGCTTACTCATTTTTTGTTTGCATGGCCTGAGCGATTGCCTCCAAAAGATCTAATGACTAACCGCCGTGCCCAATAGGTGCCCAAATTCCTGAATACTGTTTCACGATGGAGGCAGATAAAAAGACCATCGTTCAAGGAAAGGATCTATTCCGAGCGCTTGTATGCATTAAAGCTGTTTTTCAGTCATGGTTATCTAAGTCAATAAATCTGAAAACACTTGATTAATTTATCCAAATATAAAAGAACGGTACGCTTCGATTCTCCGCGGGACGGGTCAATTTTCACTTGAAGTCCGATCTACTTGAGACATCAGGTCCAAAGCAGTCCTCCAAGTTTTAAAATCCTTGCTATCAAACAAAAAAGAACCCATCAATATGTTTATTGAACAGATTTGATCTATTAAGTTAGTTTGGCAGATTCGCTTAATTTGAGTTGACCAAAGTGTGAAAAAGTCGAGGCGTTTGGCGGGATTTGAACCCGCGCATCAGAGAAAGTCTTTGCCGGAGGCTAATTATCTACCGCTAAGCTACAACCACCCGCTTCACGCCATGAGGTTAATCACACTTGGATCGATATTACGCGCTCAACTTTTTGCTCATAATGAATCCACCAATACGGGAGCAAGTTGACTGTCCAAGCAGGATTTCCTAAGCAATCATCTAGAATCCACCAGAATGACTACTAGGCTGACTTAATTATTAAGTTGGTTTGGCAGATTTGCTTAATTTGAGTTGACCAAAAATTTTAGCACACACCTATAGTGCAGGCGACAGTGTAAAATATCCACTTTGGCAAAGTAGGATACAACGAACGCGGGCAAACCTTTCGTGAAAAACATTTGCGCGCCTTTTTTGCGTAAATCACGTGCCAACAGGAAGCACATTTTTACCCTACGTACGTGAATAGGGCATAGCGCTTTTTCAAACGCTCTTAATTTGTGGGGCTTTTTGTTGTAAACATCTAAATCGCTGTGTTTATTGGACTGCAACCGATCTTACCCTAGTTTAGTACGTATGCGCGTGCAAAACGCGTGCTCGAACGGAGGCGTTTGTGCTATTTTCTCTGATAACGGCCTCCAAGACGTCAGGTAAATTAAATTCCTGCACCAGGGCGTCACATCTGCTTTTTCTCAATAGGCTTGAAGTAACCGTCTCTAGTATAACTTTGGTGTAGTGATAAACCAAGATTTTCTCAATGCCTCTCAAGTTACAGTTTGAACATCGCGCATCAGGATGCTCAACATAACGGACGCCAGGATGGTAAATTGCGCATGAGCTTATTTATAAGTGCATGCGACTTGTGGCGCATCTATCACACCTTCCTGAGCCGTTAGTACGCATCTCATTCACGCAATCTAAGTAGGCTTTCTTTCGGATTCTTTTTTTTTCATACGTCTGAGCGGTCAGGCACCTAGGATAGGCAGCGAAGGAAATCAGTAGAAGTAAGTGAAAAGTTGAAAAAATTTAATTGAATTTATTTTCCGCGGCCGCTGGGAGTAAATTGTTCTGCATGTAAATTGAAGGTGTGCGCGGCGCTTCGCGCAAAGGAATATACTAATCTAACTCCAGAACCGTTAGTTGGACCTCAGGTAAGTTGAAGCAGACGACCTCCTAACCACCACTTCTATTTTTTTAAGAATTTCAAAGAATCTGCATCTTTATAATTAGGTTTTTCTGCAAGACATTAAACGATAATGCAGATTAGGAAAACCTAAAGATATAAATCACCACGTTTCAAAATAAATACAAAATGCATATATTAGTTGTTAAATTTAATTCTGCTGCCTATCCTAATCTAATTCTCCACCCATAAAACCCCTATAATTATCGTTTCCATGGGAAAAAGTGCTGGGATTAGGTGTAGATGAGGTGCAATAAATAAACTACTGTTTTCTACTAAAATGTTCACCCTATTTTAGAAAATTCGAGGAACAACCAGGGGCTAAAAGGGACCTGGCTGATCGCTAGTCTGTTCTCTTTTCATCTCGAATGCGTGAAGGTACGTTAGATGTCAGAATAAGAAGGCAAAGGAGACAACCTTTCTCTCCAAAATGAGAAGAGTGCTGCTATAATCAGAGTGTACCTATCGCGGCCGCTCGGGCCGGCTCAAAACAGATATCCTCCGAGTGTATCGCAGGGTGCGCGCAGGTTAGTGGCACTCTCTGATAGTACCGACTACAAACAAGTCACAGAACAGTCAAACAAGAGGATGTATTTTCTTGAGAGGTAAGCGCACATCACAAAGGGTAATTGGTACGAACTTGAATTGCATTTAAAAGATAAACGGAGAGGGCAGCTATAAACGGCTTATTCATCTCTTTTTCGAATAACTCTGCCTTGCAACAAGTTATGATGCCGAAGCAAACTGTGCGCATATCGGAGCGGGTTAGGGAGGTTAAACCCTGGTAACTGCGATCGTCAGGCCCGGTTACTTAGGAGAAGAGAGGTCATGGGAAAGCCAGGGTGGGAGGAACAGTATATTCTGTACAAAAGGAGTGGAGAAAAGGCAGTTAGAAATGGACTATCAGACAGCCACACAACAAAAAGTCAGTGGACGGCGTCTGAAGTTATGTCTGCTCGGCAGTCGTCACATGAGGTCCTGTGTGAGTTGGCCTATGATTGGCTCTTTCGGAGGCCGGGATCAGTAAGCATTCACAAGTACGCTTCGTGCGGAGCTAGTAACTACACGTACACATGCTGTACACAGAAGAGGTCAAGCCTACGGTCAAGGTACCGTAAAGCTTGGATTCTAATTCCCTGCCTTTTGTCTGGTTAAACGGAATGACTGAATGGTGTCTAGAAGGAAAGCGCATGCGAAGTTGTGGGAGCCTACGTCGCTGACTCATGTCGGCTTTGTTGCCAAGCCGCGCGGGTTCAGTGTCTACGCGCGCCGGTTAACTCCTACGCACTGTGTCTGCCTTTGTTTGCCGCGCACTAGGCAACTCTCGCGCGAGACACGGACTTCTTCACTTATGTCTCTCCTTGGCGTTCACCAATCACCATCAAGGCCACCAGACAGACAAACGTCTTCGGCGATTGACGTTGGAGTTTCTCGGCCTTCCGCCTCGGCTCGAGACGTAAGCGACACTGCAGCGCTCACTTACGGTCCTGATGGTCAAACTCAACGCCAGGCCGTGTCGACCACCTTTCTACTATCTATTCTCCTACTTGTTCTGTACAGAATATAGCCTTCTCCTACTCTGGTTCCCCAAGACTTCTCTATGATCTCCTAAGGAACCGGGCCTGGAAGATCGCAGCCGTTAGGGTTAAACATTAGTAGACTTAACAAGTCCTTGGTGATAAAGGCAGTTCACCTATCGCACGTGAAGACATTCACAACAGAGGGAGCACCGCACCGGTGGATTGCACGTGAGTTAGTGACTGCCGACTCGCGCCGCACCCAATTCACTCGCTCTTTCCTCGTTCCGATGACAAGACGATGTCAGAACAACCTTAGGCGAACTTGGTCGCAGCAGCTGATGAATCGAAACAACCCTACATAACCTAGTCACCGCATAATGGGCTAGAGTTGTGTGTACACCCACGCACAGAAATTCTGCTCTCCCTTCATCCAAATTTTTCCTACTACAGCCCTAGACCCACTTTCAAAAAAGCCTAAGACATGCAAGACATGCACGTCCTACGATGACCCAGGCTAACTCCGGTAGCTCGCCTACTAAATAAAGTCCAAAGTGCGTTTTATCAGCTATCTGGGACGTCTGAGCAGCTCTATTTATAGAGAACTCTGCACTTGCAAAGCGTAACTGAAATAGTGGCGCCTTTAAATGTCGGGATCCGTCGTCTGCACACGGATCGCAAATTTACATCGCAAGTATAGTCAAGTCAAGTCAAATTTATTAAAGGAAATATAGGCAAACGCCTTTGAACTCCCGCTTGGTAAATAGGATTTAAGAAATGCATCAGCACCGCCAAACATTCCAA
Organism: Ligula intestinalis; assembly: GCA_036362985.1. Taxonomy (NCBI): domain Eukaryota; kingdom Metazoa; phylum Platyhelminthes; class Cestoda; order Diphyllobothriidea; family Diphyllobothriidae; genus Ligula; species Ligula intestinalis. The sequence continues at coordinate 8,398,047 of JAYGXS010000004.1, read as the reverse complement.
AGAAGTCGTTGAAATAATTGGAGACGACTACTCGCTTGTTTCCAGTAATACACTCACACTCAGTTCACACGAGCCAGCAGTGTAACTGAGCAAAAAGAGCAGACAGTAAAACAACTCCTAAGGCTGGCTCATAATTCAAAATGGAGTGTCATTTGTGGTTTTCGGGAGAAAAACTGTCGCTCGGAGGGGAAAAGTATGTGAATGTGAATGATAGGAGCATGATGCTTCTGTGAATGTTGGCGGCAGCCATGGCGTCCATGGCGAGTAATATCGACATACGAAGGACCATGCGAGCAGGAGACCTCGGAGTCATGAGAACGCCCCGAAGGACCGGAGATGCGTCCATGATACGCCTATGCTGTGAGAGCAGAGGAGCCCGCCACGTCGTCAGCAGTCGGTCGATACGAGAAAGGGCGTGACAGGACCAAAGGCGCGGTAGATGCGACCTCAGACGCGATCAGCGCAGTTCGCTTATTGAGCAGACGTCATAGCTAGATAATGACTTAAACTCAGTTGGTTAAATACTTATAATAATACTGCTTACAAATTACTATTAGTATATGTTTATAGCATTTCAGTCTTTGGATCCAGAAACTCAATTTCTGCGGTTTTCTTTAAAGCGTTCTACGCGGTTAAAACCGTCAAGTTTTGTTTTAAATACGTAAACGGATGAAAAAATGACAAACTCGCGGTTGAACTTACCATAAAAACCAAACTATGTCCCCATTTGCTCCACTTTACTCCCAAGACTGCGAGAAGGAGTGTCCACCCACTGGCAGCCTAGAATTTTCGTCCACTTTTCGGAAATCCGGGGGCAAATATAGACCTCGATGATCGCTCAAGCACTGGCAACCTGCAAAATGGACGGCGCTGCTCTCCGTGAGACCAGATTCTCTCAAAAAGGTCAGAAAGCGGAGCCGAGTGCTGGCTGCAACCTCTTCTGGAGCGGCAGTCCAAATACAGAGCGAAACTGTGGTGATTCATGCCCTGTGGACGTTCACGCGGGCACTCACCTCACCGCTGCCAACGAGCGCACATGCACTGTCCGCCTACGCCTATGCACCTACCATCCGGTCAATCACCTTTCAAGGCCGACTCACTCAAAGGCAGTCCCCTGTTGCGGCTGGGCTGACTGCCGGCAGGCCCGCATAGCGGATGGACGTTCGGTCCACAGTCAACTACTCTCTGTCTCTTCTCCACCTCATCTGCACAGAATAAACAGTTCCTTCCTCTCTGGCGTCACCACTTTTTCGCTTGCCGTTAGGAATTGGGCCTAAAGATCGTAGTTGCTAGGGTATAACTTACTTAAACCCGGTCGATAAAAGGACGTGGGAATGACATCGTGCCGCAAATCTCCCTCGCTGTCGTCAACGACCGATGGATAACACTGCGCCGGCCTATTCGGTGTGCCAATCTCGCCACCATTATCAGCGTCCACGACGCTCCCCTCCCAATCACGATCTTCGATGAAGCGAAAAACGAATTCGGCGGTAACGGCATCCTTCTTCTGAAGACCAGCGCGGAACATGATCTCTTCCACCACCTTAAAATTCCATCAAGGGTATCTATAGGAGTTAAGGCTAAGACGGTTAACCCTAACAGCTACAATCATTCAGACCCTGGTTCCTTAGGAGATTGGAGAGAAGACGGTGGAAAGACGAGAGTAGACGGAACATTATATTGTTTACAGAGAGAAAGGGGAAAGTCGCCAATTGGTCTTACAAGGCGTCCGACCGTGGGGCTGGCGTCGTCACGACCGCCTTGCGCGAGGCGCAATTCCAAGTGAGGTTTAAGAGACGTTTGGTCAGGAGACAGCGAGAAAGAGAGCTGGTCCATTGGCTAGGTCAGCCTGTGATTGGTTGGACACCGTGCGGGTGGACAGTTTGTGGGCGGATAGCGTTTGGCTCGACACCGTTGATGGACATTGTGGGTAGCCTGTGTCTCGCAGCAGTCACAACGATCTTGAGGTCCAGACAGATTAAGATCACGAAAGGAAATCCAGACAACGAGCAGGCAATGACCCTCTACCTATCCACGGCTCCCGTATGCATACTCCTGCATCACTGCTCAGCTCCAAAGGAACAGCAGAAATCACAAATCCTGAAGCGTTGGGCGGAAAAAATCGAAAGTTCCCTCAACAAATTCTGGACCGTATTCCTCATATGACAACAACCGTTTAACCGGACCTCCCACATTAGTTACCAAAAGCCATACGGTCCCCAGCGAGAAAACACCGGGATCCGACGCCATCCAAGCCGAAGACTTCAAGTGCGACCGCTAAAGGCCGATGGAGAACCTTAAAACAACAAGGACAAGCTTCTCGAGATTTACAGGACGTGACCTTCGGCCAGCTCTAAAAGTGGAAAGGGAATCAAAAACTCTGCTCAACTTCAAACAGAGCACCTTTGCTTGCATCCTTAAGAATAGTGATCTAGAACAGAGACTGCTCCTGGAAAATGAATGTGGCTTCCGAGGACACCGCCTAACAACCGACATGATCTTCGTCGCTCAAGAGAAGTATCAGGAGATACGGACACACCTCTAAATTACCAATACGAATTTGACAAAAGCCTTCCATAAAGTACAGCGAAAAGGATGGCAAAAAATAATTTCCTGAGCGATTCGCACCACTTATGCATCAGCTACACGTTAGCATGACGACGCGTGTTACTGAAAATGGGGCAGTTGTAGAACCATTCGCTGTGGCCCACGAAGTTCAGTAGAGGACTGCGCACTCAACAACATGATGGTAAAGAAAAGGCACATGCATGTCACCGCCCCGGCGCCCACCTTGTCCCGATGCATGGACTGATATGCCTCACTTACGTAACACCTCTTAGCACCGGTCCCGTATTACACATTCCTGGGGTTTTCTCTCATTGTGGTGTTACCTCTTATGAATAGCCCTCATAAAGGCCTAGGAGTAAGACATTCCGAAGAGTGCCTGACTGGCGGACAGTGAGTCAGGCGGGAGTGACTGCGAGAACGTGGTAGATGCAGCGCAACTTATCCCATCACCATAAATTAAGTCACGCGCAAGTCACCATCCCTGCGGCCAACCTACCACGATGCACAGGCTGCAC
>JAYGXS010000004.1:8332543-8376957 GCA_036362985.1 Ligula intestinalis | reverse complement strand
GTGCAGCCTGTGCATCGTGGTAGGTTGGCCGCAGGGATGGTGACTTGTGGGTGACTCAATTTATAGTGATAAGAGAAGTCGTGCTGCATCTACCGCGTTCTCGCCGTCACCCCCTCCCGCCTGACTCACTGTTCGCCAGTCAGGCGCTCCATGGGATAAATTGACGTTGTAACTTACCATACTAACAGCCTAGGTACTTGCTAGAAGGCCCAGACACGTGTTTCGTCGGTATTCTGCCGCTGCTCGACACAGCTGCGAGGGCTCCGGCTCACCAGTGTGTCGCCCAGCTTTCCCTATTTGCTTTCTGGTTGACATACCGGTTTTGAAAGTTCAGCTTTTTAATCTCCAGAGATATTATGTCTGATGGCAGCATGTGTATTTCACAGGGGTTGACGGGTTTCAACACGAATATATACAGACAATTTCAGTCTACGCCTATAGAACTTAAATATACTGATATATACCGCGATCAGAAATTAATTTCTCTGGAGATTAAAAAGCTGAACTCTATAGGATATTTAACGCCTAGGACTTTATGAGGACTGTTCATAGGAGGTAACACACAATGACAGAAAACCCCAGGAATGCGTAATACGGGACCGGTGCTAAGAGGTGTTACGTAAGTGAGGCATATCAGTCCATGCATCGGGACAAGGTGAGCACCAGGACGGTGACATGCATATGCCTTTTCTTTTTCATCATGTTGTTAAGTGCGCAGTCCTCTACTGAACTTCGTGGGCCACAGCGAATGGTTCGGCTACTGCCCCGTTGTCAGTAACACGCGTCATCAGGCAGTCGTGGAGCTGATGTAGTACTAGTGTGAATCGTTCAGGAGAACCGAATTTCCGCATTTCATTTCGCAATCAATTGTGCTGTAATGTGTGGAGAAGTTTCGTCAAATCCGTAGAGGTAGTCTAGAGTTGTGTCCACATCTCCATATCTTTCTCTTGAGCGACGAGGATCATGTCGGTTGTTCGGCGGTGTCCTCGAAAGCCACATTTGCTTCCCTGGTGTAGTCTCTGTTCTAGATTGCTATTCTTAAGCCTCGAAAGAATGTAACCAAATGCCCTTCCCCGCTGGGTTGAGCATCAGTGAGTTGTTGGTTCCCTTTCCGGTTATAGAGCTGGACAATGATCGCGTCCTTTAAATCAACATAAGCTTGTCCTTGTTGTTTTAAGGATCTTCGTCAGCTGTTAGCGTCGGAAACCGGTGTTTTCCCGCTGGGGACCGTAGGGCTTTTGCTAAAGAAGGAGGGAGGTCCACTTCATCAGTTGTTGCCATATGAGGAAGTCGGAGTTTTTGAGGGTACTTCCGACTTGTTCGGTCCAACGCCTCAGGATTTGTGAGTTCTCGGCTAGAAATGCAGTTCCATTGGAGTTGCGCAGCGGTGCGGTACTACGGATGCAGGAATCGTCGATACCCTTGCTGTAATTTTAAAAAGGTGATGGGAGAGTTCATGCTACGCGTAGGTTCATAGAAGAAGGATGCCGTTGCCGCAGAATTCGTCTTCGCTTCATCGGAGATCGTCATTGGGAGAAAGGTGTCGTAGACTATGATGATAGTGGAAAAGTTAAATCGCCGAATAAGCAGCCGCAGTGTCCTCCATCGGTCGAAGATGATAGTCAGGAACATTCGCGCCAGGGTGTCGTTCCCAACTAGTTTTATCGCAGGGGGTTACGTAAGTTAAACCCAAGCAACAGCGATCTTCAGGCTCAGGTCCTTATCGCAAGAGAATAAGGAAGATTATAGGAGTTAAAGCTAAGGCGGTTAACACTAACAGCTACAACCTGCGAGACTCTGGTTCCTTAGGAGATAGGAGAAGTCTTGGGAAGGCAGAGTAGATGGAACAGCATATCGTTTACAGAAGGGATAAGGGGAAGGTTGCCAATAGGTCTTGCACGGCGTCCGACCGTGAGGCCCGTCGGTCAGGGCGGCGTCGCAGGCCGCGACGCGCGAGGCCGGAATCCCAAGTGAGGTCTTAGCAGGAATCAGGCCAGAAGACAGAGACAGAGCGCGTTCATTGGCAAGATCGGCATGTGATTGTTTGGACATCGCGCGGGTGGACAGTTTGTGGGTGAATAGCGCAGGGTTCGACACCGTTGATGGACATCGTGGAAGGCCTATGTCTCGCGGCAATAGCAACGACCTTGAGGTCCAGACATATTGAGATTACGAGAGGAAGGCCAGACAACGAGCAGACAACGAGCCACTACAGGACGACAGAGTTTAAGAGAGAGTGTTTTCTGTACAGACGTAGTGGAGAAGAGGCAGGAAGTAGTTGACTGTCGGACCGCCGTCCATGATCTCGACGGTGTCATCCGAAGTGCGGGCCTGCCGGCAGTCATCCCAGTGGTCAAAGAGAGTGCTCTTTGTGTGGCCTTCAAAGGTGATAGGCCAGGCGGCTTTAAGGATCTTCGTCAGCTGTTAGCGGTCGCACTTGGAGACTTCGGCTTGCATGACATCGGATCCCGGTGTTTACTCGCTGGGGACCGTATAGCTTTTGGTAAATAAGGTGGGAGATCCGGTTGATCGGTTGTTGTCATATGAGGAAGACGGTTACGAAGTTGCTGAGTGCACTTCCGACTTGTTCGACCCGACGCTTCAGGATTTGTGATTTATGCTGTTCCGTTGGAGCTGAGCAGCGATGCAGTAGAATACATACAGGAGCCGTAGATACCCTAGCTGGAGTTTTAAGGTGGTGGAAGAGATCATGTTCCGCGATGGTCTTAAAAAGAAGGATGCCGTTACCACCGAATTCGTTTTTTGCTTCATCGAAGCTCGTGATTGGGAGGGGAGCGTCGTGGACGCTTATGATGGTGGCGAGGTTTGCACGCCGAATAGGCCGGCGCAGCGTTATCCATCGGTCGTTTATGACAGCGAGGGACATTTGCGGCATGATGTCATTCCCACGTCGTTTTATCGACGGGGTTTAAGTAATTTTTACCCTAGCTACTACGATCTTTAGGCCCAATTCCTCACAGCAAGCGAAAAGGGACGACGCCAGAGTGGAAGGAACTGTTTATTCTGTGCAGATGAGTTGGAGAAAAGACAGGAATTAGTCGGCTGCGGAAAGCACGTCCATCCACTAAGCGGGCCTGCCGGCAATCAGCCCAACGACAAAAGGGGACTGTCTTTGTGCGAGTCGGCCTTGAAAGGTGATTGGCCGGATGGTAGGTGCATAGACATAGGCAAACAGTGCATGTAAGATCGTTGGCAGCGGTGAGGTGGGTGCGCGCGTAACCAGCACTGCACGTTCCCGCGTGAACGTCCACAGGGCGTGAGTCCCCACAGTTTCGCTCTGTATTTGTACTGGCACTCGGCTCTGCCTGCTGGCCCTGTTCAAAGAATCCGGTCTCGCAGAGAGCAGCGCCGTCCATTTTGCAGGTTGCCAGTACTTGAGCGATCATCTAGGTGCCTTTTGCGCCCGGATTTCCGAAAAGAGGACGAAAATTCTAGGCTGCAAGCGGGTGGACAGTCCTTCTCGCAGTCTTGGGAGTAAAGCGGAGCAAATGAGGACATGAATTGTTTTTTTATTGTTATTTTGACTGTGAGATGTAAATTTGCGAGCCATGACCAGTGTGCAGATGACTCATCTCTATTCCACCTACGTCCCTGTAAGTGTGGCGATCAGGTATGCGTGACTTTTTGTATTTACTGCATCCGAGCTTGCCTCCGGCTTTCTTGAAAACGTCTCCCCATCGGAGGGGGGAGGTAGATCATGTGTGACACGTGCAGATTTGCTGAATACCTCTGTCAGCCACTGGTGTTAAATCTTCAAATCAGATGACTGACCGGTCTGGCAAGTGTGAAAAAAGGATGCCAAAAGAAGAACCATAGTTAAATTGCGTGAGTGACCAAGGGCTCAAGTCGGTGAGATGGAGCGAGTGTCATCGATGCGGCACAAGTCGCCTGCACCTCTAAGCCAACTCACGCGCAATGCACCCATAAGGCATCCGCGATGGTGATGCTTGCGATTTTTGAACTGTAAATTGAGAGGCGTTGAGGAAATCTAAGTTTTTCAGTAGACAGGGTTTTCCCCAGATAGCAAACAATTCAGCCTTTTTTAACACGCCTGAACTGAGGAAGGACCGGTTGCAGCCCAGTAAACACTGTGATCTGGGTGTTTGCAAAAAACCACAAAGTAACTGTGGTTAAAAAGCGGGCTACGCCCTATTCACGCGCGTAGGGTAAAAAACTGCTTCCTATTGGCACGTAATTCACACAAATAAGGTGCACAAGTGTTTTACACAAAAGGTCCGCCACAGATTTTGAAGGGCGTTTTTTACCCCAATTGCTTTAGTCTTCGTTTTGTTTTCAGCTCTCCGTATCCCCTGTGCTCTGTTATGGCAAAACTGATATTTAACATAGTTGCCCGAACTATAGGGATGTGTGAGTGGAGCCTGAAATTTCGTTTTCTGCTAAAACAGACTGAATCGTTTTGAGCAACACAGTGATACGTTCTTTTTCAGATGCGCACAAGTATTTTTTTTAAAGTTGTGGCGTTGGTTAGGAAACAGTCCAAGCTTTCAGTGTAATGTAGTCCGATTTATAAAAATCGACGCATAATGTTCGTTCATCTCTGTACAAATCGCCCAAATCATTTCATCTTTCAGGTTTCATCCGAAATTTGGTTATTTTTACGCTTCACTAGCTAGTTTTTAATGTGCACGGAAGTGGTCAGAATAGTTCCGTTCCTTGCACGATAGTCTCTTGATTTACTTCTAGCCAGGAATAGCATTGAGGTAGTTTGGCATGACAGTTATTCAGTATATGTTTTGGACTTAATCGCTCCCATGTGACACAGATATACTAAGGGCTGTAAGGGTAAATAAGATTAAACACAAACAACTACGATCTTTCAGGCTCGGATCTTTAGGAGGAGAGAAGGCCAGATAGGAAGGAAAAGTGTATTCTGTACAGAAGGATAGCTACTTCGTCTGGCCGTGAGGGCCGTGTGAGAGTTTGGGGTCATCACAACAGTCAAGGACGCTGCCTGCATCCACTTCCATGGGAGCGAATTCCTGTGTGTTCGTCAGCGCGGGAATTGTTGCAAAGGCTCAGAACGGGCTTTGTGTGAGTCAGCCTCAGAACGATGATTGGTCCGACCAGTCTGGAGTACGTCTGTGCGTCCCAGTCGCGCAGGGGCACAGTTTGCGCGTTGCATGCGGACATGGGCCACTGAGCTGGATTGAATGCGGCCAAGATTGCTATTACGCGACCTCGTCTGTGGCGTCTCGCGTTAGGAGAAGCTAGGGAAAGAGTAGCTTATGTAGCCCCAGTCATTAATCCTACAACCTGCATGTTTTTCTAAGAAAACGGTGGTTATCGGGTTTTATGGGCTGGAAATTAGGACACGCAGTTGAATATACTTAAATAAATATTAAATGCATTTTATTTTACTGTATTTAGAAGTGTTGTTGAGTTATTTCTGTAGATTTTCGTAATCTGTATTATAATTTAATGTATGGGGGAAAACTCGATTATCAAATTGCAGGTTTCTTGAATCTCCCGAAAAATTGAAGTGGTGGTTAGGACTTTGTGGTGGTCCCTGACTATTTATGACCGTTAACATTCTCGCACCCATTTTCCTGGGTTGTCCCTGCACTTTAAATGCACTGACAACAGCACTGGAATTTTATCCCCGAGGATTGTAACGATCCCAGGAAACTGAATGGGTTTGTTCGACTGACGTGGGACTGGTTTACGCGCGAACCTGGAATGAAGATGTGAAGCTCGTGAAGGAGTGAAAATGACCGGTGCCCCTTCCTTTCAACTGCCGACCCTTGCCGCAGTCCCAGAATTAGATCTTTAATGCGTTCGCTACAGGCTCTCCTGTTTCCAACTGGCTCTCATCGCGCCTCCACACAACTGGCTGAAACAATGCTCATCCAACGACTCCGGCTTCCAAACCTCTACCTGCAGGTGCAACGTGCTCTGGGCTCCCCACCGGTTATATAGCTTGCTTGACAGTAACGCTCTCCATACAGACGCCATAACTTATCCTTATGTACACCTCTTTTCCCCTAGATATTCTCCCCTTATTGCTCTTAGTACATGCTTAAGCTTCTTCACAGACTTACCGTCTTCTATCGTATGTATGCGTTGTGACGACTTTGACAGTTCCGTTCAGACCTGCCTTAGACCGTACTTACCACCGGCATTCGGCGTTACGCAGTGTATACCAGCTATCCTACAACCGTTACCAATAGGAGCATTACAGGATACCGTTATTCAGAATGTGCCCATTTTCCTCAATATTTCACATATCGCCACACTTGTCTTATTCTGCCTTCTCGTACTATTGATTTTTGGTTTTGGTTATAGTTTGAGGAGTAGCGAACACTTTTCTCCGATAGTGCGTTAGTTTCCTAACCACATTGGTGACTTTTCCAAAGTAGCCCCCTATTATTTTTAACCCTCTGATACATTTTTACCTTTTGGGCTCTCAACTATTTTTTTGGCTCCCATCATGACCAAACAAAGTGTCTTCACCCGAATTCTGTGAAACCGCGCCGGAACTTTATTTTATTCGCATCGAGGCCACCTTTCACTCTGCCAAGACCACAGTCGAGACCGGCAAGTACTATAAGTTGATTGAGGCCCTTCCTCCCATGATTTTAGCTCAGGTACAAACTTTATTGAGCAAAGAGGACAAGCCATACTATATACTGAAGTCCGAACTCTTACGCTTTACTTCCGTCTCCGATCGCCAGCGTTATCACGCTTTGCTGAAGGAGGAGTTACTTGGTGACCGTAAGCCATCCGAGATCCGTTGTCGAATGCGGTCACTTCTTGGTGCGTTGACTATCGATGAGAAGCTTTTCCGTGAAATGTTTTTGGAGCACCTGCCCGTTTCTATCCAAACAATTCTTGCTGCTGGCTCGGATGCTAAGGACAAATTGCCAAAATGGCCGATAAAATGATGGGAGTGGAGCGTTTCTCCACCGTCACTGTGGCTCAGGTTTTACAGCCTGTAACCACCCCCACTCTGAGCTGTCTGACTTCAACGCACGCATGGATCAAATGGCCGCAACCATAGCCTCTATGCAGTTACATGATCCACCTGGTCCATCCCAACGTTCTGGCAGTCCTAATCAGTCTTGTCCTACCTGTCGCAAACGGGGTCGTTCCCTCTCTCGTTCAAGAGCGCGTGGTTGGTGTGGGTTCCATGTCAGCTATGGCGCTAGGGCAAGGGACTGCATCTCGGCTTGTTACTTCCAGTCCTCATCGGGAAACTCCCCGGCCGGAGAGTAAATAAGGCCGCACTTTCTGGCAAATCCACCGGTCGCACCTTTTACGTTTGTGATGTCCTGAGTGGCAGACGTTTTTTGTTGATACCTGCGCGGAACTGAGCGTTCTACCACCATCAGCAGTCGACCGACGTTGTTCTTATCCTGATGTTTTCCTCCAGGCGACCAATTCCTCCCCTAGTACTACCTTCGGGTTTCGCTCTCTCTCCCTTGCCCTCGGACTCGGGCGACTTTTTCCTTGGATATTCATAGTCGCTGATATTCCGATCGCTATCCTTGGGTCAGACTTGTTAGCTGCTTTCGACCTTCTAGTAGACTGCAGGCAACTTCGCCTCCATGATCGTCTTACTTCTCTGTCAGTTAAAGGTTTTCCCCCATCGTCAGATTCCAATCGTCTGTCGGTGCTCATTCCAAACCCGGATAGCCCTTTTCATCAACTTTTTGAACGTTTTCCCAGTCTTACTCGACCCACTTTTACTGTTTCCACAGCACCACACGATGTCGTGCATCACATCCGGACGACTGGCCCTCCTGTCTTCTCTCGCCCACGCCATCTCGCGCCTGCACGACTTACCACTGCCATGGCCGGGTTCGAGCACATGCTCCAGATAAGCATCATTCGCCAATCTGACAGCCCTTGGGCTTCCCCGCTTCATATGGTTCCAAAGGGTGACACTGGTGACTGGCGTCCCTGCGGCGATTATAGGGGTTTAAACAACGTCACTATCCCTGACCGCTACCCAGTTCCGCATCTTCCGGACTTTGCCGGTTCCTTTTTTGGAAAATCCGTGCTTTCAAAGATAGATATGGTCCGGGCCTTCCACCAAATTCCTATTGCTACGGAGGGTATTTCAAACACAGCCGTGACAACCCTCTTTGGCCTCTTTGAGTTCCTGTGTATGCCATTCGGACTTCGCAACGCTTTCCAGACCTTTCAGAGGTTTGTAGACAGAGTGCTTCGTGGCCTCCCTTTTGTCTGCGCCTACATTGATGATGTCTCGGTTGCCAGCTCCACCACTGAAGACCACTTGGATCATCTTGCAACGGTATTTGACCACCTTCAACAATTTGGCGTTGTTCTCAACCCATCCAAGTGTGTCTGCGGTGTTATCTCTCTCTAGAGTTTCTGGGACACCTGGTTGATACCAACGGTATCCATCCTCTACCTTCCAAAGTTGCGGCCATCCGTGATTTCCCGCCTCCTTCTTCCAAGCGTCAACTGAAGCGATTTTTAGGTATGGCGAATTTTTATCGCCGCTTTCTCCCTAACTGCGCTGACACTATTTTGCCACTCAGGAACCTCCTTTCGGGTACCAAAGGTTCGTTGGAGTTATCCGCAGATACCCTCGCTGCTTTTGACAAGGTCGAGGCTGCTCTAGCCAATGCCTTACTTCTGACGCACCCAGTCCCTGATGCTCCCATCTCACTCATGGTTGATGCTTCCAATGTCGCTGTTGCGCGGTTCTCCAGCAGAATATTGCAGGTCAGACACAACCTTTAGGTTTTTTCTCTACAACCTTACAACCTGCCGAATCACGCTACAGCACATTTGGACGGGAGCACCTGGCCGTTTACCTAGCCGTGAAAAATTTCCGGCACTTTCTGGAAGAACGAGACTTCACCGTCTTTTCTGACCACAAGCCCCTCGCCTATGCTTTGACGTCACAATCTGACAAGCTGAATCCCCAAAAGCTTCGCCAATTGGATTATATTTCGCAGTTCACCTCAGATATCCGCCACATCGGTGGGTCACGCAATGAGGTGGCTGACGCACTGTCCAGGCCCTCTATCGCTCATTTGCAACCTACCTCTGGGATTGACCTCGCTGAGATGGCTGCTGAACCACGCCGTGTTAGTTCACCTTTGGATGAGGATGTTTCCGGACTGCAACTCCAGGACTTGCCACTGACTACTGGCAACAACACCATTCTTTGTGACGTTTCTACTAACTCCCACCGCCAAAGAAGCCAGCATGGCAGCTGATTCAGTTATTACGTTCCGCTAATCGTGTTAGTCCCTTAGCTCCAGCGAAAAACAGAATGAAGCGAATCTCATCCTCCATTTAGGGGTATCGATGTGCGACCCCCAACCTTATCTTCGAGGGTACAGTCCTACAACCTGCAGTTGTGGTTCTATATCATCGAAATCTTCATTGATAACTAGTTAATTTGCATCCACGATCTTTCGAAGGATTGACCAAATCCTCGAAGAACCCTGCTTATATTTACTTTTTAAAGTAGCTCATAATGTTTCATGCTTTTGCATGAAAGATCAATGAAGATAATTTTTGTAGTGAAGGCGGACGAATAAACGTTTTTTTTATGTAAAATACTTTACGGTACCCTCACAAGATGCGACACCCGCCCACATCAGAATGGGCGCCAGCACGACGAATTACGCTTGAATTAGGTTATAATGACAGTAAACTTGCGTTGCACATACCACACTCTCTCTTCCCTTACCACTTGGGCCTTTTGTCATGCCCAAGTCATGAAGGCCGGTGGTGGGAGCGGATGGAAACGGCGGTTGTGGCTGGAGCCGCTTTAGTGCTCCATTAGCGCTTGTCACCTTCGGCGTCACGCAGTGCATGAGGTCACGTGATCGCAAGCGTTAACTTGCTTCCGGGACAGTCAATCACACATGCTGCAAAATGCGTGCATCACATGCGCTAGTTTGTTTCCTCGCTCTAGACACACTTACATTGAAGGCCGCCTCACAAAGGACCTCACTGCAATGACTGCCTACGCGCAGACACTTCGGATGCGACCCTCTCGCGGCTAGTCATGCACTGGTCCGGCAGTCAACTTCCTCCTATATATTCGCCACTACTTCTGCGCAGAATCAATTCACCCTCACTGCGATACCGCTCCACTCGGCTCGGATTCCACGGAATGGGGGTTTCAGAAAGGCCCCCATTGCAGCCTGACTCTCAGTCCGTCCCTCGGCCACCCTGTTAGTACGGCACATAAAATGAGTCAGCACTCTTACCGTCTTGGGGTCAGGATGACAACAAAAAATCCCACACGAGAAAGTGCGCAGGCACAAAGGGCCATGCGCGCACGTAACAGTGTCACGACCCTGAGGACCCCACACGATGGCGGCCCGTATAGGCCACTTGGGCATGGACCAATAAGAAGAGAGGTAGGTGACCAGGACATAGAGGACAAGCTGCGCACGGGGACACTCCGAAGTTGAGGTACACGCGCAGAATCTAATATGCTCACAGAGACTGTTGCAGAAAACTCTGCTCTGCTATCCTGTTTGTCTTCTCATCCCAACATACAAGTGGGATACATAGCAAGTGATGAGGCAGTTGAAGGCACAAGACCATAACACACTCGCCACAAACAAGCAGGGCGCTGACTGCGTGGTATGAGCTACGCCATCAGTTGCCAACCTTCCAAACCAGGGATCTTAACAGACCATGATACCTTCACGCGCGTCTGAGTAGCTCATATGTGACCTGTGTGGGAGAGTGTCAGATATCCTGTTTAAAAGGTATTCCTTACATCATTCCAGGAGGAGAAGTAGAGGCGATTTCTGGGACCAAAGTGTATTCTGGCTAACGTTTCAAAACCTCGCTCGCCTCCATCGTCAGAGCGTGGTGTTTGTACTCCCCTTCGCGTCAGATAAATGTGAACGACCATTCGCCTTGCTTAATCCCCTATGTTAATCGATTGCCCCGATCGATTTTCGTGGCCGTTTGAATTGCTCGTGCCCTCACGGGTGTCTTCATAAGCTGTTTCAAGTCGTTGTTTGTGTCCCGTGAGCGTTTCCACCCTCTTTGCTCGCGGTTGCCGGCTGTCGGCCCTGCTTATCTCTCTCCGCCTGACCTAGTGCTCCGTTCTGAGACTCAAAAACGACTTGACACAGCCTAAAAGGACACTCGTGAAGGCGTAAGCAATTAAAACAGCCACGACAATCGGTCGGGGCAATCGATTAACACAGGGGCGAATGGTCGTTCACATTTATCGGATGCGAACAGGAATACAAACACCACGCTCTGACGATGGAGGCGGGCGAGCTTTTGAAATTTCAGCCAGGATACACTTTGGTCCCAGAAATCGCCTCTTCTTCTTCTTCCTCTTCCGGGGATGATTTAAAAAATATTTTATCTGGACCTCGAATTAATTCGCATGTTTTAAAGGTGCCATTGTAGCCTGACTCTTGTACCATCAACCAATTAGCATAGGTGGTTAAAATTAACTTACTTTACCACAAGTGCGTTAGCTTGTCAACTACTCTTGAGACAATACTGTACTTCGTTTTAAGGTCAACCTTTTATTTATTTTTAGAGTTTACTGCACCAGGATAACTTTTATAAGAAATTAGGATACTTCGAGAACATGATTTGCTTTATATTTAGGATAGAAACTCTGGAAATAAGCATTTTATTGACTCCAACCAAACCTTTGCAATTTCTCTTCCTCTGCGGCAAGTTCTGGAACCCAACGTCGCGTAAGCACAAAGTAGTACTGCATTCTTTAAGTCACTTGGCAGAAGCTGAACAAATTTCGTATACGTGAAAGACCAACTCGATGATTAGCTGACGGATTTTTTAAAAATTAGGATGCGCTAGCACCTGCTGTAGGATTATCTCAGGCTAATGCTGGTGGATCTGTCTAAAATGGCCGTTCTAACACCACGATGGCTTAATTCTTGACTAGTCGCTGAGTTGCGAACAAACGCGCGCGTGGCAGGTCCTCATATCCGATACAGAATCGGCTCCTGCGTAATCCGTTCTCCACATAGGATAGATCGAGAAGCACCACCAGCCCTATCAGTCGAAATTATATGAGGCCCATATTACTGATGTTTGGAACCCCTTTTTAGTGATATTCTGATTGGGAATTAAAACCTCGGCTTCTGTACCACCTACAGGTGGCTGGCCACTAACTGGCCATGGTCAGCATGACAACGATGACAAATTTCAGTGTATCCCTATTTGTTTTGGTAACAGTTGTTAGCCGTTGCCTGCCAAGGGTAATAAAACCGATTGTACCCTTTTAATGCTCAACTTTTTATCAAACCGTTATCCAGCTTCACCCTATGAACAGTCGTGCATTCAGGCTAGAGCAATGTGCAACACTAGCGGCCACATCTGCCTGAATAGGTCAAAAGGCAACCTAACAAGCATAGGACAGTGACGCAAGAATACGTGTTTTGCGCGATGATCAAATTATGCAGGATGTGGATGATGAAGCCATTTTTTGTACTTTGTCCGACAATCAAAAGCACCGACAATCAGAAGCTGAGGTATCTGGCCGTCACTGGCTCGTGATTTGTAACGAACCACGAGTAACCATTCCAGACTTCATCCGCGGTCATTGCTAGTTGCCGCTGGATCCATCACGTGTTCTGATAACTCCCACTTCCAGGACGAAGTATAATATGGCGAGTGCTGCATGCAAAGTGCCTAAGTTTGTAAAAGTTTGATTATTCCTGGCATAGTGGCATGAATGAATTTACGAAAACTTAGAGATAATAATGAAGAGCATTAGGCACATTATGTAATCAAAAGAATTAAAAGAGAAACTAAGTGATTGTTAATAAGAATAAAATTTTTGATAATTCCCAGATTCCGGAGACGTAAAAATTCCTATAAATTAGGACAATAAATTTCAATCTTTTCCCAATCTGAAAACACAACGTAACCACTTTCTTGATATAATAAGAATTTTTACTCATTCAACATTTTTTATACATGTTATCATTATTGCATAACTATTTATTTAATATCGTCCTTAAATTCTGGCAGAAATTCTAGCGTTTTCAATGTCTTAATGTGTTCATTCATCAATTGAGATTCCGTTCGGCGTTTACAACACAGCCTTTAACATAAGATAAAAAACAAGAGCATTTATCAAAAAAGAAGGTTTTGGATATTATTTCTTTTGAATATGGCCGTGTGAACCATATTTGGAATTGTCTCAAAACAGCAAACCGCATTGTCGAGCATTAAGAACGGCCGCAATATAAGTCGGATATTATTATTACTAAGAGGAAGAAAAAACTTTGTATAATAGGTTACCTCTTTAAAAAGCGCTTTGATGAGATATTCGGCTGACGAATTTCTGTGTATATTACCTTTTTCCAAGGTAATGTCAAAATGAAAAAGGAGATTTTTAACATTTTTTAAATTTACATGAAGATATATGATTCACTTTAACTGATAATGATAGAACTCACTTTTCTTCTCATCTTAGATTATTTTTCGCCATAGTGGATTACTTCCAGGGTATGTTCTAAGTTTGCGAATGCAAAAAAATACTGGCCTAATGCAAATTACCCTGAGTAAACTTAACTAAAAGGGCGATTTTTCTAGCTAAATGGCTTTTGCAGGATTAAATCGCCTCAGAGGATGAAGATACCATAACCAAGCATATGCCAAGTTACCAATTTAATTTTCGTCATGACTTTTGCATGCAGCCCTCGCCATACTGTAGAATAGAATAGCGCGTTTTCCGCCAAGTTGTTAAATCCAAACTGTGTGCACGACGATCCCGTCTGGCGGAGTAACCTCGATTCCGACCTGTAGTGACCCCATTTCGCATGCACTCACAGCCTTTGGCTTCTCACGATGGGGCGCACATGTGGGCCTACGCCAGTCTGGTTTGGCCAATCATCTCCCTAAGGCTGACCCACACAAAGGCCGCTGTGCATGCGCTCTCACACTTCGGATTCCGGACGCACTCCTGCCCGAGTGTCAATTTCTCCCTATCTACTCTCCGCTGCTTGTGTACAGAATAGACTATTCTTTCACCCTAGCGTCTCATGTCTTCTCCTTCCCATACGGAAGATCGCAGTAGCCAGGGCTTTACCTGTTAACTTAATCCCCTCCCCTACTGTGACATACGCATTGGATGGTCAGCTCAAACCACCTCGCGTTTTTTTGCTTTCTACTTTGTCTCTCTCTCTCTCTCTCTTTACCCCTCCCTATCCCTTCTTCCTTTCCTCCTTCCTCGGACAATCTGATCTACATCTTTTTCATCTTCGACTTGTTTTCCTATTCAGCACTGCGCCCACCCCGCCTCAGAGGAGGCGGTAGTCTGTTGCCGGCGGAGGGGGAGAGAGTGAGGTCGACCGTCAGCGCATTTCTTTCCTCACTGAAAACAATCTGATAGGCTTGAGGCTATCGCACTACGCTAAAAGCCGTGGCTTGGAGGGTTGCCAACTGACGGGATAACTAAGGGGACACAGCACTTTATCCAGTGTGGAATTATTTCCCCGGACTCGCATGTTCGCTTGTATAGTCTAGTGTATTTCTTGTTGTGCAGAGTGGCTTATTGCGGGCTGACGGATAGGCTTAATGGCTTTGTAGCGATCCATTATTTTTAGTCATGCTTTGTTCGGACACCGCGGGGACAGGTCATGTCTGCCGTGACCACCACGCGTTCGCAAGACACCATAGTCAAAGCCCCCGTTCAAGGTTTCTCCCTGTTTGGCATTCTCAAGGTCAGGAGGTTACTTTGGGGGAGTTATTTACGCTCAGTCACTCCCGAACCCGACGATCAACTGTTCAGTTGCAGATTTCCGAACCCGGTGATCTACTTGCCGAACTGCGCCTCTGGACTCCGGCCCATTCATGACTGGACTGCACTTGTCTGGGAGTCACTTGCATGTTACTCATATTTTACTCCTTCTAACCTTATTAAATCATTCACAACGCTGTGGCCTTTCACGTCTTATCCTATTTACTAGCTTATACATGTTGGGATACGTTCTATCGTTTATTATCTGGCCGGACCACATTGTATCCCACAGCTTCTTCTTAATTTGGTATTTATGGCGCTCCTAGACGGGACTCTACCTAGCGAGGTGTGCTGTTGGTATGCGTGTTAAGTGTTGGTCGCGCCGGCCGCCTGGCCTTCCCCCAACTCCAGTCTTCTCGAATTTTGTCTTGACATCTGGTCCGGTGTCGGAGTGATGAGAGAGTGCGCTAGATTCCCAGCAAGTCCACTTTCACTATGATTCCACTGGAGTCAACCGGTTGCTTCAGCTTGCCGAGGTCACATCGTCGAGAGGGAAGGTCGAACTGTCGAACTGTCAGTGTTCATTCGCTTTTTGAGAGTTCTTCTGCCTCCCTTCCTCAGCACTAAGCACCCTGAGACCCTCCGCGTATGCTCTAATGCGCAAAACAAAACGGAAACTGTTTTAGTGGGTTTTTTTCATTCAGTGTGAATCGGTTCGCAATCCCGCTAAGCGGAACCTGCAGGGTGCGTGCGACCTGAATGTGTGTGTGTGTGTGTGTGTGTGTGTGTGTGTGTGTTTGTGTGTGTCGACAGTGCAGCCTTGGGAGTACAGACCAGTGTGATCAAGTGGACCGCAGTTAAAACTTGCAGTGTGCTGACACGAAATTTTCTGCATGTGCGGTTTTTGTTGACCTAAATTCGGACGCCGGATGCCAGCGTCTCACATTGTCCGGTGACTGGACTAAACCAGAACTGGCCATTCCAGTATGGAGATGACTCGTTCGTTGTTGACTGCTGCATCTTCAGACTGCCCGCTACCTTGCCGGCAATCTGGTTGCTTCCGTGTCAGTGGCTCTCAATGTTCAGTGTGGATAGTAACCTTAAGTTAAATCGTTTTTTTTTCATGCCATCAGCAATTGCCAGAGGCCCGAGATGTGGCCAGTAGCCGAAATTAATATCTGGTTGACCAGTTCTTCCTGCCTGTTCAGTGCTTCCCAAAGTGCGTCGAGGTCGGACGCTGTCGCACTTTTATTAGCTTTTTTTCCGGTCATTTTTCAATCTACGCCTGCAACAGCACTGACTCACAGGGCCGTACTAACTTTTCCTGCAGTCTGATTGGCTGGCACACATTTTTATGCGAGAATGCGTCTTTGCGCCTAGGCGTTGGAACAGGCAGACGGCCCGAGAGAATAAAACTGCCATTCTGACTGATGCGCCTGTCCGGTAGGCAGTCTGTCCACTTAGGGATAATATGAAAATGCCTATCCTGCCTGCGAGACGTTTAAAACGGCGCAGCGCACAACAGCTGAGAGGCCAATGACCTTGAGATATTTGGGCGTTTCACCGGGCTTGTTGATGGATGAGGGTGAAGGAAGGCGATCGTGCACGGAATGGACTACCGTTTAGATGTTTAACGCACACTCAAAATCGCGTAGATGCGCAAGGGGTCTCGTTTACACAACGAAGAATGAGGGGGCGGTTCAAGGTCGCCAGTCAACCTTTCATTTAAGCGTAAACAGAGCAAGCCCCTAGTGATTGTGAATTAGCAGTTAAACATGGTTTCGCTCAGCGATTTCTTTCTGCCCAGCAAATGGACACCCCCTCACACCCAGCGAGAGTGGTCTGTTACGAGAATAAGAATACTAACCCTGTTCCCCTGTCATCAGTTCACCCTCATTTTCCCTGACTTTTGCTGCTGCGCAGTCGCAGTCCTGCCGAACCTGAAAAAATAATCAAACACAGAGATCACCGAGATGGGAACGATGGGCAAGTTGGCGGACATAACAAAGTTGCCTCGGCCACAAAACTTCGGCTTTTCTTCTCAGCCTATTTATCTTTGTCTTCTGATCGTTACGTCTGACGACGTGTTAGTGTCACCAACTTTAAAATTCACGAGAAAAACTAGATTTTCCGAAGACCTTCCTTCGTTTTATTATAACAACGCAGAATGCGAACTGCTCCAAGTATCTAAGTGGGTTCATAAAGAACTCTAGCTAGGCAGTCAGAAATGGTCCTCACGGTCTCCTCTCTATTTGCCGGTTCCATTTCATCACTTAATACAAGTCGTTATGCCACTGACTGCTAGGGCGCTATCGTGAGCTCAAGGACACCAAAGGTTCTTTAACCGAATTGGTGAGCCTGTAGTGGTTGCCGCCTTTCCGATGTCTGCCTTTCCGGTCGTGGCCTCAATCTGTTTGGAGCTCAAGGTCGTTGCGGTCGCCAGACTTACTAGCGCGCGTAATGTGGACCACCCAACACGCCGTTCAACCAATCACAGGCTGACCTAACCAATTACCCCCCCTCTCTCTCTCTCTGTCTACTGTCCCGATGGCTACTAAAACCGCACTTGGGACCCGGTCGATCTCCTTGGTGGTCGGGCTCTCCCAAGTCAATCTTCTCTCATCTATTCTCCTTTCCTTTGTGTACACAATATATTATTTCCTCTACTCTGGCCCTTACGGACGTCTCTTCTCCACTAAGTAACCATGGCCTGAAGATCGCATTTGCTGGGTTTGACTCATTTAACTCCCCACGATAAGCCCCTACCTATATTTATTTTATTTTTGTCCAACAGCATTCTAGGGACATTAAATAAGGGCTTCAAAATGGTGCAGATCATTTTCAACTTCATTTGTGTTGTAACTGTAGGCAAAGCCGAGGCGTCACCGCCTGATTTTGTCTTGTGTGAGTCCCACCAGGAAGAAGAAGACAAGAAGAGGGCAGCAGCAGAAGTCTTAGAGTGAAATCAGTACAACGTATTTAGGGCAAAAAATGCGTGTAAAACCATGTCCATCGGACCAATCACCTTCTGTCCTGGCGCGGGTAGCAACACGATTGGCTAATGACTCACCGGCCGGCTACAGCTTAAATTTTAAATTATTGATTGATTGAATGCCAGTAGGCGTTCGACGCGTGTAGGCTGATCGATAGCCTGCCGTGAGCGCGGCTTGCTTCCTGCATGCTAGTTGCTTGCTAGCTGTTCGTTAGGCTCTTACTGACAAATTGCATGCAAACATCAGTGAAGAATAGGCGTATTCCCTAAACACACGACCACAATAGTAAGTTGTATGCATACCTGTGTATAGGGAAGGCAGCCACACACTTCAGTCTTCCGATCCCAACTTAACTACTGTCTTTCCAATTTATTCCGCATAATTGAAGCAAGTGAAAACGG
The DNA here is from genome assembly GCA_036362985.1 of Ligula intestinalis. NCBI lineage: Eukaryota > Metazoa > Platyhelminthes > Cestoda > Diphyllobothriidea > Diphyllobothriidae > Ligula > Ligula intestinalis. Next base: position 8,358,841 of record JAYGXS010000004.1, on the reverse strand, counting down.
CAGAATCTATTTGTAGAAGCAAAATTTCAGGAGTGCTTGTCAACTGCTGCCTCTCTTTGCATGAATAAGGTAACAATTGGAGGACAGAGCATTTTGAATTTTCACAGAATCAATAATAGCAAGATAATTTTAACGCCGCGATTAGCCAATAGAAATGTCACCTTTAAACTTGGGCAGAAAAGTGGGGACAGAAATTAACAAGAATAAAAGGTTGATTTAACGTGGCATGCATTTTCTAGGGCTATGCCTTACGTTCCATTCAAAAGTACAGTAGGCGCCAAAGATTACGCAACATGTTGACATATGTCAAAGAGTGATACGCCTTCGCTAATCGGCATTGACCCAAGTTGTGCTACTGATTGTCCTGTAGTCTATCCTGAAGGCATTTCAGCCATAATAGAATGCGGGCTTTTTAACGAGCTCCGTTCTGACTACTAGCAAAAGCTATCTATTTTAAAAACTGACTTATTAAGTAGTATGCCTTTTTATAATTGATTTTGAGTGCCTTTATAATTTAAAATATATTTTATGGAAAACATGCCTGAAAAAATATTTATTGTACTAGTTTGATAGCAAATTACGCCTTCTATTAATTTTATACCCAAAGAAGGGTTCCTTTCGGTTTTAATTAAGTTGCTAATGATGAGCTTTTTTATAATTGTGAGGTGTTTATTCATAATACATCATATCCGTCAATTTATCAATGCTGTCCAAACTGCATAAAATATGGTCAAAATCTATTTCAATATTTAATGACAACTATGCGACTTCTTCCTCAAACTATAGGCGAAAAAGTACTTTTCCTTAAACAGGATGTACACCGTGTGCAGTTTTTAAACCTTAAATTCGAGTGTAGCAGTCACTAGGTTAGAAAATGATTCGGAAATTGAGTAACTGTTTTTAAACCCGAAAGCCACCCTTTCTTTGGATAGACAATTTAAACAAGTCACAATAATTGTTTCGTGCATTTTTTCCATAAAATATATTTGAATTTATAAAGGCAGTCAAAATAAATGACAGAAAAGGCATACTATTTGAGTAGCCAGTTTTAACAATAGATACTTTTGCTAGTGGTCAGAATGAAGCAAGTTAAAAAGCCCGTACCCTTTTATGACTGAAATGACTTCAGGATAGACTGCTGGATAATCAGTATCACAACTTGAGTCTATACCGATTAGCAAAAGAGTATCTATCTGTCGCATATGTCGACATGTTGCGTAATCTTTGGCGACTATTGTACAGCAAACCTTACGACCGTAATCTACGGACCAGTCGGTTCCGAATAAGCTCGATGTTATATCTTTACCCATTAAAGGAGACAATATTTCAAATAAAAATCAGCGATGGTTATGTTGCTCCACACAGAGAACGTACAATGCGGCTGAATTGATGTTCTTCACTCCAATTAAATGCCTTCCAGTGAACCGGACAAAGGAAGCCTTGCCTTTGCACGCCACCTCAAGCTGCGTCTATGAATTCACGTGCAAGTGCAGATGCACGTACACTGGCCTTACGCCAAGGCAATTGGCGACCAGGGCTGCGGAATGTTTGTCTACTTGGATTTTAAAACAAGAAAACAAAGTGCCGCGGTCTTCCATTACAAAACACTTGTTAGACAGCGGTCATTCTGTTGACATCAACACATCTTTTCGAGTTCTTGTTTGAGCACGAACGATTTGGACTTTGCGCTACATAGAAGCAGCCTTCACCCGGCGGAAGGAGCCCGACCTATGTAAGCAGTAAGACCCTGTAATTAATCTCCAATTACCTTAGTTATAGCCTAGTTCTCCTAACAACAGCATTGAAATTGCTTTATTAGCCACACATTATTCCAATCAACCTTACATTAAACTCTAATTGGCTGTAACTTCACTACCCACCAGTTTTTACCCTAATGTACCCCATAATTTATGCAGTCGAGTCTCTTAGTTTAGACTTGCTTGGCTTTCATAGTGCAGTCGTGTCCTCAAAGCTCAGTCCAAGCTTTTTAGCCTATTGCAGTCTCAGCAACACTGTTGTGATCTATTACCGGTACTTGTAGCCCACCTATTTAGACAGATGATGGTCTGACCTCCGACAAATGGTAGTGTCAGAGTTAGCACAAGTTCTAATACACTTATTACTGACATGCGGAGATATGAGTCCAGAGTTGACTTTAATCACTTCTCTACAAACGCTTTACTATTGTCCAAATGCTAATCACTACTACATCCCAGAGATAGGGGAGTGCATACTGGGTGCGTCTACTTAAAAGAGGATAGAGACACTGAATTTATAGTATACTATCTACTAGCCTCAGTAAGCATGGTTGCTAGAATAAGCTATTCTATCATAAGCAAAAACCTATATCAGCAGCATCTTAATCCGTACAGCTCGAGAAATCGAGTTGAGAGTGCGGAAGCCAAGGCAAGCACAGCTTTGCTCAGGCCCCCAAGCATTTACTTACCCGAAAAAGTTAAACCAAGATTCACCTTCCTTGTTCAGATCAAGGATATATAAGCCCTAGCGAAGGCTAAGTCAGCGAAAACGTTAACAAACGGTGCTACCACTAGTAATACACATCTTGTCGAGATTGAGGGGTTTGAACCCTGTTCTGATTTTAACCAGCGCCACGTCTGATTCACAATAGAGGCTGAAATAGTGCCAGCGAACATATCACTCAGCTGCACCCTATTCTAGCTGCTATTTCTAGTGGATGTTTAGTAGAACGAGCCCTGCTCCTTTAGAATCAGGCTAGACACCCACTTTAGGTGTGTGAGGATAGACAGTGCAGTAATACCGGCGCAAAGTCTACTGTCACTTTATACTAAGTATAGGCGGTATTTACGGTTGCGGCCACGCTCCCTCCCTGCGTGGTGAACTCGACTCGTCTTTTTCCCATTTAAACGCAGTGGAGAGGGTTTAGAGTGAAGTCGTCAGCGGCGCGTCTACCAGCACTGTACTTGGCCGCAGTCACCGTCCTTGCTGTCGGGCAAATGGTGGACTTAACCGAATACGGTGGTCCAACTCACACACACACACACCTTTTTTGTAAAAGCCTGTCCCGATTCATATCTTTGGTAAATAAAAATATGGTCAGGTAAATGGCCTTTCTATCGAATGTTTTTCTGAATGCCCAGAACAAATAAACATTAAATTAGAAGATTCCAGTCATCCGAATTCTGGCTTATTAACAAGAGTTTAAAAGAAGATTAATTCTAGATTTTCTTCCGCCACAATGTTTTGCGCTTTGGTTGAATAAGTCGGGTTAAATTCCGAAGTACTGTTACTTCAAGCCTGCCTCTGGTTTTATGCAATCTCCATTACCACTTAAATGACCTCTTAAACACTTGCTTCAACGCAAGTCGGAAATAAATTAGCAAATTTGTTTTACTTCATGTCAGTATCATTAATCATAAGTCTCATAACTGGACATCGTATGACCTTCTGGGTAAACCCCAGCGTCTACAGTACATGTGTAGGCAACTTTGTAAAAACATTAAAGGTGACATTTCTAATGACCATTCGCCGCGTTAAAATGACCTTACTACTATTGATTCTGTGAAAACTCCAAATGCTATGTTCTCCAATTGTTATATTATTCACGCAAGGAGAGAAATCAGTTGACAAACTTTCCCGAAATATATTGGTACAAATAAATTCTGCCGTTTTCACCTGCTTCAAATTTGTACCTGGGAAAAAATGCTTGAAATCTTCCGCATACGCTTGAAAGTTCCAAATGGAAGACTAAAATGATCTTCCTTGGGTCCGCGTTTAGTCTTCGGGCAGTCAGTCCTTTGAATGTTTTTCTTCTGCTTATGTTGCTTCTCAATCATCCACTTTTTCGCTTTTCCTTACAGAAATGGTGGTCTAACTGATGAGTGTGCAGATTTTTGCGCTGAGGTCACCTAAGAATAGAGCCTGCATATGATGCTTTGAGGGACACAAAGAAGCTGAAGAAAACCCTGACTTTCTATACACCTGCGCAAACATTCACCTAACTGATATCTGGCGAAATATCTAATTTGGAAGGGTGAAGACCCACTGCAATGAACCGGAGCGGTGAGCAGTCTGGCGTCGTTTTTCAGGTGACATGTCGCGACTGTTCTTGCCATTTTACAGAACAGACCGGGCGACGACTTAGCTCGCGAATAACGGAGGACAATGGGGCAGTGCGGAAAGGCGACCCACTGTCCCAGATCGCTACCCACACCCTGGGAGAAGGCCGTGAATTCGACTTCTCGTGCACACGGAAAATGGCACGAGCCAGTAATAAGACGGGGCGAGAACTATTGGAAGCCTGGGTGTCAGATCCTAACTCCATCAACTGGCATGTAGATATACCGCCCTGTTACTTTTCCATCCTACTCGCGACCAAAAATTACGGCACAGTTCCCGTACAAACAAGCAGACTGCAACGTCAAGGTCACACGCCAGAACTCCAGGGACGTGCGTAGGGGACACACGATAAGATGGCGTGAAAATGGACGTGGCGTGGGCATTGACCAATCACAAGTGCCAACCCCCTACCACCCCCATTTACGCGTAGCTAACTCTTGCTGTTTTCTCACTTTCTCTGACGATGATTTCTTGTGTGGAGTCGAAAGATCAAGAGAAAAAAAGTGCCATTCCAGCGATCCAGTCTTCTTTTTCTTCACAATTTGGAAGGTTTTTAGGAAAACGTAAAACGGCATATCCATTTATGGGCAACCGATTGAAAACACCGAAAATCGTGAAGAAGGCGCCATGACCTGACGAAAGAGCTGAAATTCATCCCATTGCAACATCAGAAATACTTATTACGAAATTAGGCAGAACGAGGGTGCTGTACAGGAAGTACTTTGGGAAACGGTGGTTTCTTGCGTGAATCTTTGACACTGGCTCACTAGGTCGTCGTCAGACGGATGGGCTTTGTACGAAACAGTTGATCCAAAATGATGGTTAACAGAAGCTTATATAGTGGGTCGGGGTTATAGTTAAAACGTTTCACCCGCATGTGATTATGCGGTCAGTGGGGAAGAAAATAGTTGTCCCCAGCATGTAATTATGCAGTTGGTCGGGAACAAATCGTCGGTGGTGGCTGGTTAATGCTTCCTCTAGCCCGGGTAGGCTGCCGTCTCTTCCATGAGGTTAGTGTACATCACGGCCAATTCGACGTGCCTGATAGTGCACGAGTCGTCGGAGTTGATGGCTTCTCAAAACTTGCGGCCCTTCTTGTATGGACAAGAGCCAACAATGCAAGTTTCATCCAATGCAACTTGGTGCCCAGGTTCTCATGTGTACATAGCAACGTCGGACACGTGATATCGTCCCTTTATCGCTCGTTGATGTTCACGTAAGCGTGTGGAGGCTGATCTACCTGTCTCTCCGCAATAAACTTAATTGCAGCTGCCACAAGGAATCTTTTAAATGAGCTCTCCTGTCCAAATAGCCAACCCTAGCCTTAGGGTGTGCGAGCTGCTTCGTTGGTTTGTGCACCACTTGAATTTGATGCTTCCTTAGGTGCCTATCATCGAGTTGTTATAATATACACAAAATGGTATGTTTAAGATTGCACCTGACAATTCTATCTAGATTTATCTGTTCCTTACGTCATTTCCGGAAGAGGAAGAAGAGGAGACGATTTCTGAGACCAAGGTATATTCAGGCTGACGTTTCAAAAGCTCTCTCGCTTCCATCGTCAGAGCAAGGTGTCTGTATTCCTGTGTGCGTCAGATAGATGTGAACGACCATTCGCCCATGCGTCAGTCGATTGCGCCAATCGATTTTTTTGGCTTTTTGAATTGCTCGCGCCGTCGTGAGCTATGTCAAGTCGTTTTTGTGACTCATGAGAGTTTCCACCCTCTTCGCTCGCGGCTACCGGCTATCGGTCCTGCTTATCGCTCTCCGCCCGACCTATTGCTCGTATGGAGCCGATGTTAGCCGTTTGTGGAGCGCTTGGTAGGCGGAATGAAGGTCCATGGCTCTGTTTAGTGTGCCAGTCGAGGACCAACTTTCTAGCAGTAGTCTGGCCATCTTGTCGTTGGCTCGGCCTATTACCCTTGCTTTTTCAAAGGCGAATTTGTGTTTCTTCTGCTTAACGTGGTCATAGACCAAAGACAGCTTACCCTCACGGTTGATTGAGAGTTGATGCTCATGCAACCTTGTGCCAAGGCGTCTGCAATCGACTAACGCATGGGCGAATGGTCGTTCACATCTATCAGACACACACACGAATACAGACACCTTGCTCTGACGATGAAAGCGAGAGAGCTTTTGAAACCTCAGCCTGAATACACCTTGGTCCCAGAAATCGTCTCCTCTTCTTCCTTTTCGGGGGATGATGTAAGAAATAATTTATCTGGACCTCGAAGTTTCTCGCATATTAATAGATGTATCTGTCAGCATGCCATCTTTTGATTAATGTCACTGCTCATTATCGCACGTAACATATACTACTTTTAATAAGACAGTAGTCATGAAATTTTAATCTTTCAGACCAACCAACGACTGCTCGCTTTTCGTCTGTAACTATGTAAACGACCACTTTTCGAATGTTTCTGCTGCATCAATGCATTCCTTGGCCAGAAGGGAACAAAAATATGTTTTTCCATCTTTCACTTAATAACAGTGAGCTGCTTAACGAACTCAAGCAAACACTCGTTTGCTTTAGTCAAATGTATTTCAAGAAATCTTGAAACAGAAGAAAAAAACTGTCCATCCCCGTGAAACTATGTTGGAGACATGAAAACAGTTCACCCGTCGGTTGCGACGAGGTCCACCTTGTGGCTCACACCTACTTGGGCGGAGAGATTGTGGCTTACGCGTGAACCAAATTATGATTGGAGCAGACCTGCGCTGCGTCTACCGCACTCCCTTAATCTCCTTCTCCTCCTCCTCCTCATCCAGCTGGGTGCGCGGTCATGACCAAGACAAGGAGACTGGAGGTGGCAGCGGACGCAGGGGATTGGCTGGCGTAACCAAAGCTGCCACGCCTGGTTCGATTCCCACAGAGTGGGAGTGCCCTATAGGCCACATCAAGCAGAAGTAATTACGGCCTGACCCGCAATTCATCAGTTAGCCACTCCATCCCGTCTTTTTTGGGCGCGTTGGGTTAAGGTCACCTGCCATGGCGGACCTAAATGGCCCTTGAGGAACTGCGACCAGTTGGGCACGCGCGTATGCGCGCACGTGCGTCTGTGTGCTCTCCAGAGGTTTAAGGTCATCGCGTGAGCACAACCACCGCGAATATATATTGTGGGAGCCTGCCTCACTGACTCACGCTGGCTTCGTTGCCAAAAACTGCGCAAATTCAGTGTCTACGCGCGCCGGCTCAACGCCTACACACTGGTCTACCAACAGCTACGAGAGGTCCCGCAATGTCCTACTGTCCTATGCTCCCCCGATTGTCGCAGCTCAGTGCTCACGTTAGCTCCAGCCCATAGATGCGCGCATCTCCACATCTGGACGAGTGCACCGTCCAGCCGTCTCGGCTCCACAGCACCGAACACACAACTTGGCGTACTGACTCGGCGTGGATAACTCCGTTTTTGTACTCTCTCTTTTCCGGCATTAAAAGTTATGTCCTCCTACCCCGTCTTGCTTGACTTGTGATTTAGGGGAACCTTCTGTTTGTCGACATCACAACTTGCAACAATATGACCAACAACACGCATATGCTAAGTTACAACGGCGGTCACCCAAACAGCCATCCATACAGAGATATAACGACGCTCTATCTGCTTTTTGACTCACCCTTCAGTGGATATAGGGTCTCTGAGGTACAATATCTTGAGAAAGTGCTCAGAGCTAATGGCTACTCGCAGAATTTCCTCCTCCGATGCTTACACAGATTAGACTAAAAACGGAGTTCAAATGGCCCAAAGTGTTGGCGAGCATTGACAAATCGGAAGTTGTGAGCTTTCTTACGCCTTTAGGGGTCGAGACACCTTTCCTGTGCCAAGTAACCGGATCTGGTGTAGTTACTAACAGAGCGAATACTTCGCAGAGCCATTAGGATTGCACTGGAAGAGGCTGTTTGAGCGGTGAGGGACAGTGACGCTTTTATAGTTGACAAATTTAAATGTCCCTGGGAAATGAAAAGGTACGTTTTGTGGTTTTTTGTCCCGCAGTCCATCAAAAAGTGCAGTGATGTTGCCCCTCCCCCCAACCTACTTATTGCCAGGATATTGCTTGGACAGATTCATTAGTTACGTGGAGAATTTGCGGATTCATACAGCTTTCTGAAACACTAACGGCCGAGAAACTAACACATCTATCATCAAAACAAGTGATGACACTGTGGCCAGTAACTATTGGAGTGCAGACGATCAAATGAAGACTGTGGAAATCACTGGGTTCAGTAAAGATATGATGGCGTTAAAAACCATATTCTATAAATGTGTAGCAACCTTGTACTCTAACAGGTGCATGTCCAGATGTCTGGCTTTCCGGTCGTGACTTCAATCCGTGTAGACCTCAAGGTCGTTAAGCTCGCCGGACTTACTGGCGCGAGACCCAGGCCACCCACGTTGTCCATTAACTGTGGCAACCAACACGTCGTTCAACCAATCACAGGCCGGCCTAGCCAATGAAAGCTCTCTCTGTCTTCTGACCCGACTACTCTCAGACCTCACTTGGGACCCGGTCAACCTACTCAGCGGACGGGTATCTCCCAAGTCAATCTACTCTCATCTACTCTCCTTTCCTTTGTGTACACAATACATTCTTCCTACTAATCTGGCCTTTCACGCCTTATCCTATTCCACTAGCTCATACATGTTGGGATACGTTAGATCGCCTATTATCTGGCTAGACCACATCGCATCCCACAAATTACTAAAGTTCCGGTTTATTCATCAGCTGTATCAGTCGCTGTCTCTGATGATGGTGAACAAAGTTATTGATAAGGCAGTGGCGTCCTACCTTCTCAATTGCGTCTTCGAGTCCGCATTCCAAGGATAAAGTTCGACCATTTAAATAAAGTAATAAGATACTATAAGATATTCGTATAAGCTGGAAAACACGTATCCCAAGAAATTTTAATTGGAAGAAGATGTTCTTTGAGATGTAAAAAGGTAACTTTAACCAGTGAATTTCATGTCAGTTTCCCCAGTTCGGTGGAAAAGACGAAGGTGCACAACACAAACTGACTGAGGTCACACCAACGAAATCTCACACCATATAACCATTGATTTGTCCACACGTTCGAAAATTTAGTTGTCCATTGCACATTACTCGTCAATCCGAAGACGAGCTGGGGAACCAGACTCGAAAATTCACTGGTCTTAGTTACTCAGGAAGTCAATTTAGGCGAACGACCGTTTTCGGTTAATTCATCATTAGACGAAAACGGATCGAAGGGGATCAGATTCTAGTCTTAATTCGCCACCAAAAGGGGGTGGGGAAGAGAGGAGGGGAAGGGGTCCGACAACCCAAGCTGACTCAGGCTCCACTTACCAGTGAAATCTCACACAATATAACTATTGATTTCTTCCGCACGTTTGAAATGCTAGTTGTTCATTGCACATTTATTCTTAGTCCAAAGACGAGCTGGGGAACTAGACATAGAAATTCACTGGTCAACGTTATCTTTATACCCCAAAGAACATCTTCTTCTTCTTCTTCTTCTTCTTCTTCTTCTTCTTCTTCTTCTTCAACCTATGATATATTTTTGCGGTGTCTACCCTTTAGTCAGTAGAACCTGCAACTGCTTTAACGAGCCACCACAAAGTATCAATCTTTAAGGTGCTGTCTCGGATCTTGACGGTCAACTTGTTTTCGTCAGCGAGATAAAGTATTGAGGTTGATTTTTTGCCCGGGCAATCACAATGATTAAGCGGTGCAGCTACAGTATTTCGGCGAAACCAAAGGTCGGCAACAGTAGCTTATGTAGCCCCACTCATTAATCCCTAAAACCTGCATATTTTCCCACGAAAACGGTGTTTATAGGGTTTTATGGACGGGAAATTAGGATACGCAGTGGAATGTACTTTAATAAATGCTGAATGCATTTTTATTTTACTGTATTTAGAAGTGTTGTTGATTTATATCTGTAGATTTTCCTAATCTGTATTATCACTTAACTTATTCCAGAAAAACCCGATTATCAAACCGCAGGTTTCATGAATTTCCCGAAAAATTGAAAGGGTGGTTATGAGGTCGTCTACTTCAACTTACATGTGGTCCAACGTACCGTTCTAAAAACTTCCTTCTCTGCCTATCCTATTTCCCCACCCCCAAAACTCTATAACCACCGTTTTTGCAGGACAAAATGCTGGGACTAGGAGTATATGAGTGGGGCTTTAGAAGCTACTTTTGCCCAAAGGTCATTTGGATATTCGAAGGCTTTTGGCACATCTCTGTGCAGTGCAGGTACCACCATCGTTTTCGATAGCCCTAATTCGCGATAACGTTCGGTTGTGCCAACTGGAATGGTCTGTAAATCCCGGATTAATACGACAAAAAATCTCTAACCAAATGGAATAAGCCAATTGAGAAAAAAAGACTTTATTCACCATCGCCAGGTAATGAAAATTTAATGAAACAGAAGTAAAAGAAGAAAATATTTGTCCGAATTCTAATAGATAAATCTGGTAAAAGCAACAACCTGTCATCAAGGTACGTAAGACATCTTTTTCATCGGATCCAGAGGAGGCATTGCCGCATCGGTTGATAGACGTCCCATTTTCTACAAGGAAAAATACAGGCATCCACGTGCATGTGGCCGTTTTGACTTCGTCAAACTACTGGGACTGCAACTGTGCGGTCGAGACCTCTGCTTAATCAGTAAAAGCCGGAACTCAGTATGATAGAAGGAGAACACATAATTTATTAATTTAAAATTGCTCTCGAGTAGGTTGTGTTACTGCAAAAGAACTTTAAGATTAGTGTGGGGCTAATAATATTTCTCAAAATCTGACTGCATACAGACACATTTTACCCAAGCAATTCCTCGTTGTATCCCACTTATTAAGGGTTAGTAGCGAGTGGAATTACACATCCTTTCTTGTGGCTGTACTTTAAAACAAACAACCAAACGTGGGCGCAACTTTAGCGTTATTCGTAATTCAAAATACACTGTAAAATTTTGTTTTAAATGGCAGTGGTTAACAGTGAAGATGGGACATCACGATATTTACGCCACCATGTTCGCTCAGTAGAGGAAGGCCCTTGCCGCAAGTGCAAGGGACCGGTGTTGTTCACGAACCAGACGTTTTGTGGTCACGGTATAGAGATTTATAAGTAGGGCTTGCCAGACTGTTCCATCAGTAAAAAAGGGCAATGAAGACTCCAATGCACTTTGAAGCTCTGTGCTTATTTAGAGTTTAGTTTATCTCTGACGCAAAGAAATACCACTGGTAGAAGTGCCAGAGATTATTGGTAGATCCCCAAAATGCAGTGGGTGACTGATTTAAATGGTACCTGTCGCTAGAAACGAAGGGCTGAATGGAACACTGGAAATCATAGTATAAGTAGATGAGGTCAGATATGCATGCTGTAATTTGCGTGGAGATGCAAGTGCCCAGGAGCATGCTAAATATCCCCTTCATAAACCCGGTTTATGGCTTGATTGTCCATGCATCTCAATATCGTACTATAGTACCCATGCTAGTTATAAAAGGGAGCGAATTCTTCTAGAAGTTATGAGGGTTCTTCTCTATTAACCTTACTTCCTCGATGGGTAAAGGTTTGCGTTCGTGTTAACTGTAGGGTTGAGGGTTTATGGTAGGGCTAGAATTCAGATTCAAAGATGTACGTAACACGAGAGTAGTAATTTTAGGAGAGCGCAAAAGAAAACCTGTCGAGTTGCAAAGGGTTGAAAACGAGAACTTTCGACAATTAACAGTGTGGGAGGCATAGTAAGTATGACATTTTTTCTGTCACAGGGAACGTGTAAGCTGCTCCAACCTCGTGCTGAGAATCCTCAAAGTTTTCTGTCAAAAGGGTCACTCTACGTGCTGGGACGTGTTCTGAAACAACGAAATATCTCACAATAGGAACGGTCAGCTGTTCAGTAGTGGAGTACCTCGTCTGCTGAGCAGTTCGGTCGCGGAGATTCAAAATAGGTAAAATAATGTTAAAAAGGAACGTACGCTGGCAAGTGCCTGCCTGGCCACAAACCGTTCTCTTCGCAGTTGGATATCTAAGCTCTTTGGGATGTCCGGAATTATGAGGTCGAGGAAACGTGCGATGTAAAAGGCCGCGTGCTATCAGAAGGCGAAGGGAAGACAATTAATAATTGAAACGTATGAGAAAGAATTAAAAAGAAACGACAAGAAAGTCGTCCGGATGCAACCAACGACACCTTCTTTACATCAAACAGTCTAAACTGTTAGGATATAAGCCGGACCAAACGTTAGCAAAGTTTGGAGACATTCATAAGGCGTCGGGCCTAGCCAAATGACTTTGTTGGTTAGCTCTGACCGCATACAGGAGTGACTGTCCACGCATTATGACCTTGACCCCTGCGTGCCACTGGTCACAGTAGTCCCACTGCGCCAATCAGGCTACAGGCGAACACAGAGAGAGTTACAGCCACACCGGATAGTGAGGATGCTAGTCCACTCTCAATGCCGGGCTTGCCCCGAGGCGGGACAGAGAGCACGCTGGAGATCTAACCATAGGCAACAGCCACCCGAGACAGCTCCTCCGGGTTTTGTACACAATAAATCCTCCTCCGGGTGGATAACAGAATTATGCCCTTCCAATTGTGTTCGTGCTTGGGGATTTCAACAAGGTGTAATTCGACGGTGACACACGTCAGATGTCATCGTTATAACACTAGCGATGCTGAACCCGTCATTATGACATAAACCACCTCGAACCTGTGCGCGTGATTGAGGGGGTTTGCGACAGGGTGCAGTACGGAGTAAGATTATGTCGACCGAAAGGAAGATATGCTAGGACCTCAACCAGCAAATTGACAACAATCGTGGCCACAGCGTTTGGGGCTTGCTTCTGTGAGTGTTGAGCATTTCCGGAGGGCTTTTCAAATTAAGTCGCTATTTATCCTCCTTCCTTTCGCATGTAAGTTTTCTTTTTCGTATATGCGTCGATTGGCCTATGTGCTCATTATAAACTTTCATTTATTTGAACTAACATGAGGTTGTAGCGACCTCTTTGCTTACGTGCCTGTAGAGCATGACCCGAGTGTCTAGCTTTGTTGCCAACCGGTTCGTGCGCGCTAGACAAGCAAACCTCCGATTAAGGTCAGGACCTGTCTGGCCAACTGGCCAACCACCGCCTTAGACAAAGTCACAAACGGACCATAAGGTGGCGACTGCTTATTCTCCGACACTTTCGGCACCGACGATCTACTGTTTGGTTGCAGACCTCCAGACCCGGCGACTACACCGACCGGAATGCGACTCTGGACTCCGGCCCACTCATGGCTGGAGTGCACTCGTCTGGGAGTCACTTACTCATTTCTTATATTTTACTCATTCAACACTACATAAAATACATCTAAACAGTAGTCGCCGGTTATTAAGCCCACGATTAATAGGCCCAGCCGCTTATTAAGCTCAATTTGGTCTGGGCCCGAGGTGGGCTTAATAACCGGCGACTACTGTATCCCAAAAGGTCATAAGTGCAATAAGCTAGCAATTTTTCGGAAGCAGTCCAATTTGACCTAGATTTGACGACTTTTCCAAGCAAACTTATCAACAATGTGGACAATAGCAGTCATTGGCGGTCATGGATTACTTTTGATTTCCCAGTGCTGTGAGTTTGTGTGCCTTATTTTATTCCTTCTGAATGGAATTATATTTTTAAAATAAAGCCACTCTCTGTCTTGTACACCTCCCTCCATTATCCCAGACAAAGATGGAGGTTTGACTGTTTTCAGTAGTAGTTGACGAACCACACTGCAAATGGATTTGCTGTATTAGCCAGCAAACCCCCCATTGGCAAGAATTTTCGGATCTGTTAGCTTTGAAACGGTGACAGGATAAAAGTGACGGTTTTAGCACCTCATTTTTAACGTATGTAAACACGCACAAATACACAATGCAGCGAAGGTGGTTCTAAAGCGAATATGCGAGTCCCAGGAAGTACTTGAGAAGAAGACGACTCGGTCGCTGAGACAACACGTTTATTCGTCAGAGGTATGTGCAAGAAACAATAGCAGAAAACGAGTCCTGCTCATGTTTCCTGCTCAGGTCTCTGATGATGAATCCGAGGCGGATGTCAAAACGTCAGGCGAATAAACGTGTTGTCTCAGCGATCGAGTTGTCTTCTTCTCAAGTACTTCCTGGGACTCGCATGTTCGCTTGTACGGGAAATTTATTTGGGCGAGATGCGCTTAGATCGGCCTGACGATGGGAAAAATTTTTCCTTCATGAGGCCTTCACCTATTCGCAGATCCGGTTTCTTCACAGATGTCTTGACCATAACGTGTTGTCGAAGACCAGAAGGATCCCCAAATCACAAGTCTGGGAGGACTGTATGAATTCGGAAAATTTTACTGCTCAAGAAGCTTTACAGTAACTGCTGCAAGCACCGCGTACAAAAGTCAGTCTAGTCAGTGTAAAAGTGTCTATGCACTTGGCTTTAGCAAAGCCTTGTCCAGTCATCAGCCAATCAGGAAAGGGTGCAGCAGGTGTTGGCGTCAGAGCTCGCGAGAAATCGATGAGCTCCAGGTGAGAATGCGTCGACAGCGGTGGCGCAAAAATACAAGACCACGCAGCGGTAAGAGGATGAGTCAGTGCTAGGCGCACGGCTAGACAAAGGTTTTGCGGGTGAGAAGGAGGTCAATACGTGCACTACTACCGAATTCAGGCTGCCGCAACCTCACTTCATGCACCGCGCTTGCCGCTCGCTACTGCTAGGAAATGTGCATGCACCAGCACCTGCCTACCCTAAACTAGTCTGGCCAATAAGCTCTCTCTAGGGCTGGCTCACGAATGGCCTCAGTGGAGGCGCTGTGACAACTTCCGCGCTGACACTTTTTGGAGGCTGCTCTCGCGGTGGCTGCGGTCGTGTGCTCGTCCCACTGTCAACATCCTCCAACCTATACTCCACTACCTCTGTCTACAGAATATACTTCCCTTCCTACCTGGCGTCTCACTGCTTCTTGCCCCTCCTACGGAACCGGGCCTGAAGATCGGAGCGGTAAGTGTATTTGTGGGAGCCTGCCCCCCAGCGCTGCCTGCTCTGTCAACGTGGCCAGTGAACCAATTTTTGGCGCATCGCTGATTACTGGTCCACACTGGACTTGCCTCGCCACGTGTGATGACTGATCTACGAAGCGCGAATTGGCAGTCAAGTCACTCAATCAGTTAATCGATTTTGCGTACCGCTGAGTACTGATACGCGCCGGATTTGTTGTCAGCGCTGGCAGAAACACACTTCACACTAAGCCTTTTCAACAGGCAAGGCGGAACTCACTCGGCCTTTCGCCCCGGCGCGCGGCAGACGCGAGGCTTTGGCGCTCTCCCTCTCTCGCTCTTCATGGTTGAACTCCACGCCAGGCCGAGACAACCCTGCTGTTAATTCTTCTCCTACTTATTCTGTACAGAATACAATCGCCTTTTACCTTGGCTTCCATGACTTCTATCTTCTTCTCAGGAACCGGGCCTGGAAGATCGCAGTAGTTAGTGTAACCGGCTCAGCCTTAAACCCCTTCGTGATATATTCCCTAGTTACTTACGCCACTGCGACACAGGTATCCGCGAAATGGTCTGCACATGAAACTTCTAGATGCAGCTGAGCTCATTCATCACGAAACCTCCGTCGACTACAAATGCATGATTCGATTTTGCCATCCTTTTGTGTTGATCAAATTTACTGGAAGCATCGCTGTGCTTGAACGTTTCCCTATCCAAAAGATAAACTCGCGAGCATACTTTTGCTTTCGATTAATCCTCTTCAGGCCTGTATATTTATGCAGTAACTAAATCAAGAAACTATGCTGGTTGGTGAAAAGGTGTCGTTATTGTTGTTGCCGTCAAGGCCGGTGGTGGGAATTGAGGTCAAATGTCAGTGTCTCGGACAGGGGTTCGGAACGTACAGCTCGCGAGTCAGGTATGGCTCTTTTGATAATTGCATCTGACTGTATCGGATAAAATTGGCATTAGGAACTGCAGATTTTGTGATTTTGGTTCCTCTAATGAATACATCCAGAGGCTTATTATACTCACATTTAATTGAATTCAATCTCAAAATATATTATATGCCTCTTTTTGAAATATATTTCAAAATAGTTGCTTTTTTGGCTCTCTGAGTCAAAAAGGTTCCCGATCTCTGGTGTAGGTGGACCGGCGGCCAATACAGGTGCTAAGGTGCGCGTGGTTGAATTGGGGACTTGCCCCTCTCTGGGGGGACCCGTTTCAGAGGCCAGTGATAAGCCGTGCGCTGTTGTGTTAGCGAATTTCGCCCATGGTAATTGCGGCGCTACTACAAAGTTCTTTTGAGCGCACAGTCCTGGTCTGCTTAGCCTGATGGAAACTGCTTCTGCTGTAGCCAACATACGCTGTCGAAGTAATTTTGAATCCGTGGAGGGCACCTTGAGATCACTCGGAAAATCTTTCTGGCCTCCACGCGACGGTTGGAGTCTACCATATGCGCTAAAGCAGAACTATTAATGCTCTTTACCTGGCCCCTCCCTAACTATGCCGGCAGGCGTTTTCGTACTTTTTTGGACAGAAGTCGACTCGTGCAACCAATATATTCTGTCCCAGAGGAGGAGGTGAATGAATAGATGCAGATAGAGGTGCGCTGGATTGGCGGTTTGGTCTGAACAGAATCTATCGAAAGCAAACGAATGTTCGCAAATCTTTCCTTTGATATATACACTGGAATTACCGAAAGTTCCCCTATCTGCATGGGTTAAACACAACAACGACAGTGCTAATGGTCACGGTGTACAAGATGTCAGGGAGAGGTCAACATATTTGCAGAGAAAAAATTCTAGGTCATTAAAAACTTTTGGCGTGCCTGTCTTACCTCAAAAAAGATAACGAAGGCTAGGCGTACAACCTGAAGCTTCCAGTAAAAGACCGTATAATGACCTTCAGCAGTTCGGAAGTCCTGGTACCTAGGGGAAGCGAGCCGTGCGAAAAAGAGTAAGGGAAAGGGGAAAATGAAAAAAAAACACCACAAACTGCCAAACAACTTTTCAGCATCGCTTCACCAACGCAAAGGTGCTAGCGTTTTGCCGAAGAAGGAGACAGTAGGCATAAAGAAATAAAATATCTTACATGCAGGGCAGTTTGGTCAAGTTTTTCGGTGCCGCGACGAGGGTGAAGTTTGTGTAACCCGTCAAGTCCCAGCTTACATCGTAGGCGTAGAGCAGTTTCTGTAAAAACTCTGAGGTGTACGCGATTAGGAGGGCCTAGGCAAAAACAGAAAGACACGGCTGCGAGAAAGGGAAGCAAAACGACAACTGATCGCTAAGGTGTAAAGCCCTGGCCGCTGCGATCTTCGGGCCAGTTCCTTGTGGGTGGCAAAAAGGGAGACGTCAGAGTAAAAGGAATAGTTTATTCTGTACAGAAGGAGTGCAGAATAAGTAGGAGGAGTGCAGTCCGGCCGCTAGGGCACCTGGTCCGAAGTGGTGAGAGCGTATGTAGTCATCGCAGTCAGGTCCTTGTTGAGTCAGCCTTAAAAGTAATTGGCCAGACTGGTGAGGAGGGCGGGGAAGGGCGCGAGGCAAGCGTTCGCGCGGATCATGCCGCTGTCCTAACGGAAGGTCGAGGCATGCATTCACGCGACCTCATGAGTGGCATGGTATGGGAGGCCCTAATTAACTGTCTGTCCACCCACCTTCTGTTCCCCCACCCCTTGTTTTTCGTCCTTTTATTTACTATCGCTAGTATTCCCATCCGCATCGTCGCCGTGATTAAATTCACGGCTCCTGGTGAGCCCTGTAGCTCAGTTTGCTAGAACTTTGGCCTTTGTCTGGCTGGCATGAGCTTGAGTCCCGCAGAGGCTACGCATTTTTCACAATTGCGTCAATCGAATTATTCAAATCTGCCAGCCCTCCTACTAATCCTTATAATGATCATTATTATCATAGGCCCTGCCAACCACCACTACCGACAGTTGGACCACCGCGTGCTTCAAGGCAGACTGGAAGTAAACATGGTGGCTTGTGAGCGGATTAGACTATAGTGGCAGTAGGTTTACGCCGTATCTATAGCACTACCCCCCTTCCTTCTCCCATACTTCACAAGACCCTGTGTTATGGGAACATCAGGAAGGCCGGTGGTGGCGGAGGACGCAGGCGCACACCTAAGCGCACCTCTGCGTTCTCTGATCTAAAACAAACACTTGATCAGTATTTTAATACAACAACATGGGGATGAGGACAGCGACACGGATCCCAGCTCTGATGGCATGCCACTACAACCCACAAAGCATCACCTGGTCAAAGGCTAAACCTGATCAGTACTTACACAGTAAGAAAAAAGGGCAGCAGCTCGGATGCCAGCTCTCGCGTTGTGGGACCAAAAACTATCATACATCACCCAACAAAAACCTGCCCTTCACCAAGCCTCAGTCACCACCACCTTCAGCAACAGAAACAACCAGGGCGTCCGGTTATTGCCTCCACTCCGTGCGGGCGTTTGCCTCCCGTAGCTGCTAGCATGTGCGCATGCACCAGTGTCTGCATACCCCAGTCTGACGAATCACCTTCATTGCTGATTTATACAGGAACTCATAGTGACGACTGGCGCGCTCTCCCACTTCGAAAAGCCCGTAGTCTCGGGTTCGGGCGCACGCTCGTTTAGCTGTCAACTTCCTCCAACCACTTTCTTACTACCTCTTTACAGAATACACTGTACCTTCTCCTCGGCATCCCATTTCTTCACTCCCCACAAGGAACTGGGCCTAAAGGTCGCTGCGGAAAGACAGAGTTGAGAGGAACAGCTTTACTGCACAAAAGTAGCCTTACAATAACTGCTGCAAGCGCGGCGTACAAAAGCCAGTGTCCACTGCTGCGAAGCTCTGAGAGCGGAGTGTATCCATAGCCAGTCAGGAAAGGTTGCAGCTCTTGGCATCAGAGCTCGCGAGGCATCTGTTAGCTTCGGGTGCTCGTGCCTCGACAGCGAGGGGTGCAAACGTGCAAGAACGCGCAGAGATAAGAAGATGACTCAGCGCTGGCCGTGCGGGTAGAAAAAAGCTTGCAGAGCCAGCACGAGATGAATCAGCGCAGCGCTACCGAATTCAGTCGTCCACAGACCCACCGTCATGAGAAAATCCATAAGACTGGCGGTGGGAAATGGCGCAGGTGGCTAGCCGCACCATAGTACATTCGCTGATCTACAACAGACACTCGCTCAGGATTTTAATGCAACACCATAGACATAAGGGCAGTGACATGGATCCCAGCCCTTACGGCTTGGCCCTGCGTGCCACTACAACGCATCACAAATCACCTGGTCACAGGCGACATCGGTATTTTACCCAATAGTAAAAAAGGACAGCAGCTTGAATTCCAGTTCTCACTTTGATGGGCTAAACACCATCATGCATCACCTGACAACAACCTACCCTTCACCAACCCTCCAGTACCACCACCCTCAGAAAAAAAATCAACCAGGGTGTCTTTAAGTGCCACCACGCCGTGCGATCGTTTGCCTCCCACGGCTGCTAACAAGTGTGCATTCAACAATCTCTGCCTAAACCGATCTGGCCAATCACCTTCATTGCTGATTCCCACAGGAACGAAGTGTGACGACTGTCGCGTTCTTCCACTTCGGATGCTCCCTGTCTCGGGTTCGGGTGCACGCTCGTCAAGCTGCCAACTGCCTCCAACTTCCTTTTTACTACCGCTGTACAGAATACACTGTTCTTTCCATCCGGCGTCCCATTTCTTCCCTTCCCACATGGAACCGGGCCTGAAGGTCGTAGTGGAAGGGTCGTGCCTATTAACTTAGGCCAGAGACAGAGACAGGCGGACAAACGGTGAGACGTACATTTGTGGTGATTGAGATGCCCACGATGATCTCCGTGAGGGAGAACCAAATGCCGATGGATCTGGCTCGCTGCGCCAGGGGGCGTCGCGTAGCACAGACCAATTTCTGTGCGTCGATCCGGATTTCCATCCAGTTGTTGAAGAGGGCAAACAGCGGAGCCAGCGGAAAGGCGGCAACGAAAATGGTAATGAATCCGAATTGAATCACTGGACAGAGAAGGAGGAGAGAAGGAGGCAATGAGAATCTGTAGAAGAGTGGTGGAGATAGTATTGCAGGCATAGGTCAACATGTTACGAGGATGAACAGCAAACTAATGGCACAGTACCAGACTTCTGCAAATACAAATAGCTAAGACTAATATTACTGCTACTCTTGCTATGAATAGTGTTCTCAGTCCTAGAATCACTTCAACTGCTACTACTGCTGGCACCAAGAAGATAGAATGCTAACTTTTAAAGTAAATCTTTAAACATACCCATTTCTATGTACTCTTCGAATAAGCCAGCGTTTCTAAACAGCCTGTAATCCTCCATGTACTGTTTTTGCATAACTTGGGTACCAGATTTAGCATCCACGTTGTTTACCTTGTCTAGTCCAGATTTCTTCCGGTGAAACCACGAAGCCACGATTCTAAGAAGGCAGAAGAGGCAAATGTGCGAGAAAATCTTTGCTGTACAGTCAACACTACTACTGATAACATGAATACTTCTGCTTTCACAGGGCGGAAATCCCCATTTCCGATGACCGAACCATTAATACTTCTACTAATGCTACTATTTATACAAAAATAAGTCACCTTACTTTTATTGCGACAAGTAATACTGTTAATACGACTACAGCTACTACCACCACTACATCTACTTCTTCTAACACAAATAGTACATTTTTCATTATTAATATCACCACTGCTACGCGAATTAATAATTACTCCTAATACTACCATGACTGCTGCTCTTTTTTAATAATGCGAATACTAATATGACTATTATGTCTACTGAAACTGTTAACATAATCAGGACTACCACAACGACAGCGAGTACAACGACTGCTACTTCTATTGCTACTACATTTAATATGATTACTATCAATAATGCGGTTACAACTGCTATTACTGTTAATAATATGTATACTACTCTTATTACTTCCACTAATTATACTATTATTATGGCCACTGATCAATAAAAAAGTGGCAACTTGTTGGGGTGAGAGAAAACTAGAAATTTATAAGCAAAGAAAACAAATCAATGCCCTTGATATTCTGGGCAAAGTAGCTTATGTAGTGTACCTTGGATATTTAAAAACCCAGTCTTCTGTCTTATCGAACTAATGGGATTGGGGGTTAGTGGGTGGGAAAAACAAATGGAAGAGGAAGAGACTTTGTAAAAATGAGAACAAAAAGTCACAAAAGTTTGTTTAAGTAGTTTAATGCAGCGGCTATATAGCGACCGCGTTGGGCGCGTAAATCGAAAAATAGTGCGAAAAGCAAATCGAGCGCGGTTTGAGGTTGACAAACCTGAAAATACTGACTTTTACTTTTCAGTTCAAAATCCAGTAATAATGGACTTTTTTGAAGACTTTTTGTAATAGTAAACGTTTATTATTAGTACTAGAAAAATCTGGTATTAATATTACTGTACATTTGTATAAAATAGTCACATGTAGTGTTTAATATTATAATTCTGAAATTCATGTGACTGGTTGCTGTAAACAACTGGCTGCTTTGTGGCCGTTCTGCTCGAGGGCTAAATTGAAGCAACCCGTATATCAATTCTAACTCCCTGAGCTAAGATATGTTTATATATCGTTGGGCGAAGTCACAGAGGTACATTTTTTTAATATAATCACTAACCCCTACTGAAGCAAAGGCGGGCGCGTGTAAGTTGGGAGGTGTTCGGTGAACTTGGGCGAGGTCACTCAGGTAAATTTGTTTAACTAACAACAGTATCGAGTTAAAGAAGCAGGAAGCTGTCCGCAACTACTTATCCGCGAATAAGCGTAAATACGTCTACTGAAACAAATGGTACTCTACTCATGTTACGATTACCCAGACCTGTTGCAACCAATGGAAACCGTTTACGTTCCCAGCTTGGAGGGGGGCATGTAATTAAACCTGTTCGTATATAAAATGCGTTTTTAGTAAAGTCGGGCCACGGAGCGATTCAGGATCTCCTATATTTACGACCTCAACCTGAACCGACAATTTTATTAGATTTTTTCTGTTTCCTTCACAGTCTTGTTTGCTCAAATAAATCGAGGATATTTGCGGTTTCGAAAAATGCCTGTATTACTAGTCCTTACGTCTGTGGTGGTTGAAAGTCCATGGGCTCGTTACCTCGAATACTGAACAAATCAGGATGAAAGACGGACGAATGTGGTAGCGACCCGGGAGCAAAAAATGCGTTCTCGGTTCCAGAATTTTCTGTGAGCAAATTGGAGGGGTATGGACGAAGTCCACAAAGGCTGTCCAACCCTCACTGAGCGCTGGCACATCTGCGACTGTCCGTGATCAGATTTACTGCCTCCGTTTGTCAAGCCTTTGCATAGGCGCGCGCGTGACAATCTACTTTTCCACGAGCTCTTGTTTGATCTAACGTGAATACTTCCCCCATTCTCTTCGCCTCTCGTTAAAGGTCGGGTCATGTCGTGACTAGCTCGCGTCGAACTGAACTCCGCCAAAATCTCATGACTGCTATTCTCGATTATTGGGAACAGCCAATCACAGATACCGCAAAGCTGGTCCCTGGCCCGGCAAAAAACAGCAGGCCTGCACGCCTGAACGCTCTCTCTCTGGCCGCTGAGATTCCTGTTACTAAGCCGCACTTTGGACCATGCCGCTCCAGCGGAAGGACGTGCTCTCCGTATTCAAACTCTTTCCATCTCACTCTCCTTTTCTCTGTATACTAAATAACCGATGCCTTCTATTCTGGCCTCCACTGACTTCTTTTCTCCAAAGAAACCATGGTCTGAAGATCGCAGCTGCTAGGGTTTAACTTACCACGCTAGTTTTGCCCCTATCCGCACGATCGCTCAAAGCCAATCAGTCTGCACCTTTCTCTTATTGGCTGCAGGTCTCGCTTCATCAAGCACACATCAACTGGCCTGGGACGACTGTGAGCAGCACTTTTCCGTAGGACCCATTGTAAACTCTTTCTGAGCGTAAACTTTTTCCAGCCCTATCAGATCTCCCCGAATTCTGACTTGTAGGAACCTTCTGTTGTCTGCCTCACTACCATTTCGACACAGCCACGACAATCGAAATTTGCTTAAGGCAGTGTTCAAACATGGTTTTGAAAACCACTTTTTTCCCGCCTGGCGCTTCACAATTTAACAGAGGGAGAAAAAGATAGATGGATGGACTCACGGGAAAAATACCTCCTGGCAGTTGTTCACAATTTGTTTGCCAACCATGATGACAAGAAAATTTTGTGCCAACTCCACCAAACACCCGCCAGCGGAACAGGCTTCATTTCTCAGGCCGAGAAAGGTGGCGAATGCTCCAGGGTGGCCGATAAACCTAAAACGAAGACACGGACTTAGAAGCAATAAAAATCTCACTGAAAGGCGCAGTGTTCCAGAGAACATCTGTAGAAAGAGCAAAGTCCGCGCGTGAAAAAAAGAGATCCACTCTTCCTGATTGGGAAGCCAAATCATCCAATCAGGAGTCAGCACGGAACCATTAATCCCCAAGGAGCTGGATGACTATCCTCAAGGCCCGCCCGGCGCCTAGGTGCACCAAAGCATGCGCAAGAACGGCAATAGGAGATGTCCGCAGCTGGGACAGCCAATCACAGGCGCCGCAAACTGCGCCAAAGCTCAAACTCGCGGTGGCTAACAAATGCGCACACACCAACGCCTGCCTCCCCAATCAGGTCTGACCAATCACCTCCTTGAGGCTGACTCACACAGGACTTCATTGGATGACTGTGGCACTGAGACACTTCCGGCTATTGTCCCGCTCGTTTTTAGATGCAGGCTCGTCCGATAGTCAACTTTTTCCAATCTATTCTACATTCCCTCTGTAAATAATACAGTATGGGCTAAATAACGCCTAAATTTCATGAGGAAATTTGACTTGGTGCTTGAGCACATACTTGGTCACATTATTTTGATTTAATGGGTGGGTTTAATGCTGCGAATGCCTTTTAGTTAGGAAAATCACCTATTTAGTTGGGTTTACTAAGATAAATGGGCATTCATTTTATCAAAATTTGGAGTAGTCTCATATCGAATGAATTTCCAATGCTATTACGTATGACTGAACTAAAATTTTACTAACGTGGATTATAATATGGAGGAACTCCAAAATAAGTATAGAATATATCCCTTCCAGAACTTAAATTTTTTCATCAAAATTGTTCATATGCAGATGAAGCCAATTTCAAGACATCACATTAATTTTCAGAAACGAGCAACAATTTAAGTTTTAAAAAGTATGTTTAGCTAACCTGTGAATTTTATTTGCACAAAATGCGGTTACAAAATCTTTTCGTCGCATTTTGTTTAGCCTATGACCCATTTTGGCGTACAAGCGAAGTGTCAGCATATGTTACCACGAAGGTAATTTAAAGAAGGCCTTTTTGAACGTAATTCATGTAGAAATATACTTTAATTGTAAAATTTACGTTATGCTTATGCGTCATTTAGAAACGGAACAAACAGAATAATAATAATTATTTTAAAAAATGGCCATTTATATGGCCACTCGTTTTTTCATTGGGAAACTTATAACAGGTCCAAGAAGTAATTCACTATGGTAGAAAATAATTCATTATAAAACGAAAAGTAATTCCTTTCAACCCCAGTCAAATTGAATCATTTATCTTCAGGTAAATTAAGAAAATTTTCAAAAGTATCTAATCTTATTATGACACTACTTTGGAAAAAGTTAATATACACAACTGAATATCCAATTAAAGCACTTTTAAAGAGGCAACTATTATAGAAAGTTTTTTTTATTAACCTTAGGAATAACAATATCCGAGTTACCTTGTATGCTCGACAATGTAGTTTGCTGTTTTGAGGAATTTCTTAGTATGATCCACATGGCCATCTTCATAAGAACTAATATTTAAAAACTCATTTTCTCAGAAAATGGTCTTGATGTATATCTTCTTTTAAAGTTTTTGATGCAAACGTCGAACAGAAGATGAATTGCTGGATGAACAAGTGAAGATACTGAAAACGCAGGAAATGCTTCCACAAGTTCAAGGACGATAGCAAATAAAAAGTTATCTATTAATGGTAATCTGTACAGAATATTTCGACTAAAAAAAATTATTTTTACATAAAGAAATTGGTTACGTTAACTTTTCAGATAAACAAAATGTTTAAATTAATTTTTCTAAATTTAAAGCTTTTTTACGTCTCCGGAACTTGGGGATTATCGAGAAATTTTTATTTTTCTTAACAAACACTTAGTACTTCTTGCACTTCTTTTAGGTTTTAAACATGCCCAATGCTGCTCATCATTATACAGGGTAGGCAAAACGAAAATTCTAGTTTTCCATACAGGCTTAGGATGACTTGTATGGCGGTGGCTTTAAGGCATACTACACGAAGGTTGCATATTCCCGTGTGTTGACCTTAACAAAGAACTGAAATGTGAACTTGACAATAGACTTACCTCAACCTAATATTAACACGAACACAAACCTTAAACCTTAACGTAATCCTGACCCTGCCCCAAATACTTTTTGAACACTTAAACTCAAAACCAACCCTTACCTTCAGCCTTAACCTAATTATTAGGAGGTTTGGCAGAGTAGCCTCGAGGTTTTTCACAGTGGGGTCAACTCAAATTAAGCAAATCTGCCATACCTCCTAATAATAATTAAGTCAGCCTAGTAGTCAGTATGGTGGATTCTAGATGATTGCTCAGGAAATCCTGCTTGGGCAGTCAGCTTGCTGTTCCGAATTGGTGGATTCCATACGAGCGGTAAAGTTGGGTGGGTAAAATCGACCCATGAGGGATTAAATACATGGTGCGAGATGGGGCGTTTGTAGCTCAAGAGGTTAGAACGTTGGCTTCCGATAAAGGCCTTCTCTAGTATGAGGGTTCAAATCCCGCCAAACGGCTCGAGTTTTTTCACAATTGGCTCAACTCAAAGTAAACCTTATTTCCCCGGAAGTTAGCACATTATTTGTGAGCTTCGGTTGTTAGGTGGTTTGCGCGCCTACTTCTATTCACAGTGAATGGAGGACGTATGTATTTGCTGGAAATGTTGGAACTTTCTTTTTAAAGTTAAAGCGTATCTCTCTTTCCCCATCCTGCGTCCCATGTGACCTTCCCTCTGATGAGGAGTTCACACGTGAATCCAAAGCTTTAAAACTTAGACGTTTATCTTCTTGTCAATTATGACCTAGAAATCGCTTCCTTGCACGTATAATCATCTGTTTTGTTCATTTGCATTTTTTTACCGGC
>JAYGXS010000004.1:8273025-8309361 GCA_036362985.1 Ligula intestinalis | reverse complement strand
ATGGTAAATTTTATCTTAGGATGCAGACTGTTCATTGTAGACAATTATACCGACAAATTGACGGAGTCGCGATGGGAAGCCCACTAGGACCTACCTTTGCTGACATATTTATGGGCCATTAAGAAGACAAAGTATCTGCCAAATTGAACAATGACACACTATACAGACGATATGTAGATGATATATTTGCGATTGTGGACAATCCAAGGGAAGCCGAAGAATTATTGTCTACAATGAGCAGTCTGCATCCTAAGATAAAATTTACCATGGAACAGGAACAAGATAACCATCTTTCCTTTCTCGACGTTAACTTATCCAGACAAAAAGATCGTTCTATTACACGGACGGTCTTCCATTAAAACACCTGGAAAGGACAGTATTTACATTATCTGAGTTTTGTTCCTATTCAATGGAAACGTAATTTGGTATATACTCTTTTCTAGAGGACCAGAATGATCTGTTCTACGGATACATTGGATTATGAATTAACCAACCTTAAATGCACCCTTATGAAGCGAGGATATCCAAGTCAATTTATAGACAAATGCAATAAACCTCTAAGACCTAAATTGACTCAACAATTAGCACCAAAAAAGCCCGTCTTCATCTCCTTACCATTTAAGAGCGACAACATGCTAAACACCATCAAAAGACGCCTTCTCAATGCCATTAAAAGGACGTACTATGCTGCTGATCTGATAATTTGCAAACCGACAAAGCCTTTACCAGTTCCTCATGCGAAGGATGCCATGCCGTTGCACGCCACTTCAAACTGCATTTATGAATTTACATGTACTTGCGGATGCAAGTACATAGGGCGAACGCAGAGGCAATTGGCCACCAGAGCTAAGGAACATTTACCTAGCTGGCTAATGAAACAAGAAAACAGAATTCCCCGATCCTCAATTACTGAACATCTGTTAGACTCGGGCCATTCTGTTGACCCCAAAACGTCCTTCCGAGTACTTGTTGGAGCACGAACAACTCGCACTTTACGCTACCTGGAGGCAGCCTACATACTGCGGGTCAAACCCGACCTATGTACACAGTTGGAGCATGTAGTGAACCTAACTTTGCCTTGGTAACATTGGCTCCCTGTTTATACATTTTTCCTCCTAAGTTGTTACCTCAGGTGTTTTTCCCTGTTATTTTTGCTGACCATAGCGTTTGAACTTCTCATGTTATTGATTAGCCACTTGGCCACTCCTTATGACCTTGCGTTTATATCGATTTTTCTGTACGAATTCATTGTGTATCTTCTCTTTTGTGATTCACGTTAAGTAATGAGAGGTGGCAACTGACGAGCTCTCTCGAAATGATATGGATCCAATAAATCATTTTGCTGCTATTGCCATATTTAGATATGGAGCTCCTCAACCACTCTCAGCACATCGAGCCAAGGCTATGGTTCCTTCCCCATCCCGCAGAGCAGTTTTCACTATGAATACCAGCATCTAGATCTCCTTCCCAACCTCTGATCTTCCATCGACCTCCCACGGTTTTTCTCACTCTTCTCCACTGACACTGACACGGCATACCGATTTTCCGTTGACCTTCATATCAGCCAACCTGACCCATTCCTACCAACATGCACTGGCACACGGAGTCAGGATCACTTTTCCTCCTACCAACCGGCAATGATACTGACATGGCTCACTTATTCCGGCCACAGGAACACCAGCTGTTTAAACCTTAACGTTGGTACGGATGTCACTCCCTATGCTTATCTATTTTTCCTCCGTTGAATTTTTTTATCTCCGAACTCCGGTGTAATGGCACCTTGACTCCTGCCGGAAAGCTAATGTGGTTTATGTCGTCATTGCGGCACCACCGACATGATGTTTGCTGCTCATCACTTGTAGGCGAAGTGCCAGGAGATGCGCACTCACCTTTACATCACTTTCGTGGTGAATCCTGTGCTCAACCTTACCATCACACCCCCAACCCCCAACATGTGCAACAGTAATCATAGATTCTCTGTGGACCCAGCGCACTTTGGGAATTAATGCGGACCGTCTGCCAGCCTGACCACCGCCGTTTTGGCACAGCATATCTACAGCACGGCCCACACAGACTGGCAGACATACTGTAATCCGAAAGTGGTACTCTTAGACTGAGGTTAGTTTTACTAGAAGCAGCAGTAAGTAATCGGCCCGTATTTCCTTTCAATTCATTCACAGAATCAGTCCGATGGCACTTTAATCCGCAACATTATACCTTCGCTGCGTCCCACCTTTTTTAAAAAGTGCATTCCTTTCTGCAAGGAAAACTCGTACACTGCCGATAGAAGCAAAGAGACGAGATCTAGGAAATAGTTCAGAAGATGATGCCATCGCGTTTATTTGCCTGACGTTTCGTATTCTCGCCCTAACCGCTCATCAGAAACAGTCGCAGATGAAGGCACTGGAGGCGAAAAAAGATTGCAGTATATTTACTAGCTGCCAGAAGGCCTTCTCATTCGAAGACACCCGGTAATGTCTTCTAGGCCCAAGCAGTCGCAAGAACCACGAGTTGCTTGAGTCCTGGTTCTCCGGCCCATAACCAAGTGACGAGCGTAAAAACATCCCCCCTACCTCTACTATGCTGTGAGTTTGCCTGGATAATATGAATGACCATGCAGCGTCGACTTGAGCCCCTATCGGCTGTGGTGAGAGTGAGCCTATTGGCCGAGTCATCTTCACACAAAAAGTCAAGAAAGGGTGATGAAAACACGAACAGTAACGAATCGGCTGCCAGTTACAAGCCTCAGTGATGGCATAGCAACTGCTGCACTCTCTGTGCTACTACCTTTGAAAGTGAGAAGCATAAACGTCAGGTTAATAAACAGCTGATGCCAATGAGCACAGCCTCTTCCTCTGAGCTCGCAAGCTCAAAGACACATGCAATGCTTGTGAAACCAGCGCAGACGACTTCCTTCTGATGGTTTAGAATCCCACCCAGGCCGTGGTGTGAAACCCGATCACAACCGAGAAAACAATGAGCCCGTGTCGCGAGTTCGAGCCCCAGGGCTCGGGGTTGGGTGTGATTGGCTGTCAGCGCCAAATAAACCAAGAAATGGCCGTTACCCGCCACCTGTCTTTATTGGTCAATACTTTTAACCCATTGACTGATAGCTGTCTTACAATATTGGTTCACCGCTCAGCGATCGTTTACGGGATTCACTCGCCCGTTTTGCCTTGGTCTCACTCTTGAATCCAACCAGCAGTCACACAACGGGTTGTATTATAAGAAGATAAAATTGCCGGCAAGAACAACGGAGGCTGAGATAACTACTTCGGACTTTAGAGCCGATGTCAGCCAGCTATACCCAGCGCCAGTTGGTGCACCACCCGAGACTCGAGCACGCGACCTGCCGACTAGAAGTTTGACGCTCTAACCACTGAGCCACGAGCTCGTTATCGTGCGGATTTTGATCGGAAATATTGAGATTGGCGGATAAACGCCCACCGATGGGGTTCAGGACTCAATGCAGCTCTCGGCTTGAGGACTATTTCACTTCCCGCACTCAATTTGTTCAGTGCGGCAAGCAAAAATCCACAGTCCTTCCCAAACAACTGTAGAGTTATCCAAAAGTCTATATTATCTCTTCACCTCATCTCCCTCCATACTAACGACCTACGATCGCAAAACGAATGTTTGTTTGTTAAATATACTGATGATATGGTTGTTGACCATCCTCTCAAAAGTCAGACACATCTCCGAGTATTGAAGGATTGCCTGGATCACGTCTCAGCATGGTCGTCAGCAAATGGCTTTTTACTTAACGAACAAAAGTCCGTCAGGTGTATTTTTAGACTGCGACTATCTCTTATTCCTGCAACTATTGACATTCTACCCAACGAGGTATCCTCTTTCCGATACCTGGGTGTTACTCTGGCATCCCATCTTACATTTTTGTTTCGCATCGAAGGCCTTTTTATTAAAATCCGTAAACTTTTATAATATATCCTCCGATTGCGTCCATATCGCATCCCGAAAGCCCTAATCTGGCGATTTATTGATGCCTGCATTTTCCCCCTCATTCTTTACTGCTCTACAGTTATTTTTACAGCTTTACTTAAAAAAAGACTTGGTCATTCTTAAATGTATCCTCCGAATGCTCTTTTTCAGCTTTCGGTGTTTCCTATGTTTTTTAGCTGATATTATAGTACAGTGCCACTTTAAAACGGTTAAGCAATTCGCTGATCGCATCCTTTGTGAGGTTACTCACCCTCTCCACTCTGAAATAATGGCTACGAAGTCTTCCCGTACAATGGGCCGAGGCTTTCGTCATGTGTCTTGCCGTACATCGGCGCATCAACACTGTGTACTGCCATTCCTAGCACGCTACCTCATGTGTGAAGAAGCGAAAATTGGAAGTTGAAAGCCGACCTGTCTCCATATTAGATATGGATATCGTGTAAGACTTTAATTGAGCATTCTATGACCTTTTACCTTTGACCTTTTACCATGAAACCTTACTTGCCTTATCCCTTGCTCTCTGTGAATGAAGCCATTTAAGATATTCCATTCTCTCTCTCTCTCTAAATCGCTGCGTTTTGTGATAGCCAGTTTGGGCTGTACACACTCAAGGGCTCAGCGATCTAATGAGCTTGTGCAAATTCCATACTTCCATCAGGAAAGAGAGACTAATAGAAATTGGATGCTACTTATGAAGAGGTTTTCCATGCATGTGCTGCCTCCTAAATATTTTGAAAACCACTATCGTCGTTAAAAACATAAAAACTAGGTGGCAGGAGGCACGAAAGGGTTTCTGACCTACGGATTCATCCACAGTCTCAAGTTGTGGGTTCAGATAGTTGCTAACTTTTGGTTACCGACAGTATTTGCTAGTTGAGGTGAATGTACGCATCCCAGGAACGTAAATATTTTGAGAAGAAGAATTATCGAATACTGGAATTATTGCTTTACTAGCCTGAGCTCTCAAGCCCCTGCAGGAGCCCTTCAGCAGAGTAGGGAAACGCAGCAACAAAGGGATGGCTAGTTCTGGCGTGTGCACAAAACAGCTGAAATTCGAACGGGTAGAAAATCAATAATTGTGTGGTTTGACCGTCGTCTCGCTAGTAGGCGAGATCGGCGTGGTGGGTGGGAATATGATTGACCTTTACATATACAATATTGCTTGTTTTCGTTGACGATTTTATTTCTGTAAATATTCCCACCCACAACGCCGATCTTGCCCACTAGCGAGACGACGGCTAAACCACACAATTATTGATTTTCTAACCATTCGAATTTTGGCCGTTTTGTGGACATGCCAGAACTAGCCACCTCATTTGTTGCTTTTCCCTACTCTGATGATGGGCTCCTGCAGGGGGTCGAAAGCTCAGGCTAATAAAAAAATAGTTTGTTCGATAATTCTTCTTCTCAAAGTATTTGCTGGCCTAACTTCAACCACAAGCCTCACTCACTTACTCAACCAACAGCTTACATCGAGGCTCTATAACCCGACGCATGACCTGACACCCTGCTGGAAGTGATCTGGGTTGTTTGAAGTCGCGCGCAACCGACGTCCATTGCTCATTCTTAACTGTAGAATGGAATGAGGATGTCTTTTTGCCTTGGAACTCCATTCTAGAGCTCTCGCCGACATCATTCCGAACTCATGTTACCGGTTACATGGATAAAGCCTTTGAGGGATTTTTCACGGGACATGCCAATTGCTGCTGATTTTAACCAGACTCGAAAAGCAGACGAGTTTTGAAAGGACAAGATAATAGCAAAATGCCGAAGAAGGAGACGATATATGCACCACTTTGCAGTCAACCTACCCCTAGTGGAACACGAAACTTCAATTCTTCCGCGTAAGAGCAAAGCACCTCCCAGGGTACGTGCACCTTCAGGTAATGAATCTGGCCATTTGGAGTTTCCTCAAGATCCTGGCGAAGACAGAAAAAAGTGCATTAATGGTATTTCTAGTAGCAAGTGTTAGTAATCAGATGATTTACTCATGTGTGTGGCGCATAAGATTGATACATGTATTATGTATGCATGTGCAAATCCAATCCCAATGCTGTTAGCAGAGGTCGACTGAGTTACCGCCCCATTGCACGGCGGATCGTTATTGAAGGCCAATATTGCCGTTCAAGTCACACAGCCAATCAGCTTTCAGTGCCAAACTTTGTCCGCCAAAATTGAATCGGGTGGCAGAAATGACACAGGAGGGCGGGGAAGGAGGACCAAAATAATAAAATAAGACTGGCACGAGGGTTACGATTTTTGTTTTCCCCAGGGGCATGTGCTGGACACTCTAATCACCGCACTGGTTGTCCAGGCTATATCTCCACAGGCAATTTTGGACTGCGATTCGTCTGAACTCCTATTTAGTAGGTATTCCAGTTGGATGTTAAGCAACTTCTCAGCTAAACTAATCCAGCTATGGATTTATATCCTTCTGAATTCACTAGTTAAAGTGGAAATTGTAAACTGTATCTCCTCTTTATCGGCTTCCTGACAATTTTATTTCTTCAAATCAATCTTCATTCAAAAGTGTAGAGGTTGTACCCTGTTAGGCTGCTGAATAAGTCGTGCTTTGTGGTTTCTGTGATATTTTCAGTGAATCTTTTTGGGTTTGTACTTTTTTCACTGTAAATTTGCTGATTCTGTGCTCTCACTTGTGAAAATCGTAGACACCGGGCTCAGCAAAATCCATTGCACAGATAAAAAGGCCAATTTAATGCTTAGGTCTGTCTCTACAAGTACTAGGTACAAGTAAAGGTCTTACAGTTGTCCTTGAATAACTCCAAAGAGATGGCACAATAGACGCTATACCATTATCAATGGTCTAGTAGGTTACTTGCTTACCACGAAGAAAAAGGAGGATTATATAATATGATGAACAGAGTTTTCTGCGGTCCAAATCATGTCTGCAGTGGTTTATTATAGCTTAACAACCCCTTAATATATATATATTGGATGGTTGCAATTGGTTCAAAATTAACCTCAATGTTGTTACTTTGAATAGCACAAAGTCATTTACTCTAAATTAAAATCTTATAATTATCACTTTATTAATAAAAAGTTATTTAAATCCTAGCCATTTCACTGACTATATGATTAAATGATTGATCGTCCAACTAAAGACTAAGCTATTGCTCAATTCATTGACAAATGATCCAGTCCAATACAAAATACCTAGTTTTGTATTAGGTATTAGGTCTTCAGTTGAGTTCTCAATATTTTCTTGGAAGGTCCAGTATATTGCCCAAGAACCGGTCCATGGCTTGAAAAACGTTGGAGTGAGCCCTTTTGCACGTTCACAGGTTTTAAAGAATCCATTCTAGCACTACCCCATATCATGGGCAAAGGCAATCACACGTATGATTTACAAAGTTGTGTAAACACCTAGAGTTTTAACGGCCGAAACCTAGCGAGGTTGAGCACACAGTATATAGGCCCTAGTCCGCGGATGACCCTACTCCACCCTGTCCGAATTACCCACTCTCTCGTTGGCCTAACTCAGCAAGGCACTCGCCCAAATGACTCTTACCTACCGTAAGGACACATTCATTGTTTTAAAGTAGCATTAGCGAAACTATTCCTGGTCCCGTTTGCAAATTATCTCATTGAAAAACTAATCTAAAGCGTATTCTTCTTTGCAGAGGAATTATTTGCAATTTTTTCTCAAGAGTAAATGAACCTAAGGAGCCTAAAACTTCCAGTTGGCTGGTCGGCTTTCGGCCATAAATCAACGTTGGGCAAAAGGTGTCTGTGAAATGTGCGGGCATACAGACAAGTGAATTGATTTATAGTTAACTAGTGAAATGCAATATTGACTTTATGTCAGCCTTCTAAGCGCTCCTTAAACTGCGCGCCGACCCTCGTACACATGCCTGATACGGCTTTACGATATTCAGAGGTTTTTTTCGAAGACAGGATTTCTTACGAGGCTAATAAATGCCTAAAAGTATGTGAGAATGCATTCAGGTGAAATTTGGGAGGAAAATCTACAAGTTTAAAGTACCCATGGAATCGAGAAATCGACCAGCAAAGTGCAAACGCATGCCTATATCTGGTAGATGGCTTAAGTGATGCCTTGTTGGCCTGTTGTCAAAGTAAACTTTGTTATCGATCTTAAAAACAAGTAGGATACCAATCCCACG
Organism: Ligula intestinalis; assembly: GCA_036362985.1. Taxonomy (NCBI): domain Eukaryota; kingdom Metazoa; phylum Platyhelminthes; class Cestoda; order Diphyllobothriidea; family Diphyllobothriidae; genus Ligula; species Ligula intestinalis. Next base: position 8,301,259 of record JAYGXS010000004.1, on the reverse strand, counting down.
AGACATCCCTGGGCCCCAATCAATAGTTCAGTCGCCACAAAAGATGATCTCTGCCTCATTGCGCCAGGGAGCCAGACTTAATCGGTAAGTGGTTTTAAGTTATGCTAGACTCTTGCCGCATGAATCCGAAACAACTACCTGTTAAGAGCAGGTGAACTGAATTTGCAGACTGTGAAGGCAGGCTGTATGGTGGTTCTGTAGCGCTCGCACGTGAATGATATCCCAGCCGCATTGTCGATTCAAAATATCTAGACTTTCTCGCAGTTTTACCATCCATAATATCAGCAGAAAATCTAACAGAAGATCAGTCGTTCATTATTCGAAATAAGACTGTGCATGCCCTACCTAACCGAACCCCCTATTCAGTGTTATCACAAGAAGAAACAAAAGCACTAAAGTCTCTTAAAACAAACCAAAGCATCATCATCCTTCCTGCAGATAAAGGAGGCTCAACCGCCATCTTTAACAAGGCTGATTATGATGCGAATATGCTATCATTACTAGAGGACAGGTCAACCTAAAAACCTCTGAACATGGATCCCACATAAAAACAGAATGCAGCTATTGAAAAGGTACTCAAGCGTCTTACAGAAACGAAACAAATATCAGTAGATGTTGCCAGGTCCTTAAAAAAACCGAACCAAACTCAACCAAGATCTACGGACTACCTTAACTACACAAGCCCGATGTTCCACTGCGACAGATAGTTTCCTTCATAGGTGCAACTAATGTTACAATTTCGAACTGCCTCTTTCGAAAACTCCACCCCCTGACAAAAGGCTGTGGAACATCAATCAACAATTCTATGGAGTTCCTTAACAAATTTCAAGGAGAAGAAGACTCGATCGCTGGGACAATATGTTTATTCGCCTGACGTTTCGATATCCGTCGCGGATTCGTCATCAGAGACATGAGTGCTACTAAGTGCTACGTGGCTGATGCAGCAGAAGTTTGCCAGTAAATCTCCTGCGCCCACCACAGGATGGAAATCGTCACAACCGCAGTCTGTCAGTTTGGACTACACTGAACGCCTTCCACATATGCTAGTGAGGCGAAATAAACACCGTATCTGCTTTGCTGTTCTCATGCAAAGCGGTGGTTTGAAAACTATATTGAAAGCACGTCCGGTGTGCTGACTTTGCGACATATATTTGGAATAAAATAACATCCAGTTAGAGAAGACTACTTACTGATAAACATTATACTATTAATTACATTGCAGGTTGTGCATTTTCCACTGTCATTCTTGAAGGAAGTAAATTATTGTAATGTTTAATTTGCTTTACAGTTCCTCCAGAATTATTTTATTAAAGGGGGTAAATTTGTTTGGCACCTAGCTTTTTAGATAAAGGTTTAAGGTTGGCCTTAGCAGTTGAGATCCACTGAGTCTTCTTAAGCGAAATAACCATATTAAATTCACCATCAATCGTTTCCGACGATGTCGAAGGCGGGCTTCATAACAGGCTGAAAACAACGTGGTAACTTGCGCGTGAGATGAGACTTGCATTGCACCTATTGCAATCCCTCCTCTCCATGTGGGCCCGGTGTCATGACCAAGTCAAGAAGACTGGGGGGAGGGGGATGAGAGAGGGCGCAGGTTGCTGACGCAGCCCGAGCCGCCCCTACGTGCGCCACCAAACACTGTTTGTACTTCAAGGAGTGGGCCTGCCATACAGGCCACAGTAAGCAGGAGCCATTGCAGTCTGACTAGCAGTCAGCCAGTCACTCTGGGCTGACTGCAGAGTCCGAGTTATCCCGTCAGTTGGCAACCCCCAATCTACAGCTTTTAACACACCGTGATATTTGGTCCGTCTTAGTTTAGCGAAAATTCCCATTTCTACGATTGAAAAGTCATGTTGACAAACGATCGTTTTCGGTGATTCATCGTCAGGCCAGTACATGACATGGGGAATAAAATTGGTCAATTAATTACAGCGATTATATAATCGTCAAATTTAGGGAAGGGGGAGGAGGAGGAAAAGGGTGAAGTGTCTTTGAGCTTTGTTTCCTCGATCTTGCCCATGAAGACATTTGCCAGGAATGGTCCAAGTGGTGAGCACATGGCCACTCCGTCAATTTGCCTGTATAGCCGGCCATTACAGATAAATTTTACATTTTGTGTACCCTTTTCCTCCCCCTCCCCCCTCCCTAAATTTGACGATTATATAATCGCTGTAATTAATTGACCAATTTTATTCCCCATGTCATGTACTGGCCTGACGATGAATGACCGAAAACGATCGTTTGCCAACACGACTTTACACCGTGATATCTTCAAGTGCGTCAAATTGTGTATAGGGACGAAGTTTCGCTGAGCGGTCGACTTCACTGTCTATTCACCTTCTCAGGCCTCAACCACTGCTCTAACCGGTCAGATGGTTGTTGCAGATAGTTGCTCAGCAGTGATTAATCAGCTACGTTTCCAAAATTGCCATTGGTTCAAAAAGCCCTGTATGACGCAGTTGCCAGGCGGCTCTCTTGTAACTGGACCCCACAACCTTTTCTGGCGTTTACTTCGATGTTTTGGAGTAAACATTTCGCTGAATTTCTTTGCAACTCCGCGTAAACTTGGACTTAGTCCCTTTACTCAGCGGATAAAAGCACCAAAAAACGTCTTTTTGATATTTGATAGTTACGCGCTGGGAGCATGAAAAAGCCAGCAGCCAACTAAAAATGTGTCATTTAACCAATAAAGCTGGTCTACCTCAGTTAATGTCAATAGAAATTCTGAAGAATACTCTTGGTTAGAACTGAGTGGTCAGGTGAGACTGCAATATTGGTAATCGTGCAACATAATCCTGAGGCACTTAAGTCACGCCAGGATGCGGGCTTTGAAATAAGCTGGTCGCCAGCCGCCTGCACAAAACAAACTCGATAAAAAATAGCTACTTATGCAATAAACAATTACCCAATTTTTTTGCGATACCGTTATTAATTCAAATCTATTTGGAAGGGATCGGTTACATGGTCCCGTGGCAGAACATGAGAATACGAAGGTCTTGTAATCTAGATTACTTGACTATAAACTTCGGAAAAATTAGGTTTAGGTGTGAGATTAATGTTGGGATTACGTTAAGGGTTAGGTTTGCGGTTATGAAATGTGCTAGGGTTTACTTTACGGTTAGTACTATGGTAAGAAATTGGGTAAAGATACTGTTCCTGGGAGGGCTACACTATTGCTTCCCTAAATAAATCCTTCTTTTTAATCATTTAAAGAACTCACGAGTACCACAAACTCTATACTCCAAGAAGAGGCAACCTTGGTTTAAAAAACTATTTTGCTTCCAAATCTATTTTTAAGACAACTCTGCACTTCTACTTCGGGTTTCCAAACCATTTGCGAAAGAATTGCCGTGTGAGGAAAATTTTACGTTCCCAAAAAGGTCATAAATGTTGGCAACGAGTGGGGAGAGTGAATAAACTGGCAGGTAATCTGCTGTATAAATGTTCATTTCCTGGTCTTTGCAAACCTAATCACAACATTTTCCTGAGAAAACTGAAGAATAGCCTTTCTGCAAGCATAAACATCGGAAAATGTGTAAGCTTCTACAAAATGGGCATCAGAAATAATATGCTTTTGCATGGCTTCTCTGAAGGGTGAGCATTTTTATATGCAAACACTGCAAGCCAATGAAACAACTTCATGCTACTTAAGTAGCCCAGTTACTCACTGTTATCTTTTTTCAGCAGCCGGCAAAGAGCTTAGTCCAATTCCGGTATATTAGTGTGACCGAAAGATTTTAGTAATTTGTCACACGGCAGTCCATATTGCAGTCTTCTTAAAAATAAGTTTAAGAATTCCGGTAACCATTTCACGAGATAGGCTAAATACTGTAAACATTGAAAATAACTAGATATTTGGTCTTTCTGTGCCCTGTTCTCTTGACATCAGCTTCAGATATCTACTCCTTTCCACACGAAGCGATCTCCCGTTATCCATGAAATATTAGAATGCCTTTGAATTACCTGGTGCGCCATTTAACGAACATCAACTAAACACGTGTTGATATTACAGTAGAAAAATTCATTCGCGTCTCCCTAAAAATGCTCTCATAATTATAAAGCTTTCTGATAACCCGTCCAATCTTCTTCTTCTCCAAAAACAAAGCATTAAAAAATAAAGATGTCCTTCAGCATGGGTGGTTTTCAAGACGTCGTTAAATATTCTGCGCCGAAAACCTGTTTTAAATTTGTAGAAGCAGTGAACCACCAGTTAGGATAAATCACGTTACGCAGACTGCTGGAACTGTTCCCAGATAAGCGCTTTAAAGGAAACGATCCGAGAGTCTGTTTTTTGTTAATAAGTGTTACATTCACGCCAGGGTGCATGGCTGCAGCTGAAAGTAGATTTCGAAAGTTTCTTAAGCGGTGTGGGCCCACCGCTAATGACGGGTTCAGTTCTGACTGGCGTTCAACTTACCTCCTCCAGTTCTATGTCCTGCGCAAGAAGGTTCTCCTTAAAAGTGGAACGTGCCTGCTCAAAGCGCTCAGTCAATTTGCTCTTCTCGCCAGTCTCCCATACGATCACGTAGTCTAAAAGGTGTGCAGAATGCAGGTAGGTGTTCGGCCTGTTAGATTGATGAACATTAAATGTATAAATGTATATATATGTATATGCCTATATCCTAGCCACCTTGCGGTGGAGGCCCGAGAGAGAGAGAGCTCCGATGGCAATATGGAGAGACGAGTGGGTCCTCTGACAGATCGGTGTACGCATCTATGCCATTAATATATATTTTTTTATATTTAACCTTAGATATGTGATCTGTAATATAGCCATTAGTTAAAATGGCTTATTTTTATGTTGTACAGAAGAAGACGCGATCTCTGAAACGGCAGTTTTATTCTTCTGAGCTTTCGGCCCGACACGAGAGGCCATCTTCTTAGAAAAGGAGACAGCAACAAGTGTTGGCTACGCGTAAATGGGGGTGTTAGGGGGTTGGCACTTGTGATTGGTCAATGCCCACGTCACGTCCATGCTCACGCCATCTTATCGTGTCTCGCCCGCGCGTGCCCCTGAAGTTGTGGCGTGTGACCTTGACGTGGCAGCCTGTGTGTTTAAATGGAAACTGGGCCGTGGTTTCTGGTTACGAGCGCGGATCACAACATAAGAGGACGATATATCTACATGCCTGTTGATGGAGTTTGAGTCTGATACCCAGGCCTCCAATATTCCACGCCCCATCTTATTCGCGGCACGTGCCATTATCCGTGTGCCCGAAAAGTCGAGTTCGTGGCCTTCTCCCAGGGTGTGGGTAGCGATCTGGGATAGTGGATCTCCCGTCCGCACTGCCTGTTTATGCTCCGTTATTCGCGAGCTTAGTCGTCACCCTGTCTGTCCTGTATAATGGCAAGAACATTCGCGACATAGCACCTAAAAATGACGCCAGACTGCTCACCTACATCCTGTGGGTCTTTTATTTGCATGACTCTTGAACGCACGGTAACTGTCGTACGGTGAGCAATAACCACACCGATCTTTGCAGCGATCCACTCAAATGCTTCTGACACATTTTTATGTACGGTAGAGGGTGCCAGAGCGTTGGTCGCTCTCCTTTGTTTATTTCCCGTGGGTGTGTACGAAGGCAGCGGTTGATGAAGCTGTTCGGGTATCCATTCCTGGCTAGTTGGTCCCGAAGATGTCGTAGTTCTTGCACTTGCCCCTCGGGTCCACTACATTTTATCTTCACCCTCCAAAAGAGTGCTCTAATACAGCCACGTTTATGCGCTATTGGGTGGTTGCTATGGAAGCTGAGCACCTGGGTTGTGTCAGTGGCTTTTCTATAAACCGTGGTGCTGAGTTCTCCCACTTGGTCTGCGCGCGACGAGGAGATCATGTCTTCGTTTTCTTTACCTGGGGCACGCATATTCGCTTCTATTCGTGATTATTTTTATATCTTTAAATATAAGTTTATCAATCAGTCTATGCCTTCTTCTTCTTCTTCTTCTTCTTCTTCTTCTTCTTCTTCGTCTTCTTCTTTTTCTTCTTTTGTTAGGAGTTTTTGGCGGATTTGCTTAACTTAGCTGACCCAATTGTGAAAAAACTTGCGGCCTCAGCTGGAGTCTAACCGATACAGCAGGGAAGGCTTTGGCGCAGCCAACGCTCTCCCACTGACCCACGAGGTACGAGGATCGATTATACCCGCTTAACTTACCGCTTCTATGGAATCCACCATTACGGAAAAGCAAGCTGACTGCCCAAGCAGGGTCTCCTAAGCAGTCATCTTTTAGTTCTTCCACCGTCTTCTTATTCTTTATCTTCTTCTTTTTCGCCCCCTTCCTGCACCTCCACCTCGTCCTCCTCCTTATCCTCGTATTCCTCGTCTTCTTCTTCTTCTTCTTCTTCTTCTTCTTCTTCTTTAAACGGTCGCTTTGTTACTGCTGTAAGACTTAAGGGTACGCAGCGTGGACACGTTTTTTCGCAACAAAACCTTCGTCGCACATCTCATGAGATTTCATGAGGTAGGCATTCAGCTCTAGGTGTGCTGGCTGTTAGCTTGCTGAAAATGGAGTGTTCTATACGAAATAGGCTCCCCGACATAGATCCCAACAGCTTTTAAACTTCAGAGGAAAACAGAGAAAGGACCTAGTTGAATGCGACTCCAAGCAAAAGACAAGATTTTGTCGACTGAGGGGGAGTAGAGGAGGGTTTAGACTGTCAATCAATTTCCCCTACGAAGTTACCCTCCTTACAAATGTTTTGGGGTCGACAGAAAACGGCTAACCTCTCCTTACTTGGTATTTAGCCTTAAGTTGAGTTTGTGGGCAACATTTGTTGACATTTTCTGTCTACAGCTCAATTCTTAAATTTTGTCCTTATGCCCTTACCGAAACGTGTTTTGGTATTGCGTAAATAAATCGACAACCTCACAAACAACCTTGACCAAGCTGACACTATATAACCCCGTTACCATATGACTGCGTCGGTCTGATAAGAAGTTTCTGAAAGCAAGGTAGAACAAGGAGGTATGGGTCCTCCATCGCATTACAGGTAGTCCTAAGCTGAATTCCATGAACATAGTGCTGAGGTCAGTCCTAGGTTCAGATTTTTAAGAGAACGCCTTTGAGTACCCTTTTTGTTATAAAAAGGCCGAATAAGGTTCACGAATAGAGTAATACTATTGCCTTCATTATTCTTCAAAGCTGTTTGAATTGTCCTCACCCTCGCAGGCTCCTCCGTGAGAATGACACACTGAACGGAGCAGTAGGCCTGCATCCCGCCTACCAAGCGCTACACACAAGGCTTACATCTGCTCACCACGCAGCAATAGGTTAAGCGAAGGAAGATACATTCAGCCGCCGCGAGCAAAGAATGTGGAAATGCTCAGAAGGCATGCAAACGACCTGACCATTCTCATAGATGCACCCACGAGGGCGAGAACAATTCAAACAGCCACCAGCAATCGATTGGTACGATCGACTGACGTGTGAGCATCAGGCACAGTTATAACACGTATCTGGCGTTCAGACAAATTCACTCGACGTGAGTAGGAGAATAGACACTACGCTATGACGATGAAAGCGAGAATGTTTTCGTAATGTCAGCTTTAATACAACTTGGTCTCAGGAATTGCTCCTTCTTCTTTCCCTTCAAGGGATGATGAAAGTAATACTGACAAAAATGAATAATAAGCCAAACACTTAATAAAACCGCAACTTAACTAGAACTAATACAACTAAAGGCAAAACTGTCGGGTAAAACCGCCTAAATATAAATAAATATATATATATATAAATTTCTCCACCCAGCTGTCCTACGGAATTGATGCTTAAACATTTAATTGTTGGTTGACGAGTGTAAATGAATGCTTAATCGTATTGAAAGTTATCAAAGCATATTAAATTAAAGCCACTTTAAATTGTTTAATTGAGCTAAAGATAATCATTGAAATCAACAAAGACTCCGATTGCTCAGGCAACTGATACCTTCTTATGGAAATTCGACCTTATTGGCACAAACAGGAAAGTTGGGCTACCGAAATGAAAAAAGTAGTTTAGGACTATAATTCAAAGTTAAATAGGACCTCTAAGGACATTCCTACCAGGATAAATAATGAACAAATAAACCAAGAACTAAACTAAAATATATAAACTACGACAAAATAAGCGGCTATATATGTATGGTAAACTACGGTATTGTGTCTGAGAAATCCTTGCTAGAACTTTAAACTATGGGTTAGTATTTTGTCCTAGAAACCCGCTAGGGCTCTGTTACTTTTTAAAATATCCCTATGAAAGTTTATGAAGACTGAGACCATTGAGAGTGCCGTCGAAATACTAAACGAAAATAAATACTGTGATGTGCTAAGGCTGTATGAGATATAATCTACACTGGCATTACTGGAGTCATAATGTTAAAGTCGCACAAAGATTTCTGCGAAAACTCTGACAAAACAATTTATTTAAATTGACGCAAGGGATAAAATACTTTGGGTTCAGGACCTAATATTAAGAACGGACTCATTAGGGACTGCGCTCTGCATAAAGGCTGCATGTTGACGAACTGTTATTTTGTAACCTATGGTTTATTTTGCAAGGATCAGGAAATGGTTATTGCGTACAGCTCAAATCCTTCCCGGTAAATAGTAATAATAAGAGGTTAGAAGAATCCAGGGCATTCGGATTCCCTCACAGTCTTGACCTGTTTAGTACGAAAAACTGAACCAAAAACCAAATGAGATCTGCTAGCTGAAGCCTGGACCGACAGCACCAATATAAGAGTTCGACAAATTTTCTTGAGCCCAAAGTTTGAAGCAGGATACAATCCTTGCACAGGATCACAAACCTTGAACTGAGGCCTAGGGGCCTCTGCATCCAAGTTGAGGTCCCATGCGCCAGTAGAGTTTCTACCTTACAGCACAGTTAAGCAAACCAATAGGTGAAGCATTACATTTCCTTTCAACGATGCCCCTATAGTAAGAACCAGTCCTAGGCAGAATAAAAAGATTTATTAAGGCTGGTGCATATATAGTAGAAAATACGATTTAAAAAATTCCTGACTTACCGATGGTCCTTTCTCCGTCTTCAAAGCAACAGCTCTTGAACCAATCATTTTTCTAGAGTGAAAAAGTATAAAAGATCAATTTCTGGTTGTGAGACTGCATATATATGCAGTTTATGTAAAGTAAGCAATGCATCCGAAACTACTATTTTTAAGCGGTTCGAACAACTACTGCTGAGTCAGAACGCAGGGTCAACACGATATTTGCAACTGTTACACCCTACTGCTATGAAACTTAAGGGAACAACGAGTAATCGACTGGTAGTTTATAAGGTGGTACGACTAGTTGGGTCCCCTCGTACACAAAAAGCACAGAAACATGCCCAGACTTAAAACTATCACAGTACCTATCGAAATCGCTGCCTATGTAAATATACTGGACCAGTCAAGTAGATCTACGAAAGTAGGTTAGAAGGAAAAACCAAGAATACAGGTCTGCGAACTATCTGGCGCATCCACAGGTGCCGGGTCATGAAATGGGGGGTAAGCTATGAAATAGCCTGGCCCTAAGTTATAACGAGCGAAAAATGCTTTGAACCCCCTAACCATACTGGCTCCGGTATCCCTTTGGTGTCTATCTAGCAAACTGATAACTCCTAAAATGTTCACAGGCCAACGTCGGATTATGACATGACTGATGTCACCTTTTGTCAGGACAGCGTTCCTTCATCGCCGTCTAGGGCGACATTGGAGGGACTCGCATGTTCGCTTGTATTGACAATTTATTTGGGCACGATGCGCTCCGATCGGCCCGACGATGGAAAGCGTTTACCTTTCGCGAGGCCTTAACGTATTCTCAGATCCGGTTTCTGCATATATGTCTTGACAATAACGTTTTGCCGAGGAGTGTTAGATACAAATCCCCGCTGAACACGGAAACGGCGAGAATCGCCATGTTTAAACATGGCAAGAGAAGGACCCGTTCGTTCCTTCAAGATTGCCACGCGAGGCTTCGCAAATACCGCCAGATAATTAATCACTAGAAGACCAAATTATATGGGTACAGGGGCGAGGACAGCGCAAAACTGTTCCAGCAGAGAGTGCTTGAACGAGCGGAACTGGAGGACAAATTCCGCAAACTGCAGAATCCAACGTCATCTAGAAAGGACATACTGGTACACAACCTGTCGTCGAAAGAACTGACGCACGAGTAAATGCAGGTTCTACAGCACGAAGCCTCAGTCAGTACGGCCGCTGCTAAACCTGCCAACATTATTACAGCTGTGGAAACGGCTGTCAATCAAGCAGAAGCAACGGAGAGGACAAAGATTCTTACTGACTATGTAAAAATAACAGTCAAATTCTCTTATAAACTCAAATATACCTTATCGAACAAATTCAGAGAATAATCCTTTCTCTTACTAATTTGGTGTCAAGTTAAGTCTGAACATTTTCTCCTTGAAGAAGGTGTATCTTTAATTGAATAATGATCCTTATATTGACCTTTCTAAGGCAGTGAAATGTTGAAGAAGTGGATCCGGCAAAGCAAAGAGAGACGGGAATGGCCATTTCTGGCTTATTAGCCATCATCAGCCAGTCATACCCAATCTCGAGGGTTGGCACCCCCGTGATTTGAACACGGAACCTTCAGAAATTGTGTTCAAGACACTGCTTCTAGACAGTGAAATGTCTTCTGCTAGGTGCACTGGCCTAAGACAGGGGGCAGCAGATCAGGGCACGACAGGCGTTCTTCGGGTTGCATTCCCCGAACAAATTCTGAACATTGGGGGGTGGCGGCCGACACCTGCGACCTATCTCGCCTCCGGTGCATTGACTTCCTCTCTGTATCTGGGCGACGGGTTCGGGTGGGTGATGGAGGAGAGAGCGAGTGCAGCAGATGCAGCGCAAGTCTACTATCACTTCAATCTAATCCACGTGCAAGTCCCCGTCTCTGTACCACTCTACCGTGGAGCACACGGTGGGCTCCGTCGAAATTGATGGTCTACCTGTTGGTATGGTCCAAATTCACTACGAAATGTTATGGAGCCTAGTACAGTAGTCGCCGGTTAATAGGCCCAGCCGCGTATTAAGCCCAAATTAGCTAGGGACGGAATTTTACATAGCAAAATCTGCCGGCTAATAAGCCCACTTTGCCAACAGGATAAAGTGAGATTTTCATCTCTATGCATGCGCAACGCGGTCTACAGGCATCAGATTTCACAAAATTCGACGATTTCTGGTGCCTGGATAAGAGCATCAAAGGGCACTTGCGAGTGAAGTTTCCTCCAAAACAACTGACACAAGACCGCTTTTTTAAACGTGTCGCAAATCTTTTTTTGCTTTTGTTATTTCGTAAAATACAAACAAACAGCATTCTTTGCTTGTACATAACCAAGCTTTACACATAAAACACTACGTATGCAATGTATAGTGTCTATCCTGCGTTTGCTAATCAAGAACTAGGACTCTCCGGTTAGTGCGCCCGCCGCTTATTAAGCACAATTTGGTCTGGGCCCGAGGTGGGCTTACTAACCGGCGACTACTGTATTGACAATGTGCGGATTGCTAGTCACCTGTGCCACTCGGCGTAGGAAAGAAATAGATCTGTATATGTGATAGTTTTTAATGCTGTTGTGACTTATGTCTGAGGAAGGATTGCCTGTTTAGTTGGCAGCTACAAAGACGTTTATTATCAAAAGCCTGACAAAACAGCCCACCTCGAAAGCAAAGAGCTTTTGGCAGCTCGAGCTCAACACCACTATCGCTGACTCCTTTGTTCTTCGCCTGTCAAGCCTTACGTATGCACGCGTGTGGCAACCGATCTGCTGTGAAAGCCGCCAACGCTGTCCACCTCACGCTTAAGGTCGGGTATTTACCGCACGAATATTGGCCGTACCCTCGCTAAAATTCAAAACCCATCAACGTGCCCCAGGCGACATTCCCTGTAGTCCCACGCACGGACGTACACACATCAATAATTGGCTGGAGGAGATTGCAGCAAACATCTGCTCTTGGAAGACTTGCACATAGAAAACTCTGTCTAATCTTACCAGTCTTCCCTTAGTTCTGATATCGGAAACCTGCTGTTATCAACTGCCCCACTGTTGGATTTGGTTTTTTCCGTAACCTGTCGCGTAAGGAAAGAGGTTCAGCATTATTTAGAGGATGTTGGTACGTTAGGCAAATAAAAGCCTTGTCCCAGCAATCGCATCGTCTTCTTCTTCTCAATTAGGGCAAAACTGAATTTTAGGGCCCCTCTAGATATCTATCCCCTTTCGCTCAACTACTTGATGTATTTTGTGGTCAAACATTTAATTCTTGCCTAGTGAGCGCAAAGGAATCTGTAATTATGGCAAAAGGGACCGAAAAATATTAAACCAAATAAGATTATGTTCGTTTAAATATGTTAAAATATGATGAAATTTCATGAACATGGACTCCAGTCGCATACGTTACGAATGCCAATTAAGGGAAATTCGACCTTTTTTGGCTGGAATTAAAGGAAGATGGAAATTCGACCTCCTATTGGTGGGATTTAACGAAAAACGGGAAAGTAGGGCTGCTGAAAATTGAAAAGTAGTTGTTTGCCATAAGTTGACGGGATTTTTGGGGCTTCTAAAGTCAGTCCTGCCTCAATTAGTTCCTGGATCTTGGATCTTCGCTTGTACAGGAGTTGCCTGTTATTAAGCTCACGGTTAATAGGCCCAGCCGCGTATTAAGCCCAAATCAGCTTGGGACGGAATTTTACATAGCAAAATCCGCCGGCTAATAAGCCCACTTTGCCAACAGGATATAGTGAGATTCTCATCTCTCTGCGTGCGCAGCGCGGTCTACAGGCATCAGATTTCACAAAATTTGACGATTTCTGGTGCCTGGAGAAGGACATCAACGAGCATTTGCGAGTGAAGTTACTCTCCAAAACAACTGACACTAGACCGCTTTTTTAAACATTTTTTGCTTTTGTTATTACGTAAAATACAGACCAACAACATTCTTTTCTTGTACATAACCAAGCTCTACACATAAAACACTACGTATGTAATGTATAGTGTCTATCCTGCGTTTGCTAATCAAGAACTAGGACTCTCCGGTTAGGGCGCCCGCCGCTTATTAAGCACAATTTGGTCTGTGCCCGAGGTGGGCTTAATAGCCGGTGACTACTGTATTTCTTCTTTATCTTCTTCTTTATAGCGAATATAAGTCTGAGCTTTTTCTTACACGGTAATTATATGGCCTTTAATATGTTAACTAAAGGCACATATAACAGCAGGAAGTCAGCGTATGTAATACGCGAATTTAGGTTCTAGAAATTTAAAAGTCCACTTTTCTCGAGTGGTAAATTTGAGGCGTAATTTGATGCTACAGACATCTAAGAAAAAATATTTTATTATGCTTTCTATATACTTTATTTGAAGTTTCAGAGGGATTAAAAGGCAATGGAAAATTTGCATGCCAATTAAGTAATCATTTTTGACAGCGTACATTTTTAAAAGCGGCCGCTAAGAAGCGCTTTCTATAGCCGGTAATTGAACTATCATGGAATTATTGACAAAAGTAGTTTATATAGTGCACCTCATATACCCCTAGTCCCAGCATTTTGTCCTACGGAAACGGTGCTTATAGGGTTGCTGGGATGCGAAAATAGGATAGGCAGGGAAGGAAATTTTTAGAAGTAAGTGTGAATTGAGAAAATATAGTCGAGTTTGTTTCTCGCGACCACTGGGAATAAGTTGTTCAGCATGTAAATAGAAGGTGTGCGCGGCGCTTCGCGCCACGGACTATACTAATCTAGCTCTAGAATAGTAAGTTGGTCCTCGGATAAGTTGAAGTAGACGACCTCCTAACCACCATTTCCATTTTTCAGGAATTTCAAGAAACCTGCAATTTGATAATCAGGTTTTCCCACAATACTTTAAACGATAAAACAGTTTAAAAAATCTACAGATATAAACCAACAATATTTCTAAGTACAGTAAAATAAAAATGCACATAGCAGTTACTAAAGTATGTTCCACTGCCTATCCTATTTCCCCACCTATAAAACCCTATAACCCCCATTTTTCGACGGACAAAATGTGGTGCGGTACATAAACTACTGTTGCCAATTTATCTTGCACGGTTATACTCGTTACAACTGTATTTTAGTAATATTTTCGAATCGAAAACACATTTCTTAATTTCAGTTACAATTTCATGAGAAATCATATCTACTTTGGATACATACTAGTTCTGACCTTCTTGCTCTTAACTGTAGGTCATTTATTATAACGTTCGCAACTAAAATACTACAGCAGTGTTTGTACCCAGCCCAATTTGACGAGTAAGGACACGCCCATGCAGGAATTTGACGCTATCCAGCTAGGGCGGGTGTACTGCAGCCGAAATGGAAACGACACCGAAAAAATTATAGCTCAGCACTCTGTGCACATTAAAAAAGCAGACGATACGACAAGGATAAAACAAGACAATGAAAACAGCCAGCTCTTCGATAACGTACCTCATTATCTGTCATTGTTAATCGTGTTGAAGCAGCTTCGGGCATCCGCAGCGATCTCCCCAACTTACAGCGAGATAATGCTCTCTTCCACTCACTTGCCTGCAGTCAAGAGACGCGTGCGCACACTGAGTTGCGCTCAACTGGGCGGTGGCTACGATCAACCCGGAGGGCTATTGATTATCGATCCGACAAGTGCCTGTGGGCTGGTAGGCGCGCGTGGCCTTCGCGTGCAACGCAAGTCAACGGCACCAATCGAGCACAGTTCATTAAATTCGCCCAGGCTGAAGCGCCTAGGCAAGACTGTCGCAACGGCGACAGTGTCAGGTGACGCTCGAACTCGATAGGGCAATGTCAACATTTGTCTGCGTGGTGTTTCAGTGCTGACGGGAAAGCGTCTTCCCGTCTGACCGAGAGGAAGGCGTGTGGGTGGCAGAAACAGATTACGTAAACTGGTAATTTATTAGACGGTTAAGGGATTCTTAAAAATCCTATGCGCACATTACCACACCGCACATGAGCTAATTGCGGACATAAATTAGTCGTGGCGGTATGATCGTGAAATATATGTGTGGGGTTAAGGAAATGCCGAGGTTATGGCAAAAAGCCTAGGAATGGCGTATGAGCGTGAAGAACGGTGGTGGGTGGTGGGTGGTGGGGGGAGGGGGGGTTGGGCGCTGGTAGAGTAATAGACACACCACTTCGACAGTTTAGTGGTAAATTGCATTCAAATAAGAATATTTGCAGCACTGTGTCTGGTGATTTCGCAAATAAGATTGATCGTAGTCCTCCTAGAAGCCACACAACCCGCAAACTACGCTTTTCTAATGCATTTATTCGGTCCATTCGCGACTCCTTAATTTTATTTCTTAACATCTCATCTCGCTTTCGGAAATTCTTCAACTAAACTTACTTGTTATGATCGCCAGTTACGTCTTTTTCAAGCGTCTCTTGTACACTTCCTGAAACCTAGCCAAATTGTTTCCCGAGACTAAACGAGGAAAACTCTGAGTGGATATGTTTACTTGTGAAAACCTTTTTTCTACATTCTGTGAAGTACGGAGTTCTCGACTTGTCGCGCTCTGCCTTGGGTCTCATTTCTCAGGTCCGGACAGCAACCACAGCTGCTACTAGTCTAGGCAGCTAATATTGCCGGCAGAGACAAGGTGGACTGAAATGGCCATTTGAGGCTTATTATTAACGTGTATCAAGATCTCGCGATCTAAACCAGCAAAACAACGAGCTCGTGGTTCAATGGTTAGAGCGTTAGACTCTGATCAACAATTTCGCGACTTCAAGCCTCGCGTGGTGAACCACTTGAGGTTGCAGATGACCGGCTGAGGATGGCTAATAAGCCAGAAATGACCCTTCCAATATTCCTTACCTTTGTCGGTAATAATATCTGCCTAGGCTGCTATCTTACAACTGTTTCGAGGTAAATTGAGGACTTATTTGATAGAAGAGATTCTTCCGGAAACAGTAACAAACCTTATTGTAAATTTTCGACACTGGCACACCAGGTCGTCTTCGGATGCGAGGGAATTGTGTGAGGAGCAGTCCACATTTTAAACGTGTCAAAAAATCGATAATGCTGCGTCATCCGTGGTCAATAGCATGTTTTGGTGGTTGGCCCTTTTTCCAGGCTTTTGTAAGATTGGTGTACATTGAATCCAACTCAACGTGAATGTTGATGCACGAGTCGCCGGAGTTGATGGCTTCTAAAAACTAGCAGCTTTTCTTGTATGGGTAAGAGCCAACAATGCCAGTTTCATCCCATTCAAATTGGTGTCCAGTTTCTTAGGTTTGCATGGCGACCTCGGACAAGTGATATCGCCCTTTTACCGATCGTTGATGTTCGCATAAGCGTGTGGAGGCCGATCGTCCTGTCTGTCCGCAATAAAGTGCATTGCAGCCGCTACACAGAATTTTGTAAATGACCTCTTTTGTGTCCAAACAGCCAGCCCTGCCCTTAGGGGGTACAAGCTGTTTTCGCAGAGTATTCGTTGGTTTGTGCGCCACTTGGATTTGATACTTCCTCAGGTGTCTTTCAACGAGTTCAGACTTTTTTAATATATGAAAGTGTTCGCTAATTTCTTGAATTAGGCGCTTGATCGGATGCCTATTTTCAACTTCATTCGAAGGACTTATTCGCTAGTCTGCCTTATTTGGCCATGCGAGTCCACAGTGAACACACCCACGCACACAGAACGGAGAAAGCAGTAATTAGAAGTTAGAGTGGTGAAACTTTCTACAATACCTGTTTATCTGGAAGATATGGAAAATGTGAATGATTCGATGGAGATACTGAACTAGGTAATGAGCCCTGGTTCCAGTTTCTGGATTTTACAACAGATTTGGTAGTGAGTAAATGTTGAGGGCCAAAATAGTCCTAGATAGTTCGGAGCCGGACGATGATATTTCGCTACCACTGCTATTTCTGAACGCCCAGGCTTGGACTATACCAACTTATTCGGAGACAGCTTGTTAAAGCACATGTTTAGTAAGTGAAGACTAAGAAAGAGCATACCCAGTGTTCGGAATCCGAAGCTTTGACTAAACTTCTCACTGTGATGAGCATTATTGCAGCTACGCTAAGACCGTGAACAAAAGACAGACTAAAGTGAAGAGGTTGTCAGCCACATCAGAAGTAATTGGGTTTTTTGATCACGTCGGGGCCACCAATTTGTCGAGGATCGAAGCAGTAGATCTGCTTAGAGCACTATAATCATCAGACAAAATCCGAGGGTGTTAGAAAAGACAGAAGGTACCAGTGGGAGGGGTTTATTGTGCACAGAACCCTGCATTGCTGTCTCCAGTAGCAGTGGCCACTGGTGAGGCCAGGGTTAGTGTTGCCTGCGTCCAATCAGGCCCGGAAGCCAATGAAAGTTATGTATGACATTGGCAGTTGCTTTTACATGATTTTGGAGCATGTTCAAGTTGTTTGCTATTGTTGTGTTGCATTGCCCGATGGGGTTTTGCGTAAAGAAGTTCCTGCTGCATCGGTCGAGGGGTGGTGTGTTTATGTGGCCCTTGAGTAGCCACGGATATATGTACATTAACATCATTCATGAACAAGTCACTACCACTGCGCTTACTTTGTTGTAGTGCCTACGTTAGACACCGGCGGAATCAGTAGTCAAACTGCCGTGTTGCGTGGGTGTTGGGTGTTTCGTCGTGCAGGTGATAGATGCATCTAAAATCCACCAACTGGCACCCAATGCTTGCCTGTGGATTCCCGAAACTAGCGGTCTCATAGCATTATCCGCCTTGACTGGTAGGCCAAACCAGATGAATAATTCTTATGTTGTGTGGGTTTACTAACCCGCTAACTCTCTTCTCCCTCCCCGGCCCTCCTCCTCCTCCTCGTCCCTTCCTAATACCAAAAGGACCTGCGGAGGAAATTCAGTCTCATAGGGGACACGGATTAATTTGGGTCGTTCTTCGACTAAAACAAACCGTGACCAAGCGTGGATTTCGGCAGACGTCTCGGATGTTGAAGCAGCCCTAAGGAAAGACAGCACTGTTTGCCTCTTCGTTGATATGGGGCATGAAAAGGAACCCTAGAAAAATGCTGCGATCGCGTCATCTTCACTCTAACCGTGACCCGCAGATGTAAAACGCACGGTTGAAGCCATCAAATAAACAAAAATCCGTCCTCATGTCTTCATAATATTCTACAAGCTGCTACGATGAATCCGCTAAATCTAGTAGCCTGTAGTGTTCGTTGTCTTTTTGACAATCCAAACAGCAACCGGAAAGAAAGCAGAAAGACGCTAATCGCTCAAGAACTGAAACGCTAAAAAGTGGAACTTACTACTCAGCCTGACACGATTTCCTCAACTGTACCAGCTGTAGGAAGTGGGTGACGGCTAGACATTTTCCTGAAGCGGTCGCTCAAAGGACGAATGGTGCAGCGCTACCGTTGCCTTTGCCATCCGGAATGACATACTGGGACTACTTCCCTCTCTGTCGTAGGAGTTAAACAACCGATTGCTGACCCTTGGACTGTCCCTTTGGGGACCCCTATTCGCCACCATCATCAGCACCAATGCCCTTTGATGAGGCAAAGAACAAATTCTGCAAGGAACTGCAGGCCTCACTGGCGACTTAAAGATCCGCATCAGGACAGACCAAGCTGCCTGTGAGATTGCTGGGCCCCTACGTTTTCGGCTGCTTTAGCGATACCGACCTCCTACTCCTACAAATTTCGCGGAAAATGGTCGCCGTTTGACAACATTCTTCATCTGTCTTCGGACGCGGGAGAGGGCAAATGTATGCAATCCTGATCACTGCGCTTGCACTTGTTCGACTGCATTCGCTTCTGGAAACGAGGAAGATAGGATGTACCGTTGACTAAAGCGACACCGATTTCGGTGGCTGGATTGAGCCCAAACTCATCATGCCCAACGTGTAACCACGCAAAAGACCATAAGACAAGCCACTAGGAGGTGATTTAAGTACTTCTCCGCTTAGTTTTCCTGCGCACCGATTTAATTGCAACAACGGACTGCCACAGCGACCAGGAGGCATATAGGTTTCAGATTATGAAGCTACCATGAAGACACGGTGGCATGGGCTGTGTAACTTCATTCATTTCAACGCCCTTAAGATCCTCAAACGCAAGGGACCAGTTCGCTAAAAAAAACACTGTGGATATTATCAACCTATTCGCAGAGGTGAGAAGACGGCGCAAACGCCGCGCACCACAGCGAAGTCGGACAAGACTGGAGCAAATCGAACGTATAGCCAAAAAGCATCCGCTCCACTAGCGCCCGTGCGCAGCAGGAAAGCTTTATAGCAGATAGAGGAAGACAGCTTCACATGCAAGAAAAATGCAATCGATAAGCAAATAGGTCTTATAATATAGGGACTATCTCAGTCAACCACTACCACTTCCATAGACTGGTATTCTGAAGACACGATGCTATTCCAAGATCTTCTGAACAAAATGCTGGAACGTACTACGTCAATCTTAGTGGGAACAGCCTTCCTCCTTGAAAAACGGCCAGAGAGCTCATCTGAACCAATGCGTCATCGACCTCTTAAATTTATCCTGACCAGTACCGACGAAGCTACGCTCATTACGTAGGATGAAAGGCTGCAATCCTAGGGTTTGTTACACCTGCGGAACGGATAAATCATCATCAACTACGAAGATGGTCATGAATCTTGGTCATCTGCGTTATGAAGACAGACTGACCGAACTTGATCTTTTCCCTCTCAATTATAGGCAACTCCGCGGGGACCTCATAAAAACCTACCGTATTGTTAAAGGCCAAGACTGCGCCCTAGAATTTGATGATTTCTTCGAATTGGCTCGGACTGACCATCTGCGAGGTCATCTTTTTAAACTACAGAGGAAACCGGCTCGTATCGACGTTCGACGAAACGCCTTCTCTCAGAGGGCCATTGGAGCGTGGAACGGACTCCCGGAAGGTGTGGTCCTCTCAGATGCTGTTGACAGTTTTAAACACAACCTTGATTCTCATTTGCTGAGAAACTGTGGCAGATATAATGAACAAAGTGTCAGTAACAACACCTTACAACTGGCTCACACTTATCGCTGATGTCAAGCCTACATTTGTACATTTGTATTATGTACTATTGTTACGGTTGACCTATTATGCGATTTTGGTTATGAATAGGGAGCTCAAGGGCAAAAGCCTTCTTCCCTTAATAAAGTGACTTAAAGTGACTTAACTTGTTACCGAATTAAGGCAGAGGCTCAACGAAAAGGCACGATATTTGGTTATTTACAACAACCAAGTGATCCAGCGTCCATCGTTTTTCCCCTCAAAAGGCCCGTTGCGGATGACCGCGCAGTCGACCCAGCAAAGGAAGGATAGAGACCGATCGTAACCACGTCCTGGGCAAACCGCAAACTAACGTTCATGTACAGCAATGCACAGAGTATATTAGCAAAGCTTGAAGAGCTGACGATCTAGTTCTGTGAACTACCTCCAGATATTATTTCCTTTACCGAAACCTGGTTGTCCCAACACGTGGACCACCGCGATTTAACTATGCCTGGCTACCAAATATTTAGAAAAGACAAAGAAGAGCTTCAAGGAGGAGGTGTACTCACAAACGTGAGAAATGGACTTACAATTTTAGATAAAACGTATAAAATGGAGTGTACTACCGAGGGGATTTGGCTGTCAATTAAAGTACCAGGTTCATTAGGTCTCGATATCCTGGCACTTTTCGTACCACCGAAAAGAGATACCGTAGCTGATGCCTTCTTGCTATATGAGCTTGAAAAATTGCTACACGATTGGATATCCTGATATTGAGTGACTCTAACGAACCTCATATTGACTGGAGCTGGGCCTTTGCACATGGTTCTGATCTGGCCTTCGACATGGCTTTTAACCATGTTGTACTGCTACTCACATTTTCAATTCCCGAGAGACCCACAATAGTCAGAATGAATATTTGGCGAGGCAATTTCGATCGAATTATGGCTGAACTCGCGTGCACTGAGTGGGAATCTTTGTTTTTTGGAAACAAAGATGACGACCGGGAAACCTTCTGGGACATACTGCGCAGGCTCATAGTATGTCATCCATGTATATTACGCCGCTATATAAGGGTCGAAGCCGGATCTCCGCAAAATATTATCAACTGTCATCCTCTATTCAATTTTCTGCAAAATTATGGGAAAAATGTAATCAAAAATTAATACACTTCCTAGACCACTGCCATCTGCCTTCCGATGTCCAGCACGGTTTCCGTGGAGGTAGTTCCTGTGTTTCAAATTTGCTCTTCTCTTTGGAACGGTGGATTGAAGCAGTCGATACAGGGATTACGGTGCACGTGGTCTATATCGACTTAAAAAGATGTCCATAGTGTTCCACACCATCGGCTTCTTTATAAACTCACCGTATAGGAGTAGGAAGTAGGCTTCTGGCGTGGATAAAAAACTTCTTAATCACCCCCTCGTAAACTGTCAGCAGAGGTTGCGATTAAGTGTGGTGTTCCCCAAGGCTCCATTCTCGGCCTTACTTTTTTCCTTGTTTACATCAACGATTGCGTCAGTGAGCTTGATTGCGGTATCGCCTTGTATGCCGATGATATCGAAATTTGGCGAGTCATTCAAACTGCGACTGGCGAAGAAAATTTGCAGGTTAACCTGCATCGACTGCAAAAATAGTGAAATGACTGGCTCTTGCCGTTCAATTTGATCAAGCACGCGAACCGCACGGTTAACCGACTAAATGCCATACCACTGAAAGATGTGTACGGTCAGAAGGTCTTGGAATTCTGGATACCGCCCTCGTCCAGGTAGCCAAGACTGTGATGTCGGTTCTGTACCTCTTCAAGCGGTATTTCTCTGCCTTTGATAATAATTGCTTCACCAAACTCTTGGGAACCTTCGGGCGGCCGCAACTAAGGTCCGCTTTCCCAGCAAGGAGACCGTTAGCCGTGAAAGACCTAAACCTCCTCGAAAAGGTTCAAAATGCGTACAACCAAATTTGTCATTGGACAGGGCTCACTGTCTTATAAAACACAGCTGTCGAATCCAAAACACTTTCATTTGCGCTACAGACAGCTTCAGGGGACCTCATAATAATATTCCACGTATCACATGCTCATCACTAATGTCTTATCTCAGGAAATTACGTCGATTTAGCAACAACAATGAAATTGAGAGCCTCTCCTGTAAAATTGCCTGAGACTGTTGCCAGGCTAGACGCTCGGAAGTACTTTTTCTCCAAAAGAGTGGTCGAAGCTTTGAAGCTCTTCCTTTGGAGGTCGGTACATTGGGATCCCAAGAGGTTTTTAAGTGGAAGCTGGAATGATATGTGTAGGTGTATTTGAAGGGTAACAGGCAAGGTATGCCCTTAAGTCACTTTATTAGGGCAAGAAAGCTTTCACCCTTGAGCTCCATATTCATATTCAAAAATCGCAAAAGAGTTCAACCTTAACAATAGTCATAATACAAATGTAGGCTTAACGTCAGCGATAAGTGTCAGCCAGTTGCAAAGTGCTGCTACTGACACTATGTTCATTATCTCTGTCCCAGTTTCTCAGCAAATGAGAATCAAGTTTGTGTTAAAAATGTCAACATTATCTAAGAGGAGTGTTTACATTATTAAGCACAAATTTTATTCCCGAATGAGAGAGGATATTCGCATTCTAGCTATGTCTATTGGTAAAGAAGATAAGTGATCGAGCACTTGAACGAATTGTATTTTCTCCTGAGCTTTTGAGCTCCTGCAGGAGCCCATCGTCAGAGGTGGAGAAACAGCAACAAATGGGGTAGCTACTTGGGGCGTGTGTACAATAAATAGAATTTTGAACGTGTAGAAAATCAATAATTGTGTGTTTGTGCTGCCGACTTGCCACTGAGGGCTGTGCTAGCCTGTGCCAATAGGCAATATCAACATGTTGGTGGAAATATTTACAGAAATATAATCGTCAACAAAAAACAAGCAATATTTATAGGGGGTGGGGGAATGGGCAATTAAAAAGTCATAAGAGAAGGGAAGGAGGATGAGAGGAGAGGGATTGTGTAGGCTTGGGCGCCAAATGGCCACGTCAGCACCGAAAGTGGGGTGAGTATGGAGAATGTTGGGCCAATTAATTATGGCGGGCGTCTGAATGTGATCGTTTGCAATAGCGTAAGGCCCTGTACGCCGGCGCCAATTCGACACATCTGTTGACAGAATTCTCATCCGTGGGCCAGGCTTCGATAAATTCTCTGCTCTTCTTGATTCCCGCGTGGGCGAATACCTTGACGGCAGCGAAGTTGAACTCATGGCCTGTTTCGTAGGTGTGAGTTGCAACTTGTGATGATGATGACGATGGGCTCCTGCAGGAGCTCGAAAGCTCAGGAAAAAATACAATTCGTTCCAGTGCTCGTTCACTTGTCTTCGTTATCAATTTGATTCCCAATTGCTGAGAAACTGTGACAGATATAATAAACATAGTGAGGACAATTTTCATGTAATTAAACCATAGCATTGTTACAGTTATAATGAAGTTGTAGTAAGATGTGGTAGCGTGACAAACGCTCGAAGCAGTTGTCGCGGAACAGTATAAAGACAAGCTACAGACGGAAAAATTGTTTAAAATGTTGTCAATAAGGAATCTTGTTGTGAAAGTCGCCTTTTGTCAAATAAAATGACATCAAGTCTTGTTTTAAATTCCGCGAGGGTGTCGGTGGAAACCGTTTCGCTTGGTAGCAGGTTCCATGGTCGAGCCACTCGTTAACTGAAGTAAAAGTTACTGAGGTTCGATCAAGTTTGTTCGTGTATGACCTTGTAAGGAGGGCCACGCAGGCGATTTATAATAGTGCTTGTTGCAATACGAAATAATCGCTGACAACGGGATGCCCAAAGTATATTAAGAATACCATCGTCTATATTCTGGTAGAATTTGCTATATAGTATGACATTTTACAGTAAAGGTGATCTAAAATATTCAGAGCGGTGTAGAAAACGGCAAAACTCTATGCTATAATACTACTTGCTAAATTCGAGTAACATTTATTTATATTCTATTTTATTTATGCACAAGGTATTGATTACACACTCTCAAGATCATTCCGATGCCAAGGTCTCTGTGATTATCTCTACTTGAATATTTGTGAAGCGTGATGACTTTGTAGGCGATCGCATCTGCCGAACCTTGCGGCCATAGTCTAATCGGCTCCTGAACGTTCGTCCTTGGTTAGGCCCGCAGTGGACTGTCGACGATCTTGACAGATAATTCCTTTTCCCAACCTTTTCGACGGACTCTGCAGTCAACAAGGTCATATCTGGCCGCATCTCCTGCACTACGGTGATGATCTCAGTGACCTCTGCGATGACCCTTACTCCTGTCTGACCTCGGAACTCGACTCGGTTGGTACGTAAAGAGAGTGATTAACTGTGCACCTCAGAATCGCAGAGATTTTCGAATTCGCATCTAAGATTCGGCTTGCACGTGACAAACAGAGGGAATCTTGCGCACTCAGCGAGTTAAACTCTGCAAAATCTATTTCCCAGCTGTTCCGTTGTTGGTCCTCCGCTAAACGAGGTCAAGAAATTCCCCCTTTACTGAATGAAGATAAAACATTTGTGCTAGATGAGTCTGACAAGGCTGCACTGTTTAATGCATTCTTTGCAAAGCATCTTACGACGGAATCCGAACCGGTCCCGTCGTTTCAGCCATGCTCAGTCAATACTATCAGTACCACAGATTTCTCCATAGAAGTAATTCGTAAGCACATTATCCGTCTGAAAAACTCGCACTCCTCGGGAACGGACGGTATTCCAAACTCATTTATCAATAGAGTGTTGAGCTTCCCCCGATTGCTACGTCATCTTTTCTCAGCTTACCTTCTTAACGGTTACTTGCCTGACTCATGGAAGACATCTATCCTTGTTCCAGTCTTCAAGTCAGGATCTCGTTTGGACGTAAATAACTACCGAGGTGTTCATAAAACCCCGGCCCTAGCCAAACTTCTGGAAAAGATCATTTTTAATCAAATTCTCGATTTTTGTATAGAAAATAAACTATTAAATGCCTCACAGCATGGATTTCCACCTGAGAGATCATGCGAAACCTGTCACTTGGCATTTCTTAACCTCGTTACTTCACTTCGTAATGAGCAGCAATCAGTCATTGTGATTTTCTTTGACCTTAGTAAAGCTTTCGACAAGGTGCCGCACAGGCGCCTTCTAGTGAAACTAGAAGCCCTAGGCATCAGGCCTCCTCTCCTCGATTTCATTGCTTTCTACCTGTCTAACCGCAGCCAGAAGGTCTTAGTAGGCAGTAGCTACTCGATGCTTCAGTCGATCACGAGTGGCGTTTTTCAAGGCACGGTTTTACGTCCCCTCCTTTTAATTCTTTACATAAATGAAATTTCAACAGTACCTCACAACTCTGAAAATTTCATTTATGCTGATGACCTTAAGTGTATTTTCTCATTTTCTTAGGACACGGCCAGTAGTTGCGTTGATCAAGTTAACGCAAACTTGCGTACCCTCTCAAGTTGGAGCGCCACATGGCAGATGGAGTTTTCTCCATCCAAATGTAGTTTAACTATTTGAAACGTCAGACCACAAATATACCTCTCCCGGTGAACGCCCTTTCTCCTTCTGTAGTTTCATGTGTTTTGGTCCCGCAAAGCTTCCTGGAACCATTATCTTCCAAAACAGTCCACTGTTAGAACGATCTACGATAAAGGATTTAGGTCTTACTTACACAAATAAGCTTGCATTATCGCCTCATGCAGATCGAATTCCCGCCAAGGCCGCACCCATATGTGGATTTATATCGCATAATGTTTTCCTACCAGAAATAAATTTAAAACTATACCACATGTTTGTTCTCCCTATACTAGAATACTGCTGTCCGCTTTTTGGTCTCATGACCCAGCATGACCGTAGTAAGATTGAAAAGGTTCAGCCAGTTTTCACTCGTAAATTATTTTTTGTTTCTGGGTCTGGCATGTGTTATACAGATAGATTTCAATTAGCAAACATCAAATTTCTTTGGGTAAGAAGACTGGAAGCTGGTATATGCTTTCTGCTTCGCGTTAACAATAGTCCTAATCTCCCACAAATTAACGCTCTCACTCCGGTAAACCGACATTACGCCACTCGTAACTCCTCCATGATAATTTTACCACCCCGTAGTTCCACATCTAACCGTTCTCGTTTTTTACCTCAAAATATTCTTTTATTTGGAACAATCTTCCACTCGAAATTAGGTTGTCTACTATATTTTCGATTTTCAAAGGCAAGTTACGCAAGCATTTAAATTTGGAGGCAATAAAGTCGTTACTGTCTGTTTCCCTTCCAAACACGAAAAGGGTCCTCCTGGCATTTAAAGCTGTTCCCAGAATACGGTGACCTTTGAGGTTAGTGCTTGGCCGCCATCTTATCGGTGGACTCTAGAGTCTGGTGGGTCACATCTGGATGATATTGCCTTGAATTCTACTGTCCTCTTCTGTTTTTCCGGATGAACCCTTCTTAACTCACCGCTATATTATTTTTCACATGACAATAAACGTCCCGAACCCTCAACAATAGGATTCCATCAAACTGTACCATGCTACCTCCCATTAAGTTACGTCACTCGGCGTTTAAACAGCAACTCATGGGTCTCGGCGAAAACATAAGTTGACATGTTTAATGTCCACAAAACTATTACAAATAAATCATACCATACTGACTGCCAACCACGTCAAGAGTTAAAAAATGTTTTTGTGGGCAGACGCACAGATTGGATATGCCTTTTATTGAAGTCAGACTTACTGATTGTGTTGAATGCGAAGTTATTGAGTTGCAAAAGCTATGAGTTGCAAAGTTATGAGTTGCAAGCGTAAAAATGCTCCCATGTAGGGATGGCTACTGGGTCCAAACCATTTTTCGGTCTGCCGGCTTGCTGTTGGGCAACTGGATATGGTATGTGATCCATGTAAGAGGTCGGACTGGATAGGACAATGTAATTCAATTCATACCTATGAACAATAAAACGCGTTAACACATACGTCGAGATGTTAGAGGGCCGTATTTTGGAGCCCTGACCCTAATAACAATGTTCAGGTACAAAAAGATAGAACGGTTCCAGTCGGACAAAAGGATAGAGGCGAATAGACCCCTATAGCCTTTGGTACTAATGCACCGTAATTTTGTATATGGGTGGTATTCCGTGCGTTGACTGGGGAAGGTTGCAAGCCGTCATTTAAATCGATGGTCGAACACACACACAAGCCCCCCCCCCCCACCTAAGAAAAACCCTACACACACGCACGCCTCCTACGTTTGCTCCTCCGCCCCAAAAAAGAATAGTACGGTGCCTGGATCGATATCTTGCTTTGGCAACTTTTGCCGCTCTGTGCCTAGGGCAAAAAAACCGTGTTCTGATCACACTAAATGCGTTCTAATATGGGGGTGGGGAAGGGAGTTTGAGGGGTAAGGGGCAACTACGTCCATCAAGTGCACTCTGAGAAGGCTCGGTTAAGCCGAATGTTTATTGTAGCCAGCCCCCCTCCTAGTACCGGGAGGGCTTTATTCTCCAGACCGTGGGCTCTACTGAGACCTGTGGCCGTAATGACCGTGCTTAGAGTGCAAGACATCGATCCAGGCACCGTACTATTATTTGGGTGGGGGGAGGTGGAGGAGCAAACGTAGGAGGCGTACGTGCGCGTAGAGTTTTTCTTAGGTGGGAGGGGGGGCTTGTGTGCATGTGTTCGATCATCGATTTCAATGGTGGCTTGTAACCTTCCCCAGTCAACGCACGGAATACCACCCATATATGCAACCACGGCACACTAGAACCAAAGGCTAGAGGGGCCTATTCGCCTCTATCCTTTGGTCCGACTGGAACCATTCTATCCTTTGGTACTAGAAAATTACTATTAGGGTGGAGGAACTTCGATTCTCCTTTTGCATTAAAATCCAATTTTCCTGGCTTCAACTTAACGCGGTTTTAATTGCGATTAATTTTTTTCAAAGCCGAGACTGAGAGAATCTGAGCCCGTGCATTTAATAAGTTATAACGTGGGGTCAGCATATGTATGTTATTCAATGTTTATGTGGTCGCATACATACATTCGTAACATGTCGTTTGATTTCTCTTACGTTATAGTAGAACAATAGATGTCAGAAATGGGATAGTGTGCTTGTTTGCCTCAAAATATGCTTTCATATGATCAGAATAATATTCAGATCGAATTATCATATGCGTTCATGGCAGGTCGTGTGAAGAGACCTTGAGGATCTTATTCTTGCAAAATTATTAATTTTGCATATACACTGTAGAGGCTATATCACTACAAACATACAAAACGTCTTGGTAAATAC
>JAYGXS010000004.1:8244521-8273015 GCA_036362985.1 Ligula intestinalis | reverse complement strand
TCTCACACTATGTGAAGTGTTAACGTCGACATAGACGACACTGTCTCAGAGGTATCCATAACATACCAATCGGATCCACTTTGTCCCATTGATTTGTTTGAAACAAAACGGGTATGTTCATTAATTATATATGTGCTTTGCACCCGTTTGTCTTTCAGAACAGCTGTTGTTAGCTTCTAGTATGCGTTTTCTTCGTGGATTTTGAAGGTTTTTATTCATCCGATAATTTCAGTTATTTGCTGTTCGTTCGCTTTTTTCTATATTGCCTGACTTTACGATTCAGTGATTATTCTTTTGCAGTCTTCAGCGTAACCCTTGCTGTAGTACTTTCAGGTGCACAACTGCTCATAGACTGTGTAGAATGAATGCAAACATAAAGGATGTTTGTTATTTACTTGTTTATTCATATCTCTGTGTGGTTGGTAGAAATTTTCTGGTAGAATTTTTAACGGCGTTCGATTTCTCACTGTGACCTCTGACAAAATAAGTAAGTGCTTGTTAAACTTAGATTTGGAATAGAGTTGAATTAGGAACCAGCTAGGTTAATATTCTTTTTTGAACTTTCACTGCCTATTATTTGAAAATTTACCGATTTTTGTTCAAGCAAATTTTACAAGACCGATGTCTGTATCCGCTTTCCGCATTACGGTAGACCATTCAACTTACCGATAGGGGTCAGAAAGTCGTAATTTTTGCTGCAACCGCATAATGAGGTTTCACGTTAATTCTCTCTGCTCCCACACCCTGTTCAAAAATTAGCAATAGTTCTTTTCGTCTGAACCTAAGCGTACCTCAGATAATATTTGTCTGCTGTATTTAAGCTATAGTGCGAATAACTGGCTTGTTGGCAGCGAACTCACGAATGAAATTATTCTATTGAGTAACCCTGAGATACCATGTGTATAATGCCCGACAACCGTTTATACAATCTGTTTCACACCTTATGTTTTTAAGAAACATTTTTGCGCATCTAACGCTTTTTTCGGTCATGGTGTACTCTAAATGCAAGCGATTTCATGACTAGTTGACCCATTAATTTCTTCAGTATGTTTGTTTTAATATGTTTTCCTTTAACTCGCGGAGGTTGCCGTTCGAATGTGAAATGAAAGGCTTACAACGATCGATACTCTTGTAAGAACACGAAGATTCACTTCGTGGAATCAAAACTGCACAAAACTAGGTGGCATACTTGTTAGATGTCTTAATCGCCAAGGTATTTTGACACCTATTCTCCAAGTAACAATATGAATTAACCTTTAACTACATGGTTTTGAATTTCGTGTGTTGTTGTGTTGCTCAGTGATCCTGGCGACTGATGACCCCTCCCCTGAAACTCGTGAATTCGATGAGGGCATACTGTAAGCTCATGCAAACACAATTCCAAACGTGCAGTAAGAAGAATGAGTACTTCGCTCCCCGTGGATCCTAAGAAGAACTAGTCCGCGACACTATCTGTCCGAACCCTTGTACAATTTGACCTTGCGACTGTATGCTTGTCTGAACGGGCAAATATGTAGTTAATCCATACTTAGAGCGGCTGTTAAACCCCACTACCTTAATTACTAGGACAGAGAATGTAACCAAACGTCATATGGCACAGGCCGTTGTTATTCGTAATACGGTGAATTCTGGAGATCTAATTGATTCAAGTCAAATCATTTGGTGCGGCATAACTTTCTTACGACTTTTTAACTGGGTGAGGTTGAAAACGAGATGATTAGGCAGCAAAAGGTAAGAAGAGAATAAACTTCCTTCTGTATCAGTGAGTGGATCCAGCGAAGTTATCTGGCCGGCCAAGAAAGCGGAATTCATCCAAAAGTGGCCTACAGCGCCTTTGAACATAACGTGGAGCCTGTGCAATCGACTACCTGAGCCGTCACTTCACAGCATTTGAAACACTTAAGCCGCTATTAGGGGGACTGCCACTGGCAGTTCTTTTACGGGACCGCTATTTGCGCCGGAATCTCCCTATCTAGGATGGCAATATTTATCGGGCCATTTCTCATAGTACTTTTTTCTAAGAAGAGTGCCTCTAAGAGAATTGACCTCCAGGGCCTCTGTGAAACCACTGACCTTATGCTATTTGATCAGGCACAACAGTGACTCGTCTATTATTAGTGTGAAGTTGAAGAAGTGCATGTTCTGTCCGTTGCAGATTTTCGATAGGCTGATGGCTGAATGGGGTCCTCTTTTGTCGCCGTACGTTCAAAAACTTCTAGGCGAAACAGCTTTGTGTCTACTTTATGCTCAGTCGTATGTGTGTGTGCGCGCGCGCGCCCATCTCACCTCAGGCGATCGCTCAGCTAGACATTGGCCTGTTGCTGGCGGTTTGGAAGACATTGAGATCGACCCCCAGCGCGTTTTTTTCCTTACTAAAACAATATGATGCACTTGAAGCTATCACAGTACGTTCAACGCCGTGACTTAAAGGGTTGCCAACTGACGGGATAACTTGGACACCGCAATCGGTCCAGTGTGTGTCTTGTTGTGTGGAATGGCTTACTGCGGGCTGACAGTCACGTTCAATGGTTCCTTCTTAATGTGGCCTTAACGGCGCTCCCAGGCGAGAGCCTACCTAGCAAGGTTGTGTTGTTGTGGCGCGTGTTGAAGTGTGTTTCGCGCAGACCGCCTGCGTCCTCCCTCATCTCCGGTCTTCTCGAGTTTTGCCTTGACATCGGATTCGGGTGTGGGATTGGTGAGAGAGTGGGGTAGATCCAGCTAGTCTACTTTCACTATAATCCCGCGGGAGTCACCGCGTTTCTTCAGCTTGCTGAGGCTCGTGGTGGATATCGTCGAGAGCGACGGCCGAACTGTCGTCGTGTGTGCTTTGTTCACAGTATTGCGACAAAAGTGTCATTGCGCATCTAGGTGTCCGTTTTGGGACGATATTCGATAGAGACTAGACTTGGGGATATCGTCTAGGACTGGTCGTAACCTGTTGCTCCCTGCTGTCACGTCAATGGTCAATGCTTCAAACTACCCGCCTACTTTCTTGGTGCACATGTTTACTAACTCACGCAGCTCTTGCGGCTCCAACAATGCTTCAAGTACCCACACAATAGCCTTCTTCTTTATCAGATTGGTTCTGAGATGTATTTCCCAGCTAGCCGTGATGACACTCCTGGTGATGCAGGACCTCGCATTCGGTGGGGTTGCACCAACAAACCGTCACGCCCACTACTTTTTCTTCGTTCCTGTTTTTGAATGCCTGCATAAGCCCTTAGGTTCAAGCAGACAAGCAGGCTGACTCTGACCATCTGTGCAGGTTTTGCTCTGTGACACAAAGACAAATTCTTAGTAAGCATTTAGAGCATGCAAGGACTGCAAAATTCAATGGAACCATTAAATGTGGCGAGTGCTCGTCAACTGCTGTCTCTCGCTCCATGACATGAGGAACGTATGAGGGAATACAGTAGTTCGAATTCGTACAGGACTGAAAATCGATGCAAAACAACATGGTGATTGTACATTGTCACTTAGGCTAGTAAAACATGTTAGCAACTTAAAGCAAACTGCGGAAGGTGCAAGCGGGACAAATGTATAAATCAGGGAGCTGGATTTAACTAAGGCAAAATTGGGTTACTCAATTACTCAAATTGTTTATATAGGTCGGATTTTAGGCGCCTTTAAAGGTCGCCTCCAGGTAGCACAATGTACAAGTTTGGGGATCCACAGAGTTACCCGTATCAAGCTAATTTTTAGTAATGGATGAGGGCGGGATTTGGGTTTCTTGTTTTAACAGCCATCGAGGCAGGCGCTCTATAGATCTGGCAGCTAATTGCCGTTACGTTTGCCCAATGTACTTGCATCCACAAGTGCATGTAAATTCGTAGACACAGTTTGACGTGGCGTGTACTGACGAAGCACCCTTTTAAACGTGGAATTTGTAGGGGCCTTGTGGGACTGCAAAATATGAGTTCGGTTGCATCGTATTTCCTTTCAATGGTACAACGTAGGCGTCGCTTGGTAGTATTTAAAATGTTGTTACCCCTACAGGGTAAGGATATAATCAACGGGCTTTTGCGGAACTGACTACTTCGCCTTTTTTGCTCGTACGGGGTTACTGTAATATCTAAAAAGTAGTACCCCTAAAAGATTCGCGTTTCTGCGTCCGGCCTCACAAATTTGCATAAATCTTGATCTTGAAACTAAACGTTTGAGCTTAACTGGCCCAAAAGGTCCCAGGATGTTGTCTTCAATCAGTCGGTACATTTGCTTTCTTCACCACCTCCAGATTGTTCACATTTGTTTTTGAAACGAAATGCGTCCCTCCGCATCTACACTTACACTGCATTTCCGCGTCATCCTTTTCGCATTTTAAAGTACGCGCCAGAATTCGTGCAATATGCTGACATATATGAACGATTGATCCTCTTTCGCTAATCGGCATTGACTCAGGTTGTGATATTGATTATCGTGTAGTATATTCTAAAGTTATAACAGTCATGATAGGATGTGGGGCTTTTTAACGAGCTTCGTTCTGACCACTAACAAGACGTATTTACTGTAAAATTGAATTCAACTATATTCTATGGAAAAAATGCACGAAGAATTATTATTGTACTCATTTGGTAGCAAATTACGCCTTCTTTCAGTTTTATACTTAAAGAAAGTTTATCTTTCGCTTTTAAAAAGTTTCTTAATTGCCGAATAATTTTCAAACCTGCTGACTGCTACACATGAATTCAAGTTTTGCAAACTACGCACTGTATACATCCTGTTCGAGAAAAAGTACATTTTCACCTACAGTTTGAGGAAGAAGTCACATAGTTCTCATAAAATGTTGCAATATATGCGGAGCATAGTTTATACAGTATAGGCAGTATTAATAAATTGGCGGATACTATGTATTATGAATGAACACCTCACAATCGTAGAAAAGCTCATAGTTAGAAACTTTTTTAAAAACCGACAGATACCCCCTCTTCAAGTATAAAATTTAAAGAAGGCGTAGTTTTCTACCAAATGAGTACAAGAAATAATTTTTTGCGCATGTTTTTCCCTGCATTATATTTGAATTTATAAAAGCAGTCAAAATCAACGATAAAAACGCATACTATTTAAGTAGTTACGTTTTACAGTACATTCGTTTAGTTAGGCGTCAAAACGAAGCTCATTAAAAAGCCCGCATCCTATCATGACTGAAATAACTTTAGAATAGGCTACACGGTAATCGGTATCACAACCTGAGTCAATGTCGATTAGCTAAAGAGTATCAATCTTTCGCATATGTCAGCATATTGCACGAATTCTGGCGCGTACTGTATACACGTCTTAGTGTGTAAATAGACGCCCACAAAAGGGGAGGTTTCCTTTAAAGCGTGTGGTAAGATACCTTTTTTGTATCACATTAATTCCGCTAATGCGCAATGTTGAAACAGAACAAGCAGAAGCTTAGCATTTTTTGTCAACATCTTAGTGTGCATTCGGCCATCTAGTCGTTCATTTGCAACCTTAGAATGAGCGCTAAATGTACACATCTACTTTAATTTAGTCTATTTCTGCAGCGAAACTGACTCCAAGTAATCCGTTTTTTTTTCAGCCAAGCCTACCAAGACCTAGGCAGAAGCGATTGGATCTGGAGTATCCCCCACCACCCATTGACCAGCCCCTGAATCGTTCGACTGTCACCCTGCGTTCTCTTCTGAACTGGGTGCCCGTTAACAAACCTCCGCCTAAGTAAGCCTCTTCTCCTGCATACTGTTATTTCCATGTTCGGAATGTGTTCAAAGTCAGTACGCCGTCTTTGGTAGCTTAAAATATTTTTTTTCACAGGTACAAACTTAAAGCAAGCGGAAACAGCTGAAGTTATTTGTAAAAATAAATTTCAGGAGAGCTTGTCAACCGCTTTCTCTCCTTACATGAATAACGTAACAATTGGAGACCACAGCATTTTTGAATTTCCACAGAATAAGTAGTAGCAAGGTCGTTTTAACGTCGCGAATGGTCAGTAGTAATGTCATCTTTAAACCTGGGAGGGAAAATTACGGACGGGAATTAACAAAAATCAAAGGTTTCTTAAATGTGGCATGCATTTACCGGAGCAGTTGAAGATTAACCACGTGGTCTAACTGCTTACAAAGGTCGGGTTTCTGCCGCCGGATGTAGGCTACTTCCATTTAGCGCAAGATCCGATTTGTTCGCGCTCGAACAAGAACTCGGAAAGATGTATTGATGTCAACAGAGTGACCGCTGTCTAACAAGTGTTTTGTAATGGAAGACGGTAGCACTTTGTTTTTTGTTTTAAAAGCCAAGTTGACAAATTTTCAGCAGCCCTGTTCACCAATTGCCTTTGCGTTAGGCCAATGTACTTGCATCCGCAAGTGCACGTGAATTCATGGACGCAGTTTGGGGTGGCGTGCAAAGGCATGGCTTCCTTTGTCCGGTTCACTGAAAGGCTTTTATTTGGAGTGAAGAACACCAATTCAGCCACACAGTACTTTCTCTGTATGAAGCAACGTAACCGTCGCCTAATTTTATTTGAGATATTGTCTCCCTGAAAGAGTAAAGATATAAAAAAGGACTTTTTCTGAACCGACTGGTCCGTAGATTTCGGCTGTAAAGGGCTGTTGTACTTTTAAATGAAACGTAAGGGATAGCCCTGGTAAATGCATGCCAAATTTAATCAACTTTTATTCTTGTTAATTCCTGTGGCTACCTTTTTCCAAGTTTAAAGATGGCATTACTATTGGTCATTCGCCGCGTTAAATATGTCCTTGATATTATTGATTCTGTAAAAATTCAAAGGGCTGTGTTCTCAAACGGTTATCTTATTCATGCCAATTGAAGAAGTCTTTAGTAGGTTAGTAGGTAAAAACTTGACGCTCGACCCAGAAGATTGAGCTGTTGCAGGGGTCTGAGCAGCGTTTTTACTCCGAAAATGTTTTTAAAAAATGCATGTTTGGATTAATAAAGACATCGCAAAGGAATGGGCAAAATGTGTGCAACCTAAGTAGCCTGGTTTAGAGTCTGATTTTTGCAGGCGACTATCAATGACAATTCCGAAGCCGACGCATTAGCAGGTTTGGGATTAGGAGAAGGCTGCATAGTAAGCAATATAACGCCCCCCCCCCAACCCAAGTACTCTCCTCTAATCAAAATCAAATGTCCCTGAATGAGACACAGCACCCACGGTTACAGTTGAGTATAAGAGTATTTTCAGAAACTGGATTTCCAGTTTGTCTCCCTCCCTCCTTGTTCGTTGCATCTAGCTCCTGTAAATTTAAGAGCCCATGAGATGATGTGTGCTGACAGTTGCGAAGCTTACTGGAATCAGCTGGGTAACCTATGGTAACTGTTGTAACGGTAGCCAAGGTCGAGATGTCACCGTCTGATTACGTCTTGTGTGAGCCCCCAAAGAAGAACACGACAAGAAGTGGACAAAAGCAGAAGTCTTTGAGTGTAAAAGGTACAACAGATTTAGAGCAACAAACGCGTGTTAACTATGTTCATCGGGCAAATCAGCTTCTGGTGTGACTAGTGGCACGATTGGTTAGTGACTCACAGCCGCCTGTAGGCCGATCGATAGCCTGCCGTAAGCGCGCTCGCTACCTGTATGCTAGCTCGCTGCTAGCTGTCCGTTAAGCGCCTCTTAACAGTAACTGGTCGACAGCCGGCATCCGCGAACGAAAAAGATGGAAACGACCGGGAGGCACACGAGCGACATTACACCTCTTCTCATGGAGGTGCTCGCGAGAACGCGAACAATTCAAACAGCCGCCAGCAATCGACTTACGCGCGTTCATCAGGCATGGCTATACCACGAAGCTAGCAGTAAGACACCCTCGTTCGATGCCGACAGAAGAATAGACAGTACGTCCTGACAATGAAAGCGGAAATGTTTTTGAAACTTCAGCCTTAATATAATTTGGTATCAGGAATTGTCCTTTTTTTTTCTTCATCTTTCGGGGATGAGATAAACAATAGTGTATCTGAACCACGAATGTTTGCGCTAATAAGCCCGAAACAGTTCTGTATCAAGTTACCCCCAGACGCTGTCATACCCCCTTACTGCTATTATGACTTGGCCGGAATCGGCCTGGCAGGCGGTCACCCGTTGGGGACCTCTGACCACCACATGAACTTTGTTTAGTTCGGAAGCCTATTCGATCGGTGTTCGCACATTCCTGAGTGAATATATATATATATATGTTTGTGCTGAGTTGTTTTGTAAAGCAACTTTCTTCTTTGCCACCCAGAATTCGAGATCTGAAGCCCTACAGTCCTCCTTCACTGCCGGATGAACCAGAGCCTAAGCCCACGCCGACGACGCCTGCCGACGAATTAGCCGAATTAGACTCAAAAGACGTGAAGGGTCTGACTTTGGATCCGTTCGCGCCACAGGTGCGCCTCGATGCTGATGGCAACATAGTCCTCGATGAGACCAGTCTGGAGGTCCAGCGGCCTGACCCGCTGCAAGGTCAGGCGAGGCGCCATGTGGCGGAGGAGACGGGTATCTACTTTACCAGTTATTCCAGTTTCCGGCGTCGACCTAGGGCTGGTCGTGGCAGTAAATGGAACAGTCGGGAGAACACACGGTTCTACCGCGCCCTCAGTACCATCGGTACCGATTTCTACTGTATGACCAAGCTCTTCCCCAACCGGACAAGGAGCCAATTGCTGGTAACGTCTCCAATTGCTCTTCCCTTTTACACTGTTCACTAGCTGGTTTAATTCGCATCGACAAAGAAACCAATCAATCGATCGAACTTATTAGGATGATGGCAATGATTACGCTTTCAGTTGCTCAGACACCTGACGCCCTACTTGCTTATCGTGGTTTGTGATTGGTTTAAAATAGTCCTACTGGCACAAATTGAGTAGTCAGTTTCCCGTCAAGCAAATGACTGTGCATCATGTCCGGGTGTTATTCAAATTTTATATTACAGCATCTAATACAGTGCAACTTGTCAATATTATGGGGCTATTTCGTTGAAACTAATTAAATTCCATTCACTTTTCGTACAAACTTTCGGCACCAACTTGAAACGACGTTTTCGGCGAAGTTACCACCAAATCCACACGCAAACTTCTGAACTTGTTTGCCGCCCCGCATCAGGAAGCCGATAGATAGGCGCGCCTCTATGCAGAAATATCCCACATGCAGCTACAGAAAATGTCGAGGTCCGATAAAGCAGCTCTGGCCTCTTTGATAAACCTCTACCCGTTGACCAGTTGCGCCGTATGTTTGTGCAGGTTTGTGCTCCTGGCTCCAGAGGTGTTTGAGATTTTGTGTAACTGGATGAGAGTTAACTGAGCCCGATCAAATGCTGTTATAATGTTATGGGCAAGTTCACCTATGGCAGAGGTCGGGAACCTTTTTGACTCAGTGAGCTAGGAAAACAAATATTTGGATTGAATTAAATTAATTAATTAAATTAAATGTGAATATACTAAACCTCTGGATTTATTCGTTTGAATAATGTTGTTACAGTAGTTGCCGGTTATTAAGCCCACCTCGGGCCCAGACCAAATTGGGCTTAATAAGCGTCGGGCGCATTAACCGGAGAGCCCTAGTTCTTGATTAGCAAACGCAGGATAGGCACTATACATTACATACGTACTGTATTATGTGTAGAGCTTGGTTACGTACAAGAAAAGAATGCTGTTTGTATGTATATTACGTAAAAAATGATTTGCGGCACATTTAAAAAAAGCGGTCTAGTGTCAGTTGTTTTAGAGGAAAATTCACTTGCAAGTGTTCTTTGATGTCCTTCCCCAGGCACCAGAAATCGTCGAAGTTTGTGTAATCTGATGCCTGTAGATCGCGTTGCACACGCAGAGAGATGATAATCTCACTCTATTCTGTTGGCAAACTGGGCTTTGTAGCCGGCGACTGGGCTTATTAGCCGGCGGATTTTGTTATGTAAAATTCCGTCCCAAGCTGATTTGGGCTTAATACGCGGCTGGGCCTATTAACCGTGGGCTTAATAACCGGCGACTACTGTATAATGCTCACCATTAATGCGACTTCTGGTGTTGTATGGATTTGTTAATGGCTCTGTAGTCTGGTTGGTAGTTGGTAAGGTTAAGCTTCATGCAAACGTTGAGGTTTTCAACCGTTAGATGTCCAGATTAAACTAATTCCGCTACGCGTCTCGGCGGTAGCACTTCATTGGAATAACCAAAACCACAAACGACAGGCAGCACCGCAGCAACCCGAAGTCTGGTGGGCCATTCCCTACATAAAAGGAGTCTCTTAAGCAGCCTCTCGAATGTACCAACCCGCCGGAGTAGGCATAGCCCATCGACCTCAGGCGACAATACGCCTCCGGGTGATGCAACCTAAAGACAGACTTCCCCCTGCTGCAACTTCTGCAGTGGTCTACAAACTACGTTGCAACGATAGAGACTGTAATTAAGTTGGAGAAATGGCGCAAATTGTAGACCCGCCTACAGGAATACAAAGTGGGGGCTCGGATACTAGACCCTAACTCGCAGATTGCAACACATATCAGAGAGACTGGCCACAACTTCGATATTCAAAACACGACCATCGTAAGCCGAGGAGCCCCAAGAGCCGAAATATTGACGCTTGAGGCATGGTACGCAGACGCCAACTCTTTCAACAGGCATCTGGACCTCCCTGCGGCCTACAAAGTCCTACGCCATTACGTAAGTAAAGGACAGGACACGATCAAACCGAAGTCAAGATTTGCAGATGAAGACGGCCCTGTGACGATACCACCGGAACAGGGAGCAGGATTACCAGCATCCTCCACCTTGGGGACGAAACAAAACACCTGCCGTCACACCAAGTCAAAATCCACAAGCTGGGCCAAAAAGCGAACGGAGAAAAATCGATCAGCCCAAGGCCAACACGTACAGCCGCAACTTTAAACTTGCTGATCGATAAAATCAGTAAAATTCGGTCGAAGAAGTTCGTTAGGAAATGTTGTTTATTGAGTAAATTTTTGGCACTGGCTCACCAGGTTGCCATCAGACGGATGAAAATCGTACAAAACTGTTTTTTTAGTACGATTCCCATCCGTCTGATAAAGACCTGATGAGCTAGTGTCGAAAATTCACTCAATAAACGAGATAAAATCAGTATTCGCTTCGACAAAAGACGCCGTCCGAAGCGTCAGCAAACCTACAAATTTATTCCGGTGAGCAAAAGATAAACTGCAGAACCACGAAGTCCGAAGTTTTTAATTCCAATTTTATCTGAGAGAGCTGGATGCAATCATCAAAAGAGCCACACCTGGTTCGCGAGCCATACGTTCCCGACCTATGGCATCACGAGACATACTCGTCCCCTTGTGCCTTCGGGGCTCACTCGACTCCCCTCTGTAGCCGTACACCCACGAGTCTGTTGTCTACTCGGTTCCGGTCAGGAATACCGTTTCGATATTGCGTTTACTCATCGGGTTAGGAGACATATGTAGAGTGTTTATGGGAAAGGGCTGGTGGAACGCCAGACAAGGTTTTTTTTATTGTCCTGAGTTTTCGAAGTCGCACCTGAGTTCATCATCAGAGGGGGTATAAACCAATCAACTATCAGTGACGCATGTCTGGAGGTGACTCTGCGGGGCTTTGTACGACGGCGCCAAATATATGCATCGATCGATGGAGTTCCCATCCGTGTACCAGGCTTCAATTTATTCTGCGCCCGTCTTGTTTCCGGCATGGGCGAGTATCTTGAGGGCTGCGAAGTTGAATTCATAGTCCGTTTCATAGGTGTGAGCAGCAGCTTGTAATAATGCACTACCCCGTCCCAAAACCAGCTTATGTTCATGTATGCGCGATCAGAGCATGTATACATTTTGACCTGTGTAACTACAAAAATGCCTAGGCTTGGGATGCGATAAACTACCCGAGATTGCTCGTTGAGATTAAGCCGGTCTTGGGTTTTCATCACCCTGCCGCGCATGGTAGCTTTGAATCTGTGTGAATTTCCAACACCTACGGGCGCAGCGCTGAGCTCGGTCGCTTCTGAGAAGTCCCTGTTGTATGTCAGAGCGGGCCATATCCTCGTTAGATTTCTGTTTGGGTCTTTCGAGGCCGGCGGCCTAGACATTGGCTTATAAAAGCCTTCGAATATTCATTCCACATAATTTGGTCGCGGCGATATCGGGCCTCACGTACTGTTTCCTCATGCTTGCTGCAATGAGTCTGAATCCGTTTGAAAGGCGTTCTCGCATAAGTTCGTTTGTGAGCAACCGGATGGTTACTGTGAAAACTGAATTTTGTTGTGTTCGTTGCCTTCTTACGAATTATCGCAAGCTGCTGCTTATATCTATGAAACTGATGATGAGTTTAACTTCGCAGCCGTCAAAATACTCGCCCATGCGGGAGACAGGTCGAGCCAAGAATTGATTGAAGCCTGGTCCAAGAACGGGATCTCAGTCGATCGATTTGGCGCCAGCGTACAAAGCCCTGCAAAGCCACCTCCAGGCATGCGTCACTGCTAGTTGATTGGTTTGTACCCCTATAATTCTATTGCTGTTGTGACTATGATCTCCAGTGCTCGCCAAACCTTCTTCTTTACCCATGGTATGACACGGAAATCGTCGCCATGGCCACAACAAACCGAGTGCAGGAATTTCTCGAGGCTTTGCACTCTACGGCGGGCAGTATCACGGCCAAGTCAATTTGAACGACCAATACAGTAGCTTAAGATCAAGACTTTCCGTTCCCCTCCCTAATCACACATCAACGACCGCTAGCCCAGTCACCTCAACATCTACCGATCCACCCTCCGTTCTCCCCCTTCTAACCGCACGCCATCCACAAACAAACTATGACTCACCTCATACGCCACTGGTCTAGCTGTCCTGTTCACTTAAACTGCCTAGTGTAACCTTACTCTCAATTCCTTTTATTTCGTCTGACGAAGAACCTCTTGCTTTCTTCGTATATACAAGTGTTGGATGACAGTATTCTTCAATTTCGTCGTTTCCTCCTTTCTTACAAGAGTTTTCCTTCCCTCTTCTTACAGACCAAGTACAAACAAGAAGAGCGCTTACATCCTCATCTGGTAAACGAAGCTTTAAGTAAGTTTGTTCACGCCTGTTGCCTCCTAAGAGCACGAATTTTGTCTCGCTCCTTTAATCCATGCAGCCGGCTGCGTTAGTTTGTATTAACGTTACTAATGTTTCACTTGGCGGGGTCGTCTGCCAAAGCCTTTGCCACGCAAAATGGGCGGTCAAAATTTAAGTTGATTCTGTCTAAATTGGCCCGATTGTTTCCTGAACTTTGATTGGCTTTCGACTGCTAGTGTAGTTAAATATATGGAAGGGTAATGGGCGTTGCCTTTGTAAAACCCTACTAAAAAGACAAAAATATTTAGCTCAACATATATGCTACTACAAAGTGGCAAGTAACATATTCATTTTTAACTGAACACTTTTGTAAAGGTGCGGATCAAAGCCCAGGCTCATTGAAGGCTCAAGGATAACTTTGAATAAATAGATATAATCGCTTTCTGCAGGTGTGACCAACGTGTTGGTTTTGGGTAGCAGTACCCCAGTAGCAAGTGCAGATCAAGTGGACAAAATCTGGTATAAATCCGGCCTATGTATCCGGATTTCTCTAATAGGATTTCATTATAGAATCTGCTTGGATTTGCTACTAGGCACAAGAGGCTGTCATTTTTCTCCCTTCTTCGCTCATGAACCTTACATGGCTCACCCTCTTACTAGTTAATGTCTCGTCTGGTCTAGCTTGACAATCAAAACTTCTCACTGGTTTTACTCTCTTCTGACGACGGTAAGGGCCATTGGTGAATTCAAGAGCGATGTCGAAATCATGATTGTCCCAGCAGACGAAGGATGGACAACCGTAATCATTAGCTAGTCCAGCCGTTCGGAGTCTTCTTGATCCACGTCCCCTTAGTAGCAAATCTAAGCAGATTCCATCATGTAATTCTACTGAAAAAATCCGGATACATATACCGGATTTTGTCCACTTTGCTACTAGGGTACTTTTCCGGCTGGTTGACCGGTATCTTTCAAGTAAATATACACCTAGTTTATATTTGAATGCCAATGTCGTGTCCGCCATCGTACGGTCCTCGGGGGGAGAGAACATGGTACGCTTTATTTTGGAAAATATCATTCCGAAATTTTCAGCAAAACGTCCTCCGTTCTAAAAGAATAAAATTTGGCGCACATAGGCGCAAAACCGGGATCTCAAAAGTAATCCATAATTGCAAATGACTGCAATTTTCGACATTATAGATAAATGTCCTAGGAACAGTCGTCGAATATAGGCCAAATTGGACTGCTTTCAACGCGGCGCTAGCGTTGTGACCTTGTGCCCTCATGACCTCATTGTATTTCAAATAAACAAAGAGGGATAAAAGTCGGTTTATACTGGGTGAAGTAGGTTAACCGACGTGTATATAAGAAATTTTACTTGCGAGTAGTAGTAGAGGAAAAATGGCAGCTCAAATTGAAAAGCCCGTCCGTCCCAGGCGCCGACAAAAGGGTGCAAAAATTATTATCCTGATTTGTATGTGTTGTGGAAGTGTGACGGGTAGAGAGACTAAAGAGCACAAGGCGGACCAACCCGAACAGACGTGTGAAATTACGTCCTGTTTTGGTGTACTAGTGAAATTTTCAGGTAGATGCAAGGTGTAAACCCCTTGAAAGTGGCTTATTCTTTCTTCTTAGTTTAGCCCTGCCTTTCCGACTCTTCATAAAAAAATTTTCGTCGGCATGCTAATCGTGCACCATTTTGCTCCCCCTAAACAGAAAACAAACGCAACTACGATGTCACAACTTTCTACAACTCCAGTGACGAGGAACCCTACGATGAATTGATGAAGGATCTGATTAAGTCCAAACGAAAAATCAAAAGACTTACCAAAGGTATGGATTTCTCTTTTTTACATTGCCCTTCCCTCCCCCTCCCCTCCACCTTCGCCTCGCTAA
This sequence comes from Ligula intestinalis, assembly GCA_036362985.1. Classification (NCBI taxonomy): domain Eukaryota; kingdom Metazoa; phylum Platyhelminthes; class Cestoda; order Diphyllobothriidea; family Diphyllobothriidae; genus Ligula; species Ligula intestinalis. The sequence continues at coordinate 8,258,139 of JAYGXS010000004.1, read as the reverse complement.
CATGGAAACTGCAACCCGCATTGACTTGTGGGAGGCCTTTGTGCAATTATATATAAATATTTCTACTATCATAAATTGAGTAGCCCATTTTTTGTCATACAAATTTTGCATATCGTATCCGGCCCCTGAAACCGAGCTGAAATTTAGTTCTCCCTCCGTGCTAGTGCCTCCCTCGTCAGTTGCCCTTTGGGAATCACTCAGCAAAAATCTGATTGGTTTTTTCCTTCTGCCTTTAGAACGTGATGAGGTTTTATTTAATTCCTCTTCCAACGGTGAATTTACCTACCGTATTTTCCGGACTATAAGATGCGCTTAAAAATCTTTGATTTTCTAAAAAACGACAGTGCACCTTATAATCCGGAACGCCTTATATATCGATTTATTCTGATTATTGACGTCCAAGTGACTTCGGGGGATACAAAGTGTTGCATTATCCGTATTCAGGAGCGTTGCGGAGTAATATAAACCATAATATTTCAGTGTCTCAGTATGGACTTCAAAATGACACCTAAAAAGCGACGAGCTTAAGACGCGGACAGAGAATTATTTTGAATTCGCTAACGTTTGATTTAGTGGGTATCAGACTGTGTTTTATTTATTTCTTACAACTCAGTCAGTATATTTGGAGTAAATGACCGACGCCCTTAAAAACTCCATTGAAACGGTACAGGAATGCATAAGTTTTTGTGAAATATGCAAACATTGTTACAGATCGCTTTTGTTGTGCAAAAGTGCATCGAAATATTTTGGACATATGCATTGTGGAAAAGGTGAGGCGTTTGCGGAATGGCAGCGTACAAAAAGTTCACTGTATATCCAGTCTCTTGTGATCGTTTGGTGTAAATAAAAACTCTATTGAAATTAAACGAGTAGTATGTTTGTAGTGTTTTGTCATTTAAGTTAGGTGGCTGTCGGGCCATAACAGATGATTATCCAAACGTCTCTTGAAGACGTTCACAGTGGGTGAATGCACAATAGACTCGGGCAAGGGGTTCCACTTTCGAATGACCCTTTGAGAGTACAAGGTGGACTGAACAAGTTTGGGCGTTATTACGAATACGCTCATTAATGTTTGGACAATTTTGAGGATTATTGTGAATACCTTAATAAGGGTTGACTGACTGTTTTATCTGACCGCTTTATCAAAGAAAAAAGTTTGAAAATAAACCATTCATTGACAGTTTGCCCGATAATACCGAAAGTACGATTAGCGCTTTTTAATGTTCATCAAAGTAAGAGTGATGTTAAGGGCCCGTTCTCTATGGAAAGGCAACGCAAGACTAAAGCCGGGACTCTGTCTCGCCACGGAAGTTTAAGGTAAAGGTTTTGGCTTTTTCCGAGGTTCGTACATAATATTTTTTAGCCGAATAACAATTCGATGCTGGCCGCTTTCAGAACAGGTCATCTACTCCGGTTCTAATGCTGAATGAAAAACACCTGGTCTGCAATTTGAAGCTTGATCCAGTTGATCAGGTAGTTGATTCACGCGAGTATTCAGCACCAATGCCGATCATTCGCCTGGATTCCGTCGTAACACCCTTGCTGGCACTTGATTGGCCAATCCATTTATGACATGGGGGGGTACCCGCAAAGGCAAGGGAGACCACAGGTTTCATTTCTAGTTTATTAGCAGTCTCCTCCTTTGTACAGGACCAGCTCGTCTGTGGTACGTGTGTAGACGTGCTCATGTACCTTGCCATTTATTTGCGGTAATTTTAATTTTACATGTCCAAGTTATTTTCTCCACTAGTAAGACCCAGTCTCGTGTATTCTTCTGCGCGCCTAAACAGCACGTTTTCTTACTAAGCTGCTTTAGAAAACGCGATGCGTAGTACTTTTTGAGACATCTCGCCCAAAACATTTTGTGTTTGCCTTTTCCTGCTGAACGTCAAGATTAACAGCATGATGCCGTTAATGGAACCCATCCGTCTTTGCTAATGCTCGATTTTAAGCTACCGCTAAGGCATCAATCACTTTTCATGTGCGGTGTCCACGTAGTGACGGTGGTAAGGGTACCAATATCATCAAGTTGTTGTAAAAGATAGAAAGCACCAGAACCCCGACTTGCTGTCTCAAGCAGCAGTGATCGCTGGCGAAGCCAGGGCTCGTCTTGACTGCGCCCAATCACGCCTGACAGCGTGCGTGACAGTAGCGGCAGCTGGTTTTAGATGATTGTGAAGCAGGTTCGGTAAGACTACGTATTGGGGCCTCAGAAGGGTACTCGTGTATTATAACCACCTACTTACACATTTAAGTAATCTGAATTTTCTACAATATTCCAGTTTTTCACACGTCAGCCGTAGGTCCAGTGGTGATTGGATGATTATATGAAACTGCAGAACGGTACTCGGAAGGCCACCATATACAATAACCGATTAAGTGAGTATATTAAGTAAAATGGCTTTTCAAATTACCCATGGGAGTAGTAGGGTGAATTTCCACAATCTTCCACCTCCTTCACTCGTTCGCCGTTATTCTAGTTGAAGTTAGCGTTACTACCTCAATGACCTCGACCGAGGTCAGCATACATCTCCATAATTACCCTCGTAAGTTTTTTATCGTACAGGATTATCATGAACTTATTTGTTCCCTGATATGCCCCACTCCTTCTATACCCTTAAATCACGTGCCCATTAAACCGAGGGGCGCGCTTCGCGCGCACTCAGGAGGCCCCACGACGAGTTCCTACCGCAAGTTCAATTGGTGTACACTGTGTCTTGTATATATCCGAGGGGGTGTGGCATGTAGAGGCCCCTGCTGCATCGACTGAGTGGCTCTTGTGCAGCCGTGACTATTTGGACACGCGTGTGTGCGCACGTGGAAGTCGGTCGTGGGTTTTCAAGTCAGCGAGTCCCGGTGAAATTGCGTGACCTTGAGACAGTTGACATTGAAATCGGACAGCATTGTTGGCTGTCCGCCACAAATATCCCTTTAAATTTATCTCCGGTTTACGTTAAAAGCAAATTCGCATTTGCATTTGTTAAGTAGATCGGAGACATTGCTCTGCGCTCGGCAGGCATTGTTGTGCAAACCTTACGTGTTTCGTTTACAACCGCCTAATATTTGCGTTTTGTGGACTAAACGTGGGTAGTGTGTGTGTGTGTTCCTTTTTTGTTTAAGATAAGGCCCCAAAACCCGAAAAACGTGAAAGGTTGACGCAGGAGGAACGAGCAGAACGCGTCTCCAACATCATCGACCTTGTTTTGGCGGAAACAACTGTGAAGAACGCTGTCTCCCCATCGTCTCCCGCTGCTGTTACTGCTGCTGGCGTGACTTCATCTTCTTCCCAAGGCGGTGGGACAGAAATCCCCGTCATTGTCAAGCCGGCGTTGCCGCCTTCCGGTCGATCTGCAAACCAGCAATCAATACTCTCCAGGATGATAGATGACATTGGCAGTTGTGTCGTCACTCAACCAACGGAGGTTCCAGAGACTCTTTATGCACAGTACAAAAACGCTGTCATTAATATTACACCACTGGAAGCTTCCTCCTCCGCTAACCTCCTGAAATTGACTGATTCTCGACCCTCAGATTCCTTCCTTAAACCCATTCCTTGACTTATATTATGCATGTTTCTGTCTACTTACTATTTACTAGTAACCATTTAAAATGTATTTAAAATACGGCCTCAAATCCCGTTTTGGCTTCTGAAACCACTGAGGAAAATGTGCATACCATGTGTAAATTTTGTACTTTGTTAATTGATATTATTTTCAAATGGAGCTGCCACTTTTGTCTTTGATTCATTCGTCATTCTCGCGTGTGTGGAGTGGAGCGTTCGTTAATCGACCGGGTACCGGGGGGGGGGGGCACCCGCAAAGGCAAGGGAGACCATAGGTTTCATTTCTAGTTTATTAGCAGTCTTCTCCTTTGTACAGGACCAGCTTGTCTGTGGTACGTGTGCAGACGTGCTCATGTACCTTGCCATTCATTTGCGGCCATTTTCACTACTAAATGCCCGACCAACACGAACAGAGACCTTAAAAATGCAACTCCCTATAGCACTTTGACCTATGTTAGTAAGGCACTCACCGAGTTGGCTACAGAATATTATCTTCCCGTGCTATATTGCAGCTCACAATATGACCCTCGCAGGCAGTCGTATAGCGACTTACAGAATAGGATGTAGTAACACCGAGAAATAAAGTGGAGACTGGAACGGCCATTTACGGCCTATCAGCCGTCATTGGCCAGTCATGCCCAATCCAAGGGGTGGCGAACTCAGAGACTAACCCGGGATATTCGGTCAGTGGGTGCAACAACCTAACACGAACTCGGGAAGTGTAGAAGGCTCGCCGATCAGTTTAAGAAATTAGAATTGGGAATATGATCGCAGATTACCGTAGCCGACATGCAGAAATCAACGAGTCCATGATGCAATGGTAGAGTACTGCACTCCATGAACAAGGTCCCGGGTTGCAATCTCGATATGAATGGCTGATGGCGGTTAATAAGCCCGAAATGGTCATTCTGGTCTGTGTCATCCTTGTCGGCTCCACTTCATTTTAATGTATCAATATGCTGGAAGTGTCGTGGTTTTTAGGGCTGCTGTTATAGAGGCACCCCAGATAAGCCGCGCGCGGCGTGAGCGCAAGTGACGCCCGCCTCCGCGTGCACTGCAATGTTCCAGAACGTGCCGCGGCGTGGGAACCATGCCAGAACCACCACTCTCGTCCGATAGGTCAGGAACAGTCTAGAAGAACCAGCGCCTTATAAAAGGCTGTACTGAGCACGCTAATTCATTCCGTTGTCTCTGTACCGTCTGGAATAAAACTTTCCTATCAGAACCGCTCTCTTGGCTCTGCCTATTAGTCGGGTCCGAACAAACTGGGCTATAACAAGTGACGACGCAGGTGATATCCAGTTGTTTGGTACGGAATATAACAACTGGCAGCACAAACAAACACAATATGTTTAGCCCAGCACATATCCTGAAGATCTTGGAGGCATGGCATGCCAGTTTCATGACTCTCATGGCAGATATGCGGAGCTGCGACTGGAACCCGGCAGGTGTCAGCGATATAACGAAGTGGCTAGATGGCACGCTGGACGACAGGCTTGAAGCAGCAACAACAGAAGCGATGGCTGCAACAATATCAGAGGAAGCTGCTGCAACCACAACCACTGAGGCAACAGAAGCAAAGCAAGAAACGGAGGCCATGGCAACAGAAGCAGGGGCAGCTGCCACAGAATCAGAAGAAGCAGCAAACGAGATAGTGGTAAAAAAGGGACAGAGGTAGCTGCAAGAGGAGCAGAGGAAGCAGAAACCGATGCATTAACAACAGAAGCGAAAGGCAGCTTCAAAAGAACTAGAAGAAGAAGCAGCAGAGGAAGCTGAAACGGAAGTATAGAAAACAGCAACCGAGACAACTGCAACTGAAGCGGCAGAGGCAGCTGTAGCAGAAGCAGAAAGAACAGTAACAAGGACAAAAGTGGCAGCAGGAACAAAACCGGCAGACGCTGCTGAGACACTCAAAGTGCTAGGTGACACACTTGAGGCCCCGACACACAAGACAGGTCACCGAAAAGCACTATTGACGAAACACCTCGACCCAATAAGGAATATGTGGGACACAGGCATCCGAAAGAGGCATAGAAAAACACCAACGCCACAAAAAATAATCCTGGATCTGACAAGGAGAAAATATGAGCTGCTATTTTTAAAAGCGGGAGGTGTTATGGAGACGCGAACAGTGACGCACTCAGGGCCCAGAGCTGGCAGTGCATGCCATGTAAGTCATGGCCGCAGGTCGTCCGTGCGCGCCGTGAGCTCATGTGACGCCCGCCCCCGCGTGCACTGCCATGTTCCAGGCGTCCCGCAGCGTGGGAAACTACGCCAGAACTAACCCTCTCGTCCGATAGGCCAGGAACAGTCTAGAAGGACCAGCGCTATATAAAGGGCTGCACTGAACACGCTAATTCATTCCGTTGTCTCTGTACCGTCTGGAATAAAGCCTTCTTACCAGAACCGCTGTCTTGGCTTCTTCTGCCCATTAGTCGTGTCCGAACAAACTGAGCTATAACAAGTGGCGACGCAGGTGAGATCCAGTTGTTTGGTACGGAATATAACAGCTGCTTACTGACGTAATATTCCCGTTGCCTTTGGACAGAGCGTCTGACTACTGCGGTTACTTCCGAAATGGCCCTCTTATAGCACTGTCGTCCAGGTTGAATTTGAGACGCTTCCTTGGTTTTTTTAAAAAAATTGGTTCATAGCCCGCCTACTCGATGGATGGATTGACACCAACTGCGTCCAATCCTCCTCCGCCTGACTCAATCCCTTCTCATTACCCTGGATTTGGAAGGGGGCAGGAGCGAAGACAGTGGCTAGTGCGGAAATCCCCATAAACCCATTACCGTCCTCGCAACCACCTTGCTGTGGGACCCACATTGGAAATCGTCGTTCCCGCTAGTGACACTGACAGCCCTTCTCTCTTATCTGTGCTCCAAAGACGCAACAAAACGCTCCCCCGAAACACTTACTTCCTCATCCTCAGTGGAGCACTGAGATAACACCTATTTTGGATATCGACGGAATCGCCGTTTCTCAGATTCAGCACTGTTGTGTACACAAGGGAACGAAGAAAAGATGAAGAGCGATTAGATTTGGCGAGCCTACGACCAGCAAAAGGGCCAGCCGCAGTCCAAGTGCGGTTTTAGCAGCAGGCATGCAAGCGGCAGCGAGAACGGGCATTGTCTGGTTGCCTTGAGGATTATTGGCCAGACAAACTGCATCGACCTAGGAGTGCCTGCGTCCTATTCGCCGTCGGGAGAGACCAGCCTTTGTGGATCTTTGATTGGCTGCTGCAGAGGCCGCCTTCAGTGCGGACGTACGCGTTAGCAGCATTGGGCCTTCGGACATGCTCGCCTATGTGGAGTGAGTCATCACAAGTCCGCCTTCTAGTGCCCACATTAGTGTAGCGTACAAAGGTGGCAGTTTTCTACCTTGTGGGGAGATAGAGATACGCTTTATTTTGAAAATACCATTCCAAACTTAAGCGCACAAACTCACAGCATCGGGGAATCAAAAGTAATCCATAATCGCCAATGACTGCAGTCGTCCTTGAAAAATTCGTCAAATATAGACCAAATTGGATTGCTTTCAAATAGGCGCTATTGTCGTGATCTCATGCACTCATGACCTCCTTGTTGTTCAAATGAACAAAGTGGGATGAAAATCGGTATATAGTGGACGAAGTAGGCCAAACGACGAATGTGTCAAAACATTTACATGCGAATAGAGGGAGGAAAAAATGGCAGCTCAATCAAAAAGCCTTCCGGATATTGTGGCCTTCAAATTCGTCTTCATACAATCAAGATTACTTATCAGATGACAGTCTATGGCACAGAATTTAGTACTTCGATGGGTGAGCCTATTTCGCCGCAATGAAAGGGTGTCAAGACAGGGAGGGATGTTCTACGCCGTATCGACTATCCCTACGATGCTGTGGACACTCCGAAAGGGGAAGGAATGTGGCTAGACCTGAATACCTGCGCGCTATCTGTATCCGCCGCGTGATCGTTCCGGTAAAACTGTACGGCTTCTCAAAGCCCTCTTAAACTCTGGTCGCTTGAAGTGGTGGCTTTTCCATAGTCAACGTACAGTAGGTGGGCTGACTCATGAAAAACAAGGAATTTCACAAGAAAATCCCTGTCACACAAACGCAGTCCCCGTTGCGTCCCCCAAAGTCTTAAAGTAATGCTCGTTCTTCAACATAAAGCATATTGCGGTTTATCAAGTAATATTACATGTTTAAGTTCAGCGATGATACCCATGTAAGCATTAAGGAAGTCAAGTTAAGCGAACGAACGAATGAACTTGCGACGGCAGAAGCAGTCGCCATTCGCCTCACAAACCCAATTTTATGTGCGCAGAAAGCATTTTTAGCGGCCCTAAGGCTCCCGTGGCCAAAAGCCTTTTCAACATCTGCCCTCACGCCTTTTACTACGTCGCGAAACAAGGATGAGACAGTGGCATCAAGCATCCAAAGGCCATCGACACAGTCTCAAGACGTTGACACCTTGCGTCCTCACAACTCCCAACAAAACCCGAGACGAGGACCACTGGATGACATTAACTAATTGTCTGACTCCTTCCCCTTCCCCTCTCCCCCCACCCCCATTTCTCTGTCCCCAATTAAGACTAGAATCTGATCCCCTTGATCCCCCCTTGATCCTTTTACACCTCTCCCCCCTCTCTCCCCCCTGTTACTACTGATTGGTTTGCCTAAAACTCTCGTTAACTCTACCCTCCCTTATATTACTGTATTGCCTGATGATGAATTAATCGAAAACGTTCGTTCGCATAACTTGACTTCCTTAATATTACATGGTTCAGAATCTCAATTTTTCAATCGTGACGCCCTTAGAGAGGAAACAATGCCTTCGTCCTCACTGACCACCAGTTCTTTCGCAAACACCCCCCTGCCACAACGTCTTTTCGTAGCTTATATAAGGTTGAGGTTGGTAGAGGACAGAGTGTCTACATCCTGAACCCATTATAGTAAAGGCACTACCAGTTGACGGCAGCTGGTTTCATGACTCATTGTTCTGTGTTTCATCAACATACGCCATGGGCAGCTGGAGAGTCGTGAGAGTGGCTGACGATGAGCCCGCGCGTCTTGCCGTTTGTACCGCCGCGCGCCAGTCCAGCAATCAGTCTGGCCGCAGTTAATACCTTATGAATGACCTTGACGTAACCTATTAGAATCCAGTGCTTGTTAGTCAGGACAGTAAAGCTGACAGGACGAAAGTAGCAAACAGGGTGGGTCGGGCGGTCTCCTTCTGTGACCGTGGCTGCTCTGGAAGATGGCTAAACTGTTGCAGAAACGGACTCTTCCGATACCCAAATGGCTATCAACGAATAAGCTTCTTTAAATGTATCTTGTTAACCGTATGCATTTAACTGCTAAAGAGTATTTCTCCAAATAGGGCAATTGGTAATTTTTTGTACGCGCCAAAACCAAATTCCTATTTGCCGTCTATCTTAGGCCCAGTGGAATGAACCTTGATTCTAGTCAAAGCGACCTATCCGACCACTGATTCCGTTAGAGCAAAAAGAGAGCATTTTCTTGAAGCTAGTAGACCATTCGGGCGCACAGTTCGATGCAGTTGATGATAATTCTATTAGCAGTTGTCGTAACGTGTTTCTCGGCACGGGTACGCCTTGGGTTCGAGTATTAACTATAAAATATGCGACGCGCCACCTAACACGTTAATGCAAATTCCGATATGTGATTTTGGTTAAGATTGGGGAATAAGATGGAGTTGTGCAGCTCATTCACATGCAGCATAATCTGAAGATATTTAAGCCACGTCAAGTCGCCTGCGTTCCGCGAAAACACCCGCTAAAATGGTCACTCAGGTGATATTACTCTACACGGATTTTCAAGAAATAATGCTCAACGTAGATCATTTGCCTTCGTTTCTTAAAAGTATGTATACTTGTTTTTTTTTGTTCAGAAAAGACATGTCTTCGATTTTAAAGATAGTTTCAGAAGTTTTGAATAATTGCTAATCTAACTTGTAGTTTTATCTGCATTTCGGGTTTGCAAGCTGCAATCTACGTACTTTCAACTAAGATAGATGAGAATTAGCGAGCACAGACACGGGAGAGTGGAATGGCCATTCCTGTCCTCGTGGCTGGACGTCTGCCTTTGGGGTACACGCTTGGTCCCGCCAGCAGCCGCACAGCAGCTAGTATTCTGGGGAGAAAACATAACCTACAAATACAATGGACACCCAGATGGCCCTTTCTGGCTTAATACGTGTCATCAGCCAGTCAAATCGAACCCCAAGTGCTGCACCACTCGAGGTTCGAGTCCGCGCAATGTTGATGAAGTGTCCAACATGGTGGGCTTGCTGTCTTGCCGGTCTCAATCAGCATTATTAACCTCGGTGGATGGAGGTCTGTAGTGACTCTGCAGCTCACCTTCTCCAGATGCGCAACCCTTGACCTCGCGCAACTGGGGCGTACAAATGCACCCCAGACTGGTCGGGCCAATCATCGCCCCTAAAGCTGACTCAAACAAAGCGCGCTATGGACACTTGTGACAATTTCTGTGCTGACGGGCACACCGGAATCCGCCCCGGTGACCGCCGTGACGACCCCGCGCTCGCACATGGCCCTCATGGTCGAACGCCATGCCAGACCGCGTGGCAACTTCCACCTAACTATTGTCCAATGCTTCCGTGCAGAATACACCGTACCTTCTATTCTGACTCCCCATTATTGCTCTTCCCCTAAGGAACCGGACCTGGAAGATCGTGGCTGCTAGGGTCTTACTTTATAAACATTAACTCCTCGATAGGGTAACCGATTAGTAACGGACCTCACTCGTCCCGTGAGTGAGCTCCGCCAGCAACTGTGCAAAAACTAATATAATAGGTAGATCACAGTACCGAACAAGTCAAGGGAGACTGAAGTGGACATTGCTGACTTATGAGCTGTCAGCAGCCAGCCATGTGGTGCGCCAGCCAAGGATCGACGGTTGGTGCGTTCGACTACTAATCAAAATGTTGTTGGTACACCGCCTGCAGTTGGGTATGATTAACTGACGACGGCCAATGGCCATTCCAATCTCCCTGTCTTTCTCAACAGTGTTCTTCGTTTCCTCCTTATTAGCCATCACCAGCAGACCACACCCAACCTTAGGTTGCACATCCGCTGAGGCTCGAACTCGAAACGTGTTGGCTAGAAGTCCAAAACCCTTATCATTGAGCCACAGGCTCGCTATCTTGTCGGTTGTAATCGGGTACATTCGCAATGATAGGTAGACTTCCACCGATTACGTTACTTTCCACTCATTAAAAAGGCATGCATTGGCTATGCTAAAAGAAGCGTGTTAACCAAAGGGTAACAAAAACAACAACAACTACAACAAATCATTACGTCGGGTAGGGATAGGTCTCAATACCTCGCAGTATGGTAGCTGCTCGAATACTCACATCTCCCCAACAAAAGATTAAGTCGTCTACAAACAATTTAGTGCCATCACGCGCATACTACGCTTGTATATCGTGTCGACCCCCCCCCCCACACACACACACACACACACACACGACAGTTCCCCCGTCCATTTCGACGATGGGCACCACGCGCTCCAACAGGCCGCAGCAAACGCTGAAGCAAGCCGCAACTGACACAAAGGCGAGCTGGGCAAGCAATGCGTAAGCGACAGCAAGCAGGAGCAACGCAGAGAACTGGCGCGAGGGAAAACAGGAGTTTAGGCAGACTTGCACAGAATCTACCCACTCGCTCGCCACTCCTACCTCCGTTTCCGGTGTAAAGACAAAATCAATAAGACCGGGGATGAGGGAGGGTGTAGATGGCTGGCGCGGTAAACACTCAGCACGCGCACACTTGACACAGCCATCACGCTAGGTATGCTCCCGACAGCGCGGGAGCGCCCTAAAGGCCACATTAAGAGGGAGCCATTGCAGCCTGACTCTCAGTCCTCCCTCTCCTCCCGTACGCACACACAGACACACGCGTACAGAAGGAGCAGCTACGTAGGGGGTCCGAGTTTTCCCGTCAGTTGGCAGACCCTCCAAGCCACGGCTTTTAGCGCACCGTGATAGATTCAGACGCATTCAGATTTATTATAGTGAGGGAAGAATCGCGCCGCGGTCGACCTCACTCTCTCCTCCACCGCATAGTGACCGCCTAGCTTTTCGGGCACCCACAGTGGGGCCTGAAACCCAGTGGGAGCGCGAGCGCAGTCACCAACAGGGAATCAGAAGTGAGAGAAAGTGCCAGCGCCTCCCAGGCCGCAGGGACCGTGGTTGGCTGAAGACTGGCATTGCATGTGCATACAGACCATTGGATCTCAGAAGGGTGAGAGCAGCCCTGCATGAAGCCTGGGCCAACACCCTCCTGAGAGGGGTAACCAGTCAGTCAACGACTGAAAGGCACTACCCATGCTCCGTTGCCGGTCGGCGTCCGTGGGCGAGGCTGAAAGGAGAGCAAGACACACACACACACACACACACAGCACCATGGCCCGGTGCATGTGGTTATGGTCACAGCTCTGGCATAACATTATCAGACTGACCAGGTTCGGTGAGGCACGTTGGCCCCATCCGAATAAACCTAGCCGGAAAGTACAACCATATCTGCCCAACCACGTGGCAGACCAAGCTGTACCGTTGCGCACCTCTGGACGGGATTCAGCCTTAGAGGCGTCCAGTCTTAATCCCTCAGATTGTAGCTTCGGACCACTGGCGCCTCGACCAGACACTTGTCCTAAATGCCCGAACCTATGGTTCTTCTCGTACTAAACAGGAGTACCATTGCAATGAACAGATTGTACTTCACTGTTTAAACAGTTCACGCATCGGCAGGGTAAAACTGACCTGTTTCACAAATATCTAAATCCAGCTCACGTTCCCTAGTAGTGGGTGAGGAATCCAAGGCTTAGGGAATTCTGCTTCGCAATGCTAGGAAGAGCCAACATCGAAGGATTAAAGCGCGACGTCGCTATGAAGGCTTGTCCACCATAAGCCAATTACCCCTTTGGTAACTTTTTGACAACTTTGCAAGAGTACACAGCAAGTTAACCTCAATATAAGGTTTATATGGGGAGCACCAATAAACGCAAAACACCGGGCTATGTGAACATACATTGTGTGACCTTTGTATTTTCATGATTAAAGCCTTTTAAGTCGATAGATGCAGTTGCGTTGAGGAACAAGTTATACAAAAAGTGTAGTTTGATCGCAAATGAGCGCACTAAAAGCTACTTTTATGCATCAAAAATTCAATGGTAAAAGCAAAAAACCCTTTATGATGCTGGGTTTGTCTTGAGTGAGAGGTCTAAAAGCGTTCTCGCATTCTTTGCCCTACCATCACTTTTATTCAAACTACTAAAAAAAGCCGAACAAAAAACCTGCCAGCTGGGCTGCCATTTATCTAATATTTGAGATGTGATGGGGGAGAAGGGCAAGTCATATTCATATATCCCTCCCAGACCCTCAATTAGACTCCTGCATTTTTGTGGGCGAGGAAAAGGACACTGGGATTACTGCTTCTTCTCATGGATGCTGCTAAGCCCCACCCTTGTACATGTGTATGCCTGGACCGATAGATTGAGGGGGGGGGGTGTCGGAGTTAGGAAAGAGGAGGGCGGGCGAGACATTATAATACTACTCAGGGCGTTGCCTAAACCTTTTAGCAGTCATGTCATCTGTGTACTGCACATCTCGCTCGTTGAAAGTTGTCTTGCCGTTAGTGACTATTTCACACACTATTATCCGATTTATTTGTTTTGGCAGTGTGATTTTGGACGGGTGCTGGAATACGCCTTAAGGCACTTAGTTCGCCCATGCAGTAAAATTTGCAAGTGATGTTATGAAAGGAAGCCATTTATTTAACTTGCAATTCTAGATACCCTTACTGGAGCTCCTTTTTGCCTACAGACTGGGAAAACGCACTATAGACGAAGCAAATTAGGCCGAATGCTCACAGAGCTGGAAAAGTATGGTTTATAAAAGGAAAGATAAGAATGGGATTAAATTCCCGACATAGTTCGGAAGCCTATTGGATCGGTGTTCGGACATTCTTGAGTGAATACATACATATATATATATATATATCAGTAAGGGGGGTATGACAGCGTCT
>JAYGXS010000004.1:8215078-8244421 GCA_036362985.1 Ligula intestinalis | reverse complement strand
ACAGATGGGTCATAAGCACTTCATCGAACCGCAGTTCATCAGCGCCTCGCCACCTGCCATTTGCTGTCACTGCTGATCGGGTATATATTCACTCAGGAATGTGCGAACACCGATCGAATAGGCTTCCGAACTAAACAAAGTTCGTGTGGTGGTCAGAGGTCCCCAACGTGTGACCGCCTGCCAGGCCGATTCCGGCCAAGTCATAATAGCAGTAAGGGGGTATGACAGCGTCTGGGGGTAACTTGATACAGAACTGTTTCGGGCTTATTAGCCTTCATCAGCCAAGCATAACCCTGAACACCAGCTGGTCGGACAACACAAACAAACGCACTTACAGACGGCGCAGTTGGTCCACCACTGGTGTCTATCAGATGGGTCATAAGCACTTCATCGAACCGCAGTTCATCAGCGCCTCGCCACCTGCAGTGGAGAGGAACAAGAAGTTCAACCTAATCTTGCTCTTTCGATTAGTTAACCTTCGTTGCTTTAGTACTCGAATGAGGTGGCCAACCTAGTTCACTTTTGACTATCTGTGACTGAGGCCTGAGGGGGAGAGGAGGCGTGCTGGCCAGACCACCGCGATTAGCCATCCGTATGCAACGCTGTCATCGATAAAATCGATAAATTAATCATCTGAAAGACGTGCGGTCAGTTGGTGGGGCGGCGTTAATAGCACCGCCTGGGCCAGAATACGCTTCATGCGAGCTATCATCCGAAAGTCTGTCACGTAGATGAAGCGGTTTCTTTCCCTAACCTCCCAGATCTGTGTAGCAAATGACAGCCTATTTTTTTAGTTGACGCAATTGTGAAAAAACTCGCGGCATTCGGCGGGATTCGAGCCCACATAGGAGGGAGGCCTTTTACGCAAGCCAACGCTCTACCCACTTGAGCTACGAATGTCGCATTCGACATTCGTAGCGACATTCGTAGCTCAAGTGGGCAGAGCGTTGGCTTGCGTAAAAGGCCTCTCTCCTATGCGGGTTCGAATACCGCCGAATACCGCGAGTTTTTTCACAATTGGGTCAACTAAATTAACTAAATCTGCCAAACCAACTTAATAGCCTATTTTTTTACCAGAATGGTACCATTCTGTCATCTCCTATGGTCTTCGCTGGGGTTAATATCTAATTTAAAAGGAACAGTCGACCGGCATTTTTTCGGTTTTTCTAACATCCGCCACAAAGGCCTAGTGGGAGACCACTTTGGGACTGCAAAACCGAGACGAGGTGGGCTCTCATGAATATTCCCTAGGGTCGGAGACCACTGTGCGGATCAACAGTTAAAGCCTACCGCAAGCGAGAGGAAAAGAAGGCTCCTTTTGCTTACTACCAACCAAGTCGAAAGTTGCTTGCAACTTTAAATTGTATTTGCTGTAAATAAATTTAGCATTACGGAACAAACCAAATACAGATGAAATGGGTTTACGTTTTAAAGCCGTACATGGATCTTTGAATGGACGTTTTGCCTTTAGGAAGGTGACTTTGGGGTCCGGGGTTAGACACAACTTAAGTATGATATTTATTGTCATAACCTCCAGTGTGCCTGCGTGGACACTGGTTGCATTGTCAAAAGGAGAGATCGTCGACTACAGAAGGTTCCCCAAGTCAAGAAGTCAGTAAGACCAAATAGGTAGGACAGTGTACTGCAAAAAGGAGCTAACAAAAGGCTCTGCAGAAACAAGGTGCGCTCAGTGAATCAGTCAGTTGACGTGTGTCTGGTCTGTGCCTCCGCGCAGAAGTTACGGGATGCTGGGGTGCCCGCCAGCCAATCAGCAGAAGGTGCCTAACTCGCCTTAGACAAGAGCGAGACATCAAGACGACCTTGAGGCTTGTCACGACCGCGACGCCTGCGTGGTTCGGACAAAGGCAGCATGAGTCACTCTGGGTGCTGCGGCGAATTCGGCCACACGCGCGCGAGTGCGGCGCATAGATTGACAGCGACAAAAAGTGTGAAGACAGGGGGATAATTACAGGACCTCCACAGTATCCTCTAGTTACGTGTTAGGAAATATCGCAGACAGGATAGCTGATAATAGTTTACTGTCACTGTTTCTGCTAGTACATCAGTCCTGTCTTCTGTGTGCTTGGCAGCAATGTGTATTCTGTCGTCGTTCTCGTCTCGGTAGCAGTCTCTCGTCTAGGGCAAGAGTCCCATCTCTTCAGTAGCTGCATCTCGTGTCCCTAGCAGCATCGTGCCGCTTACAGCGGTGGCAGCGTATTTAAGGACGAAAGGCATTTGTTCCCTATTGGTCCCTCTGCAGGCAGCTGTCATGCGGTGTCCTCAGGATGACACGTCGCGCCCTCAGTGACGCACGCATGTGCATGCGTCCTTTTGTGGCACCTTGTCATACGTGACCTCAGAACCCGGCCAGTGGCTGTCCTTGCATCTTCACGTGTCGGGCCTTTCGAGGGTCGCGTTCTTGCCCCGTTCTGCCTGCCTCCGCTGGCTTGTAGGCTTCCTTGCTCTTATCACAGGGGGTTAAGTGACTCACACCCGGCAACTGTGATCTTCAAACCATGGTTACTAATTGTAAACGTTGGTAAAGGCCAGAGTAGTGGGAAGAGTATATTGTGTACACAAAAAAAACGAAGAATAGATTAACAGAGATTTCACTTGGCGAGCCTACGACCGGCAGGAGAGCCAGCCGCGGTCCAAGTGCGGTTTCAGCAGCAGGCATGCAAGCGGCAGACAGATTGGGCATTGTCTGGTTGCCTTGACGGTTATTGGCCGGACAAACTGCATCGACCTAGGAGTGCCTGCATCCTATTCGCCGTCGAGAGAGACCAGTATTTGCGGATCTGTGATCGGCTGTTACAGAGGCCGCCTTCAGTGCGGACGTACGCGTTAGCAGCAGTGGGCCTTCGGACATGCTCGCCTATGCGGAGTGAGTCACCGCATTCTCTTGCCCTCGGGGCGGCCTGAATGACGACTCGCATGCTTGGCCATCCTACCATTTATGAAAGGAAAGAAGGTCTTCGGAAAATCAAGTATTACTCGTGAATTTTCAAGCAGGTTGTAGTGGGTCGTGCCTGGCCGACTAACTCGCATCGAAGTGCACTTTCCCAAAGGCTCATCGATGCGGTTTTTCAACGTCTCGATCAACCAATCACAGTTCCCGCATCTACGCGGATTGGGTCAAGTGACGACTAGCATGCTTGCACGCGTTCCCGACGCAAGCTGCTTCTTTGCCCAAAATATCAAGGCCAACCCAGCCAATGAACGCTCTATCTCTGTCTTCTGGCCTGACTGCTCTCAAACAGTCACTTGGGACTGGTCAATCCCCTGAGCCGACGTGTTCTCCCAAGTCAGACTTCCTCCATCTATTCTCCTTTACCTTTTGTACACAATGCACTCTTCCCACAACTTCGGCCCTAACCAACTTCTCCTCTATGAAGTAACCATGGTCTGAAGATCGCAGTTGCTGGGTTTCAATCACTAAACCTCATGCGATAAGGTAACAGCCTAACTGAAAAATTGTAGGATAGGATTGTCGTACTAAGACCTTCTTTCTTCCATCTTTTCATCATTTTATCGCTGAATACAAACAACTTCACTTATCCAGTGATAGTTAGTTATTAAAGAAAAGAAACATGACGGATGCCATGGACACAACTTCGATGGAATGTATTAGCGCTTGTGTCAACTAACAAAGAGTCTCCACGTTTTGGATACGAGTGAAGAAAAAATAATGTTTATTTACCTGACGACGCTTGTGACTTTAAACCAGAGAGTTAAAATGGCTGCATTAAACTTTTTCGCTTCTTTAAATTGCCATGTAAACAGTCATTAGACAGTATAGTAGACCGTATTAAGTAGGTGGCTGTCTCAATGAAATGTTAACTTAAATTTGCACGTATGAAGTCGACTACACAAGAGCACTTTGATGCGGTTCAAAAACTGATTCTAATTTAATATTTAACCATTGAACAAGTGGATGAAACCGCACCCAATTAAATAGACTACTTAAATTATGTTCATTTTTGTTCGAACTCAGACCTATGTGCATAACCTTCTTATCAAGCGACAGTCATGGCATGGAACAATCGGGGCCACCAAATAATTCCCCGGCAAACTTGAAACAAGCCGAGATGCGATGATGGCCGTAGGGACGAACGCACATGAAGGCGAAACCAAAACGCACGGCACAGTGACAGACAGGGTAAAAGAGGAGGCCGAAGGCGAGGCGTGAGACAAACACAGTGACTCAGCCATGATTGACAGAACGCGCACACGGAAGAAGAAACGGCATAAAGACGAGAACTATGAGCCGGAGTATTCATTCGCTGAATATGGGTAGACGAGGCAACTGCCTCAAACATCAGACTTGCAATAAACCTCTCCCGATGAGCGCCCTGCTTTCTTCTGGTAAATGGATACATTTCAACATAAATATACACTGAATAACTGAGGTGGTACGCCTACCGAGATTAAATAACGAATAGAAAGGGTCATCAAGAAAATTGAGTTGTGCAGATATCTCCCCTTGATTGCTATGGTAGTGTTCCTGAACACTTTATTCAAAGCTTAAATACGCGGGGTGAAATTTCATATGTTTGTATGGTTATTTTATGGGCAAATTGACCGTACCGATAAGGACAAGGGGGACTGGAATGACAATTTCTAGCTTATTAGCAGTTATCAGCCAACCATACCCGAACCCAGGTGTGCGACACCCCAGGCTCGAATGCGCGATCTCTTGGTTCGAAGATCAACGTTCTAGCTCCCGGTGCCACGAGCTCATTGACTTGTAGCAAACTCTTATTGCAAACCATGCTTTACTCGTACTCGTCTGGGGCACATTCCGCATGTCTGGCTCTCTTATCCACCTCCGATCAATGTCACGGACGTGTTGAAGAAGAAGAAGAAGAAGAAGAAGAAGAAGAATGCTATATTGAGGATTTTAAAAACCTGAATTTTCAGCAAAAATGGCTCCATTCACGAAAAGCAGATGGTAAGGTCACTTTAAAAGGACAAAGGTAAAAGGTCATATAATACTCACAAATCAAGTTTCTCGCGACATTCACATGCACTATGGAGACATATTGGCTTTCAACATCGCCATTTCCGCTTCTTCACACGCTTTTTTCTTTGTGTTGTCATCCTACGGAGAATTGTCGATGTTGGTGTTGTTGGTGAATTGTATAGGCGACAGATTGGCCACATTTAACAAATATTGGACGGTGATATTTTGTAGATAAAATAACTTGTTTTCGTGCATTTAAAAAGGTAGCAGTGTACTGTAGATATGACCTTATGATCACAAATGCATGCAAACAAAGCAGAGGATTAGAAAGGATGGTATGGGATAATAAATTCCCACGTGAATGGAGAGTAAAAAAATGGGTGGCTCGAATTCGAAAGCCAACAAATTTTAAAGGTCCGTTCACAAGGGACCTTAGGGTTCTGACTGCTTACGCTCAGACACTCCCGGAGCCGGTGACTTATGGTCGGTTGCAGACATCCGGAACCGGCGACTACACCCGCCGGAATGCGACTCTGGACTCCGGCCCGCTCATGACTGGACTGCACTCGTCTGGGAGTCACTTACCCATTTCTCATATCCTATCCCTTCTGCACTAAATTAAATAAGCCCTAACACCCCGACCCTCCACGCCTTATCTTATCTACAAGCTTATAAACGTTCTATCATCTATTATCCGGCCGGACCACTTCGTATTCCACAGAGTTGTCGGATGCGCTCGGAAATATTAAGAATGTTAAATGGGCACTCACCAAATGGTTACTGGACTCACTCGTCCTGTTGTGTCTAGGACGAGCCAGCAGCCACACATTACTGAAAGACCTTTGTCTTTCTCGGTGATGTAAGTCTGTCAATACCACAGATATGATTGCTTTATGACGGCTAATGAGCCGGCAATGACCCTTCCAGACTCTCTTGTCTTTGTTGGTAATGTCTTTCGTCTACCGACACTACTAGTCACTGCGAGGCAGCTGGCGGACCAGTGAGTTCCTCAACCGAACGGTGAGTACCTATCTACCATTGTTATATTTATGTACTCTAGGCTCCTATAAACCGTTCAAAATTCAGCGTTCAGGATATTTAAACGCCTGCTCTGAGTGGGTAGTTTCTCAATCCTCCAAAAAAGAGACCCGTTTACAAACGTCAACTGATTAAACTAACTGAGGAAGCATGCACCAGAAATAAAAGAGTCCATTTTCCGCAGAAATCCGCGAGTTATATTTAGGTACTGTGCGCTTGCGTTAGGAGCCGCCCAAACCGACGTGTGCGCATGCAGCCCTGACAACTCACTCCCACGTCAGGGTATCGGCCCGCCCACATACAGGATACGTAGTGATGCCGCGCACGCTGTGCCCAGGCTCAGGGCTCTAAGAGGCCAGCCGGATGAGCACATAGCCAATCGAGTCGCTGCTCGCTTGAGGACAAAATCTGATTGGTCATATCTTTTAACGCTTCGCTTGGCATAATTACGCGTATAGACATCCACTTTTGCGCCCTTGTGATTGTGTTCTTCCTTAAGGAGTGAAACAAGGCGTAAATCGACGGTAAAATCTAGGTCTTGACAGCAGTATAACGAATTGGCAAAGCGAAACTCACCATGTCCATCTCCGCAGAACAATTACAGACTATCCTGCAGCAAAACCAATCTCAGTTCGAGGCAGCTCAGCTGAAGATGATAGAGTCAATGATGCAGAAGTTCAGTTTGCATTTTCCTGATCCACAATCATCTGAGAAACAGTCTACGTCAGCGGACGGAGCTGCTGCCTGCATCAGCGAGTTTATTTACGATCCCGATTCCGGCGTAACATTCGACGCTTGGTTTAAGCGTTGGGAAGACATTTTCCGCGTGGAATTTATCAAAGCCGATGATGCATGGAAAGTGCGCATGTTACTACGCAAATTGGGCACCAAAGAGCATCAACAATACACTGACATGCTTCTGCCGAAGGACCCTCGTGACTTCACTTTCGATGAAACCATCAAACAACTGTCAGAGACCTTCGGGGAAACATCCTCCTTGTTCAGTGTTCGATACCAGTGTCTCAGGCTGGTGAAGAGTGAGACGGACGATTTTTTAACGCTCTCCAGTATCGTCAACCGCGAGTGTGAAAAGTCCAAGCTGCGAAAAGTGACGGTAGACCAGTTCAAGTGCCTCATCTTTGTGTGCGCTCTGCAGTCACCTCGTGATGCTGAAATTAGATCTCGTCTGCTCAACATAATTGAAAATGACCCAGACTCAACCCTGCAGACATTGACTGCCGAGTGTCAGCGGCTCAAGAATCTTAAGCATGATTCTGTCATCGTGGAACAACCCAGTTCCTCACTTGCCGCCCCCCGCACGGAGTCGATGTCCCCACAGAACCCCCAAGAGCCCATGCGTAGAAAACCACCAACAGCATGCTGGCAGTGTGGTGACTGGCATTTCGTTCGGTGCTGTCCCTTCAGGAAGCACGTTTGTCAGAAATGTCATAAGCGAGGGCATAGGGAAGATTACTGCCCAGCCTGTCGACCAGGAAATAGGACCACGAGACGTACAAAACGCACTTCATCTTGTTACAGTCTAAAGTCTCACTCAATTCTAGCCACTTTCAAGACTGAATTTGAGGAACGGAGGAGGTATCTTACGGTTATTATCAACGGAAAACCTGTACGCCTCCAACTTGACACAGCCTCAGACATCAGCCTCATCTCCAAGCGCACATGGCAGATGATCGGACGGCCATTGATGATCACATCGAACAAAAGGGTTATGGATGTTTCTGGAGGATTTCTCAGGCTCACGGGTGAGCTGGAATGTGACGTTTCCTTTGATGGCGTTCAATTCAAAGGAAAGTGCTACCTCATTAATCGTCATAACTTTAACTTACTTGGCCTCGACTGGATCGAGAAACTCGGTCTCCTGGAATTACCACTGAGCCGCTTTTGCAATAGTGTACAGTCAACTTGTCCAAGTCCCGCCAAATGGAATCAGCCGGCGGTAACGTTGATTTCGACTCTACAGGATAAAACACCCTCCACCTCGCCTCAATCCTCTATACGATCGGACCAAAAAAGTACGCCCATGGTTCCCTTGCATGTGAGCCCACGGCTCGCAGCATACAGATCAACACAAATGAGGGAAGTGTTAGGGGCCGTCCTAACTGACGTGCACCCACACAGCCCTGACAAGTCGCTCCCACGCCACGGTATCAGTCCGCCCGCATACAATGCATGTGGTAATGACGTGAAAGCTGCGCCCAGGCAGAGGACTCTAACAGGTCAGCCGAGTGCGTCACAAAGCCAATGGCTTCGCTCATCGCTTGAGGACAAAATCTAATTGGACCGACCTTGTAACGCTTTGCTTGTCATAAATATGTTAAACTAGGTACACTAATAGGCTTCTACTTTTGCACATTTGTTGTTGTGTTCTTCCTTGGGGATTCAAACAAGGCGCAGGTGGACGGTGGCGTATAGGTTTTAGCAGCATTACAACAAATTGGCGACGCAGAACTCACCAGAGTCACCGTAATAATCGAAACGGGTTATGACGAGTGACTACTGCACTAAAACATTTTCAATCTGCTTACAGTGACCGGTCTTCGGTCTTAAATTGATCATCAGTAGCACAATAGCGGAGTAGGCATTCAAAGAGAGGGTGATCCCAGCTTCTCTTGTGGGCCGCGGGGTTGTTATGCCAATAATTATTAATCATGCCCACAATGGAGTCCTTTCGGTTAACGTTCGTTGCCAGTCCACCTGCAGAGTAACTGAATTCCGGACTACAGGTAAGAAGGAAAATTGCTTGACCTGAACGAGCAGTTAAATCTATTTTTCGCGCACTTGGGTAATACGAGGTGGACACGAGATTAATAGTTACTTAGTGTGGAGCTCCGCGAAGGCTGAACAGAAAGGGTTCGACCGCAAAGTGCTTCCACAGCCACCAGAGAAATACTGTATGTAATGAACAGTGTGGTCCGCTTCTCGCTTCAGAAGCTTTTAACAAGGCTATAAGAGGCACAAACGTGTTTCTTGAAAATGTTAATGGAGCTTTTGGCATAGTGAAATAATTGACTTTATCCAGTTGTGAAATGTTAAGTAGCCAACTGGAAAGACCTTGTCTAAGTTCTTGTGTCCACAACACGAAGAGTTTCCGAATCAGAAGTCAGGGAAAACAGACTAGGCTGGAACGGCTTTAACTGTGAGAAAACGAGCTTTATAAAGGCGCTGCCGGTAACAATTAAGTTAGTCTACTAACTTAGATACTCCAAGCCCCAAGTCCTGCGGTTTTTTTACTTTTAATTTAGTTTTAGTTTAGTTGAGTCTGTTAGTTCAATTTGAGTTTCAGTTTAGTTAAGTTTTTAGTTTAATTAGACACCTCCAAATTTAATAAATCTACTTAAGTAAGTACTACATACTAAAAAAGCTAATTTAACTTAACAAAACTAACTAAATTGAAGACTTAATTACATTAAAAACTAAAAGTAAATTAATCAACTAAATAATAAATTAAAAACTAAACTAATACAACCGGTCCTTTAAGAATGGGCTCACCAACATCAGGATACTCGCAGAACTGGAACGTGCAACGATTAGAGACTGATGCTATTCTAAATCTCAAGCCCACAATGTGGCTCCGTTATAGGGGTGCCACGCTTATCACATTAAAGGAGAACGAAGACGAAGTACTACGCCAAAGGCTGAATGGCCTCTTCCAGCCATACAGTTTTCTCCTGAGGATGCAGTAAGGGACCCACTGCATTTCCTTGATGTAAAAATACAAAAACTGAGCGATGGCAATCTAGCCACAAGCGTCTATAGGAAGAGATCTAATGTGGAAATTATCCAAAAATATAGCAGCAACCACCCAGTGGCTCACAAAAGAAGCTGCGTCCGAACTCTATTCCAACGAGCCTATCACCATTGCAGCAGTAAAGATCTCCTCAAGAAATAACTCTCTTACTTGTTTCGATCTAACGGATATCTGATCAGCTTTGTAAAGAACTGCCTCAGGTATTAAATACAGTCGCAAGCTCCTTAGCCGAACGGAGAAAGTACGACACAGGAATTCTTCCGCCTGAATTTTCTGCAGAGAACTTCCGCGATAATCGCTAAGCAGTAAAGCCGCTTCTATATCCCCATCGCACACAAACTAGCATCATTATAACGCGCAGTGCTATCACATATAAGGCATCCCATCCCAAAAGAACAACAATCAAATGTTGTTTACCGTGCGCAAATTGTTCTTGTGTGTATGTTGGTCACACAGGTCGACTCCCGTAAAAAGGGGCATAAATTACCTCGCTGTCGCCGGGACCCTCTGTCCCTCGTCTTCGCACACACAATAAAATACGAACATAGATTCAATTGGGACGGCATTGAAATCGTTGCCATAGCCAACACAAAAAGCGCACTAGAATTTATCGAGGCTTGGTATTCTACTGCGGGTAGTATTAGCCGCCACGTAGACTTGAACGAGCAATACGGTAGTTTAAGATTAACACTTACCGTCCCCTGTCTTAATCACACATCAGGGACCCCTACCCTAGCCCCCCTGACATCCACCGGCCCACCCTCCCCCCTCCCCTCCCCTCCGCACACAGAACACCGCAGCTGTTCTGCTTCGTGCGACCCCCAAACAAACCGGGACTGACACCTCCACTCGCCAGCAGTCCAGCCGTCCAGTCGCGTAAACCATCTTGTGTAACCTTCTCACTTATTTTCATTTTGTCTGAGGACAGTTTGCTGTCAGCAGCTCGAAGATGCACAAGTACAACTTTTCTATTCCGGGAAACCTTTTCCTCCTTCCTCAGAATGCACTCTCCCTCGCAGCTACACCATGCAAGTATTTAAGAAGTTTGATTTTTCATCATCATCAGGCCTTTAGGGGGAGGATGGAGTAACAAAAGCATGGCCATCGGATAAACAGTTG
Source organism: Ligula intestinalis (assembly GCA_036362985.1). NCBI lineage: Eukaryota > Metazoa > Platyhelminthes > Cestoda > Diphyllobothriidea > Diphyllobothriidae > Ligula > Ligula intestinalis. The sequence goes on along the minus strand of JAYGXS010000004.1, from coordinate 8,233,532 downwards.
CCTCTACAGCGTTGCTTAAATGCTGCACCTATCCAGCTACTAATACAGGACTAGTGATTTCAAGCCTGCCACAAGTATTAGTGTCGAAAGACAGGAGTTTCCCCCAAATCACAAGGTAAGCAAGACGGTGTTGTAGGACGGAAGTTTACTGCCGGCAAATAGACAGTACAAAGGCTGAGTTATTGTTAGAACCAACTCCGTGTGCACGCCAAGTCTGTACGCGAGATTGTGTTGGCTGCTGTCTAGCCTTTCCTGCGGAACGTTCTTAGTGAACCGGGCAGCCAGCCAGGCGGAGAGGCGCGCGTCAATTGGCTGGCGCCTTGAACTGCGAGCAGACGGGGAAGCATAGGGCCACTAGGAGATCGCGGCCACTCGTAGCGGTTGACAGCGGGGGAGTTTGTCACGTGCGAGTAGATAGCTAGCATGACAAAGGAAGGCAGCGTGAATCAGCACAGCGGCAGGCTCCCACAAGCCCTCTATTTCTTCGCCTTGAAAGCAAAAGCAGAATGTTCTTTCAGGCTTCTTCAATGTGCATCTACGTTTTTAACTTGCTTCTGTTGAGCAGGTTATATGAGTGGAACAAATATCCCAGCGGATAGGGGAGCACCATCCTGCCTGACTAAACCAAGGCATGGCGAAGTCCCTATACTGCCCAATTTTGGCGCACTTGTAGTCACCGCTAGCGCTACTTGGAACCCCTGATCGGCCGCACGCTGATGTCTGTCGCATGCTGACTCATCGCGCTTCATTGCTGCCGACGTCGTGCATTTGAGACCAGGCGCAAACTAGCGCGTCTTGCTTTCCCGTCGTGACCTCAATCCGTCCAGTGAGATGCCTACGTTAGTAGACTAGCCTCACTTTGTAGGTTGGTCTCCATCCGTGTGGACACCGACGACGATGCGGTGTCTGTCGCTAGACATCACTTCGGGCCACGCCGGAAGGACGTGTGCTCTGACAGTCAAATCTCCTACAACTTATTCTGGAATTCTTCTGCAGAAGTAACTCGTCCTACCACTGTGGCCTTCCCATGACTTCTGGCCTGGAACTTCGCAACCCTTATTAGCCTTACCACCATGCGATACACTTGGTTGATAGTAGTCTGGGGATAGACGTCAATCAAGCATTCTGAGTCATCTGTGAGGTGCCGATGAAACCTTTCAAGTCGCTGTAGCAACGGATACTTGTGATGACAGTGCCGCAGTGACCATTACGGCTGACTAACGCATCTTTTGGCTCGCAAAAAGCCTTCACGCAGGACCTAAGGTTCCCCTGGCCGAAGACTAACTCAGCATGTATGTGTTCAAACCTCCTACTACGCCACAGTGATGTAGCAGACACGCAAATAAGGTTGGGGCTGTTTTGTTCAAGGATGAGAAATCTACTGTAACTGCAAACACTAAGAATGTTCCGTCTAATGGAAAAAGGCAATCAGCTGTTGGGGGCAATTTATTGCGTACACCAGCCAAGGTGCCGTGGATTGACTGGTGGTTGGTGTGTAAGCAATGCGACCGTCTGGTAACGCATGAGCAGCAAAGTGTTGTGTACTGGTTTTTCATTGTTCGTGTCAGTACGTTGGGGTGCGTGTATGGTTAATGATTTGTCAAGTCAGAAGGGACAGTCAGGGGGACATAAACACAAGGGACAAGGATGACAAGCCAAGCTGACCTATATGCGTAAGATGCGCGTGGTCTGTACACGTGACTGAATAAGCTGAGGTCAATTCTGGGGGCTGCTGAACTTCGGCGGAACGGCTGTTACTCAGCCGAATTGTCTCGGCAGAGAACGGGGAGGGGGTCGCTGGGACACTGGCACAACGGTTAGATCAAATCTGGGGGCTGGGATGCCAGAGAAGGGATGCATCGAACCAGCTTCTGCAGGACACGTCCTTCCCACTCCCCTCAGTTGACCTCTGAACGCCCTAAACCGTCTCCTCCACACTGACTATTTATTGGGTCTTTAAACGTTCGATACCCCACACTCCTTTATATTACTGGTAAGGTTAGATGATGAATAGTTGAAAGCATAATTTCGTCAATTTTGTTTTCCTAAATTCACATTTTGTAGAAGGGACCCCTACAAAACCCGCCTCCAATATTCATTGCATGAGGGTATTGCCTTATCTTCCACTTTCCGTCTAAGGGAAGTGTGTCACTTGATTTTATATAACGTTTACAGTTTTTGGCATTGATACTTTATGATGATATTTTTATAGCCGCAGTTTATGAGGCTATTTAAACCTGTTGCGTCCATCACCAATATAAGGACATTCGTTATTTTACTTTAATACTACGTACACAACATGAAGTTTGGATATCCTTAGTAAAACTGCCTTTTTGCGTTAAAGTAATACGAGGAGGATCGTTCGTCGATATGTTAACAGTGTATCTTTGAGTTCCATCTATAAGCCTCGGCAACTGGTCTTATTCCCTTTAGCTTGGTAAACGACCCTGGCACTCTCGATAAGCATCTGCTAGTATAGCAATCCTAAACGGCATCTGCCAATTCCGCGCTCAAATGATGCCTTACTAGTACACGCTAGTTGAAACTGTGGCTACGAATTTACATGCTCTTACGGGTACAAGTGCATAGGACGAATTCAACGGCAACTGGCAGCCAGGTCTGTAGAGAACCTGTCTAGATGTTTATTAAAACAGGAAAACAGAGTTCTCCGTTCACCCACTAGTAAACATTTGCTTGATACATCGTTACGAGTACTTTTTTGGGCACGAACAACTCGTACATTGCGTAACCCTGGAGGCGGCCTGCATAAGGCAGTAAAAACTTGACCTATGTCACTGGCTGGAACACGTGGTTAACCTAATTCTGCCTTGCTAACACTCGGCCCCCAGCGTTATATATTTTTCCTCCTCCCTTATTACCTTAAAAGTTTCCCCTACTTGTGCTTCCCAGAGTTTGCTTTAAGTTGCTAATATTATTGATTAGCCTGCGTGGAAATTTACTACGAACTTTTTGATTTGAATCGAATTTCCTCTGAACGAATTCAGTTGTATTCGCTTACGCGTTCCTCATGTTATGCAGCGAGAGACACCAGCGGACGAGCTCTCGAGAAATTTATCGTTTCTATTAAATTCTACTGTCCTTGCATGTTTTAAATATACCAACCGTGAGATGGCCTGTCCTGAAGCCTAATCGGCTGCACAATTATCATCACGTGGACAGATGGTTTGAAGCAAAAAATCAATATTTCTTGGGTGGGTCATTGCGCACATGAACACGTTGTTGCGCTCTGGCACCACGGCCCAATGTCAGATAAGGAGAAAACGGATACAGCCCCAGACCTAGAAAATGACAATTATAGTACAATTTCGTCTGCAGCAGAACCATGCACTCTACAAGGTGCTTTTACCTCGCAGAACATGCCCAAGTATTTCCCGCGTGAACACGAACTCACAAAATGGCTGATAAATCAAATGCGGCGACGCCATGGACTACACCACCTCGTTAATTTTGCCAATGCACAGCCCTTTATTTTGTCTGCCAATTTTGAGGTTTTGGATCAACCAGATCAGTATCTTGATGCAAAAAATGGATCGATGACGCCTGCTTACTCCAACAAAACTATTCTCTACTTGACGCCCCTGGCTATTGCTGTCTATTTGGGTTACCGCTCTGTGATGCAACTGCTCTTAGATGAATCCGGCACCCGGCTGAGTGCTCGTGCTCGTCAGAATGTCGATGTCAACGCCATTTGCTACGCCAAGCGCACAAAACCGCGAACTGGAGTTTTCGGTTCGGATGACTACTTCACCACCAGCGTCCCCATTCTGGCTATTCGTCGGGAGTTTTACGCCGGCCTTGAGCTCCTAATAGACGCCAACTTTCATCCGCAGGCCAGACTATCCTACACAGAGCACATTGGCACCAATGAACAAACCACTTACTGCCTCATAGATGCCCTCGAGTATGCCCTGAAGCTGCTCATCACAAGACCGGGCCTAGATATAGCACGCGTACTGCAGGTTTTCTGCTACTCACGTGACGCCTATGACATTATGGCTTACGATGTTTACACGGCGCAATGTGGGATGGAGACGCAGGAAATGTGGCACTCCCTGTTTCGTCGGTTCTGTCGAAAGGGTGTCAGTGCCGCCTATTCCAATTGCGGTATGCGCATAATCAATGTGCTGGAGGTGATTGAGGCTAATGGCTTCTTCCGCCAAGAACACATGCCCCGGGGGCCACTCACCTACGACATTGACGCCCAACGCGCCAAAGTGCGGAAGAATGCACCCATTCGGCAAATGTTTAAAAAGGAGATTTGCGCTTTACAGGGGGAAGAGGCGGAAGCCGCGAAATTGGCCATGGCTGTGGATCGTGACGCCTGTTTGGCTATTCTCACCTTCTGGCTGAATCGTATGCGCAATCGATGCATGGCGAAACAGGCTCAACGACTGACTACCTTGTTGCTCTCGGCCCTCCGAGACACGCAAATGCTCGACTACTTCCTCTTCCCACCACAGGACTTGGATGTTCAAAACGTTCTTTGGCCTCCCTTCCTAGAACTCGAGGTTAACACAGCTCAGGCGGCGAGTACGCATTGGACCAGTTGTGCCGAGGAGATCAACACCTTCACGGAGGACCTAAGCGGACCCCCGTCAGCTCTCGATCCCATACAGATGCATGAACTGCGTCAAGACCTGGCTGATCTAGCATTTCCTACCAGTCAGGTGAAAGTGGACGCTGTTTTACCAACAGCTTTTGCCGTAGACGGTAGATCCGGAGACAGTGGAGACGTCGAGGGGATTGTGGACACGATAGACAAGGTAGTTCTGCGAGAGGAGCCGGTAGTGATGAAGGAAACCAAAGTCTCGACTGGGCGTCAGCCTGCAGCCCTGCCAAAGAAATATCCCATCAGCCGACTCTACCCCGCCACACCACGACGGACAGAAAACTGTTCAAATGCCTACCCCGGAGGTCGTGGTGCTGACAGTCAGAATGCCAATCAAAATCACTGTAATGCATGGTCAGACAAGCTGGTGACCCTTTCCCCGGCTAAAAAGGCTGAGAAGTGCTGCACCACTCTGGATCAAGGAGACAGTGAACTGGAGAACGAACGGGTGTGCGAGGCGCCTCTTGAAGTCACCGAGCCTCATGTAGAGCACCAACAGTATGAGCATCAGCAACAAATGCACTACGAGGTACGACGACGGGTTATTTCGTCTGCTGCCGCTGCTGCTGACACCCGAAAACGGCAACCCTCGCGACGGCCGGTGACGACTCGGACAAGCTCCACTGCTAGGCAGCCGGCCAGCATCCGGAATCACAGCGTTTCTGCCAGGCGACCCTGTGCTCAGCAGAAGTACTACCAGTGAGCAGGGGAGCAGTCACCTTTTGGAAATGTAGGGTAACTACAGGCCTGTAAATAGGGCATGTGCCCAATTTAGATGAAAGGAGATAGGTGGTTGCAGCAGGTTGGATTCCACGCGTTGGATGCAACAGCTCTCTGTCTATCAAGTGGTGGGACAGTGCAGGCTCTTTCTCTCTTTCTGTCCACTTATGCTGCGTGTGGAAATGAGATATTATAAATGGTCCCTATCAAGAACAGTCGCTGGTGATTCCTTTCTTTGGATAAATCTAGCAAAGTTCGAATTGTCTCGCTTTTCTAACTTGATTCCTAGGTTTTTGACGCAAAATGGTTGCGCTTGACAATCTTACCCCCCCCCTTGAGCCGAAGGAAATTGCCTTAGTAGTGGGCGTTTACTTAATAATTAGAGGTCAGGTTACGCGCTTTTTGTTCAGCCAAGGCTTGATTTTTTGGTTCTTGGCGTACCCTACCATTACTTGGATTAATCCTAATTGTTACGACTGCAACCTAGGAAATAGGGACGTACGTATTAGATTACACTGTGCGCAAGGGAGCTCTATGAAATAGGTTTCCCAGGAGCCTATGAATTCTAAAGGAACAACATCTATAGTGCTCCAATAACAAAGCATAGTTGAAATGGGACCGGGGGCGGTCAAGGCTTAATTTCGGCCTACGCGATTGGACGTCGTTTTTCGTCACAAATGCCGATTTCATTGCACGTGCAAAACCATTTCCAGCCTGACCCTCAGCCGTGAGTGTTATGCATTCAAAACAGAAGACAGTTTGTAGGCAGAATTTTTTTATAGACAAAACAGGAGGTTGTCCTTGAGCAGGAGGTTTGCTCAGGACGAGGGAACTGTTTCGTGTGTTGGTCGTGTTACCGAAGGGGGCTTTATGGTGAGGCTTAAACGTCATTGGCTGAAAGCTAGCCAGTTAGAATAAAGAAAGGGTGAACGCGCGTCCGCGAGCGTAAATGCCTTGCGCGAACGCCTTGTCCTTATACCGAAGTATCGCGCTAATTGGTACACTTCGAAACCACAACCTCTTGCGCCAGTCAACTTGGGGATAGCACAAAGAGTTGTTTTCATGACGCATGCATTGCAGCTTATCCCTCGGTCAACAGAAAGACAGACCTGTAAGAAACTCCGCGTACGACGACTAGCACGCGCATAGGCGTACAAACCTGATATTTGTCAACTTAATCGTATGAAACTTACATAAATGATTACGATGCAACCTGGAGTCCCTTTTATGCGTACCCATTAACCTTCAAAAGTTCTTCCTCAGGTCCCATCACAGAAGCACTAAGTTCGGAGTTCGGCTCACCTCCATAGGACACCTATGGCAATGGGGATAACCTGAAGACATGTTGGGTAACCGCAAGTCATGCAGGCACCACGCCGTCTGTTATACCGCTTCCTCATTGCTTATTGGCCTGCTTGGACACTTGGGAGTCCATCGTAGTACGACTAGGGAGTAGTTTCTGGAGCCCTCGGCGAATATGCCCGAAACATGCCCCAGCCTCCCTGCCAAAGGTGTCGCAGTTTACCACGCTGCGTGTATTTGCCCCTCAAATGGTACGCGTGCTAGCTATGTTGGATGAATGTGTGAAGCCAGCTCAGGGCACAGTATGCGTTATTTGGGTTGCCATCCGATAACAAGTTCGCAACGGGGGTGCGAGGAGGGTTGGTGGCACGGGTAGGGTCAGGCTCAGCCACCAGCGGCCCCTGTCCTTTATAGTACTCCCACGCCGTGGAATCTGAGTCAGGCATGGCAGCTTCGGCAGCCTACGTCTGATTCTGCCTCCGGTCTTCTTGACTCTGTCTTGACCCCTGGCACAGGTGGGTGAGAGAAGAGATAGTGCGATAGCTTAACGCAAGCCTGCCCCATTTCATTTGATGCGACTAGCTCCCGTCGAAGTGAACTTTCCTGAAGTCCCGCAGCCGTTGACCTCGTCGTCTGGGGGCAGCCAATCACAGTTGCCACATAAATGCCTTCTGGGCCGGTGATGAATAGCAAGCCTGCACGCGTGAACGATTGCTCTCTTGGCCACGGGGATTTTCTGCAACTATGCCGCACTTCGGATTAAGCCTCTCTAGTGGAAGGTCGTGCTCTCCGTAGTCAATATTCCTTATTATAATTCTTCTTTCCTTTATGTAGACAATATACTATTCCTACTACTTTGGCCTCTACTGAATTCCCCTCTATTAAGTAACCATTGTCTGAAGATCGCAGTTGGTGGGGTATAACTTGCTTAACCCCCTGTGATACATTCCGGAGCACGTGATAGAACTAGTCGAATCGGCGACCAAATTTTCGTTAGTGCGTATGTGGCAAATCGTAGCTGGAGACTCATACCGCACAATCTCGCCCGTTTGGTAAGATTGTAAGGCGGCCGACGGCTTAAGCTTAGCCAGCAGTTCATAAAATAGAAGAAAAAAAACAAAGTTGGAATGATTGTGAAGTGCACTGTTTGATACAGTGCAACGCAATCTTTACTACAGGAACCTGACGCGTTCCAACTGTTATGTCAGGCCCCAAGTGAGGCCTTAGAACATTTTTAGCTGCGGACTTATTTGATTTTTCTTTGAAAAAGGATCGGACTACAGTCACTGCTTTTGAACTGAGCATTTGTGAGACGTTAAGCGGCTGCTCCCCGCCTCCTCATACCATGTGCACAGTTCCATTCATAGCCGGCTTAACTCAACAAAGTCATATATTTTTGCTATGGCAAACCAACAAAACACTCTCCAAGTATCACGATGCAGTAGATATGATGACTAAGAAGGGGGCTAAGTGACGAAGAATGGATTGAAATGTCTCCTTCGGTGTCACGTTTACGTAGTTTAGAGCCGATCCATCTGCACGAGAGCCTGCTATATGGAAAGTTGGCGACGCGGTTGCGTGTAGACCACTAAGACGCGATAGTGTCATTAGCCCCTACGTTTGTCGCAAGTTATAGCGTTGACAACGGAAGGCTTCCCCAAATCACGGCAGGCAAGATAGAGTTGATGGGACAACGTCTTTACTATAGCAAGAAGGAATTGTACAAGCTGAATAGTGCACTGGTTTGCTGCATCCGTTCACCAGGTCTCAGTGATGAAGCGTGTTTCTGCCAGCGCTGACCACAAATCCGGCGCATACCAGTAATCAGCGGTACGCAAAAATCGATTGACTGATTTGACTGCCAATTCACGCGTCGTAGATAAGTCATTACAAGTTGCAAGGCGAGTCCAGTGTGAACCAGTAATCAGCGATGTGCAAAAATCGAATGACAGGCCACATTGACAGAGCAGGCAGAATGAGTGATCATGGCAGCGCTGGGGGCGGGGGCAGGCTCCTACACGTTCACGCCCACGTTTGGTCGTCTGGACATAATCTTGGCCGTGGAAATCGGAAGAAATGAGAGGAAGGTCAATCGCGTGGTGTGCAGGTCCACAGCGGAAGGTTTCCCAAGTCGGAAGTCAAAGAAGACTGATAAGGTTGGACGGCTGAAAGCGTTGGCACATTTGAAAGCTGCGGCTTCGCGTGTTATTGGGTCACACCGGACTGGTGGTGTCGTGTTTCCATACATGTTGGCTGGCTGATTGAGGGCGCAGGCCAAGCGTTGGAGCGGTCGAGTCTTGCACTTAGGTGACCTCACGCGGGGCTGGCGTGCATGGGAGGTCACTATAAGTCTGCCAAAAGTTACCAGTGCTGCATCCCACTGCAGGTTTCAGGACGACCCTCGCATGCAATTGTACCCGTATCGGTACAGGGAGCAACCAATAAAATTTTCGGGAAGGATGGCTGCCTAAACGGGACACCAGAATAGAAGCGCCCCATCCAGTTAACACGGGTGACCTTGCTGTACATTTCTGGAAGATTATATACACCCGTGGCTTAACTTAAACAGCAAACTAAACTTTCCCTGTAATCCTAAGTCTAGGCCTATACGTAAATTCAACGCGAAACCGCGAAACCTAACCTTAGACCTAATTCTCCGACATTTGACGCATAGCTAAATTTATTGAGGACATCCTGTTCCTTTACGCTGTTTGAGTTAACAACTAGGTTCGCCTATCTCATGGGAAAAGCATTTCTGTTTTCCTTGCAAGAGATGCAGGTTGTTACATTAAGCCCATGCTGTACGTTCACAAAAACGCATTCATCAAGCCAGTGTACATAAATGTATTCCATCTTAAACTGCATTTAGGTATTTTTATTCACAAATGCAGCTATGGCCTTCTTTAAAAAATACCCTTCTATAGGACTACGGCCGGTGCAAGATGAAATAGTGTATTAAACTCTGTGCAAGTCTGTAGCAGTTCTACAGCCTACCTCCTTCAAACTCGAGATGCTACTGACGTGTTCTCGCAGGGTAAAACTTGGTTGCCCAGTCGCGCCTTTCCCAGCGCGATGGCACATGTCCGCAACGACGCACGATCGGGGCTCAAAGACGCGCCCCAAACTGGTGGACCGTTTAGCGTCCAGAAGCGCTCTGAGCCAATCAGCATCCTGGAGCGCTCTGCAGTCCTCAGTCAATTCCTGCTACGACGGACACCTGGGAATCCGCTCTGAGCGGGATGCACGCTCAGGCAACCTCACGGCTGAACGCCAGGCTGGACCGAGTGGCAACATTCCCCCCAATTCTTCTGTAAACAATATATTGTTTTTACTACCCTGGCCTTCCCAAGACTTATCTCCACTATCTCGTAAGAAACCGGGCCTGGAAGATTGTAGCTTTTAGGATTAACCTGCATAGTCTTAACACCTATAAGTCTTGAATATTGAAATATGTGCATTCCAAGATAGTAATTATGAGAATAAGACTTTCTTTGGGAAATTTCCAATTTTTTCGTGAATTTTCGACACGGACCAACCGGTCGTCGTCAAATGTGGAAAACGGTGTAACTAACATGTTTAAACGTTCGGAAACTCCGTATTCCTCCGACGTGTGCGCCGATTGGTAGGATTTTTGGTCTGTGCTTGTAGGTGTTATGTGCCTTCCATAATTTGGCTGTCAGCTGTGATTTGGTGGTGCACATTCAATTTAGCTTTGAGGTAACCGTAGCTCGCATCCAAATCGATGCACCTGTTGATGCATGCGTCATCTGAGTGCATTGCTTCCAGGAATTCACGGCCTTTTCTAGTTGGGCAACTGCCAACAATCCGTGTGTTCTCCCATGCGAATTTGTGGCTGGTTTCCAGTGTGTGCATGACCACCTGGGATAAATGCGGGTTGAGGCGCAATTCCCAGTTTGGCCTAGCCAGGCCACGAGAATAGAAACGCCCCATCTAATTAAGCCTTGCAAGAAATTTCTCGAAGGTGAAATATTATCGTTTCTTGATCCCAACATAAAATAAAACTCTAACCCTAATCCCAACCCTAGCCCTATCTTAAACCTAAATCCCACGTTATCGCGAAAGTCCGACCTTGACCCTTAACATAATCCTGACCTTAACTCTTACCCCAACCTTACGCTTAATCCTAAACTAAATCATGGAACAAATTTACCCAGAATTTGGCGCAAAGCCACATGTTTTGCGGAAGCTCCTGCTCTCCTCTCATCTTAATACGACTCATCCTAGTACAAGCAACTGAATGCCCTTTTTGGGCTGTTATGCCGTTCTTTTCACTATATGCAGTCACAGCGTCAGCTGAAGTACGTAATCGGCCACCTTTCAGTAAACCATGCAAGCCAGCTCTTTCAAAAAATTGGTTGTGCCACGCTGCACCCGGTTGAACTCCTAGCCGGAAGTCCAACGTTTACCTTTTGCGCGTCTTTGTCTGCCTGGGCTCTTTCCAGTTTTGGATCGATCAGTTTTAGGCTTGATCTTTCGCAAAGGATGCATGTTTGGACCTGCGTCTATCTACCTTATTGATCCATACTCTATAAAAGATACTTCTTCCCCTTTTAGTGGAGTCCATCTTCCTCACCCCCCAGCTAACGGTCATTGTAATTAGCCGCGGCATGAGCCGAGATACAGTTCGACGGTTGATTTCGACGAGCTCCACAATCTACTCCACAGCAGGGTGGTGCGGGGTCGGTGACTTACGCATTAGTTAATTTTAAGTGAAAGTAGACTTGAGCTGCATCTACCACACTCGCTCTTTACTCACTCATCCAAACCCGGCGTCAAGACGGAGTCACGAAGGCCGGAAGCGGAATCTGGCGTGAGGCCACCACTCCTATGGGTGCCACCACACTTGGATAGGCTCCCCGTGCACGGGAGTGCCATAAAGGCCGCATTAAGGAGGAGCCTTTGCAGCCTGACTCTCAGTCCGCCAATTATCCACTCTGAACAATAAAACACACACTGGACTCACTACGTGGTCCAAGTTTTCAGATAGCAACCCCCCAAGCCAGAATTTAAGCTCACCCAGATAGCTCCAGGCCCACCGGATAATTTAAAGTGCGTCATCGACCTCACTCTCTCCCCCGAATCCAACATCATGTCACCGCTCGGATGGTCGATCGTCTGATCTAGGATCCGCGCAGTGGCCGGCAGGGCCGGCGAACCTGTCTGCGCACACCACTGCGTGACCTGGCCTCCTTGACATACCCACTAGGATTTACACACCCAGAGGGATAAGAAGGCACTGTCACCTTTTGACTCCCGGTCCACTCATCAGCCATTTCACACAAAGCACAAACTGGGTTGATGGTGTAGCTGATAAATGCGCCATTCGGCTGCCTTCTTAGCTACAGTAAGTTGTGGCAGTCTCAGACTCGAACCACAAATGTAGCACAAGAGCTAAGTAGCATCCATACCCACTGAACTTGAATGCACGCCTAAGGCCAAATGGCCGAGGTAGGTCTAAAGTACACACATTCACCACCCTGTGTGCTTTGGGTTTGCGCTCGGTCGACGAGTCCGGGCTTGATGGGGCGTGTCTAACCGCAGTCTACCAGGTGGCCTTACGGCCACAAAGCATAAACGAAGATACCTACATTATTCCTCCTGACCTCAGCTCTAGGTGATAATGTGTGAACCTACTGTCCGTCGTCCCCGTTCATCGCCTGATTTTCACCTTCCGCTGATAATGAGTGGGAACGAATTCGAGTCCAAAAAATCTAACCGCAACACCGTAAACGCTGGACGTTTTGCTATCTGACTAAGATGTTTAAGTAGGTTAGTTCTAAAACAAGAGAGTTTGTAAAGTTGTTGTAGTATCAACAGGTGCTTGGTTTTAGGCGAGAATCCATGCATCTACAAAATATATTATCTCAAGGACTATCACACACTTAACCTGCGTATTTGCACACGTCAAATAAGAAGGGACAGTAATTTAACTGCACAGTGTTTGGCAAAATAATATTTTCCATCACGAAGCTTGATTCCCCGGCACGCGGATGTTTGGTGGATGTCAGTATGAAAGGATTACTTTCTTCTTGATAAATGTGACTTTGAAGTTTTGTCAAGTGATCTTCCGTTTTACTCAATCCGTAATTTCGTCGGAGGTCTACATATTCTTGACGTATGATGGTTTTTCTGCTCTTTATATTTAGTTGCAATTGAGAGGCGAAATGATGCCGCATCGGTCACTTAAGAAACATCTTAATATTTATGTAACTACTCCGTAGGCCCCTTTTAAGGCAAGGATTTATTGTGCGACCCTTATTAATGGATAGGCCTAAGATTAGGGCAGAGGTTATTTTGACGTGTAAAACGGTCTAATTCAGTGCTAAATAAACCGCTTTGTCTGAAAAATGGCATTGAGCATATATATTTCTTTTTCTTGCCAGTGTTACCACCCTTTCCGTCCTTTACGTTGTGTATCTTCAATCCCTCCGTTCCCCTATTACACGCATACCTTTCAGGTGTGCTCGTTACTATGGTCGTCCAAGCAATCTTTACCCGTTGGTAGGGCCCTACAACCATTCGTTGTCTTTGCTCCAGTCTAGAATTAGGGCCAGAGTTAAGCACAGACAGTGAAATGGCCCAAACGTAGGGAAACTGTTCTTTTTGCAACAGAAACGTTTTCGAAGCACTGTCAAGTCAGTAGACGCTGGAAAATGCGGCCAACAAACTACCTAAATTACTCGCTTATTCCGGTCAGAAGTTGAGTGAGAAAAAAGTGGCAACCGTGCTTGGTAATTTTCCTTCGCAAGAACTGTGCGTTACCCAATTGGCGCTCCCCAAGTCAGTAAGAGAGTGGAAGAGAAGGCAATCGACCACCGGGGGAGCTGTATTAACAAGCACCAAGGCATTCTCACACAAAGGCCGCGTCTACTTATTGATCCGCTTGACAAGAAAGTATCGGAGACATGAAACAATCAGATATGAAGGGAAATCGATAGCCACGGTCCAGGTGCGCGCTCTCACGTAGGCGCCTTTCTGCGCGATGACTCATCGTGAGAATGGAACCGCTCCCAACAGTACTACTGCGAGTGCACGCTCCCCCTCCAATTACGGTTCTGCCCTGCCACGGGGCCTGTTGTTGTCAGGATTTACAACTAGGGGGACAGTGATGAGACCCCCCATCTGTTGGGTCCGTTGTCAAGACAGAGTCAGGAAGACCGGAGGCGTGATCAGACTTAGGTGGTTGGCGCGGTACCACCTCAGTTCCAGCATGGAAAATCCATTTGTACCTGCAAAGCTGCAAAAACGACCTCCAACTCTCCGGTTCTCTCACTGCAGTTGCCCATCTTCAATTAAACTTGCATAAACAACCAAGACTGAACCGAACGAGGCCTAACACTTAACATTCGGTGGGTTATTTTTTTGCTTTCGCAGTCTCTTAGAAAAAACCGATTCTTACACAGCTAGAGAACTTGACCCATAAAAACTCTCATCCGTGCCATAATGAAATAAGACAAGCTAAGTGGAGCAACCTACGAAATCCTCACAGAGTTGGAGGGAGGCAACTTTAGGGATCAGAAACACCCAAATTTAAATAAGTAAATAACCAAATAAATTTAGGCATATATGCGTACACCGATCTGTCAGAGGACCCACTCGTCCGTCCATATTGCCCCTGGAGCTCTTACTCGAGCCTCCACCGCATGGCGGCTAGGATATAGGCAGAAGGACATTACCAGCAAAGACATGGGACACTAGGAAGGCCTTTTCTGCCTTATTAGGCGTCATCGGCTAGTGATACCCAACCCCAGTGTGGCCGCTGAAATTGCTGCCACACCGAGAGTTGAACTCACGAGATTTTATATTTTAGGCCCGGAGGGCCTCGTCATTCATCCGTAGATGATTTTCAGTTAGAACTTTCATCCTGCCATATAGGCGGGGCGACTAAACCCATTTCCATTCCGACTCCTAATTACTCTTGCTACCATTATTATTACTACTACTGTTACTTCGCCCTCATTAATATCTGTTACTAATGCTAACACAGCTACTGTTAACTAATGCACCACGGATAACTACTATTAGTAACTATTATCGCTGTTGTTGTCACTACCAATACTACTATTACTATTACATCGGAAGATATGCATGACTTATTGGAGCCCACAGTGAGCGCAGTTAAATGCCCCATTCACGGGAGTACGACTTATTCAAAGGGAACGGTAATAGAACCGACACCCACAGAATGCCTATTAGTAAAAGAGACTGTAGCCGAGATCCAGCATTGCTTTGTCCAGCGTCATTGTTCAAGGTCATCTACTATTGCAGTCGCGGTTGCCTAAGCGTCACTTGAACGCGTCCCTTTCCCTCGACCGATTCAGCCTACAGCAGATACGGCATCCCTCGGGTAATGTCACATGCACCAATTTGAGAATACTTGAACCTGCTTTGCAACTACCACCCCTATCTCATTCGCTCTTAGACTTAGCTGGACGCAGTCAGCACTAGCCCTGGCTTCACCAGGGGTCACTGCCATCTGAGATAGCAGCTGGGATTTCTGTGCACAATAAATCCTTCCCACGGGTGCCTTAAGCCTTTTACCTATAACTTGGGATTTTGATCTGAAGATTGTAGTGCTCCAAGTACAACCAGTGCTTCGACCGTCACCATCCCTGCTCTCGGGACATCATCGATTGCGGTGGCCGAACTTACATAGAGACCGTTACAAGTGATGATCCCGACGTGATTCAAACACGCAACTATTACACACGTTCTAGCACTACCTTTGCCAACTCCCAACTTGACTTCTTCCGACATTTTCCCTGTGTCACTCATCGTGCTCATGGATGGGGAAACGCGGTTAACGTCATCTCCTCACGAACAGCGTTGGACCTCTTCATTAAATCTCAGTCATACAATTCCAGATCTAACCCAAATAGTATTTTCAGAGCAGTTCTCTAACCGCGCATATTTTATCCTTTTCGGACGCTGTTATTGACACTGTCACTGGCATCTTCCCCCCGTGATTTCCTAGATACTCAGTTCACTTCTGTGCCTAATTCGATTAAACTTGCTGTGCATGCCCACACGTGCTGTCGGGACAAGGCGTTCGCGCAAGGCGTTTATGATCGCGGACGCGCCTTCACCCTTTCTTTATTTTGACTTGCTATCTTTGCAGCCCCACCATAAAGCTCCCTTGGGTAATATGACTTACACACTAGACAGTTCCCTAGTCATTCAAGAAGTGAAGATAGGCGAATGAACGTTTTCGATTAATTCATCATCGGGCGTGTACAATAATATAAAGGGAGGTAGAGTTAGCAAAAGTTTAAGCAACCAATCAACGGTATTTAAGGGGGAGGGGGAATTGTTAAGAGATCAAATGGGGACAGGGGGAGGAGGGGCGTGGCCCACAACTAGTTTATATCAACTGGTCGTCTCGTCACTTCGCGGCGTCTTGACACCAGTTGTCACTGTCTGCTCAGCATCTCGCGGCATGCTAGAAGGTGTGTAGACGGATGTTGAGTTTGTTCTCGGCCACGGGAGCCGTAGGGCCACTACGAAGGCCTTCTGCGCACATAAGATCGGCCTCTGCAGTCGCAAGTATTCGTTGACGCAGGAACTTGGAGGGTTTTACTGGCACTTTATACAAGACTCGAAACGCTTGGTTTACGTCCACCCGGTGACCGCTGTCAACCAAGTGAGCCAAAATCACACTAGATATTGACTTGACCTCGGCTTTGTTTAGCCAGGCAGGATGGTGTTCCCGCATGCGTTTGGATAGCCGCCTAGTTGTTCGACCAATTTATCTTGCTCCACAGAAGCATGTAAAAGTTGTAAATGCACACTGATGAGGTCTGGAACGGGAATCTATCCTTGCCTTCAAGGCGAAGAAGTGGAGTGCTTGAAAATACTAATCTTAACTTTGCTGCTGGATATGTACGCGCGATTGCAGCGTTCAGGTGAAGGTGTAGAAGTTCGCTTGCTGGATCACCTCGAAATGGCAGTGTAAGAAATAAGGTTTTCTTCTCAGCCGTCGGTACTTCCAATTTTGGTGGACATTTTTCCACAAACTTATTGATGAACTTCTCCGGAAATCTATTTTCTTGTAGGGTGTTTTTAATGAGTACGAATTCTTTCTCCAGTGTCTTTGGGGAACAGATTCTCCTGGCTCGGTTCGCGAGGCAGCGGACTAGGCGTCGCTTCTGACTTAGTGGTACAAAACTGTAGAAATTAGTGTACTGCCCTGTCCAGATTTTCCCTAGTCCTGAGCACACCTGCCTACGGACAGCCTTCTGTTTTGTCTATGCAACATTCTGCCTACAAACTGCCTTCTCTTTTGGATACATAACAAAAATCGACTGTGTTTGACACGCTCTTCAATTTATCTCATCTTCGAGCCGGACGACAGCGAACCTCTTCACTGTTGGATCCACGTGACTCAGCAGTCACTGAGATACTCTGTGTCGCACACTCCCTTTTTTTCACAACAACGTGCCAGCCCACCGGCACACCTCGACGCGATTAGTCCAGCACACCCTCAGGCTGATGCCTCAACTGCAACTCCGCATAGGTTAAAGCATCAGTCTTGCCTCAGTTTCGAGCAACATCTGTCGCCATCGACACGTTCGCACACTTGTATGTGCACTGGATTTCATTATTCATTTCATCGTCGACCACACTGTCGATCCGTCACTTCGATCGGTGTCTGGAGAAGAGTTGCAGCCGGCGCCTAACACTGCTGTGTCCGGATTACTTGTTCAAGGCCATTTACGATCGCAGCGAGCGATTTCAGACGCACTGACCTGTAGACGCTTTATCGACTTCCACACACGTGCATCCAAGTAGTCGCAGCTGCCCAAGCGCCACTTAAACATGCCCCTTTCCCTCATTCTCGGCCGATACAGCCTTCGCCAGATACGACACCCCTCGGGTAATGTCACATGCACCAATTGGAGGACACTTGAAACCGCTCTGCAATCCTATTTAAGCAACTGCCACCACTGTCTCGTTCTCTCTCGGGCCTGGGTGGACACAGTCAGCACAAGCCTTGGCTTCGCCAGGGGCCACTGCCACCTGAGACAGCAACTGAGAGTTCTGTATACAATATATTCCTCCCACGGGTGCCTTCGGTGGTTTATCTGCAACGTCGGACTTTAACCTGAAGGTTGTAATGCTCTAAGAACAACCGACAGTTCCCCGTCGATTTTGACGATGGGCACCACGCGCTGCAACAAGCCGCAGCAAACGCTAAAGCAGGCCGCAACTGACACAGAGGCGAGCTGGGCAAGCAATACGTAAGCGACAGCAAGCAGGAGCAACGCAGAGAACTGGCGCGAGGGAGAAAACAGGAGTTTAGGCAGACTCGCACAGGATCTACCTACTCACTCGCCACTCCCACCTCCGTTTCCGGTGTAAAGACAAAGTCAATAAGACCGGGGATGAGGGAGGGTGTAGATGGCTGGCGCGATAAACACTCAGCATGCGCACACTTGACACAGCCATCTCGCTAGGTATGCTCCCGCGAGAGCGGGAGCGCCATAAAGGCCACATTAAGAGGGAGCCATTGCAGCCTGACTCTCAGTCCTCCCGAACGCACACACAGACACACGCGTACAGAAGGAGCAGCTACGTGGGGGCCCGAGTTTTCCCGTCAGTTGGCAGACCCTCCAAGCCACGGCTTTTAGCGCACCGTGATAGATTCAGACGCATTCAGATTTATTATAGTGAGGAGAGAAACGCGCCGAGATCGGCCTCACTCTTTCCCCCACCGCATAGTGACCGCCTAGCTTTTCGGGCACCCGCAGTGGGGCCTGAAACCCAGTGGGAGCGCGAGCGCAG
>JAYGXS010000004.1:8124045-8215068 GCA_036362985.1 Ligula intestinalis | reverse complement strand
GGGAGCGCGAGCGCAGTCACCAACAGGGAATCAGAAGTGAGAGAAAGTGCCAGCGCCTTCCAGGCCGCAGGGACCCTGGTTGGCTGAAGCCTGGCATTGCATGTGCATACAGACCATTGGATCTCAGAAGGGTGAGAGCAGCTCTGCATGAAGCCTGGGCCAACACCCTTCTGAGAGGGGTAACCAGTCAGTCAACGACTGAAAGGCACTACCCATGCTCCGTTGTCGGCGGACATCCGTGGGCGGGGCTGAAAGGATAACAAGAGACAACTGGTGACCTTTGCAATTGTGGGCGTGCAGAAGGAGGAGAAGAAGAAGAAGAAGAAGAAGAAGAAGAAGAAGAAAAGGAAAAAGAAGAGGAAGAGGAAAAAGAAGGGGAAAAGACGAAGTAGAAGAGTAGAAAAAGGGATAGGAAGACGAAGAGAGTGAAAGAGGGAGATAGGAAGTGGAGGCGAGGGGGAGAGACGAGCCATCGGGGACGTCCAACAGCATGCTTGTTCGCCCGGAATTTGATGACAAGTGGCTGCACACAACGCGAGTATGCCAATGCTAAGTTGAGGTACAGAAAGAAGGAGAGTACTTCAATGGCAGCCTCAGAGGTGGTAGAGGGCCGGTTGAGTACACTTTGGAAGTGATCGGCCCAGCGGCTCAGAAGTTACGTCTTCTCAGTGATGAGGGTGGTACCGTCCGCGCTGAGAAGCGGGGCTGTGCCTCTGACTACGGGGCCGTAGACCGATTTGAGCGCAGCGAAGAAGTTCTTCCATTCATTTCGGTTCGCATAGCCTTGGATTTCTTCACCCTTACGAGCCATCCAAGCGTCCTGCATTTCCCGCAGCCGCTGCTGTACAAGACGGCGACTTTGGTAGTAGGCTGCTTTCGTGGCGTCGGTGGGGCGATCGACGTATTCGTTGCGTAGGCGATTCTTCTCAGAGATTAGAGTACTGATGGCTGCATCGTTTTCATCGAACCAGTCTTGGTGTGAACATAGCGCGCGCCCAAGGATGCGTTTGGCAATGGATTGAACAGCGTCCCGTAGTTGACACCATCGATTCTCTAAGGAGGTGTTCTCTTCTGCGACTGTGAGGTTATCCAGCTGTTGAGTCAACTCGTTACTGAAACGCAAACGGTTGGCAGGCAAGTTTAACAACTCAGTATTCAACTTACCTGGGGGCGCTTACCTTGGGGTCTCCTGCGTGGCTGGAGACGGATCCGCATCTTGGAGAGGATGAGACGATGATCGGTGTCACCATCGGCAACCGGTATTGCCTTTGTCACCAGCACGTCCTGCTGATCGCGCCGCCGCACGAGGACATAATCCAGAAGATGCCACTGACGAGATCTGGGGTGCATCCAGGTCACCTTGTGCTGCAACGGTTGGCTGAAGTAGGTGTTGGTCAGTATGAGACGATGCACCGCGCAGGTTCGAAGGAGGAGTAGGCAATTGTCATTGAGTCCTCGGAGGCCGTGGGGTTCAAGCACTCCTCTCCAGGCAGCGTGGTCTGTGCCGATGCGGGCGTTGAAGTCACCAAGGCCTATCAACTTGTCCACCTTCGGCACAGAGGCCAGGAGGGCGTGCAGATCCTCGTAGAACTTGTTTTTTGTCTCGTCGGAGCTGGTCATCGGAAGAGCGTAGACACTAACGATGGTGGCGAATTTGCCACCCCAGAGAGGCACGCGGAGACTCATCAGGCGTTCGTTGATGCCCTGCGGCGTAAAGGGTAGTCGTCCCACGATGTCCTTCCGGATGGTAAAGGCGACGCCGGCCTCGCGTCGCTCTGCCACCGGACAGCCCACATAGAAGAAGGTGTAGCCGGCACCCACCTCTTCTATGGAGCCTTCACCGGAGAAGCGGGTTTCACTGAGTGCGGCGATGTCCACCTTGAAGCGCGCTAGTTCCCGTGCGATTAGCGCTGTTCTCCGTTCCGGTCGGATGCTCCTCGCGTTATCTAAAAGGGAACGAACATTCCAAGTGCCGAAGATGATAGGACTTACCTGAGCTCCCTGAGCTGTCCTGCGAGAAGGAAACGGGTTAGGGGAGGGGTGGGGAAGAGAGAGGTTTTGAGTTGCATTTTTAGTGTTTCGACCACGTGTATGCAGTCTGACAGCCACGGTCAGCGGGCAGATGTCGTGACCCAGCGTGTTTGGAATCCACCCTTTCTAGGTCCATCAACCCTCTCGCGAGGGGCGGCAGCGCTGCTCCTAAGAAGGACTGCCTGTCCCAAGTAACTGCTGCCGAACAACACCATGGGCCACGATTGATTTGGTGTCGAACGACCACTTGGTTACGAGCCGCCTATAACTTTGCTGTCGCGCTGCCATAGGACTTTTAAGACCGTGGGAGGGGGAATTATTTGGGGAGTGGGGGTAGGAGCAGCAGTACGTATCCTAGTAGCAGTAGTGGTTAAGGGGACAATGTCTTCAGTCATGTTGATACGCATTCTAGTGCTGTGGCAGTCTGACCGCTGGTATAGTTACTACTATTAATAGTGTTGTTACTGATGAGACAAAACTGCTAATACAGCGGAGTCCGGTTAATGTGGACACGATTAATGTGGACAACCGCTTAATGTGGACAGTTGGCCAGGAACGGAATGTCTCCATAGTAAAATCCTCCGGTTAATCTGGACAGCCACCGCTTAATGTGGACAGCACCAAGCTGTCAACCGGTCGGTCGACCCACAGATTTTGTCAAAAATCCAGTCCATATCGCCCGCGGCGGGGAATTCCCGCGTCCTGTTCGCCGCAGTTGGGCGGTGCAGTTGTCGAAGGAGGCCGCCAATACGTCATCTAGGCTATTCCCACTCCCCCTGCCCTGCCCCTGTATCCTCACCCTTGTCTCCCTTATCTGCTTTCCCACAGAGTTTGTCAAAAATCCAGTCCAAATCGCCCGCGGCGGGGAATTCCCGCGCCCTGTTCTGAAAGTTTTGCTTCAGATGAACAGTACACAAAGCTTTTCTGTTGGTTTGCCTGTGGTTGTGTACGTGTGGAGGCTGATCACGAGAAAGTTAAGTGCTTTTGACTGTCGTTCTTCGACTTCTGCAATCTTTCTTTCCCTTCTTTCCCAGATGGGGAAGCGAAAGGATCGAACACCAACAGAGAAACTGGATGTTTTGGACAAGTTCCATGACCTTCAGAAGCAGTCACCCCGAATTGGTCTTCGAGAGGCAGCCGACCAGCTTGGAGTTTCCAAGTCGATGTTGGGAAAATTGGTGAAAAAAGAGGAGGAACTTCGTCGTGAGGCTTCAGAAGATGAACAAGGCCCTGCACAGAAACGCAATAGATATGGAAAGGACAAGGATATCGAGGCAGCACTTTTGCAGTTTTATCATTGGGCCCACGATCGTAACATCCCTCTCAATGTTCCGCTGCTTATGGAGAAGGCTGCGAAAATCGCAGAAGTAGCTGGAGTCAACTTCACTCCCACCGTAGGGTGGTTTGCGAGGTGGAAGAAGAGGAATGGACTCGTCTTTGCGACTCTGCGTGGTGAGGCAGCAGAAGCCGACACCTCCAGAGCTGATGATTTCCTCAAGAAAGATTGGCCTGACCTGTTGAAGCAGTTTCAACCCAAGGATGTCTTCAACACTGACGAGACAGCAATTTATTTTCGGGCACTTCCAGACTCAACGTACCTGACCCAGAAGTCACAGAAGTCAGCAAAGAGATTCAAAACTGCCGCTTCTTGTGATCGGGAAATCAAAGCAGCCAAGGTGCTTAAAAGGAAAGAACATTCCATCGGGAGTGCATTACGCATTCGGGAAGAACGCATGGATGACGTCTGGGCTGTGGGAAAATTTCCTACGAGAACTTGACCTCGAAATGGGGCGCCAGAAGCGCAAGATCCTTCTCTTGGCAGATAACTGCAGTGCCCACACTCGAGTCGAAGGACTGAGGAACATCACACTTCGATTTTTGCCACCCAACACAACTTCAGTTCTGCAACCCTGTGATCAGGGCATCATTCGATCTCTTAAAGCCTTCTTTCGGACCGCGATCCGGCGAGAGATTTTGCAGATCATCCAAGACCTAGTGGAAGACGATGAGACTGGCATGCGTTTGGCTCACAACGTTGTGAAGAAAATTGACGTTCTTCAGGCCATGGAGATGTTGAGCACTTCGTGGAAAAAGGTGAAGTCGGAGACAATCGTGAATTGCTGGAGGAAAGGGGGCTTCGTCACCACTGAAGAGGAAGTTGCAGAGAATGAAGTCGCGATTCCGATCCCAGAAGACGTGACAGAGGACAGGATCGAGAGTTTTCTAGAGTGGATTTCAATCGACGACGATGCCGAAGTCGCCGAGGAGGCAACACTGGAGGAGGTGACAAGCGAACTCGGCGAAGCAGTTGCAGATGCCAAGAAGGTACCAGACGAGCAGGAAGAAGAGTCTGAAGAGGAAGACGAAGAAGTCGAGCCCCCAGTCTCATCAAAAGAAATGAGGGCGGCATTGGCCGTACTCGAAACGGGGCATCGACAACAAGGTTTTGATGTGGAGAATTTTGACACTGTGATAAAGAACTTTAGGGGAGCTTTAAGAGAAAAGTTTCCACCAAAGCAATCAAAACTGAGCATGTTCTTTTAATAAAACTTCATTCAGATGCAAAATTCTGTTTTTTATACGTAGAAACGACTGGTTTGGGGTCAGTTCGCTTAATGTGGACAACCGGTTAATATGGACAGTTGGCCTGGAACGGAGGTGTCCACATTAACCGGACTCCACTGTACTAAAAGTGCAAGTCATGGCGGTGTGACGACTATTTGGGTAGGCATCGCTACAATGGGATGAGGTGACTGTAACTGTAAGGTAATGGAATGGTAGGTATGGTAGTAGAGACAGCAATAGGAAATATCAGGCAAAGTATCTGATAACAAGTGTCACTTAGAAAAATGATTAGATAAAATAAATAAGAAATCAGGCATACATCGCATAAAAAACAATGGATGCAATTTTAAGACTCGCGGGTATCGATTAGACTACGCAGATAGGCAACGTTACGGGAGTACTGAAGTGGTAATAATGATAAAAGCAACTATAGATAGCAAGTGTAGCAAGAGTGTAATAAAGAGTAAACGGAAAATAAACAATAAAATACAAACAGATAATGGTACGGTATACAGTAATTAGCTTCCTGCCACCAACTACGTCTACTATGATACTTACCGCTAAAACCCGGGGACATATCGGGCGTGAGGACACACACACCGGAGACCCTCACTTGGTTTGGCCCGCTGATCGAGGCGGGGAACCGGGGGTGGCCACCAGGCAAAGCCTAGCACCGGGGAGCCACAAGTGAGAGCTGGATGCCAGCCAAGGTCGCTAGGCGTAGCCACCACCTACGCGAGGAAGATGATGCGATCTGCCACTACCTTCACGTTCAGCCCCAAGCCGAACACCCCATACCCCCCCCCCCCCCTTAAGAACAACCACTACTTAGTTCACTAACATATGTTTAATGAGGCGGATTTAACTGAAGACATTAGATTTAAGGAGTACATTCAGTGGCTTATTGTGCCCCGGAAACCGACCCCAAAGTGCCCTCCCTCTGTATCGCTCTTTCTGTCCTGCTTGCACCGACTGGCTGTGTAAATTACGGGAGACCATACCGCAAAGAAACAAGAAGCTTTAAATTAATGTGCGTGTCAAAAACCTGTTGAGCTTTAACATAAAACATGCGACTAATTCGACCCTCAGTACATTGGTTTTGTCAACCATTACAAAGCCCCGCAAATGTCTTCCATGCAACCTGACTTATGACAGTTCAATCGTCGATTTCGAAGGTATCCTGTGTGTGCTCTATTACGGGATGGTGCAGGAACGGTGACTTGCATGTGGGTTAGTTTTAAGTGATAGTAGGCTTGCGCAGCATCTCTATCTTCTCTCAGTGGCTGACAGGGCCGGCGAACCCATCTGCAAGCGCCATGGCAAGGCCCACACACATTAGAATTTACACACCCAGGGGATTAGAAGGAGCCGTCACCGTCTGACTCCCAGTCCAGTCATCAGCCATAACACATAAAAACACACTGGGCTGATGTTGTTTCTGGTTAATCCGTCAGTTGGCTGCTTTGTCAGCCACCGTAAACCATGCTAGTCACAGAGTCGCATCGCACGTGTAACAGAAGAGGTGCATGCGGAAGAAGCAATATTACCTAGGTCAGGTCAGGTTTTATTGAGGGAAATATAGGTAAATACCTTTGAACTCCCTATTGGTACAGTTTTTTCAATGCATTTGATCTGGAGAACATTTCAGATCAGTGGCATTGCCAGAAATTTGAGGGTCGACAGTGAAAAAACTCCTTAGACGTTAAGTAAAGTGTGACAAGGTGGACTACGACTTGCCTCTTAATGCACTAGGATAACGGAATCAGACAGGGTCAGCGCTAACTGGCCAATGACGGCACTGTCAACTCGATGAAACACAACGGCCCCTGAGTGCACACGCGACAGCTCGCCCAATCAGAGAAGGTTTCGCACGAAGTGGGGCTACGCAGGCAACGCTCAACTCCCAACTGCATATGACTGGGAAATAGGAGACAGCATGGAAGTATAGAAGCAAAATTTTTAACTTTTAGATCGAAGGGCGGGAAGGGAGGCGGACGGACGGACAGACGGAAGTGTGACTGAAAAACATTGAATGCTTCGTGCAAAACGGACGGACGGGTGGGTGGGTGGAAGAACGTAAAAATAGAGTTCACAGGCGCTTACAAACAGGTAATGTTTGCCACTGTCCGCCAGCAATGAATATGAAACTTATTTCTGTGCAGAACCTGATTCGACAGAGGCGCGGCTGGCTGGGTCAAAGAATAAAGGAAAAGGCCAGGCAGTAGAAAGTAGGGGGCAAGGGGGGGGCAGGGAGGAGGAGGAGACTCCATGGATAGCGCAGTTAACTTGTGCCCTTTGCAGTCTCCTTTGAGGGATCTCGCCAGGTGTAGGTGCCACTGTACTGGAATCCGACCTGCTTCATTAACGCGTCTGCTTCGGGTGGACCATTGCGACTGAGGAAAGGGCGGGAGAGAGAGGGAGAACAGGTAAGATTAATAAGTTGTATGCTGACGTACAAGCATAGCTTTGGGCATAACAAGGAGGGGCATGATGATAAATTAGCTTACTCTGGTCATGATGCACTTGACCTTAGCCAAAACACTTTATTTCTAAATAAAGCACGCCAAAATGTGGTACTCATTGGTCATTAAAAGAACGTAACCTCTAAAGATAACTAAATAGCCAACTGACACAGCCAAGTGTGTGCTTACGTGGAGTAGCCGACTGAAATCCAGGCTGCAATGGTTCCTTCATGCTGTGGCCTTTATGACAATCTCACGCAGCTGGGATCCGAGACAAAAGGATGGCAAGTGTTAGGACGGCCCAGCACGCGAGTCATCACTCGGGCCGTCATGAGGGCAAGAGAACAAAGACAGGCAGAACGGGCCAAGAACGTGACCTTCAAAGGGCCGACACGCGAGGATGCAATGACAGCCACCGGTCGAGTTCTGAAGTCACGCCTGGCCAGGGAAAAAGCGCGCGAGCCAAGTGTCACACTGAGGACACCACACGATGGCTGCTCGCTTAGGCCACTGAGGAGGGGCCAATAGGGAACAGAGGCCGTTTTTCCTTAACACTTTGACTGCGACTCTCAAAATAGCCTGTTTACCCTCTGGGGCGGCGTTTTTAAACCTGCATTACTTTAGGCCTAGACGTGCACCATATGTGGCGCACGTCGCAGTCAAAGTGTTAAATACGCTGCCACCGACACGAGGCGGCACTCTGCTGCTGGAGATACGGGACTCTGCTGCCCTAGACAAGAGATCTGTGGATCTACCTGTTGATAGCTCTGCCACCAAGACAGGCTTCCAGCATCTCCACCAGAGATTCGTTGTCGAGGAGAAACGAGGTTACCGTCCCCCGGTTCTTTTGGGTGGCTATCCACCTCCGATTGCGGCCTCGGAACGACATCTCCCGAGGGTCACTCGCTGTACCCTGGCGGAGCTACGCAGTGGCTACTACATGCTCCTTCGCCAGTACCAACACCGGCTCGACCCATCCATACCCGACTGCTGTCCCGACTGCGGCGTCTCGCCGCCTGACTGCCGTCATCTGTTCGCCTGCAGTTCTCGGCGAGGCTACCACCTCACTCCCGCGGACCTGTGGCTCAAGCTGGTCGAGGTCGCGGCTTTTCTCTGTCTCCCAACTACTCCCAGTTTGGATTCCGGCGGGGATTCCTGATCAAACTATGGGCTACGACACACACACAGTAGAGATCTGCTGTTGGCCGAGACGAGAACAACGACAGAACACACGCTGCTGACGGACACAGGACGAGCTGCAGACAAGACCAAGCTGCAGAGGAGGACAAGCTGCCAGACACAAAGAAGACAGAGTTGATGTACAAGCAGAAACAGTGACAGTAAACACTATTATCTGATATCCTGTCTGCCTTCCTTTCCTAACACGCAACTGGAGGTTATTACACCCGCCAACATCGGCCAGCAGGGTAGGCTGCCACAACTATGGAAACCACAGCAAAGTTCGCGGGCGGTGGCTCGGATTCCAGCTGATTGGGAGTGCTATAAAGGCCACATTAAAAAGGTGCCGTTACAGCCTGACTCTTAGGGTGCCACTACACAACAGAACACACACTGAGCTGACTGCATGGTCCGAATTACTCCGCCAGATGGCAACCTTCCAAGCTACAGCTTTTAACGCACTGTACTAGGCTGAAGAACGTCAGATTGTGTATAGGGAGGAAAATGGGCTGAACCGTCGACCGTACTCTCTCCCCCACCGCTAGCATCAGACCATCATCCCAACCGGTCAGTCAGCCAGCGGCAAGGCGCGCGCGCCAACTGTTACACTGAGTAGAAACCAGACGATAGCTGCTTGTACGGGCCACTAGCAGAGCGGTCAATAGGGAACAAAGGCCGTTGGTCCTTAAATACGCTGCCACCGCTGGAGGCGGGACTCTGCTGCTGGGGACAAGAGATTCTGCTGCAAGTGACACGAAACTCTGTTGCCGAGACCTGCTGTTGGCCTAGACGAGAACAACGACAGAACACACGCTGCTGACGGACACAAGACCAAGCTGCAGAGGAGGACAAGCTGCCAGACACAGAGAAGACAGAGTTGAGGTACAAGCAGAAACAGTGACCCATCCATACCCGACTGCTGTCCCGACAGCGGCGCTTCTCTGAAAGACTGTCAGCATCTGTCCGCCTGCAGTTCCCGGCCAGGCACTCACCTCACTCCCGCGGACCTTTGACTCAAGCTGGTCGAGGCTTTTCTCCGTCTCCCAACTACTCCCAGTTTGGATTCCGGCGGGGATTCCTGATCCAACTATGGGCTAAGACACACACACACAAGAGATCTGCTGTTGGCTGAGACGAGAACAACGACAGAACACACGCTGCTGACGGACACAGGACGAGCTGCAGACAAGACCAAGCTGCAGACGAGGACAAGCTGCCAGACACAGAGAAGACAGAGTTGATGTACAAGCAGAAACAGTGACAGTAAACACTATTATCTGCTATCCTGTCTGCCTTCCTTTCGTAACACGCAACTAGGTGATATAGCCAGTGTCGACGCAGGCACACCCAAGGTTATAACAACAGGCCTAGGGACGGCTCCGGTCGCGCCAGCCACCTGCACCGTCCTCGAGACCTATTTAAGGCAATAGCAGCTCAAGCTGACTGGGGGCGGAGGGGGCATGATGCGAGAGAGGAAAGGTTGCAGTAATTCCTCAAAAACGCTGGGGTTACGTTCGCAGACCTCGAACAAATAACGCAGGCAGATAAAAATGTATGCTCTAATTTACATCAGGCCTTAACATTGTGCAGATAAAAGCAACCATATACAGCATATAGAGTAAGGTAGCGTACATAAATGTGAATAGATGCGGAAGTTCGCGTTTCAGATAATTTCCTGGGAAAGGTAGAAGGCTGGTCGAGAACCGGAACCCTGTCAGCACCAGCACCGCCGAATCCGGGGTCGTGTGTTGGCTGGGAGCATTTTAGATACCATCAAGCGACGCCTACATTGTACCAGTAAAAGGACATACAATACGGCCGAGTTCATATTTTGCAGTCCTACAAAGTCCTACTAATTCGACATGCAAAGGATGCCTTAGCATTGCGCGCTACTTGAAACTGTGTCTATGCGTTTGCATGCACTTGCGGGTGCAAGTACGTTGGGCAAACGCAACGGAAATTGGCAACCAGATCTATAGAGCACCTACCTAGATGGCTGTTAATGTAGAAAAACAGAATTTCGCGCTCATTCATTACTAAAAATTTGCTTGATATGGGGCACGCTGTGAACCTTAAAACATCCTTTCGAGCCCTTGTCCGGGCATGAACAACTCGTAAATTGCGCTGACTGGAAGCGGCCTGTTATTGGGAGGGGACGACGCTCCCATTTTTACGTCCGGTGGGGGGGGGGGCTATAAAACCAATCCTGCCAAAATGAAGTTTGCAGAGGACATAAAGGGGAACCAGGCAATCCAACTAACCAGCCATATTTGTAGGGCAGAGGTTTCACGTGTTTCTCCTCCAGTTCCTTCAGAGCCGGGGTGAAGATTCGCCAGGCCTCGTGCAGTTCGTCCACGCGGACAAAGTTGGTTTGCGTGCCCGCAAACACATCGATCAGGAGACGCTCGTAGGCATCTGGCAGGGTCATGTTCTGTGTACGCGCGAGCGGGCGCGAGTGGGGGGGGGTGGGTGAGAAAAATAAAAATCAGAGAATGACAGGCTCGATCACAGCCGTCCCCGGTCCACCTAAGCGGCAGTGCGGCCATACCTCAAAAGGGCACGCAGTGTTTTGGCAAACCACTTAGAACAGAATCCTCATTGATGGCCATCATCAGCTCAAAACACTGAAAATCGTAAAATGTAAGGTGCCAGCTAGCAGGCAACTAGCATACAGGCAGCGAGCCACTCTTACGGCAGGCTATCGATCGACCTACACGGGCAAACGCATACTGGCCGTCAATCAATCAAGCAATTAAATTTTAAGTTGCATCCATTCGTTGAGTCACGAGCCAATCGTTTCGCTACCCTCGCCAAGACAGAAGCTAATTGCCCCGACGGACATAATTTAAACGCGTTTGGTGCTCTAAGTATGTTGTACACATTACACTCAAAGACTTCTGCTTTTGCCCTGTTCTTTCTTGAAGGATCGCAATTAAGCGGTGACACCTCCGCCTTGGCTAACGTTACAAGATTGACGACTCTTTGATGAACGTTCACCGACCGATTAACCGTTTTGAAAGTGTGTACAGTCATCTGCGACCATTTGTAGTTCTGACTCAGTCAGGTTATGGTCATTGGTTCGCGACCCAAGTAAACGTTCCTCCTGACCTGTACTGTTCTAAGAACAGATTAGACATAAGGAGCATTGTTATACCCAAATTTTGTAAGTTGGGATTTTATAGGTCCTTAATTTTACGAATTTCTTGCGCATGAAAAGCTTGCGTTGAAGGGGGTGAGGGGAGGTGAACAATGTTAACGCTTATTCCAACAGCAATTCGCCCGGTCGATTCTAAGAATATTTGTATTAGAAACGATGGCAAAAATGATTTGTAGGGCCCCTCTACATATATATTCCCCCGCACAACTGCTTAAAGTACTTTGTGGTTAAACATTTAATGCTTGGCTAGGGAGCGTACATTTATATGTAATTGTGCCGGCATTGATTAGCAAATATTCAATTGAATAAGATTATGTTTGTTTTAATATGATAAATAAAGGTAAATGCAATCAACATAAATGTCTACTGCGTAGAATACGGATGCTAATCGAATGAAATTTGACCTTATGTAGACGGAATTTAACGAAAAAATTAAAGCCAGGCTACCGAACATTTGAAAGTAGTTTTTGATTATAAGTCGACGGGACTTTTACGACCTCTATAATCATTCCTGCCCAAAAGATTGCTTAAGTTCGCTTGTAATATTAATAATCTTGCAGCATAATAATAAGATATATGAGTCAAGTTAGGGTGGAGGTTTTTGAATAACCTTCTTTCCAGGTGCCGACAAAAAAGAATACATTGTAGGAAGGATGAATGAAATAGTATGCAGATTCACACTCCTTGATGAATGTTTATCGACCACTAGCGGAACTCATCTGTCCAGCCCTGCCCGGGGGTCACTACAACTGTTATTAGTAGGCAGATAGTAGTGCCAGCAAAGACAAGGGAGACTACTGGAATGGCCATTTCTGGCTTATCAGCCGCCGTCAGCCAGTCAGTCATACCCAGACCCAAGTGGTGTCCCACCCAAACCTCAAACTCGCGACCTTCTTAATAAGATTCTAACAGCCTTGCCATTGGGTCACGAGCTCATTGTCTCGCCGTGTTTCAAGAACGATCTGAACCTTGTCGTAATCGGATATCAGCAATAATTATAAAGAAATGTGACGGAGGGTAATTACCCTTAATGTACGTCTAAGATTGCACCTGAAGTTTTCATTGCAAGTTATTAGACACTGACCAGCATGTCCACGTGTGAACTTACGAAATGTCCCAATCGGCGCAATCAAGCCAAACATTTGGTTGCCTTAGTCCAACTTAACTCAAGTCATGTATAAACGGAAGAAACAACTAGCAAATCCCGTGAAAGCATGTTGCAATACATAGTCGAACTTTGGACTGTTTGCTGACGGCGGTACAACCTATTGCACGTAATATGGAAACATATGTATTCCAAATTTTCCTAACGATATTACGTTAAAAAGTGAGGCTACTTGTGCTGCTTTATACAATCGATTATTTGCATGAACAGGCTTTCCCCATAATTAAAACTAAAGTTGACTTAGTAACCCTGATTTTTCCCTCTTTCGGTATTTTCCACCTTCCTAAAAAAGCTGGTATTTATAGGTAACGTAATATTACTTGATAAAGCACAATATGGGTTCTTCTTAAGAACTACAGTTGCTTTAATGTTGTAAGAATTTCGGGGACGCAACGGGAGTTGCATTTACGTAACATGGATTTTCTTTTGAAATTCCTTAGATTTCATGAGGTACGGCATGCATTGTATGGGTATATTTGTTAAAGGAAACATATGCAGAAAATGCATACAGTGTTTGTCTTTTGAGAGCTGCCTATGAAAGTTGCCCGAGGTATTCACATATCCCTAAGCCCAGGATTATGTTTTAAGCGAGTGGTATTAATAGGGGCTTTATGATTAGTTAACACCACAGGAAAGAAAAAAATAATTAAAAAGTAGAGCAGATAAAAGCAAAAAATAATCGAAAATACATAATTAAATAAACAAAACTTTGCGCGCGGTAAGTAAAATAACAAATACAACCAAGAACTGTGCAAAAATAAGTCTAAATTAAGAGACGAAAATAAAGCTCTCCCTCTATCTTCAAAACTCAAAATAGTTTCCACCGCCTTTAGAAAGATAGTGTAGTACGATAAGCTAAAATACAACCGTACATCACTTACACTTTACATCAAATTAAAAATTAATCTATCTAAAACTATAAATAAAATCAAACTAATTAACTAAGCAATAAAACTAAAAGTAACCACAGGAAGCTATAGATTTCAGAGATTCTGGGGGGGCGCTTGTAAACATAACTACGCGTACCAAATTATATATAGTAAGTATATATATATATATATATATTTCTGGACCTCGGGCAACTTTCTTGATACCGAAACACCTGAGCCAACTTCAGTGACCTAACCTCGTAGAGCAAAGAAGGAGTACGTAGGATAATAGATAAAGAAGGGGGTGGTATCCTCGCATTCCTAAATGCTATCGACAGCACAAGACACATTTCGCAAATACACCCCAACTGTGAATGGGCTCGTTTTCTCAGTAGGGTTCATCTCCTATGCATGGGACTTTCCGATGTAATTACAATTATGAATATAAAGATGGAATTTCTTTTTGTATAATCCAAATGTGAAATACCCACCCCGAACCGCTTGGAATAAGTGAGATCCAGTTCAGTCTCCTCTGGAATTAAATCCATGCCGGGTCGTTTGGTCATCACTTTGAGGTAGACTGCTTCGTCCGGTTGGACACGCATTACCAGTTCATTGCGTCGGACTCCGCTTTCGAAAATGTCAATAGCCAGCTCCCTGAACTGGATGCGTACCTCTGCTTTGCGCTCATTGAGAGCTAACACACGTAAAGAGGAGAGAAACAGAAAGAAGTCCTGTTAGGACGGCAAGTGGTAAGTCCACATTTAACCGCAGATGCCTAAACTCGTCCCGCATTCAACACAGAAAGTGGTGGTAACAATCCATTATTATTTTATAGATTATATTATCATAATGAATATTATAAATACTATTTGTAGGCTTTTCAGCGTTACTTTACTACTGCGATCGAGTTGAAAAATGAGATTTGAATGATCGGATCCGATTGGCGTTCGAAGAATTTGACCAACGTCGGATTCGATTCGCGTTCAGTTTTTCGAATCCTTGGAATCCATTCGGGTCCGAATTGTTGCAAATTCATTTTTGTTTTTGTTATGTTCCGCACCTGGTACACGTACGTAGCACGAACTGCGAATATGCCTGACTGTCGTCCCCAAAGGCAGCACGAGGGACCAAGAGAAGGTGATTGACCATGAGCAGAAGTGTAAGTAAGTCACTCTCACAAAAAGGGTGTGTATATTTATTTTGTACGCTTGCTGAGGAAGCGACGGCGACCCTGAGCCAATCAGATCTGACGAACAATCGATAGCCACGGCGAACGCTCTCATGGCAGTGGTGTGACAGCTGCGCTCAGGGGCCCTTCTGTGAGATAACTCATTGTGGAAGTGAAAGCAGTCCCCAACAGTTTATTTTTAAAGTATTACACGCTTGTTCGTTGCATATATTAGCTTATAATAATTTTATCTACTATTTCCTGTTTTATTTTACCATATTATTTCATTTTCTCTCAAACGGTCCCGTAATGCCCCATCCCTATTATCAGCATTTCCGTATAACAGAATTCTAGGGGTTTAGTTTCCGTGATGAACCCTATAATAGATTGTTACCCGTGGTAACAATCTATTATATGAATCACCACGCCCTTGTTTACTGTTCATAACTGCTTACTTATTTCGTAGTAGCTGTTTGCCCACTAAAACAGCTAATCCGTCGAATCGGAAATGAAGAGTTAGACAGAGGAGATGTACTTTTGCGAGGCTCTTGTCTTTATCAACGAATAGGCGGATTATTCAAATTGAGCCGAAGTTTTTTCAATGGAGACTTTCTATTTAAATGCCAGAACCTCAGTGGGCTTGTTTTATGGAGTGAAGCGGACAAATTGTTCAAGCGCGATAATTACTGACCTCCTAAAGGTCACACAAAGTGCATCAGTTCCGATGGAAAAATTACGATTGATGCTAATGGCCGAGCCAACAAGAAAAAGCCAAAAATGTTTGTTATTTAAAAGTAAAGGTGATGTACAAAGAGCTTGCGATAGAAAAAAAGATTTGGATC
The DNA here is from genome assembly GCA_036362985.1 of Ligula intestinalis. NCBI lineage: Eukaryota > Metazoa > Platyhelminthes > Cestoda > Diphyllobothriidea > Diphyllobothriidae > Ligula > Ligula intestinalis. The sequence continues at coordinate 8,199,627 of JAYGXS010000004.1, read as the reverse complement.
CAATATTTAAGTGTAATGATTTTATTGGGGTAAAAGAGATCGTTTGATTGAGATAGACATTTTTTGCTTAGGTTTGTAACTGTATAGTCGATAAAATTTTGGCTGAAATTAACAGTTAAAAGTGGGTTTTAGGATTCGTATAAGGGTTAGAAATTAGGTTAGGGATTAATGCTAGCGGTAGAGATTACGGTTTAAGATTAAAGAATAAGGTTGTATAGTAGGGGTTAGGGCTTAGTGCTAGAGCTTCGGATAATTGGTTCTTTCTTTCGGTAATCTGTTGTCTAGCAGCCCATGGTTTTCGGCGTTCGGTTTTCAATCCATTGAAAATTAACGTACACACGCTGCCCTTTGATTTGCGCGCGCTTTTCATCAGGCCTTTTTGGAGTATTTAAACAGCGTTATGGGTAACAGTACCATCTGTAACCGTCTTACCAGAGTGCCTGATCTATCATTACCTTTCGCCTTAACCATAAAACTCCTTGCCACCAGTCTCTTAATGGACGGAATCTTAGTTTAGGCATGCTAACTAGACTTGCATATTGGATCTACAACTATGAAACATGCACTCGACGTCGCAGTATCAAAACTTGATTTTCCGGCGATAACTATTGCCACGTGATGGTACTCGCTATTTCCGACTCAGTTAGCGCCCTTTTGCTTGTATGCGCTATCACGCATGACTGCTTGGCGCTGCAATCGATCAACAACTGTTTTCTGAGCCAAGTTGAGCCAGTCATGACAATCGAGTGTTGTAAAGCCATAGATACTCTAGAGGTCAGATTTCACTATGTCATCCCGGAGGCTCCAACTCGCCACCGCAATGGCGTCGACAATCGGAACCAAATTGACAGTAAAAGTGGAGGAATTCGTTTCTAAGTTGACGAAACACAGGATCGAGCTATCTCAGTCATACAGTAAATATAATGGCGTTAATTGGGGGTACTGGTAAGGCGTGAACAGAATAGCACGTGGAGGATAAAGTACCACAGGCCAGGATATTTTCCCGATGCATGTCAAAGGTGCTATCGCAGGAACTGTGCATGGAAATCATGAAATGTGTTTTCAATCTGAAGAGCTCACATAAATCGGTTTGCAGTGGTAATTATCCTGCATGAAAATCCCCAGAATCCTCAGAATGCCAGCCCCTTACCAACTTCTCCGGTCGCGTGCAAAATGACTACTATTTAGGTAACCCACTTTTGCTCCTTTATTCTTGATTTAAAAATGCCGATGTAGAAAACATCAAATCCGTATTCGGTTTGATTCGAAGCTACGTCAGCAAAGGGGAAGGACTTAGTACAGCCAAAGTTCTAACCAACTGAGCTACGAAGCTCCCACCGAAAACCGTCAGTTTAGTCAAGATTGGGGCAAGTACTACTATTACTAATTAAATGTGTCTAATGGATTCTAGATTGCTTAATTGGTTGATTGTATTCGATTGGTAACAAATAACGTCTTCTTCCAATCTTGTACTTCAAGAATAGTTTTTGGTTTTGAAAAAAAAGCTTCTAAATTGTCGAATAATGTTGAACTCTATTGACTGCTGCACTTTCAAACTACATTCTGTATACAGCCTGTCAAAGGAAAATCACACATATTTTCATGCTATGAGGAAGAGGTCACATGGTTATCATACAATCTTGCAATACATGTGGATCATGTTGCATACTTTAGAGGCAACATTACAAATTGACGGACACAATCTAGTATGAATTAGCATTTAACGGTCATAAAAAATCTCATAATGAGAAACTTTGTAAGACCCACAGATACTCGCTTTCAGTTAAATATTTGAAGAGGACATAATTTACTACCAAATAATTACAAGAAAAAATATCTTTGTGTATGGCTTCCATACTGAATAAACTTTAAGTCAATGAGAAAAATACACACTACTTGAGTAGCCATTTTCCGAAGAGTATACCTTTTACAGGCGACCAAAAAGAATCCCGTTCCAAAAAAGCCGACATTCGAACATCACGGAAGTATCTTGAAAGTAGGCTGCTGCACGATACTCAATAGTACAACCTACTTAAGTGATTTTTTTAATCGAAAGCCCATATCCGAATTACGGTCGACACGTTATGTGCTAGGAAATCTACCGTATGTCACTGCAAATACGGTTGACTGGATAAGGGTTAAAGAACGAAGGAATTTTATTCAAAAGCCAACTGTCTGTCCTGACTGAAATATCCTGTGGTGAGGCTTCCCGATAATCAATATTATAGCCCTTTTGTGTCAGTGTCAAATGCGGTTGGCTGGATAAAGGATTGAATACGTACCTTTTCCGGCGCGGAGGATGAAGGGCACACCTTTCCAGCGCTCGTTGGGAATGTAGAGAACGGCGCAGGCATAGGTCGGCGTGATGGAGTCTGTGAGCATGAGGAGGTAGATAAAAAAAACGACTGTGGAAAAAAAACGAGTTGACTCGGCCAAAAATTCAAAAGAAAACAATGTCTTCAGGGTTTCTTTTTGCGGTACGGTTTTGGTGAACCCACACAGACGCTTTCTAATGACTACCGTCTCAAAGGTCCGTCAGAATTACGCATAGAACCTCCCTCCCCCCGCACTCTCTCCCTAATAATTAAGGCGGGATTAGCTAAATAGCGGGGAGGGTAAATATCCCCGTGTTTTAATCCGAAGACAAACCCTAAACATGAGATCGGTAAGTACAGTACGCGCCAGAATTCGTGCAACATGTCGACACATGCGAAAGATTGATACTCTTTCGCTAAGCGGCATGAAATCCAGTTGTGATACTGATTATCATGTAGTCTGTTCTGAAGTTATTCCAGTCATGATAGGATGTCGGCTTTTAACGAGCTTGTTTCTGATCGCTCACAAAACGTGCATGTTGTAAAAAGTTACTACTTAACTAGTATGCGTATTTATCATTGACTTCGACTGCCTTTATGAAGTCAGATATATTTTACGGAAAACGTAAACGAAAAACTTATTTTTTGTGCTCGTTTGGGTAGCAAATTACGCCTTCTTTAAATTTTATACTTAAAGAAGGGGTATCTGTCGGTTTTAAAAAAGTTTCTAAATAGCTGAATAATTTTGAAACCTACTGACTACTACACTCGAATTCAAGGTTTACAAACTGCGCACTGTGAACATCCTGTTGAAGGAAAAGTACGTTTTCGCCAACAGATTGAGAAGGAAGTCACATGGTTCTGTGGCAAAAGGTGCGGAACATGCTTTATGCAGTAAAGACAGCATTAATAAATTGATGGATACGATGTATTATGAATGAACAACTCACAATCGTAAAAAAGCTCAGAATTAGCAATTTTTCAAACCGAAAGATACCCTTTCTTTAAGTATAAAATTTAAAGAAGGCGTAATTTGCTACCCAAACGAGCAAAAGAAATATTTTTTCGTTGAAGTTTTCCACAAAATATATTTAAATTTATATAGGCAGTCAAAATCAATGATAAATACGCATATGATTTAAGTAGCTACTTTTTACAGTAGATACGTATTGTTAGTGGTCAGAACGAAGCTCCTTAAAAAGACGACATCCTATCATGGCTGAAATAACATCAGAATAGACTACACGATAATCAGTATCAGAACCTGAGTCAATCCCGATTAGCACAAGAGTATCAATCTTTCGCATAAATCGGCAAGTTGCACGAATTCTGCAGGAAGAGGATATCATAGCCAGGCTCCCGGTGCCAGCTCCAGGCAGCTAAGTAGTAATCCTGCAAAACAAAAATTTTGATGCCAATGGACTAACTGCCATAGTAGTTGATCCAGACTTGACCATGACGATAAGACACGAGCATCCCATACTAATCACATTTAAGGGACGTCCACAGATCGGAGCGACTGGAACGGAGTACATTGCCTGACCCGACATAAAGCCTCTCCACGACACAGGCTGTAACTACCCCGAAAGCGAGCAAGGTTTACGAACACATGTGAGCTTACGACCACACCTGTTATAACCAGACTTCTTCAATCAGGAAATCAAACAAAATTGTACGGGATAGCTCGCAGAGTCGGGCTGCAATGGCCGACGCCGACACCGATTCGTTGCGCATTGTGGCAGCAGTCCCAATGTCCTCACGACACCCGCTAGGCTTGACCTAGTGGCTGCTCTATTGTCTCCTGTTTCCCCTTCCATCCTAACGGCCGTCACAGGCTTGTTAACCAACAGACGCCCCAACAAATCACGGCTACCCCAGACTTGACCTCAACATAGTCAATGGCAAACGCATTCACAACACACCACTGCTACCTTGTTCACAGAACGGTTGCATTACAACACACCGCTTCAGACAAGCTCCCAGACGGAGGCTTTTATCTCTCGCGAGCAAACAGTCTCTTCACGGCAACTTGCCTTGTGTACGAATAAATTAGTCCTAACGTTTGACTGCCTTCTCCTACCAGACGGAATATTCATAGTGTATTGGTTATAGTAGATCACACATCCTAGACCGCTACAGCATAGACCAGGGTGTGTGGTGGTACGCCTTGGTGCGGGTTCACGCCGCGCCGGCCACTTGCGCTTGCTTCCACATTCGTGACTGGGCATCGGTGGATGTTGCGAAAGTATACTATCACCGTTAACTAATTCAGACACGCACACGCCCGTCTTTACACCCGCCAGGGCACAGGGTTGAATTCACTCGTTGATTAACGTTCATCGGTCGCTAACGGACCTCATCCTGCCTTGAGGCTCATTCATAAGCCCCGCCAGCAGCTAGTAGCTTAGAAAAAGGAGCTATGGAGCTAGAAAGGGTCATTCCAGTCTCCTTTACCTTTTTTAGCAATGCTATCCGCCTAGGGTTAACTTGGTCGGAATTGACGATCGAACTCTCAGTAATTTTTAGCAGTTTAATTATACTCAAGTGTGGCAGCAACACCGGAGTCGGGTATCAAGAGCTGATGACGCCTTATGAAGCAGAAATGGCCATTCTAGTGTCCTATGTCTTGTCGGTAATGTCCTTCTGATTGTACTTTTAATATCCCCTTGGGCTTTTCAGTTAATCAAGGTGATTGTTGTTTCATTTACGCGTTTTTGTGTGGGCTGTTTTGGAGTTAGTCAGGATTTATTCCATGGATTTCCACCCAGGCTAATAAAGGGTCCAGCATATGCAAATCAAGGTTTGCAGAAAATACCGTCAGTGATAGGAAGTGTCAAATACCTTTGGAGACCGTGGGATCATCGAGGTAGCCCTGTCGGGAGTCCTCAGTCTTACCCTCGGGGTCACCTACGTACTGGCCGACAACCAGATCGGCAAGAGTAAGGGGTTTGATATACCGAAGCACCTTGACCTTTGGAAGAATTGAAAAACAAAACAGCTTAATTGACACATATATCGAAGTTAGTGGTGCCGACAAAATCAAATCAGAAGCCAGGGGGGACAGGTGACGTTGGAACGGCTTTTTACTATGAGAAAAAGAGTTATGCAGAGGGCTCTGTCACGCGCTAGCTCTCAGCGGTGTACGTGGGCCTTGTCTGCGAGCCAATCAAATGAAATAGCGCGCATCGATTGGTTTGAGTTTGCGCGCGTTTCAAGTGGCGAACTGACGGGAACCGTCAGACGGACAGGACAACATGGCACTCATGCAGCAATTTTCAACGAACGTACGGGGAAGTTTTTCACGCGTGAGTAGCTTTGCGAGCGAAGACAAGATGAGTTAGCGCAGTGGTGCTTAGCGCGGACTGCCACACACATCCTGCTAGTGTTACCAGAATCGAGGATGACCCAAGTTAAATTGCAAGCAGCACGGACTAATTACCTGTACATAGGCCGCGTATGAAACTGTCCAGATCGATCCAACAGAAACACTCGGCGACGTAGTTAAAATTAACTGATTTTCTAAACTACCACTTAGGTGTTCTACTCTGCATTCTAGAAGACTAAAAAGCCAGGTACTCGAAACCGAGAGCCCTACTCATTGTGCGACCGTCTCTGTTGTTGGCTATAAAAACTGGGAAAAAGTAGGAGCGATCGCTGGGACCAGAACTTTAAGCGCCCGACATTTCGGCTTCCCTCTCGACTTCATCATCAGAGACAGTAACAGAACTGTCCTGCCCCGTGGCATGGAGCGGGTGGGTCCGACTCACAGAGGTAAATGCCAGACCCCGACAACCCCCTAATTACAAACGTTGCTAGTGAACGGGTCGATTTACCGCCTGGGTACGGGCAACACAGGACGCGGACGATTCATGCGCCCAGATCATCACCACTTACCCAGCAGTGGTCATCGTAGGTGCAGAAAACATACGCGCAAATAAGAACAACCAAGCCCAAATGCCCCGTTCAGTTTGGAAAGATGATTACAAAGGCCAAAAAATCCATCCTTTCCGAATTCTTGGAAGTACAAACTGGGACTGAAACCTCCAGAAGCAATCAACCAACTCGATAATTTTGACTCGATGTGTAAATACGATAAGAACTTGGAGCTTTCTTGTACTGCGCGTCTCACCAGAGCTGTAGTAATCAAAGGTATGTATAATCCAATTTCAGCAATAAAATTATTGTCGAGAGACCTGTTCAGAAACCGAATCTGGGCATAGGCAGTTGGCGCACTCAGATCACTGACGCTCTTTAATTAGTGTTCGCCGATTTCTGACGGAACTTACTCGTTCCGCTATGCGTTGGGGTTCATTTTCGAGCCCTGCCAGCAGTCGTACATCGACTGGTAGTCTACGCAGACTACTCAATCGAAATCGAACTCTTGGTATTGGATGCTGGATGCTACTGTTTCCTTCTCATGTCTCTGATGATGAATCCGCGACGGATGTCGAAACTTCAGGCGAATAAACGAATTTCCCTAGCAATCGAGTCTTCTTCTTCTTCTCAAGGTAATTTTTTGTTGGTCACGTGCCGTCGACTTTGCAGTCGTTTGCGTCAAACGCCCATCATCACAACATGGGATGAGCGGTCACCCCGGTAGTCAGCGAGGGGACAAATGCGTACGTAGGCAGGACGCAAAAACAACGCGATGTGAGTACTAATCACACGAGCCGCAAACAGACATGCCCCCCGTTCTCCTCCCCGCAAGGTAGATTAAAGGCAGCAGGACAAAAACGTGTGCTTTTAACATCTCACTAATCCGGACAGTAATTTATTATGAAGTCCGGTGACGATACACAGGCAAACATTGAAGAAATCAGGCTATGGATAGGTTAAAATTATCACCAAAGTAAGCCAAAACCCCAGAGTTATGTTTTACTGGACCGGCAGTTATAAGAAGGCTTATCCCTTCACATGTAGAGGCAGTATATGCATTAGACAGCAACTTAATTCAACAGGAACCAAACGATCAAACTAATGAAAGGCTTCGTTATTAATACTATGTTAGAACATACGTGTACACCGATCATATGCAGGGCACACCTGCCCTGGTATTTAATGCCTTTCAGCTGCCATGCGAGGATGTGAGTCACACAGCCGTTTGCCACATGACTATGTACATATTGTTTACTGTGTTTCAGTAACATAGTTATTTTAGGCATTACCGGCAGAAACATTGGGACTTGCCGGTAATGCCTAAAATAACTACGTTACTGAAACACAGTAATCAATACTATGTTTACATTTTAGTTAAGTAACTGGTTTAGCTCCAAAAGCGAGCTCCACGGGACGAATGAGTTCCGTAACCGACCGGTGGGCGCCTATCTATATTTACGATCGAAACAGCTGAGGCAACGAACTCATGACGCAGTGATTAAGGGGTGGAACTGCTAACTAACAAAGTCAAGGATTCGAACCTCGGGAGTCACCACCTCTGGGGATGGGTACGGCTGGCTGATGACGGCTAATAAGCCAGAAATGGCCGTACAAGACTCCCTATCCTTTGTCGGTAATGCATTTCTACTTAAGCATCCATATGTCTACTGTGTATATAGTCTCCTTTTGCTTTCTTTTGAATAGTTTTAACGAACCGGAAGTCAGTCCAGTGTATTTTTGACAGCGACCTTCTCCAAGTCCTCAAATCATGGACATTCTGCCCAACGAGGTGTCCTTCTTCTGGTACCTTGGTGTTACTCTGGCATCTAACCTCTCATTTCCTCTTCATACTGAAGGCCTCGTTTATTAAAATCCCTAAACTTCTATAGTACATCTGCCAGTTGCGTTGATATAGCACACCACAAGCCTTAATCTGGCGATTTATGGATGTCTACATTCTCCCTTTCAGTCTTTACTGCTCGCACCACTTGAAGTTGGAGTCGCACAAAGGCCAGAGGCAACCATACGGCATCACATATTGAAACCGAAAGACCCACTGCCACGGCAAGAAACATCTGGAGTTGTCTACATGAGCTGGTACAATTGCGAGCAAAGCAATTATGTCGGAGAAACTGGCAGACTTCTCAAGACACGAATTGCCGAACACGCGGCAGCAGTGCGGCGAAATGATGCCAATTCTCAAGTTGTAGCTCATTCGACGAGACCTGGCCACACATTAAAATTTGATGAGGCCGAAATTCTCGCAAGAGGTGGCAATCGGGTGAGCCGAGAATTACTTGAGTCATGGTTCACGAGCCCCCAATCCATAAACATGTACACCGATTTGCCCAATCCTTATTCGGTGCTGAGACTCAATTTGGCCAAAGCCAATCGCCACTTGGGGTACGGAGAGGCCTACGCAAACACCACAGGGCCAGATGGCCGAGCAATCATCACGCTCGAGTCCACTAGACGTGATGAAAGTTCGGCAGGTCGGAGCCCGCATGCCCTGCAACAAGCTTTCCACGCACAAGAAAGCAATTAACGTTAATTGGCTCTGTATATTTGCAGCAATAACCGTGTCCTATAAATACTGTAAACCCCCTTAAATGTATTACCCGTCTCTACTACTGCTCTTTGACTATGTCTCTGATGACGAGTCCGCGACGGATCTCGAAACATCAAGCGAATAAAAATATTGTCTCAGCGATTGAATCATCATCTTCTTCTCGACCAGAAAATCCCCAAAAGATGTGAAGATTCAGCTTGCAGGTAAGCCGGTGAAACACTCTTTGGCAAAGATTAACTTCGAAATGAGCTAGCTCTCGCAGGTCTACGTAATCAGCCGCCATCGCGGATCAGAAGGGCGGCAAAACTACAAAGACGCGGAGGGTTAATGGGCTGGCACGCCGACTATGACACGATAACCTTCAACCATCAACGCTGCTCTCTGGCGGGACTTACGTGTCTGAGCCAAAGTTGTGCATGCTGGTGAAATCACCGCTATCAACCAGTCTATTGAAAGAGAATGAGCGCACTCGTTGCGCTTTCATCTGTGACTGTCTCTTATGATCGAAACGGCAGGTCAATGAGCATCAGGTTCAACGATCGCATCTTCTTCCGAGCTGCTCTCTGCTCTTCGAGCTTCACCCAAACGTTAGAGACAAACTTGCACACACACACACGACGACAACAGTTCCCCCGTCGATTTCGATGATGGGCACCACGCGCTCCAACAAGCCGCAGCAAATGCTGAAGCAAGCCGCAGCATACACAGAGGCAAGCTGGGCAAGCAACACGAAAGCAACAGCAAGCAGGAGAACGCAGAGAACTCGTGCGAGAGAAAACAGGAGTTTAGGCAGACTCGCACAGAATCTACCTACTCGCTCGCCACTCCCACCTCCGTTTCCGGTGTAAAGACAAAGTCAATAAGACCGGGGATGAGGGAGGGTGTAGATGGCTGGCGCGATAAACACTCAGGACGCGCACACTTGACACAGCCATCTCGCTAGGTATGCTCCCGACAGCGCGGGAGCGCCATAAAGGCCACATTAAGAGGGAGCCATTGCAGCCTGACTCTCAGTCCTCCCTCTCCTCCCGTACGCACACACAGAAACACGCGTACAGAAGGAGCAGCTACGTGGGGGTCCGAGTTTTCCCGTCAGTTGGCAGACCTTCCAAGCCACGGCTTTTAGCGCACCGTGATATATTCAGACGCATTCAGATTTATTATAGTGAGGGAAGAATCGCGCCGAGGTCGACCTCACTCTCTCCCCCACCGCATAGTGACCGCCTAGCTTTTCGGGCACCCGCAGTGGGGCCTGAAACCCAGTGGGAGCGCGAACGTAATCACCAACAGGGAATCAGAAGTGAGAGACAGTGCCAGCGCCTTCCAGGCCGCAGGGACCGTGGTTGGCTGAAGACTGGCATTGCATGTGCATACAGACCATTGGATCTCAGAAGGGTGAGAGCAGCCCCGCATGGAGCCTGGGCCAACAACCTCACATACACCCACGCACACACACACACGCACACACACTCAGAAATGTCGTTAGGGACGAGTGTGTAATCAAAATACCTCAAGGGAACCCCACGAAAGACAAACTCAAACTCGTTGATGAACGTTCACCGATCGCTAACGAAACTCGTTTGTCCCGCTCTGCCTTGGGACTCACTCTCGAGCCACGCCAGCAGCCGCACAACAGCTAGTCAGATAGCATTTTCGGCCAAGACAGGGGAGACTGGCATGACCTTTCCTGGTTCAGTAGCCGTCGTCAGCCAGTCGTACCCAACCCCAAGTGCTAACGCACCCGATGTTCGAACCCGCGATCATTTGATCAGACGTCTAACGCTCTCGCTATTGAGCCACAAGCCGGTTTAGATCGGGAGAGAGAGAGAGCCATTCATCAGTGAAATTCCCTGCTGACGTAGTTTGTATTCTCACACCGTGAGTGTATTCAGGCTAGCGGCGTAATGGCGTGCATGTAAGGTCATCCTAGACCGGAAGACCCTTGTTTTAAATATCCCAAAGTAAACAGGGTTATTTGAAAGAGCTGGCGATTGTCTTAAATAAACATACTAAAACATACAAATGAGCGTCTGAAAGGGGAAAATACTACGCTTCTAACTGCAGTGATAAAATGGATTACTTCTTCCTTTCAGGAGAAGTAGTGACGTACTTTTTCATCACGGATATCCTCGGCTCCCTTGGAGAGGGGCTTCTCCATAGCAATCAGAGCGAGCACCTGTACAAGATGGTTTTGTAGAACGTCCCTGAAAGACAAGGATAGAATTCAGGATGATGGCTTTAGGGAGGCCGAAGCGCATGTGGCAGTGGCGACACGTACATCACCTACCTGACTTCCTCTACACCCTAGTAACATGTTAGTGACAAGGCAAATATGGAGGAACATGGACGCCGTGTCTGACTGACATGAAATCACCGTTTACGCGTGTCACATACGTGTTGGGTCCTACGCATACACAGGCTTAAAGTAAACATCGGTGGAATCTTACTTTGGGTCCCAGAAATTGTTTAAATTATCTGATGTTTTCGCGACAAAATAGCGCGCCATAAATAAACACAGAAATTTACTCACATTCCTTACTTACTTATAGTCTATTGGGTGTGACAAAGTTGGAGACTTTTTACTCACTTATACTTTATAAGATTCCTTGATTTTCCCAAAAAAACTTTACTTACCTGAGGTCCAACTTACCATTCTGGAGTTAGATTAGTGCAATTCGCGGAGCACACCTTCAATTTACATGTGCAACAACTTAATGTTAGTTTATTTTTTTGGTTTACTTAACTTAATTATATTTAACTTCCGTTTTCAGTTCATTATTCTGTTTGCTGTTTTTATTTTAGTTTTAGACTATTTTTATTAAGGTGAGTTTAGCTTACCTTTAGTTCACGTTTTTAGTTATTTCCCAATATTTGCATACTTGCACATTTTAATTATAGCGCGCTTTTTCGTTGACAGGCATTAGCTTATGTAATAACTAGCGCGGAAGCCCGGCTTCGCCTTGGGCTTCCTTACATGTTGTTGTCCGCATTGAAGTCTATGGGAACATTGACATTTTGTAACTGTAGTTGACGTCGGTAGTGTTTGGACATATCATTTCTGTACTTCAACCGTAGATCATAGGGGCAGTTCAACTCACAACTTCTAATTAAGAACGCCGGTAGCCGTCGTAATTGAAATGGAGTGTTAGCAACGAAAGCTTCAGCAATGGTATTTTCCCACTGATTATCATCTTGAAGCAGACCAGGCCTCGCGCGGGCTTCTCTGTAAGTTGAACACAGAAAACCGTCAATCGTCTTAAGATCTTCAAACGATGTTGGACCTTTAACTTCATGGAGTAACATTCGTAAATAGAAGCATTCTTGTTGAGAGTGGTGAACAGTGTATATTCTACCCATTTTCACATCATACTTGATGGCCGGATGTCCGTCAACTGGAATTCCTACCTTTCGTCAGGCCCACTTGTTTCGATTCCATGTGTAGTATACGGGGACCTGAATGTACAAAAGACTCTGGGCAAACGAATCTTGCTGGCACAAGTTGAAGAAAACAGTCAAAGTTGTATCGTTGGGATTCTGAAGCTAATCCAAGAGGAGTCCTTCCGTAAAGTAAATCCGTTGTCCATTTTCCAGGTGGAAGCTTAAGTGTTCAATGGCCGGAAAACAATTATGGATATCAAAACCAAAGATTCTCCAGAATGCTTTATTACTGCTGATGTATCTGCCCATTTCGTACTGGGTAATCTCACCATTGTTGTTACGGCGGTTGAGGGAGTACATTGCGGCATCGGATCCTTTGTTGATGTACTTGCAGACGTACTTGATAGAAATCGACGAGTTGCAAAGTTCAGCATTGATGTGGGCATTGAATACTTTTGACAGTAAGGGACAATACGGCACAATCCAACGGTTATCAATTACCACACCAACGTTTCGCCTTTCATTGATAACCGCTTCGAATCCGTCAATCTCAGGTTGTCACCTTCTATAAAGAGGGTAACCATCCCCATCGGTCTGAGTTGCATCTAGGAAACGCTTGGGATATCTCTTGGTACATTTCCTATCCTTCATGCAAAGGCTGTTGGGATTTATCTGACCGCATGGGCCATGCACCATTTGAGTTTTGATCGCTTCAAACAGGACAGAGTAAACGGATCGGTCTGGCAACCCCGCGCATATCAATTTGTCGACATCGGAAGAGTGCAATCTTTCCTTTAGCCAGACCAAAATGTGAGCGTGGGGTAATCCTCTCTTTTGTCACTCGCCAGTGTACATGTGACACTGAATTTTGTGATGAGTCTCATCATGGTTTTCAACTTAAGCTGGAATACCCGCGCGGACAAATCATGGCGATCCTGTGGCTATTGACCGGGGAACAACTCATCAGTAATTTCAGGCCACGATGGGTTGCAGGTAAACGTAATGAATAGGTCCGGGCGACAAAAAATGCCTAACATAAACCAACGTATCTTGAGTTTTATCATGCATATAGCGAGGAGACCCAATGTGGCTTGACGGCAAGATGAAAGGTTGACTGCGGCCAGCATCATTACCACCATCAGAAAGGATATTGTGTCTAAGGTGGATTAAGTTATCCACGTTTATCGGCTTCTATGACAATATTGAAGTCAGTGGAAGCGTGCATCTCCAGGGCAGACTTGAAACTGTTAACGTAGCTGTTGCGCTGGTGTAGCATGTCTTGAAGGGACAGTATTATATGATGCTTTAAGCCTGGGTACACTCGGGATCGGCTTTGAGCCTGTAGGTTTATGTCTTCTACGAAATATATTTGTAGAAATTTCGGCTCGCCATCAGGAGGAGGTAGTAACGATCCAATCCGGTGGCAAACCTGGCCTTCCACCTTAAAGATAGGCATAAATCCAACCTCACGAACAACGTTGGCACCAAAGGAAGTCATTTGAAACGCACCGTTTTATTTTCTAATATTAGAAAGAAAATTCTTCGAGTCATCGGTATTACCAGCAAGCAATTTTTGAAGTATTTCTGGTGGTGGGGGGAATTTATTCAGTAGAACTTTGCCGTTGGAACAGCACATACCGATCGTCTCACCAGTCCATTTTTTCGCCTGACAATGGCCGCAACCTTCTACCATCTTCCCAATGGAAACATTTACATCTTCCGCATAACCAAGAATTGGGTTGTAATTGAGTAAGGCTTTGTCCCACACTTGAGCATTTGTGGAAGCAACCGACGGGCCAGAGTTGCCAAATCGTATGTGAATTGGTTGCAAACTTGAGTTTCCAGCATCGGTTGAGCGTAGATCCGTTCTTTGTGATGCTTGCATAGCCAGACGTGTACTTCTACGTCTGGGTAATTCGTTTTACCGACGTTGCGAATCTCTTATCCTACCCAGCTCTCTTCTTCGCAGGGTTTGGACTTCGGTTTCTTGGGAGCGGTTAGTTTGATGGCGAACCACATCTTCGTGTCTCCTTTGCGGCATTTGATCTTCGGTTTTTTGGAAGTGTCGATATCGCTGACACATGGCATTAGTCTCCAGGCGAAGCCGTCGGGTGTCATTCGGGGCGACAGCGACATGATCGCTGAATCCTCACGCGCACGGAAGAATGAGACGCCCAAACAATGAAAGCAGTCAGACGCTCGGACAGTAGAGAAACACACACGCGCGCATGCCAGTGCCACACGCGCGTCGAAGGCACAGAAGGCTTTTCGAGGTGACCCCTTCGACCAATGATAACGGAGGTACACACGACAGACAGACAACTCACTTTTATTAAGTATACAGATACAGATTATTCCTGCTTTTTTCTACTGTTGAAAGCTTTATTTTTTTATTTACATTTCCTTACCATTGTATTGCCCAGACTGTATACTTATTATTACACCCGGTCCTGTATTATAGAACGATGTGTCTTTCGCGTGCCGATCTGGGACCCAAAGTGGGATTCTACCTAGAAGTCTTCGGATTTAAATGCATTTGAATTGCTACAAATTCCATGTTTAGACGGACACTTGAGAGCTTGACATAGCTTAGTAGCAGACCAGGTTATCCCATCGATTTGTGACGAGAGTAGAACTGTACTCAAATACATTTTATAGAAAACATGCATTTGTTAGAAAATTACACCTTCAAAGTTTAGAAGGGAGAGTTTTCGGCTTTCTAATTAGCAGATTTTAAATACCGTGAGGGGTTCATTCATACTAAATCTTATCCGTAATCTTATCAAATGTGTCCCTAAAGTACACGACATAATCCATATACATTTCAATTTGTTTCAGCACTATATAGCTTCGACCTCATAACGCGAAGAAACGTGTGATTTTCCCTAGATAGAATTTACACATCATATAGTTTGGGAACATTGAATGCAAATGTAATATATCGAATTTAAAGAAGGCGTGGTTTGCTATCAAACAAGTACAATAAATAATTTTTCGTGCATGTTTTCCATAAAATATATTTGAATTTATAACGGCAGTAAAACTAAATGATAAAAAGGCATACTACTTAAGTAGCCAGTTTTTACAATAGATACGTTTTTCTAGTGGTCAGAACGAAGCCCGTTTAAAAGCCCGCGCCCTAACATGACTGAAATAACTTCAGAATAGACTTCACGATAATCAGTATCACAACTTAAGTCAATGCCGATTACCGAAAGAGTATCTATCTTTCGCATATGTCGGAATGTTGCGTGATCATTGGCGTCTACTGCAGAAGAGGTCGAAAAAACGCATTCTAAACCCCGCTTTGTCCTGACTTATTGACAACCCAAGCTAGAGGACCTTATTTGAAAGCTCGAAGTCGGTCGTTGTTTCTTATTGGGCAGGCTATCCTTCCAAAGAGTATAGGCAGTTCCTTTTTAGCTAGTCGGTGCCAAATAGCTTAACGGTTTTTTTTCAAAACCAACAAATAATTGCCCTTCTAGCTGATAATATAGCCCAAGAAGCACCTACATGACACGAGTCGGTGTAGTTAAGACCAAAGGCAGTTTCCTTCGAGAAGGGCTTCCTCCAGGCCGTGATGCCTTAACCCGATTAATGCCTGACTTTAAAAATAGCAATCACATCAAAATGATTCAGTTGCTGCTTCTCATTGCGTAACGTGAATTACATAAGAGAAAATACAGATTGAATTCATACAGGAAAATCGATAAAACACAAGGTCGTAAGACGTATCCAAGAGGCTAATCAATAACATAAGAAGTTTAAACGCTATGGTCAGCCAAAAACTGGGAAAAAACGCCTGAGGTAACAACTTGGGAGGAGAAATGTGTAAACAGGGAGCCAATGTCACATACGGCGGTTCAAACCCGACCTATGTTAACAGTTGGAGCATGTAGTGAACCTAACTCTGCCTTGGTAACATTGGCTCCCCGTTTACACATTTCTCCTCCCAAATTGTTACCTCAGACGTTTTTCCCGGTTTTTCGCTGACCATAGGGTTTTAACTTCTTATGTTATTGATTAGCCCCTTGGCCACGTCTTATGACCTTGTGTTTATATCGACTTTTCTGTATGAATTCCATCTGTATTTTCTCTTATGTGACTCACGTTACGCAAGGAGAGGCCGCAACTGAAGTGCTCTCTCGAAATGATATGGATCCAATAAATCATTTTGCTG
Source organism: Ligula intestinalis (assembly GCA_036362985.1). Taxonomy (NCBI): domain Eukaryota; kingdom Metazoa; phylum Platyhelminthes; class Cestoda; order Diphyllobothriidea; family Diphyllobothriidae; genus Ligula; species Ligula intestinalis. The sequence continues at coordinate 8,183,309 of JAYGXS010000004.1, read as the reverse complement.
TCATTGCTATTTTTTAAATTTGCGCCTGAGAAACGTTGCTATAAATTTCTGCAATGCCTGGCTACTGTTTACTATGCTATAGACTATGATGATCCAGCCCCAAGATGCAATTGGAGGCTATTTCGCAATGATTTTGGGACCAAAATTTTGGGACCGAAACCGACAGGTCCGTAGCTCAGCCACGGAGCGTCGGACTTAAAAGGACTCATTGGACAATGAGTTCAACTTGAAGTTTCAGATTATGCAATCCCTGGAGGTTGGGCAGGGCCAGCCGATGACAGCTGTTAAGCCAGAGGGTTCATTTTGCAAGAGACGAACAAGGCAACAACACGGGAGACCTGCGATATTGGCAGAAGCATTGGGGAGGGAAGACTATCGGTTGGACGTGTAACTGGGCGTGCAGAGGTAAGTGTTCGCATTCCATGTGTACGGATAAGTAGGAAAGAAGAAGACTGTTTAATCGCGAGCACGATTTCTTAATTCATCTGACCTTTCGAGCTCGAGCAGGAGATAAAAGTGGCAATCAAAAAAAAGCAACAATTCGAGAGGGCTGAGAGCGATCAAACAGCAGTAACGCCAGTCCAGATGCGACTGTGCAGGGCTCCGTATGCCGACGCCAGATCGATAAATCGATCGGAGGTCTAGGCTTCAATCAACTAGCGGCTGGTCCAGCCTCTGGCGAGGGTGATTAACTTCTTGGCCGAGAAGTTAAACTCGTATGCATACAGAGCTTTGCACAGCTATCGCCGAATTGGCTTTATGGCTATTTGATTGGCTACCACTTAATTGGTTGCCACTGTTACCTCTGGCGCCTGACTCTTGTAAGAGTTCAAAAATTCAGTTTGGTGATCGAACACCCTCCTCCTCGGGTAAAGGAGGAGGCTTTTCGAACACTGGAACAGTTTTTTTTATTGTCCTGAGCGTTCAAGCTCGTCCGAGATAAGAACAGCAACAAAATAGGGGGCAATTAGAGGGGTATACACCAATCAGGACAATAAAACATCTATTTCGGTGCTCGATAAGTCGCCTCTTTTACGCATGCAGACACTTGGAACGCCAATTTTCTCATTAATTCCTGAACCTTCTTCTTCCCGAGGCTGTGAAATAGCTCGGGGCTGCAAGAACATCCCCCGAGGGACTCTACTTTGAAAGGCGCCCGGCGCGGTGTGACAATTTCGTTGAAATGCAGTCTTTGAAAGTGAGCTCAGGGGGGGAGGGGGTAACTGAACCTACCACCAGTGAAAGCTCAGCAAACGACTGCATCGAACGTCAACACGCCCACCAAACTTCCCATGGGACAGGTGATATCATCAGATGAGCGAGATTCTCGTGTACGATCTGGTTCAACACCCGCTGCATTCGACTTGCGGGTGACAAAGGCCGAAGATCGGTGCCACACACCGCCAACTTCCAAATTCTGCACGCGTCAGACCGCGATTAGCGGGCGGCGGGTCTTACTGGTGTCAAAAAGAATCACGCGCTTCAACATACGCACACGAGGTTAAGCACGTTTTAACAAGTCAACGGCGTCAGGATTGCTTATGCTAAGGCTAATAAGCGCTGAAGCTGAGAAGACTAAGCCCTCCTCATCTATATCTTCAAATATATTTGATAGGAGAAAATAATGCACAAAGTGGCTGCTTCTTGTACGCATTCGGTAGCAAATTACACCTGCAAATGTTATATACAGTAGTCGCCGGCTGTTAAGCCCACCTCGGGCTCAGACCAAATTGTGCTTATTAAGCGGCGGGCGCATTAAGCGGAGAGTCCTTGTTCTTGATTAGCAAACGCAGCATAGACACTATACGTTGCATACGTACTCTATTATGTGTAGAGCTTAGTTAGGTACAAGAAAATAATGCTGTTTGCCTGTATTTTACGTAATAACTAAAACAAAATAAATTATTTGCGACACGTAACCAGTTGCGCACGCAGAGAGATGAGAATTTCATTCTATCCTGTTGGCAAACTTGGCTTTGAAGCCGGCGGATTTTGCTATGTAAAATTCCGTCCCAAGCTGATTTGGGCTTAAGACGCGGCTGGGCCTATTAACCGTGGGCTTAATAACCGGCGACTACTGTACTTGAAGAAAGGGTATCTTTGGAGTCAAAAATGGTTTCGTTGAGTGCTAGTATTGATAAGTATACAACAGCCTAATTTCAGAATCTGTAAGTCATGCTAAAATGCCGGCTTCTAAACCAGCTCCTTTTCGACTAACTGCAAAAAGAATTCCCTGTAAAAAGTTGCTAGGTAAATAGTATACATTTTCCTCATTGATTCTCAACGCACTTAAAAATGCAAATATATTTTATAGAAAACATGCACTCAATTGGTATCCCATGACGCCTTCTTCCAATTGCATACCTGTAGAACAGTTGTTGGTTTTGAAAAACCTCTTTTTCTACTTGGTGAATGATTTTGAACGCTGACGCCGTTCCAGGTTCCCAAACTACAGGCTGTAAATATTCTGCCTAAGGAAAGTCATACATTTCTTCGCGCTATGAGGAAAAATTCACATAGTGCTCAAAACAAATTGCAACGTACACGGATCATGCTGCATACTTAGGAGGTGAATTTGACCATTTGACGGATACAATGTGATATGAACGAATCCTTCACGGTATAAAAATGTTATTGATAGAAACTTTTTAGAGGCCGAAAAATTCTTTATTCAAGTATAAAACTTTGGAAATTTTCTAGCAAATGAGTACAAGAAGGAATGCATTATGAAAGTTTTCTACAGAATTTACCTGATTATTTAAAATCAATGTTAAATTGTATACCACCACCTTACAGAGTATGCCCTTCGGAGGCAGACAGCTCGTTCAAAAGCCGGCATCCTGACTTATCTTGAAATAAGTCTGCGCGATAATCAATACCATAACCCTACATAAGTAATTAGTTTGAATCGAAAACTCATTTTAGAATTTTGGAGGATATTTAATGAGACAGAAAATCTATTGTACCTGGGGAGGGGAGAAGTGGCGATGGTGGTAACCGGTGCGTTAAACTGAACATAGTAAAACCTCACAGACTGGATCGTGGTGGGAGGTTTGGTTTATTAGGGGGGCCTAACAACGGCCTTCGCAAGCAGTAGTTTGCAAACCATAGACGCGTCCACAATAGGCTATCGATCGGCCTATGCGCGAGCTAACACTTCGAGCTAGACAATCAATTGATGATTTGAATTTCTGGCTGCATTCATTCACTGAGCCAACAGCCAATGGGACTGGCCACTACCTCAGGAGAGAATCTTATTGGCTCAAGAGACATCGTTCACATACGTTTGTTTCCTTAAATTTGTTGTACATAGAGCACTCAAAGACTTCCACTTCTGCACACTTCGTGTCCTGTTCTCTCTCTGGGGGCGTAGTTAGACGGCGAATATTTTGGCCTGGGCCTCCATTACAACAATTTGGCGACGCATGGCGACGGCGCTCCTCTCGAAAAGGTCGACTCGTTTAGATACTTAGGCTCTTTGGTCACGGAAACGGGTCAAGGTGTCGACGAGGTTGTATCACGCGTCAACCGTGCCCGATCTGCCTTCTACCGACTGTGCGCTCCTCTATGGAATAGAAGGGAAATATCACTACGCACAAAGTCCCGTGTTTACCAAGCAGTGGTTCGATCTATCCTGCTCTAAGGCGGAGAGACATGGTCTATGCGTGTTGAGGACATGAGGCGCCTTGAGGTGTTTGACAATGACTGCCTACGCCGCATCCTTCGTAACCGACGCGTCGACCGAATTCGCTGCTCCGATCTCCGCCGACGCTGTCACCTGGACGCTCTCCCTCCACTCCTGCTTCAGAGACGACTTCGGTGGTTCGGGCATGCGTCCCGGCGTGATGATGGTGAGCTGATTCGTGACCTGCTTGTGGCGACGCCTCCCCCCACCTGGCGCAAACGTCGCGGCGGGCAGCTGAAAACTTGGACAGCAACGGTCAAGTAGGATCTGTCGTCAGTTTCCGGCCCATGCGTCTACGGCCTACGCCAGTGGAACCGTGAATGGATGGTGCTCTCGTGTGAACAGGCGCAAGATCGACGCGCCTGGACAGCTGTGATTCATGATGCAGTCAACGTCAAAACTGATGCCGGCTCAACCCGCCCGAGGTGAATGCCGTTACAAGTACAAGTACAAGTAAGTAAGCATTGCGCGGAGCTATCTGGGCCTGGGTCTCCGTTATAACATGGTTTACCACACGGCACAAAATTCTTGCGAGTCCATAACCACTGTCATATATGCGTACATTTATAAGCGTCAGGGCAAATAGCAATGAGATGGCCTAGTCTCCACTTTTAGCACGTTCAGCTGATTCGTCCGTCGACCTCGACTTCGTCCACCGTATTTGCTCCATCACAGGGGTGGTGGCAGGTACGGTGACTTCCGCATGAATTAGTTTTAAGGGACAGTAGACTTGCGCAGATTTACCGCACTCTCTCTCCTCCTTCACCCTACTGAGCCCGATATCAAGACGGAGTCAAGGAGACCGGAGGTGGAATGGGGCGCAGGCGGCTGGCGCGGCCGAAACCGCTCCTGTGTGCGCAACCAGGTTTTCCTCCCTCATGTTCGGCGCACAACCTGAATAACTCCTGTCCGCGCGTTGGTTCGCGCATATACACATACGCACACACTCAAACGGGTGAGGAATTGCACGCACGTTCCCCCATCACACAAACCATAGTCATGCGGCTACTGTGCAGAGCCGGGCTCTGTGTCACACAGATAAGAACCATACTACCGTCACTTGGTGCGACTGGACTGGTAATTGCACTCTCCTCCCCGCCGGCCCTGAAGCTAGACAAAGTGACAACAAGACTCACCTTATGACTCCAAATGTATCGAAGTAGCCTCCGCGGCCTGCTGTTCCGAAGGGTTCCTTGAAAGTTATCATCACATTGCTGATGTGCTCACGGTTCCACAGTGGATTGAAAATCATGTTGGCAAACCTGAAATGGGGTTGGAGGAAACAAAAAGGAAAACAGAGCGTTAATTCCTACAGTGAATGCCGACTAAGCTCACCATGTGCACCACAGCCTAATGGTGCAGGGACGGTGACTTGTGTGTGAAATAGTTTATAATGACAGTAGGCTTGCGTCGCATCTACCTCACTCCTCCCTCACCCCCCGCTTCCTCGACCACTTGAAGTCGGTGTCAAGACTAAGTCTAGAAGACCGGAGGCTGGGTTGAGTGCAGGTGGCCAGCAGGACATGAGCCTGCGCCTATGCATGCCCCCTCCCTGTGTCGACCCTCAGCGAACTTCTCTCCTCACTATATTTAATCTGATGCGCTTGAACCTAGCACGGTGCGCTAAAAGCCGTGGCTTGGAGGGTTTGCCAACTGATGAGACAACTATCGCGCCAGCCATCTACACCCTCCCTCATCCCCGGTCTTATTGACTTTGTCTTTACACCGGATACGGAGGTGGGAGTGGCGAGCGAGTGGGTAGATTCTGCGCAAGTCTGCCTAAACTCCTGTTTTCCCTCGCGCCAGTTCTCTGCGTTGCTCCTGCTAGCTGTCGCTTGCGTATTGCTCGCCCAGCTCGCCTTTGTGTCAGTTGCTGCTTGCTTCAGCGTTTGTTGTGGCTTGCTGGAGCACGCGGCTGCCATTCGTCGATAAATGCAGTGTCCTTTACCTGATCATTATTTAAACTGAACTATGACCCTTGCTGTTATATCATTCATTCTGCGAAATTTCAAACGGTTGCATGTTCTCTCCGTTATCATCCTCATGCAGCTGAGAAGCTGTCATGAAATTTATTGACGCCAATAAATCCTGCCGTACATATACGCGTTTTTTCAATTTGTACCGGGGAACAAATGCTTCGGATCATCGGGGGAACTGTCGTGTACCATCTGCTATGTGGTACGGACCCACTTCCGCGCTGTTCCAGCGTACCTACCGCGTGGCCTATTTTAGGGGGCACCAAATCCCGTCATAGAGATTCGATAAAACTCGGTCTAGGATAAGAGATGAAGACAGCAGAATTGTTTGGACTAATCAGTTCACTCTCGGCGATTGAACGAGTGTTCCTGCAGGTGGCTCCTGTCAGGTTAGGTCAGCTTCGGGTTTATTATGGGAAATAAAGGCAAATGCCATTGAACTCCCTATTGGTACAGAGCAACTATCAAAGGCATTGGTACAGTAGAAAATTTAAAAAGAGTGGCGATGACTGTAAATGGAACTGAGTAAAAAGAAGGGCAGACAGTGAACAATATTCTTAAGCATTGTTCTGAAATTATATAAATTTTAATGCCAACAAGGGATCAGCATATTTTAGATTTAATTTTCACTAATGACATTTTCCCCCTTTTTGTTGACTACAATCAGAACCTCTTCCCAAGTGACCATACTTTGATCCATTGTTGCCTTCCGCTTGCTTCTACGAAAAAGGCTAGCACCACTCGTACCTACCGTGCGTTTGACCTAGCTGATATTAATTTAATTAACAACTTTATGGACTCACTAGACTGGCAGGAGCTTTCCTCCACGAACAGTGTAACAATTCTCGGTGACTTAATGACGGCAATTTCAAATAGCATTTTGGAATTTGTGCCGATCAAAATTGTTAAGCCTTATACTTCGGACCCCACCGTTCCTCATTTTCTTATGTCTAGACTGAAGAAATTGCAAAGACAGTTGAAAGACCAGTCTACTAGTTCATTATCGGTGCACCTTAGAATCGCAGAGATTTTCGAATTAGCGTCTAAGATTCGTCTTACACGTGACAAACATAGGGAATCTTGCGCACTCAGCGAGTTAAACTCTGCAAAATCGATTGCCCAACTGTTCCGCCGTCGGTCCTCCGCTAAACGAGGTCACGAAATCCCCCCCTTACTGAATGAAAATAAAAACTTTGTGCAAGATGAGTCTGAGAAGGCTGAACTGTTCAATGCGTTCTTTGCAAAACACCTTACGACGGAATCTGAACCGGTCCCGTCTTTTCAGCCATGCTCAGTCAATACTATCAGTACCATAGATTTCTCCATAGAAGTAATTCGTAAGCACATTATCTGTCTAAAAAACTCGCACTCCTCGGGAACTGACGGTCTTCCAAATTCACTTATCAAGAGAGTATTCAGCTTCCCCCGATTGCTAAGTTATATATTCTCAGCTTATCTTCTAAACGGTTTCTTTCCTGACTCATGGAAGACATCTATTATTCTTCCAGTCTTCAAGTCAGGATCTCGTTCGGACGTAAATAACTACCGAGGTGTTCATAAAACCCCGGCCCTAGCCAAACTTCTGGAAAAGATCATTTTTAATCAAATTCTCGATTTTTGTGTAGAAAATAAAATATTAAGTGCCTCACAGCATGGATTTCTACCTGGAAGATCATGCGAAACCTGCCACTTAGCATTCCTTAACCTGGTTACGTCACTTCGTAATGAACAGCAATCAGTCATCGTGATTTACTTTGACCTTAGTAAAGCTTTTGACAAGGTGCCTCATAGGCGCCTTTTAGTGAAACTGGAAGCCCTAGGCATCAGGCCTCCCCTCCTCGATTTCATTGCCTCCTACCTGTCTAACCGCAGCCAGAAGGTCTTAGTAGGCAATAGCTACTCGATGCCTCAGCCGATAACGAGTGGTGTATTACAAGGCACGGTTTTAGGTCCCCTCCTTTTCATTCTTTACATAAATGAAATTTCAACAGTGCTAAATAATTCGGAAAATTTCATTTATGCTGATGACCTTAAGTGTATTTACTCATTTTCTAAGGACACGGCCAGTAGTTGTGTTGATAAAGTTAACGCAGACTTGCGTACTCTATCAAGTTGGAGCGCAACATGGCAGATGGAGTTTTCTCCATCAAAATGTAGTTTCTTGAGTTTTGGTCCCGCAAGGCTTCCTGGACCAATTATCTTCCAAAATAGTCCACTGTTAGAAAGATCTACGATAAAGGATTTGGGTCTTACTTACACGAATAAGCTTGCATTATCACCTCATGCAGATCGAATTTCTGCCAAGGCCGCACAGATATGTGGGTTTATATCGCATAACTTTTTCCTTCCAGAAATGAAGTTAAAACTATACCGCATGTTTGTTCTTCCTATACTAGAATACTGCTGCCCGCTTTTTGGCCTCATGACCCAGCATGACCGTAGTAAGATTGAAAAGGTTCAGCGAGTTTTCACTCGTAAAATATTTTCTGTTTCTGGGTCTGGTATGTGTTATACAGATAGATGTCAATTAGCAAACATTAAATTTCTTTGGATAAGAAGACTCGAAGCTGGTCTATGCTTTCTGTTTCGCGTTAACAATAGTCCTAATCTCCCACAAATTAACGCTCTCCTTCCAGTTGACCGACCTTACGCCACTCGTAACTCTTCCATGATAATTTTACCACCCCATAGCTCCACATCTAACCGTTCTCGCTTTTTTACCTCCAAATATGCTTTTATTTGGAACAACCTTCCTCTCGATATTAGACTGTCTTCTACACTGTCGATTTTTAAAGGCAAATTATATAAGCATTTAAATTTAGAGGAAATAAAGTCGTTACTGTCTGTTTCCTTTCCAAACACGCAAGTTGTAGATTTTGAAAAGGGTCCTCCTGGCATTTGAAGCTCTTGCCAGGATACTAAAATGGTTTCTAAATATGTTAGCATTTCCCTCTGCAGAGTCAAGCATCACTTCCAAGGGCTGCGAATTCTTCTCCGTTTTTGCAACCTTCGTTGTGGTCTTCGCGATTGGCTCTGGAATCTGGTGGGTCGCAACTCGATGACGTTGCCTTGACTTCTACTGCCTTCTCCTGCCTTCCGGATGACCCCTTCCTAACTCAACGATATATTATTTTTTCCCATGACCATAAACGTCCCGAACCCTCAACATCAGGTCCCAAACTAACCACATCAAACCCTTTTACCTATTAAGGCAGTTTTTTCTCCTAAACTTTTTTTGAACTCGGTGGCCCGCTGAACTCATCCACCGATCTAGGAGTTTTTTTTACTGCCGATGACAATTATTTATAAGAGTTCGCTGCTTATCATTATTATTTTTATTTTCACGATAGCACTAAGTTTGTAACGACAGGGCCCCTTGGGCCTTAAATATACAAATTATTATTATTATTATTATTTGAGGGCTTTTTCAGGAGAAAAACTGCCACTCGTGGGGAGAAAGTATAGTCCTTCAACTCAAACAAATGTACTCTGCTGCGTCTGGGATATCTAAATCCGGTACCCGATACGCGACCCTACTATCCGAACGGAATTCCACTCCGAAAAGCAGAAATGCACAAAGATCTCGAGATTTGGATGACAGAAAACCCCAAGCCTCCTACACAATATTGTAAGGCAGTTAGAGCTGTAACTCCAATGCCGTATACCATCAAGTGGGCAGTCGCCGTTCTCCCGTCTTTGATATTTTCCTAAGCCCGATCTTGGATACACCATTCAAGCCAGCAAACTGTGGATGCTGAAGGAATACAACCTACTCGGAGGGATACAGCGACGGTCTACAAAATTAGTAAGAGGCCAGGAGGCACTGCCATATGACATCCGTCTAAATAACCTTAATCTCCATTCTCTGAGTTATAGGCCGTTAGGGGTGAATTGATGAAAACTTTCCGTACAGTGCATGACTTGGCCTGCGTTCTCCTGTATGATGACTTTTTCCAACTCACCATTGCAACATATGTCCGGGACAGCCCTTCGTGTGCCACAAGGAAGATTTGATGTAAGGATTTTTTCTCTCTAGCCGGGTCGTGGAACCGTGGAGTAACCTACGCCAGGCAATTGTTATGACCCAATCTGTGGAGACATTTAAGCACTGACCTGATATTCATATACCACAGCACAACTTCGACTATGTGACTAATTAACACCAGCAAACACTTCAACTCTGTCTACATTCACTTGACTGTACTTTCTTTAAATGGTTTTTGGTTCTAGAGTGATTAACGTGAAAAATAGGGCTTTCAAGGCCGTAAACCTACACCGTCTCTTAGAGTACGCAGAGCAAATTGTGTGCTTCGAAGTCCAGACGCAAGCGGCACCTCGGTCATCCCCCCAGCCAGAACGAGCTAAAATTAGGAAGGGGAGGTGGAGTGGGGCTTACCGCAAAATTAACAGGTTTTGCACCATTTCCTTGCCAAGATAGTGATCAATCCGGTAGATCTGGGGTTCAGTGAAGAGTTTGTTGAGGTGCTCTGACAACTCCTTGGCGGATTCCAGATCACGACCAAAGGGTTTCTCAATGATGACTCGAGTCCATACCTCGGGGCTAGGGAAGAGAGCAAGGAAGAAGTGGACAAAGTCGGCGTCAGGGCACCACACGCAGGAAAAATGAGATCGGTGCGAGTTAAGGCAAGCGGGCTCACGTAGCCAGAAGTGGCTACTCAAGAGAAACCGAGACTTTCCCCCACGATGTGGGTGTTGAAAACAATATCACACACCTTTTTCCCCCTAATAGTGCCTGTACTTACGTACTGTACTCGTACTTGATACGGCTGGGATCTTGCCTGACCTAGCCAGCCTCAATGATGTCACGGACGGTACCTTTCCACGCGTGACGATTGCCGACAGCTGATCTGGAAAGCTCCACCCATTCTCGTTTACAGTAACAGAGACCGAAAACCGAAGGTCCAGGAATCGCTGCCATGTCTTGACGAACGGTGTCGAGCCATGTCTTTAGTTGCCCACCTCATCGACACCTCTAGGTGGGCTGCGGCGCCAGACCTAGGGCAGCATAGCAAAGCTCTTGAGTCGGACGGTGGCGAACGTGTTCAAATCACTTCAGTAGTCTTTTGTAGAAGGCCTCAGATATCCTTGCGATACAATCACAGCGAATGCGGACTGTCTCATTCGCAGGATGGTCCTCAAGCAGCGGTAGTCAAATACCTCAAGTCTTTGCACCTACGTCGGCGGCTGAACAGCAAGAGAAAGATAATTTCTACTCGCAGCTGCAGGAGCTAGCTGAACGACTCCCTCGTCGAGATCTGCTAATTGTTGCCGGGGGCTGGAGTGGCCGGACTGGGCCCGGTGACCCGACAAACAGCCACCTTGGTCGTTTTGGGCTTGGCTCTCGAACGGACAATGGTGAGAGGATGCTGTAGTTTGCCGAACAGAACCGACTGTTTGTTACCAACACATGCTTTCAGCATCGTCACAAACATCTACTGACTTGGTATTCGAACGATGGCCGTACCGCCAGTCAGATCGATTACATTCTAGTTGGTTTACGGTTTCGCAGCTGGGTCCACGATAGCAGGTCGATGCGAGGTGCCGAAACTGGTAACGTCCACAGGTCTGACCATGTTCTCGTTCGCACGCGCCTGAAGGTTCACCTCTCATCTGTGCCCAAACTGCCACGTGCGAGACGCCTTGATGTCGCAAAGCTCCGGCAAACCAACACTACCGAGGCTCTAAGCACATAAATCCAGTCCCTTCGTATGACCTAGGCTGACAACGAGGGCAGTAGCAAGTGGCCATCACTGAAGACATCCATCTATGGGGCAGCTGAGAAGATTCTTGGATTCACTCAGCGGCGCCGCAGTGACTGGATCAGCGGAAGAACCTTGCAGCTATCGGCCGAGACGAATCAAGCTAGGTCCCGGAACGATGCCTCCTTCCGCCAACTTCGAAAGCTGACAGCAAAGTCGGCTAGAGATGACCGGCAGAAGTATTGGTCCGAAACGGCAACTTCTATGGAGCAGGCTTCTAATGTTGGTGACACCCGAACATTGTATCAAATCATACGCCAGGTGAGTGGTAAGCCTCCGACACTCTGTGATTCTGTTCGCGATGTGAACGGAGGATTTATTGCCGACAACTCGGCCAAGGTCGATCGCTGGCGTGATCACTTCGAGCACCTACTCAACTTTGACGAACAACCCATCACACCCTCCCTCTCCTCCACAGCGGAGTTTCAATCCTCTCCTGCCTACGCAGTGTCGTGTGACCTCCCTTCCGAAGACGAAGTTACCGATGCAATGCAGAGGCTACGCAAGAACAAGGCGTGCGGAGAGGAAGGTATTCCTGCAGAAATCTACAAGTCCTGTGTCGACACCCTGGCTCCTCGGCTCCATGAGGTGATTGTACAGGCGTGGCGAGAAGAGACCGTTCCCGATGACTGGGGCTCAGGTATCCTTGTACCTGTCCACAAGAAGGGAGATAAGACAAGATGCGAGAACTACCGTGGCATAAGTCTTATCGATGTTGCTGCAAAGATCTTCGCTGTTGTTCTTCTCAGGCGCTTCCAGTCTGCACGTGACTCCAGGACACGACCCAACCAAGCCGGATTCCGAGCTGGGCGTGGATGTGCGGATCAAATATTCACACTGAGGCGCACTCTAGAATTCCGCCATAGCTACCAGCAACCGACGGCCGTTTGCTTCGTCGACTTTGCCGCCGCATTCGATTCCATCCATCGTGAGTCCCTGTGGTGAATAATGGAACTGGATGGAGTGCAGACCAAACTCATTGCGATGATTAAGGCCTACTATCGGTCTACCACCGCACGAGTCCTGGTCCACAACAATCTCTCAGTCGTTCGATATCCGGTCTGGTGTCCGACAGGGCTGCGTCCTTTCGCCCATTCTGTTTAACTACGTCATTGACTGGATTCTCGGCAAAGCACTACATGAAGAGGACGGTGTTGAACTTGCACCCGGACGCCGACTTACTGATCTTGACTACGCCGATGATATTGCGCTGTTAGCCTCAAACTTTGATGGTCTACAGTCAGTAGTGTCGCGGTTAAATGAGATCGCTATGTCGGTAGGCATGTCCATAAATTCCGGAAAGATGAAGTTGTTCTCGAGCTGCATCCCTGACCAGGAAAAGGCACACCTGGGGATTAATGGCCATCAACTTGAAGAAGTAGACAGCTTTAAATACCTCAAGGCGAGGCTGCTACCGAATGGGCAGAGCAAGGACGACATTGTCTCCCGTCTCGATGCTGCTTGCTGGGTTTTCTCAATCCTTCGAAAGCGCCTATGGATCCGACGTGACATCTCCATCGCCACGAAGATTCGTGTATACCGTGCATCCATCCGGTCAGTCCTCCTCTATGGATGTGAATGCTGGGCTGTGCGCGCTGAAGATGAGCGAAGACTGGAGGTCTTTGACCACCAGTGCCTGAAAACGATCCTGCGAGTTAAGTATAGCAACTTCATCTCAAATAAGACAGTCCGCATCCGCTGCGATCGTATCACGAGGATATATCAGGCCATTCAAGAAAGGCGACTGAGGTGGTTTGGACACGTTCTCCGTCGTCCGCCCCACGAGCTTACGTATGCTGCCCTCGACCCGGCACCGCAGCCTACCTGGAAACGTCAAAGAGGAGGGCAACTGAAGACCTGGCTAGACACCGTCCGTAAAGACATGGAAGCAGTTCTTGGACCTTCTATCTTCGGCCTCCATCGCTGGAGAAGGGACTGGGTGGAGCTTTCGAGATCCGCTGCCACCAATCGCCACGCATGGAGAGGTACCGTTCGTGACATCATTGAGGCCGGCTAGATCAGGCATGATCACAGCCGTAACAAGTACAAGTAAGTTGCTCGTCTTCCACTTGAAAAGCCCAGCATTCACCCTCCCGTAGAGGAGGACTGTCTGGGCGGACACACGGAACAGAAGGGTCTCCGTGGTAATGAAGATGTCGCGTCGGAACCATAGGCGCTTTCAGAGGATTGAGAACACCCGGCGAGCAACGTTGATTCAGGAGGTAATTTCATCTTTGCTCTGTCCATTAGGTGCCTGTAAGTTACCGTCGGCAGAACCATCCTAAATATGGCCTCAATTTTTTTTTCTCTCACAAGGGTCACGATGTCAGGTAGTAGATGCAAGCCAGTGTGGCATTTAGATAGCGAGACAGGCTGCTACGCTTCGGCAAAGGACCCCTTTTCAGGACTCGCGAGCCACAAATATCGAGGCGAGAGTAGAAGCTTGGGCGCCGATCAATAAATTGCCGCCCGCTGATTGGCCGCGCAGTCTACCGCATAGCGCGCTAAGGGAAGCCTTAGAACGGCCTGAAAATTTTTTTCGGTCAGACGAAAACATAACAAGCCAGTAAATCGACACCAGTTGGCGCCAGCTGGACGAAACTAGACGTATGCAACGGAGCTAAAATGATCCTTCTAAGACAATAATAAAAAAGAGTAACAGTGAAGGCGATGCGCATTGTTGGAAGGAAACATTCCGCAATAACAGGAACGATAAAACACGAAGCCGAGAATCAAAAGGGCCCTCATTCTAGGGTTCTAAAGGGTACTCGCGCGAATCGGGTGAGCAAAGCCAAACAAAGAACAGGTCGGCTAATTTAGTGAAAAGACAAGGCCATTGAAGTGAAGATATGCCTGGCAATATTCCGATTGGGAGAAATAACTGGCAAGTATGTTGCCGTAATCTTGAAAACCGGCAAAACAGCAGAATTCCTTGACTGTTAGGGAACAGATCGGACAGACGACTGACGTGCTTAAACACATCACTATGCGCAAACACTCGGTTGCCAAATGACGGTAAAACTTAGCCCTTCCCGTGACTGTGAATCAAGTTGCGGTGGGACTTCGGTTGCTCTCACCCGTAGGAGAACTCCGAGGTGTTCGTTACTACCCGGCGAGTGCGTGGTACGCGTAGACGAGTTGCTTAGTTTCGTTAGCCACTGCGCCCACGCTCAGCATCGGTCGTCTTGACTTGCTTTCGTCATTTGAGATAGGTAAGCGGGGGAGGGGGGAAGTACGTAGAATTCTGTGAAGTCTGGTTCACTACAATTTGACTCAGGCAAATGCCACTGATTCTGTGTGCACTCTGAGGCAAGCGACGATGGCGACGGATCAGCTGTTCATTATCTGTTTCTAGCCTTCACTTGTTTTCGTTATGGCCAGCATCAATACTGTCACAATCTGCTCTGGAGCACACGGCGTCTGCAGCGGCCACTGTCCATTTGGTGTCCCATTCCCGACGATAACAACAAAAAACGGCCATCGTGGTAGTAGAAAACGATGCAGTAGACCACGTTCACACAAACACGGACTGTTTTGCCTACGCTCACTGTCAGCCTCGCCATCGGAACAAAGTGAATGAGGTGAGAGGGGGGCGAGTGTGGAAGATGCTACGCAAGTCTGCTTCACTCTAGAGTACTGAAAACGCGAGTCCCCCACGCCGCGTCCCCATCTGTGCGACGCGCAACGTCGATTGCCACTTAAGTCGACTTCGTGACGGCGGCATCCACCGCCAATGGCAGCAGACATGTGCATTGGCAAAGTCGAAAGCCAGAGACACCTCTACCACACCCGCGAGACTCTCGACACGCTGCTACACACGGTAGGTAATGCTAACTGATTCTCAGAATTAACGGAAGCAAATGGGATGACTCAGGGGTCAGGCAACCAGCGCGAAGCAAACAGTCGAAGACTTTCCAGGCAAATTGCATCAGTTCAGAATTTCCAGAATTCTTTCTGATATTCGAGGCAAAATTAAACGCCATTCTGGAAAAAAAAGCGACTGAAATGCTTAAGTGGGTTCTCAAATCGAAAATATAGATCAATTAATGCTCACGGACCGATAGGAATGGGACGTAATCTTGCGTCAAATCGCCCCATCCACAGCCGCAAAATGTTTACCTAAATAAGACACGATCCTCACTGGATCTGGCGCTCCTAAAATAACTCAAAACCTGAATCTCTGATGATTATTTTTAAGGAAATTTTATGCTGGACTTTAGTAGCAAAATACGTAAGCCAGGTACGTTTCACTCTCTGTTTGAATATACACGCGTCTTGTGCATGCAAATCAACTGTTTCTGATAAAGTAGATTTACAGAAGGCGCGTGCATGCGTGAGATGTGAATATGGGCCAGATGTGGTCATCTACCATTTGAGTCACGGGCCGCTTGATCAGTCGGGTTCATTGAAGATGAACCACGTGATGAACCCTTTCTGTCTGATTTGTTTTTAATCCCACAGAATGCCAAACCGAAATGCAGCCACAGTTTGAAAGTGAACTTTTATGCACAAATGTTCTCTAAGTAAGAAGTTCTTGAGTGAAACTGCTCACTGAGTAACGTAGACGGCTGTACGAGCACCGGGACAATTTCAACTTTCAAACTTGTACAGGAGTTCATTGTCGGAGATAACAGCAGCAACAAAACAGGCGACAATTGTATGAGTGTAAACCAATCAACTATCAGTGGGACACGGCTGGAGTTGACTACACAGGGCTCTGTACGCCGGCGCCAAAGCGATACATCAATTATTTGAGTTCCCATCTGTGGACCAGGCTTCAATCAATTCTCAGCTTGTCTTGTTTCAGGAGTGGGTGAGTATCTTGAGTACTGCGAATTTGAACTTATGGCCCGTATAGTAGGCGTGAGCAGCAACTTGCAATAATTCGCCACCCCGTTGCACTACCAGCTTACATTCATGTATGCGCGATCCCAGCGTTCGGTCAGTTTGAACTGTGCAATTACAATGACAGCTTAGACATGGGATGCTCTAAACTGCCCCATATTGCTCTTTAGGATTAAGGAAGTCTTTGATTTTCACTACACTGCTACGCATGGTAGCTTTGCGTCGCCATGCAATTCCAACCATTAGTACCGCAACGATGCGTTTAGTGACTTCTGAGACGTTTCTGGTGTATAGCAGAGCGTACCATAACCTCGGGGGTGCTTCTGTTTGGGTTATTTGAGGCGTGGGCATCGGTTTATAAACGCCTTCGGATATTCCCGCTTTCAGAGAAAACATTCGGTTACTCACAAACGAAGGGGTTTGAAAACGCTTTGCAAGCGGCAGCAGGCCAGAGGAGAAGGTACGCGAGGCTCGATATCTCCGCGATTGATTTATGCGAAATATGAGTGCCACCTATGTTTGTGCTGTTTTCATCGCTGACGAACTTTTGTACGGGTTTGAAAGCTGAGAACAATAAAAAAACTTCCGATGCCCGCCCAGACTTCTTCTATACTCATGCAAGCACCGGGAACGCATTTACTGTTCACTGAGGCCTAATCGGACGCATCGAACCAGCCTGACTACTATTCAGGACGACGATTAAAACGGAGCAGTGGAGCAGGTGAAATCAGGGTGTTAACGAAAAGCTGTACATCGAGTAAATGGAACTCACTTCTTGGTCAAGCAGTTGGCAGCGAGATGTGTAGCCACACTGCTGTAGGTAGATGGTGGCAAAGCGAGGTAGAAGATACGGTTGACAAACTGGCCACACGTAGACACAATTAATTTGTCGAGTTTAGCGAAATCCACCGTCTGCGTGTAGCTACCACGGAGATAGGTGTTGAACTTCCAGAATTCCTCAAAACGCTCCTTTTCAGCTGCCTTTTCTGAGCGCACCTAGTAGGCAAGAAAAAGGAAAGAGGGGAGGTGGAGACCGGATTAATAGACGCAAACAAACGGGACCATACCGTGAAATTAGCATGCTTACAGGAAACTGCCGTGGCAATCAGCGCTTGCCTTTTTTTTATTATCAAACTCGATACCGCTGGCCGACTGAATTTCTGCACGCGGAATAAGTGAAACAAGTGAGACTGTGAAATAGTGGTCTGGGGAAGCTTGAGCCGAACAAAACGTCTAATGGATCCCGTAGTGGTGGTGCCGCGTGATAGGTGCGCTGTAACAACACGGGGGCTAGATCAGGGTACGGCAAGCCTTATCAGGGTTGCGCTCCCATAAAAAATGCCGAACGTGGGAGGGAGGGGAGACGCGATGGTCCGGCCGCGTCAGCCACCTACGTCCGAGCCCGACTCTGGTCTTCTTGACTGAGTCTGGACATCGGGCTTAGATGGATGAGGGAAGACAGAGTGCGGCAGATGCAGTGCAAGTTTCCTACACGGAAGATAGATCAGCACACGACAGGCAGTATTTCGGTGGCGCGTAGCGGCACGCGTAGGTGCAGGTTCACTCCAAACCAGCTTTCCATGCCCGAGCCCGTCTCTGGTCTTCTTGACTGTGTCTTGACACCGGGCTAGGGTGCAACAGATGATGCGCAAGTCTATTATCAATTAAGCCTAATTCACGCGCAACTCACCGTCCCCGAACCACCCTGTTGCGAAGCATACGGTGGCGAAATCGACAGTCGAATTGTCGTGTGTTCCCCGAACTAATTCCCAAACCATCTCTTTACCCAACCCTTCAAATTTTGCAGAGAGCGCGATATGCGATCCCGTAGGTGGCTCATATTAAGACGGGTTATCTTTTCACTGAACAAAAGTTGTGACGCCTAGTGTAATTCGGCAGCCGTCTAACAGGGGGGGGGAAGCAGGCGCATTTAGAGATAACACTGCCTATTCCCTTGAGGGGGAGAGAGGGCTATAAAAGGTGGCCTGAAAGCTGACCTTAACTTCTGCAAAGACGGGTTACCTGCTGGCCTACCTGGTGTGTCGACAGGTGACGGAAAAAGCCTTTAGCGAAAACTAGCCTGAGGAATAATCATTCGCGAATCTTGAGCTATACCGCAGATGTTTTAAACTACCAAGTCTAGCATCGTACATCCAGCATCGACGATTGCAATGGTTTGGCCACGTTCTGCGCAAACCATCGACGGACCTCTGCAGATTGGTCGTGAACCTTTCTCGTAGTGCAAACTGGAGATACCGACAAGGCGGTCAACTGAAGACATGGCTCAGCACCGTTGAGACGGACGTTGAACGGATGGGCCTCGTAACCGTTTACGGCTTGCGACATTGGAACAAACAATGGGTTAACATATTTGAAGAGCTCGCTTCTGACCGCCGCCAATGGTCTGCGCTATTCGTGACATCGGTGAAACCGATTCATCCAACAACAAGAGCTAATCGGATTAAGTAAAAGTACAAGTAGGGTAAGGAGAACAGAGGTTGCTTTGTATCACTGGCTTTTGGTAAGTCTTTGGATCAACGCGTCCGCGGACACAAACGCGCTCCGCGGCCCGGGTCTAATGGTGTTAGGCGAATAGTATGGGAGCTAGACTGCTCAATCTGAAACGGACTGTTCGTATGGGATACCGGAACGTGCGAACGTTCTTCAACCCTGGTACCCAAATTCTGATGGCGCGTAGGCTTCATCACTACAACGTGGATGTCTGTTGGATGTCCGAAATACGAATTCCCAACTCAGGCGCTGGGGAAATACATCGACCCAGACAACTCTCGCAATAAGCGAACCGTGCACTATTACGTTTAAAATCAGTTAGAGACGGGATGATCTAGGTCCCCTTATGGGCATATCTGTTGTATTTGAGTACGTAAAAACACTAGTGACCGACGAGAGAAATAAAGAGGAGTTTTTACTCGCTATTGCAAACGTTATTTGAAATACTTCCTTGAGGTGGTCTGCTGATTGTTTCCAGGACTGAGAATGGCCAGACAAGACCTGGCGACTCCTTAAATAGTCACTTTACTGGTCATTTGGGACTTGATTTTAGATGTGCAAATGGTGCTGACCAGGACCGACTGTTTGCCACCAACAAGCGCTTCCAGAATTGGCACAAGCATTTGCTGAGCGAGCATTCAAAAGACAGTTATACGGCTAGTTAGGTCGACTTAATTCTAGTTAGTTCAAGATTCCACAGCTGGGTTCGTGATAGCAAATCGATGCATAATGCCGAAACTCATAATGTCCACGGATGGAACTTTATTTTCTTTAGCAGATGCTTGAAAGTGAAACTGTTAACTCTTATAACCTGGAATATTCGTCCTCTTTTAGACAAGCCGCAGGCAAATCGTCTGGAAATGAACAGGGCTTGGTTCGCCTATGAATAATCAAAAAAATATTGGACATTGCGGCTCTCAGTGAGACCCTTTTCCCTGAACAAAGCTAACTGATGAAAGCGGGTGCCATAAGTATCCTGTTCTGGGGAGGATTTTTAAAAACCACCCAACGAGAAGTCATGGTCACCGTGCACATCATGGACGGCTTCAAGAGCCTAATGTCCTGCCTGTTAGACGACGTCAACGGACGCCTTATTACCAAGAGACTTCCACTCCTCAAAGACCGCATACGCTCGATGATATCATTTCCCAAGAGGACTGAAATGTCGACTGCGAGATACGCCAACGCGGAAATCCTTTACAAAGTATTCTTTAAAGAAGAATGGAATGACATTCCGGCTACACAACAAGCTGTCTACAGTTAGGTATGACAAAAATCTCGAGAATATACTATGGTAACGGCTAGTATGCAGCATTAAACATAACGCAGTCTTGTATAGTTTATGTGGGGGGGGGGGGGGGGGAAAACCGCTGACGGAGGAAACAAAGAAATGCCAATAACTAACCTTCATGTAGGGTTCCGATTTTGAACGAATGTTTTCAACGGTGATGTCTGAACGGGCATAGCCAATGATGAAGGTCTTGTGTGGCAAGAGACCATCACGAAACAACCACCTGAAAGCGATCATTAAGTTACACACATGGAGGGCTTACCATAGGGTAGGATAGATCTTTTTTCTGGCTAAGTCACCCTAAAAGTTTGGAGGTGTGCCGTAAGACACAAAAGGACCTACCGATGCACCTAAAACCACAAAGACGTGGGAATGAGCCTCATCACCGTGGAATGTTGCTTTGATTAAATCCAGACCCTGAGATGATGGTGTTGCCATAGCGTTGTTTCCAAAACACTGCAGAAAAATTTATGCATAAAAAAGAGAGAAAAGCGCAAATTACACAAGTCCAAAAAGCCAGCAAATCAGTGCACATTTGGCGCTCTCCACATCTGACCTAGTATCTACTGAAAGGGATCCCAAGTATTAATTGTACGTCTGAACACGAACAACAACAACAAGGACCGGCCTAACACCGATAGTGTGCGCATGTTAGAAGTGTGCTTAAAGTAGTGTAGAGGACAACATGGGAATGGTTTGCTGTGCACACAAGAGGGGCGAGTTGGAAAAGAAGCATTCGTAGGAAACGTGACAGACAGCAAATGATTTGCTAATTACAGGTGAGACAAAGTACTCCGCGTGCTTAACAAAAACGTCTAATACGTTGAGCTAAACGCAAGTAATGCGACTTCAGTAGAAGCAGCAACAAGGTCAACGCATTTCTGGACACTACCACACGTGTGTCCATGAGAAATCGTCGGTAGTATATGTAAAAACTACAGGAGAAATGGCTGAATGTGATGCTAGGATTAATCTTCAGCTACAACAGATCAATGAGATCGTACTGGCGGCCGATTTTGAGGATTTGAAGACGTCCAACAGCAACCTCCAACAAGGATGCGGAGCAGGCGAAACGTTTGGGATAAAAGATCACTAACAACCTATATTTGTTCGGTTTGTATATTGCATGTAACATGTTGCGCGGCCGCTTGTGGAAGGCAGACGACAGCAGCGGCGAGTAAAGGGACTCTTTAGATTTAGAACCGAGCCACTTATAAGAGAGCCATTTTGTTGGTTTATATGGGGTTTCTGAGGATATTTTCAGCTCGTTTAAGTTAACGTCAAGACACTGCCTAAATATGGCTCAGCACGAATTCGGGTAGGTAACAGAGCGAGGAGGAAAAACCAGAAAATGCGGAAAGCTATAAGAAAGATAAAAACGCGCAAAAATATACATGAGTACGAATTATAAGCATGCATAAAAGCTGGGCAGTGTGCAAGAAAATTGATGAAAGGCAGACACGTAGTGAAAAAATGTTTTAGACGACAGCAGTTACTGGATGGGTATAATGTGCCGTTGCTGAAACAACGAGCAAACTTCGGCTAGAAACACTGTGGAGGCTGAGAAGCTTTGAACGAGATTCGATCGACTCTGGTCATAGACCAACCTCCGACGCTTATAAGATGCGCGAGATGTGTATACGCAGTTATGCGGAAATCAATCAATCAAGACACACTAGCTCGGCAACGCCAGAAGAGTTAGATATGCCATTGATGGAGTGACTGGGACGCTGATATACACACTCAAGTCGCGAATAAAGTTTCTCTAATGATCAATACTATTCGTTTCAAAATTAACACAAAAATGCCGAAAAACAATTTGGTAAGTGAAAAATGGCAATGCAAGTAAAGGAATAAGCGCAACAAACATGTTAAAGATTGGGAAAGGGGGCGATGAGTAACGATAAAAGGAGGCGACTGGAGTTTCCTATAAATTTAATGATGATTCTGCCTCACACATTTACTTTAAATGTGGGTTTTAGATAGAATGGAAAGAAAATGGTCTAAATATACAAAGTTCTGTCGTGAAAAGGAGCAATACAACATGTAAGCTATGTTAAATTCGCCAATCCGGGAAATCAGCAAAACAAACCTCATCTGTAGTGATGGACTTGGACTCCTTTGCTCCTATATTTTTCCATATCTTTTTGCCCATACTGCATTAGAAAAAGTTAAACTTTTTATTCCCGCATTAGTTCTGGTGCGCAGAATAGCCACGTAACCAGGCCTGACATTATGTGTAGGCTGGTCTCCAAGAATATGAATGAGCTCTTTACAAGCGACTTCAGTTTCCACATACTAAGTTGGATGCCACGTTGAATGAATACATTGATTTGATCAGTTATCTGGTATCACGTATAATCGTATTCCTATCCTATTCACGTTTTGCTTTCGAATTGTGTTACAGTGGTGTCAAAGTCGCCTTCAAAAGCGCCTACTCGAGTGAGGATTGCCATCTCAGTCAACTTGAGAGAAGACTCTGAATTTTCCCTGTGCTAATAAAAGCTTATTTCTCTTAAATAATATCCACAGCAATTCTCTATGGAAGGATATTCCACAGTCCTTAGTGTCTGATTGACTAAAACGGCAGTACCTGTTCGAGAAAGCCTTTTTTAATCGAGGTCATTAACACGATTTGCAATGTTCTACAGAAAAACCGACTATGGTGCCAACTGAGTACACAACTAACCCGTAAAATCTCATCTGGGATGACTGCATTTAATACATGGATTCTCCATTTTCAGTACCATGTGAACAGTTGGAAGAATCATCCGAAATGTATTATCAAACGACAAGATTGGTACAAATAAGCCCACTAATATACTCCTACTGGAGTCACCTCATGTAGGTGACTCTAAAGAGCATACTAAAACGTTCTATTGGCCAATAGGACTCTGTAGTACAGCTGCACGTCTAGTAGTGGTACAAAAGGCAATGATACAAAAACTCAACATAAAAATCTTTCACATTTCAATACAATTTTATGAATAACAACGAACCACGGCTTTACAACAAATATTCACGATAATATAATATGAAACAATTAACCAAATTGACCAAACAGCCAGCACATGACCAGAGATGCCGACTTTTTCAACAAACCGCCCTATGACCTTAAGAATTTCGAAGGTCAGCTCTAACAATTAAGTAAAAAAATGCGAATAGTAACAAGAAGTTCACCTGGACAGCATGCTTCACGTTATCCAATTCTCTGCAAATGCTGATAGAACAACTACGGGCGCTTAACAATGAGTTTTCAATAAATATACGAAATGGGGATCAGTGGATAGTCTAGCGCGTCAAAACCGTGGGTATGCTCAGAGCGCTACAATTATAACGTCCAGTTCCGTATAGGAATAGAAGGTCTGAAACAAAAAGAACTTGTCGATTGTACACAGAAACTCAGTAGTGGTCTGAATTGCTGACGTGCGGCTTCAGTCGGGCGTTGATTGATCGTTTTAGTTTATCCGTATTGCTTTCAGCCTCCTGGTCGCTTTGATGAGGCAATGGGACCACTGGTCGCGTGACTGTCACTCAGTACCTCGTTTTTGTCAGACGTAATCGAATGTCGATCCTGCATCATCACCTCGTCCATCCTTTGGCGGATTCCGAACTTCATCCTGTCAGGATACGGGTTTTCCGCTGGGCTGCTTGTACACATCTAGGATCAACATTTGAGTATCATTCTGACTAGCTTATCATTGGCCTAGCCCATTACTCTCGTTTTCACATAGGTATAATGGTGGTTCTGCTCTTATATTTGGCCGTAGGCCAATGACAGTTTAACCCTGTGATGATTGAAAAGTCGCATTTTGGTGAAGTTTTGACGAGGCCCTTTCCATGCTACTAATATACTTTGCATCCCAATTTTAACATTACATTATTGAGATCGTCGGTAATTTTGCCGGGTCTACAAAGAAGTGTTCGGGCCTCGTAATCAGCAGTCTAACGGGTGATTACGTTTTAGGAGCTGTATCCAAACAAAGGGTTTCAGTATTCTAGACTTCACACACTGTTCTGTCTTTTTGCGTTTCAGTGCTAAAATATCTGTCATTAAAGACGTGGTTTCTAAGGGAAATTAAATCGTTCCCTCGTTGTCAGCTTATGGCTTCCACATTATATTCTTAGTTTTGATCATCGTCTTAAAAGCGAAAAGCAGTTATGTTATTTTTGTTTCTAATATGCGTAGGAAATTTTGTTTCTGGTGAATTTTATGGAAAAACGGAATGCATTATTAGCTTAGCTTAGTTAATATAATGTTTGAGGTGCGTATATTGTACCCTCTTGCGAGGACTAAGACATGGCTTTCAGGTCAAAGTAATTTTATGGGGTGGTGAAGCCGTACTGTCTCATAAATCCGTGACGAAAAAAATTGCGTAAATATATATTAGATCGCTTAGCTCATGAAATATAACAACTAAAATTTAAGGGGCGGTTTAGCTCAGCTTTTAGTTTGTAATTTTGTTTGTTGTATTCATTTTAGTTCAGTTTTATTAATAGAAATGTGGGTAAAAGCCTTTAAGCTCTCTATTTATGTCACAGTGACGGAAAACTGCATTGATACGGTAAAAGAATTCAAATTGTGATCGTTTAGATGACTGCAAGCGAACAGTGAACAGCCGTCAGTTAGTGGGGAATAAATAACATATACGATTACCCACTCATTAGGTCTAGTGGACGTACTCGGCTCACCGGCGACGCCAAACAACACACCATTGTGTGGTAAGAAAATCAAAAAAGAGGAGACAGTGAAAACACTTTCTGCAAATTTATTGAAAACTGTAGAAGTTTGATTGCGGATTGAGGAATTTAAAGGATACGAAACTATCACTCATGGAAAGACAATATCCGCGAGGTAGGACCGTTCTGTTGATGAGAAAGTGTGAGTCAACACAGGAGGGTCCATCGCGGATATCATTGGTATACTTGTTATTTCTAGCTGAACAATTTTCAGATTTTTCACGCCCATCTCCAGTGAAATCTTATCCAATATATCTGCGATTGTTTGCCCCACCTTGAAACTGTCCCCTTATCTCATCCGCGTGTCCGTTGAATTTATTCCCAAATAATGTTGGCCACCCTACCCTGTTGATCAATTTCTTCTCGAATACGCAAGTGTGTTCACACCAGTCACGACTGCAAAATTACCTCTTGAACACGTCGCTCACCCCGAACTCTCGGCCAACACAGGAACGCTGACTCGATGTACAACCGTAAGCCTCGTTGACCCGAAAACTGTTTGGTCAGTTTCCTTTCACGTGCGACATAGCCGCGACTGCTCCTAGGACCAATTATACACCAGTGAGATGGCTAAATTCGTCCCATATATATGAAAACGGCAGGGGCTTCGTAACAGCGGACGTTTTAACAAATACACACATGGTTTATTTAAGGCAGAAGGGATCCCTTCATTATAAACAGGAACGAATAATATGTTATACATATTGAATCAGATCCGATATACAACGTGCCGTCGTTTCAAAGGATAACAAACAGTATTAAGTAGGTATGGTTAACTAGGGAAGAAGCACTGAAATGATCTCATATAAGGGAGATCGAGGGCAGAATTCAAAGAGTCCCGGTTTGAAAAAATGTAGGAGAGAAAAACTGCTTCAATCTAAAATGAATAGCTCGATTGATTTGATGCAGTGCAATGGAATCGTGCCGTTTATGGGAAACTGTGAGGGTTCGGAAAGATCCTCATCATGGGAGGTATCATATAACATAATGCAGGTGTGACAGGAAGACCTCATCGTGGACAACAGAGTCGAAACCAAAAGGGGACCGTAGAGGTCACGGGATGTCGGAAATACGCTCTTTCAGACAGCATAATCCACCGACAAATTGGCGGAAACATAAGAATTCTCCACTCTCATCATCAGAGACCGAGAAGACCATCATTAGAGTAAAAATGAGGAAAAAGGTTATAAGTATTTGGCCATGATAGTGGGAAAGATGAGCGGATGAAAGATGGCTGCAAAGTTTGACTCTGTAGATTGTTTTAGAGGGTCTAAAATATAAAATTTATTTATTTATTTAGCAGTCAGAATGTGTGTGAAACCGCGAGGTGTGGGTAACGGACCGACTAAATCCATGTGGATGTGGTGAAAATGGGGTCAGGAACCGCGAACTCACAGGGGGGTGAAACGGTGTTTTGCTGGACTTTTTTTCTTTTGGCAGGCTAAGTCCAAGTTGCAATGTCGCCGTTCTTCTTCGGCCAGACGAAATGAGCTGCGATGAGCTTGCGGCCGGCGCGAACACGGTAGTGGGATAGCGAATGGAAATGGTCAAAAACGACTTTACGGTAGGATTGGGGAACCACTGGACGAGGGGTACCTGCAGAAAAATCACACACGATTGAGCCTGGCGACGCTGAGAGGGGAGCCTCACGCAACTGAAGCACAGAAGACGCAAGCATTTCAATGATGGAGTCATCAAGCGCCTGCGCTTCCGCAAGCTTCACCAGCTCTAACGTGGTGGTAAGAGCGTTGACCTCTGGACGGGACAAGGCATCAGCAATGACATTCTCATCACCACGGACATAGCGTATGTCTGAGGTGAATTGAGGTATCTAGTCAAGGTGACGTATTTAGCGCGGTGAATATCGATCGGGCTTAGCTTTGAGGGCGTAAGTGAGAGGTTTGTGATCCGTGTGGACCTGGAAATCTCTCCCCTCGAGCAGGTGGCGATAATGTCAGATGGTCAGGTAAATGGTGAGAAGTTCGCGCGAGAAAGTACTATAGCGAGTCTGCGCCGGCTGAATCTTCCTAGAAAAGAAGGCTAGCGGCTGCAACTGGCTGTGGACCTGTGCTGCAGAACTGCGCCGACGGCAATGTTTGAGGCATCGGTGGTCAGAATAAGCGGTGTATCAGCATCGGTGCTCAGATGATGAAGCAGGGTGACATCCGCGAGTGCTTTCTTGGCTGCCTCGAATGCTTCAAGAGCACTGGGTGAAAGTTGAAACGTATTGGCCTTTGACTTCAAAAGATCCGTCAAAGGTGCCAGGGTGGCGGTGCAATTTGGTATAAAACGCCGGTAGTAGTTGATTAGGCCGATGAAACAGCGGATCTGAGTTATGGACTTCGGGGCTGGAAAAGACAACGCGATTTGCATCTTCTATGGGAGGGTGTGATCCCATGTTTTTCAAGATGAGGGCCAAACAAAATCCAGAGAAGTGACGCCAAAAAGACACTTATCGAGTTTAAGCTGCAGATAATTTTGTTGAAAACGATCGAAAAATTGGCGCAAGTGCTCCACGTGTTCCTCGGTGGACGAGGTTGCGACAAGGATGTCATCCATATACACGAACGTGAAGGAGAGACCGCGCAAAATGTCATAGACAAAACGTTGAAACTTTTGGGCCGCGTTCCGCAAACCGAAAGGCATTCGAAGGAATTCGAACAGGCCAAATGGTGTCGTGACGGCGGTTTTAGGGATGTCCTCCTCCGCGACCGGTATTTGGTGATATCCTCGCACGAGGTCAATCTTGGAAAAAATCTTCTTACCAGCTAACATGTGTGAAAAGCCATGAATATGGGGTCTCGGATACCGGTTCGGGACTGTAGCTCGATTTAGCGCGTGATAATCACCGCATGGCCACCAAACATTGGATGACTGTCTGGGAACCATGTGCCGTGGTGAAGCCCATGGACTGGACGAAGGACGGATGATCCCCAAATTCAACACGTGCTCAAATTCGTTTTTCGCGATCTGCAACTTCTCAGGATGAAGCCGACGCGGATGAGCGTGGACCGTTCTGCCGGTGGTAGTGATATGGTGGCGAACGGCGTGTTGAACCTGCTCCGTGAATTGACAGGGCTTAGAGCGGGAATGATAATCCCTCAAGATGTCAGAAAATGGCGGGCTTGGCACAGCCAAGTGAATGCCAGCAGAAGGCTCACGCGAAACTACCCCGACAGTAAATACCTGACTGGTAGGGTCTAGCAACTTCTGGTGTTTGAGGTCAACTGTGAGGCCGAAATTTGGAATTCAGAATTTATATTTTTCAGCGCCGGTACGGCACTATCTGTACAATGTTAATTTCGAAAAAATAAAAATTCGAAAAAGAATTTGACAAAATGTGCAAATAGACGTAGAAAGTCGTAATAAGGTCAGCAGAAATTGTCCTTTAGGGGCAACATTTAGCAATGTTTTGCAGGTAATTGTGAATAAATAAATAAATATATATATATTATAATTTATGCCGGAAGGGCCTCGTCATTGTAACTTAAACCTAAAACTTATGGCAGTTAAAAAAACTCTTACAGTGAAAATGGAGACAGAGTTCAACGAGCCTCCATGTTCCAAAAGTGTGTAAGAGAAAAAAACTGCTTAGCAAGATAGTAGTAGGAACATAGTAGTAGAGCAGAAATAGGTGTGGGAGGTCTGATGAAGGTTAGTAGTCAACGAAACCACAGCATTTTAGACTGAGTACATCCGCATGGCTTCGTTTGATTCAGCGGTGATTAATGGAAACATCTAGGTTCTCGGGGGACACGAGGCAAAGAGAATAGTTTCAAGAGGATCTCCTTAATTGCCGATGGTCCTTTCTCGGAGTCATGGAGAAAGCTGCTTGTAAAATATGAGGAGAATAAAAGGTTAATAGAATCAGTGTTAAGAAAAATGTGCAGTCTTCGTTTGGAAGCGACAGGAAACGCGACAGGAAATCCACTACAATGATAGGCGACTTGACGTCAGCCTGGATGAAAACACACTGGAAGCGGCGGCGAAGCCCAGGGTCTAAAGTAAGGGACCATTGACCGAACGTGGTGATAGTAGTGTTGGTCACAGCCTGCAGTGTAAACTGCGATGGCTGGATATTATGACGACGAGGGAGCGGTAAAACGCTAACCTCGGCAGTGGTGTCGATCAATAAACGGAACCCAGTGGACTTGTCAGTCACATAAAACAGGTGACTGTGTCGCGATGGGCCACCACCAGTCATCGCCATTACTGGCTGGCGGCGCCGTTTACCGAAAGGGAACGTCTAGCGTAAGAACAGGGCGGGACGCATTTAATAGCATTCGGGCCGTATGTGCGGTGGTACCAGCAGACTTTGTCGTCTGCACGCTCTTTTGAATTAGAGCGATTGCGGTTTGTAGAGGGGCGACCGGTTTGTAGCCGGTTGAGTGTGGAACACATTGTGCTCACTTGAGAGCACAATAACCTGACAGTATCTTTAAGATCCTGCAGGTCGTCATCTCTGTTGGCTGGAACGTCTCGAATCGGTTGGAAGGGTGAACTAGACAGTAGAGATGAGGTACCAAGTGATTTAGTGGACTTTCGCTGCGTACGACTATCTGGTTTACGGTCGGAGCATGAGGCGGAAACCTGGGAGACAGCATGCTGAGGTACTGAGGTCGAGGTTTGGTTCAAAGCGTACGAACTAGTACCTGGGTAGCATTGTTGAATTCGGTCTGCATGCTCCGCGAGTTTGGTCAGCGGAAAATTGTCGTCGAGTAGGGCGAGAACCTGTTGCATTGGATGGGGTAATTTATCCATCCAGATGCGACGGAAAATAGAATCGTCTAATGTGCGACCAGCAAGCAAGTGACGCATGTGGCGCATCAGAGAATAGGAAGTTTTATCACCAAGTTCGACATTGTTGAGGAGCTGACGAAGCTTACCATCGGCGGATTTTGCCGTACGTTAGAGAATAGCTTGTTTTTAGCTAGAGTAGGGCTTAACTTTAGGGATAGGATCAAGGAGATCCCGAACTGCGAAAGCGACATCAAATTGTAAGTACTGTACGACGTACGCGTAACGCGTATGTTCACCAGTAAGCTTGCGTGAGGCGAAAACGGCCTCGACCTGTTTGAACCAGATGGTTGGATCACGAACCTCGTACTTAGGTAGCTTAATGGCTATCTGAAAAGCAATAGGCTCGTCATGATCGCCTGGTGTGCACGACTTATTAGAAGAAGTATCCTCTTCTACTTCAAAAAAGTTTTGGTATTTGTCACCCATAGTGAAAAACGTATGAATGGCAGAATCAAACGGGAAAAAACGGGTGAATGTAATAAATTGTAAGACGTGGATAACGATAGAAACAGGGTCAACAAATTTGTAGAGGGTTTATCACTACAAATATACAAAACGTCTTAAAAAAATGCAAAGGAACACTTTCTTGCGTAGGCTTACCACTAGTGAGTAATTTACCAGGCTATCCTAGTAGAAAATGTGTAAAAACGGTATACGAGGATAACAATGAAGATTAAGAAATGATACAACTCCCTTAGATCCTTCACGATCCTTGCAAGCAATAGTCAAGAAATCGACTTGCAAAAGGATGACTTCGTGAAAACTGGGATTCAAGTTCATTGGGTCGCAATTGTGAGATTTGAGAGAAATCTCTTTGGTATATTGCTGTTGGATTCTCCTGAGCCCGGGAATGATCACCAGAGAAAGGTGTCGTTGAAGGGTGAAGGAAACAGCGGCAGGTGAGGAGAGAAATTGAGCTGTGGAGAGTTGTTAGCAAGAAAGTTGCTAGCGAAGAGCATGCGGTCAGAATCGAAAGTGATGTATTTTAGTTAAAACAAAATTTGGAAAATTGATAAATATAAACAACGCATAAGTTAAGAGCCCACAGGGTCATGTAACCAAGTCACGTCAATACTTAAGATCTGCACTACGAGACCACATAGATAGCCATGTGTTTAATAATATTTGGGTCAATTTTATTTCCTTTTCCAGTTTACTGTATATCGGGTAAGCTTTCTTGTCAGATCGCCTGAAAATAAGTTTCCCTTACCCGAATATCTTACGGTACTTGTGTCTTAATCGCAATTAAAAGGTGGAGCAAACCAGAGGCCATTTAATTGCGCACAAAGTGAAATAAAACAGGACTTAAAAACGCTTGTAATTGTTTTACTTAATTAAAAAGGATCGGGGTAGGACAGAAAAGTCCGAAAAGAAAGCCTACAGACCAAAAAATATCGGAGCATTTCCTTTTACCATTAGGTTGGCTCACAAGAAAGCCCTACCCTATATCGGTTTTATTGGTGTACTTGGCAAGGGCACTATAAAGCGAATATATTCAAGATTTTGTCCGTCAATCTTATCTCCAGATTCAGAACACTCGGGACTATGCAATATTAGGCCAGTCGGATTAATCCGGCGAAATTTGGCCTTCTCCTGACATTGATATCCATTAGCAGTTTTGATTAAATCACAGTGGGTATTAATCTGTTGAGGCGTTCCTTTGTCGTAAACACGAGGTTGTCTTAATCAAGCTGAAAGGCAGACAAAACAAGTACCCTAATAACAGGCTATGTCTACGGCAATATAGCCCGCATATCGCAACTGTCCGCTTTGTTGATGTATACCCTATATCGTCATGGCGACATATGGTGATATAGACGAAAAGGTGGATTAACCGCTTTGCGCAGGGGCCCGATATTAACCTAACCAGATTCCTCTGAAGTATGTAGACACGCGTTTGTGCTACCTTGCCCCCCCCCCCTACCATCATCTAGTGCGCCGTACATTGCAGAATATAACCCGTCCATAAATGAATTTCGTATTCGCGTCTTCCCATTCCGAGAGGAAAATCATATGGTATACAACGAAAGTGAGGTAAATATGAGAAAAGTTGATTAAATTTTATTAAGTATATGAAAGTAAAGTACTAAAATGAGGAAATATAAGAGTTGATATAAGAGTTAATGTTTCACGCCTACATGGCGGGTCTTGGAGTAGAGGTTGAAGGGCCTACACCTTCGTCAAAAAGTAATGTCTGTAGAGTGGAACTGAAAGCTTCACCATCAGCTGTTTGCATGAATGGATTCCTTCGTAGGCGTTTCTCAACGATGTTCAAGCACCGTCTCAGATGTAAAGTAAACGCGGCCTCCAGCTCAGAGCAGCCGTGCCCGTCCTTCTTTCACTCAATATATAAAAGTAGACGTATATATATGAAAAAGTAGACGTTCACGTAAAAACGCGACTACTCACCTTTAATAAGTCCATATAAAATAGACGATCCCAGCACCGACTTTTTATTTGACCCTTGAAAGTTTACGGCGGTCGCTATACTATCTTCGAAAAATAGAGGTGTATATGCGGCGCGCAAAATCTTCAGTGTCACGTCCACCGAAGAATCTTAGGTATGATGCCTACTATAAAAAGAATAATAGAACAGTCCTACTTGCTTTGTCCGCCTTTGTCTAGATCATTGTCTTCAATAGCAAGAGAGCGTACAGAACTCCGCCACTATAGTGGCAGCAAAGCTCCTCTTCAGCTTAATGTCGTTCGCATAGACTTTGTGCGCGTGCGTCCAGTTAGCTAAGGGTTCAGTGTCGGTTAGCACCAGACTCTCACTACACCGATGGGAACTCATGACCTAAGAAAGTGATAAGTTGACAGATGTTGTAAGGCGATTGCATTCTCTCAAGAACCGTTTCTTCGGAAGTTCGAATCTCCATGGCCACCTGCATTTCTTGCAACGCTAACCCATTCTTTTGCGTCCGCTTCTACAAATAAAAATATACCTAAACCATCAATCTTATTCTCTTATAGACCTCATAGTGTACTTGTTTGTCATCTTGCCTTTCGCTGTTGCTCGCCAACCTAGGTCGTATTTTAGGTTGAATTTCCTTCTATCGTCGGTATTTCTGCAGTTTAGTTAAAAGCCTATTATTCAGCTGTCTGAATAATAGTTGAAAAGAACTTAGAGCACACGGCCGTGCTACTAAACAATCTTATTGACCCTCCGAACGGGTGACTCAACTGACCTAAGTCTAGTATACAGAGATATAATTTGATGTGTGTACCTGCCCTCAAAAGTCTACAAACACTTAGGAAGTTATTTCTAGTTGATCGACTCTTCGTACATCGATCTGCTTTGATTTTCTCTTGTTGGTGTATGTGTGTTAGAAACTGTACGCTTATACTCGCTCCTTGTATAATCTATTGCGTTACCTGCCTGGCCTCTACGTATATGTGGCTTCTACAGCGTGTATGTGTGCTCGCGGTGGTGCAGTATGAACACACTAAACTATGAGATTATCATTTGCATTTTCATTTAGCTTCGAATTTTCACTCTGTGCCAGCACAGGGGTATTTAGCTGCACACGTTATGTGGGCGAGAAACAGTTTTTTGCAATTGCTTCCAGTATGCGATTTTAAACCGTCGCAGCTGACGAGTTCTTAAATCGTCTTACGCGGTGGCACTGACTGAAGTCTTCATAATGCTGCGCACCTGATACGCATTTACTCTGGGCTGATTCGAGCCTGAACGTAGGCGTGGTTTCAGTGCCTAACGAAGCCGGACAGCCCGTCTGTGTATGCAACTTTTGATGTGGTTCCCACCTCAGCACATACCAGGCCTACTTCAGGCGGTCATACATTTTACATTTTCAAGGTAGTTTAACGAGTAGTCGTCGGGCTTCGACCTTATTTCCGAAAACAGATTGGGTTTCGGCGCAGGTGCGAAGCCATAACTGCAAATGATTAGTCTTAATGCGCGTTTGGTTGTTTGTAGTGACAAGTTCGACAGTCATTTTCTTTCATAAAATAATGACCTGTCCCAGGCGGTCGGGTGAATGTTGATTAGATCGAGAACTGTGGTTGGTTCACCCATCGCGTGTCACACGGCAAACTTCAAAGGCAAGTTGATTCACGAGTGATTTGTGGCTGGGGTATGTACGCGGATGTGACCACAAAGCCTCGTGCGATGACTGCGTGTGTTAGGGGAGTATGCACGGAGTTTATGGGCGATACCGAAGTTACCTTTCTTGTGTGAACAAAGGGGCCCTCAAAGTGGTTGGCTGTGCGTGGATAGTGTATTGATGTATGTTCGCCGGTGCTCCAGACCTTGTCTCTTCAGATCCTCTGCAATTTATTTTCATGCATTCTATCACGTCAGTGTGTGACTGGAATGGTCAGTCACAATGAGGCTATTTACTATATAGGCTGTACTCTCGGAGGTCATCTTCTTTTCGCTATTTTGGTGACTATGAACATGTTCGATCAGGATAAACCGGAACTTGAACGTGCCGTTACAGTGAGGACAGGTTGGAAGGGCATACTCGAAGGTGGTGATACGTTGATCTGCGGCGGCCGGGTAGGTCAAGTCGATAGCGCGGCGAATTGTAAGTTGTTCGTATCCTGAATGGGCTTCGAAGGTAAAGACATAGTTAGAGAAGCGGACCAGTGATGTATTTGCAGTTCTGCCTTTTAATTTTACTTTCGGTGGGCTTCGAGAGCCGTTGCTTGGTTAATCTGAGGGCACTCGGGGATTATCTTAAATATGACCTAGTTTGGGAGTACGCTTTACGAAATCGTATCACAGCAGTCGCTTAGACATATTTACATCAGTTATTTTAGAATTTTGTCTAGTCCGTCGTGGTTAGGTGGACTTGGACGTGGCATGCGGCTCCGGGACTTGAGATTTCGGATTCTGTCTCTGTCACCGTCTCTTTGATATTACTTCATGATGGTCTACATTGAAGAGTTTTAATTTTCTAGCCTAGTTTTAGTGGCATCTCCGGGTCTCATCGCCACAGAGTAGCAATGTAAGGCTTACGGTGTGTTTTGAGTTTTTTGATGTTTGGATTATTGCTGTAGATGCCGGTGTTGGATGAGAAATAATATCTGAAGATGCCTATAATATATCTAGACTTCAAGCACACGACACACAGTATTTCGGCATAGCTTTTAGCAGCTGACGGCCGTCTGCGATCGTACTCGTCAATCCCTGTGATGGATGATAGTGGAGCTACTTGATGTATCAGCAAAAATTATTGCCATCAATGCGTGAGTTCTGGTTCATAAAAAGCCTGTCCCAACCATTCGATGTCTGCTCTAGTGTCAGAAAGCGGTTGTATCCTGTCATCAATCCTTTTCAACTACAACAGCGAACTACACACAGTCGATGACGTTGAGAGTGCACTTGGGCACCGGCTAATTGATCTAAACTGCGCTGACGATATCCTCTTGTTAGTTGACCGATAAACGCTGGAAAGAACAGAGGGGTTCTGAGATGCATCCCTGACCGGGAGGAGGCATGAGTCAAATTGAAGAGGTAGAACGCTTAAAACATTTCTGAACGAGGCTGCTGCCTGATGGATTAAGTAAAGACGACATTGTTAACGAGTTCTTTCTGAGAATGGAAAGTAATCTGAATAATAAAAACCCATTATTTACCATCAAAAGCCAAGCAAAGGCGGTCGCTGCAATCGTCGAAAATGTCAACTTTTGGCGGCAATTAATTTCTGCTGGGGACTGGTGGGATGAGAAGGCAGCTCTGTTTCGTTAGCTTTGTCGCCGAGACAGCGTGTGTCGTCATCAGGCAATTCAATCATTAATACGAACCGTTCTGAATATCTACACCATTCTAATATTTTCCAGAGAACGCTTCTAGACACGGCGTCGGAGGCCTCAGTTATATCCACAAGCGTAGTGTAGAGTCTGACATTTTCTCCATGGCTTCCGTGCTGCATCGGTCGGGTCAGTGATTTCAAACCTTTTTTCCTCGGAATTCGCATACGTTCTCGAAAAAGCAGTCCTTGCACTAACTTCGCTCGACTGGTCTGTCGTACTCAGGCAAGAATTTTCGGGAGAGAGATGCTTTAGCATATGTCTCAGTCTTTGCGGTATCAAGAGGTTTATTTTCCTTTGCAAATAATGCTGCACTCCGTGACTGAGTGTTTGATGGGAGGGCGCTCGATGCTCGCGGAACCCTGTCAAGAAACATGCTTTGTGAGAATGAAGACAGTTGAGTCTATAACGCCTTTAATGTTGTTCACCGTGTAATAGGCCCAGTCAGCGAGCGGTTCAATGACACCTCAGACAATTGTGACTTCTAGGCCAGGGCAGGATGTTGGGTAAGGAATTTCAAACCCACAAAACGTATGGTGTAAGATGGTAGATCAGGCCGGTTAATTTGTCTACGGAATCGACGTTTTCGTGACATATGCGGCTTTACACACGCTACTAGTGCCTTGAACCCTGATATCTTACTCTTAACAGTGTCTTTGTTTTCGTAGGGAAAAACATTTACTTACAAGAAATTGTTGACTATTTTACGCTAGGTAAAGATTACAACGAGTCATCATGGCAGACTGTTTTTTGGCAGTCAAAGTGGAATTAAATTAAACAAATCTGCCAAAACATCTCAATAATTAAGTCAGCCTAGTAGTCATTCTGGTAGATTCTATCTTGATTGCTTAAGAAATCCTGCTTGGGCAGTCAGCTTGCTGTTCCATATTAGTGAATTCCATACGAGCTGTAACGTTGGGCGGGTAAAATCGATCCAAGTGTAATTAAATTCACGGCGTAGGCGTGGCGTCGTAGCTCAAATCGGTATAGCGATGGCTTCGCGTGAATTCCTTCCCGCCTACACTGCTCGCTTTTTCACAATTGGGTCAACCAACTTCGGTAAATCTGCCAAACCTCCTAAATACTAAAGTGGAATTAAACATTTTGCTCTCTTCTCTCCTCGTTTTGTAACTTTTTCACTCATATTTGCGGCACTTGTCGACTGGATGGCTTCTGTCCATTTTCCGACTGGTACTGCCTCGACCTTGAAGTATAAACACAATTTCCCTCTTTTTTAATAGAAACAATGTCCAAAGTGCCCCTTAAAAACGTCACTCAGTCTGTCCTACAGAACTTCTTCACTCCAACACCAAAAGCGGGCGCCTCGAAGAGAGTACTGACTTCGAACACCACGACTCCAGCAAATGAGGCCAGCGCTTCTAAGGCTGCACGACTTGATTGTGGGGATCAAACTGAAAAAGAAGGTACGAACATCTTGACATTTTAAAACTTCAGTATAGTTATCGTGGAGCCTATTCAACCAAGCCCGGAAATATTTTCTTTCAGTCTAAGCAGTATGTGTGTGTGTGCCAAGTTTAACTGGCCTTAGAATATTATGGAGCGGGGTGCTTGCGAGTCTTTTGGGAGATCATTATCTACCTCATAGTCTAGATAGTGAAAAAACCTTCATTGAAAGCTAGATCAGCATGGGCTAGAGTCCTTCCACTCTTCAACTGTCATAGAATCCAGTGACGGAGCAGGGAGCGTTAAATGAGTTCTTGCCGTCTCTGATTGCGGCTGCGCGTCCATGCAAATGTCAGCTCGTTAGGACAGCCGGCTTTCATGATGTGATATCGAAAGTCCGCAGTAGCCTATGCGATTGGCAAACATGCGGGTTGGCCTGTTCGGAAGGAAGAACTATCGCAGTTAATAGGCAAAACCATTGCAACTGCAGTCTTCAGGTTCGGTTCTGTTTAGGAAGAAGAGAAGTGGGACGCTGGGTGGGTGGAATAGTTTAAACTGTACAAAACTAGTGGGAACTTGGTTGGAGGAAGCCAGCAGCTAGGCGAGTGTTCGTACGCAGCCGCATAGGGCCGGCGTTCGAAGTATGAGGGCGCAGAAGTCGTCGTCCAGCGCCTCCAGTAAGGTCATGGATGAGTTAACCTCAGAGACGTGATTGGCTAGACCGGATTTTGGTCGGTCTATATGCCTGCACGTGTTATCAGCTGCAAGAGGTTGAGCATTGCGCTCAGAACTAGACCACTACATAAGTACCCCCGTTGTGCTAAATTTCAGGGGCACCATATGGAGGTAGTGGAGAATAGGTTGGAGGCAGTTGACAGTGGGAAGAGTGCACGACCACCCGCGGGGGAGCGCGGTAGTTGTCCTAGTTGTAAGACAGCCTCAGGGAGATGATTAGCCAGACCGCATCGGGGTAGACAGACACCAGCGCGTACGCACTTGCTGGCAGCTGCGAGAGGTTGAGCATTGCGTTTGGGGTTTTGTCGCTACAGAAAGCAGCATTGCTTCCCGGAATGCAAAAAATCTTGCTTCGGCCTAGCCTATCTACAATTTACACCTCTTTGGTTTGTTCTCATCCGTCTTGCTGCATTGACGTAAATAGAACTAGCCCCTCACGTCTCCAAATGGGGTAAAAATGATTCAATGTAAAACCTCCTGAGTACACCGAGAGAAGCCATCGCAGGGCCTATCCCCCACCCCCTGGCCAACCAATCGCCTTCGTGTTGAAAGACCACGTGCCCTAAATCGCATGACCACACCGACCTGTCCACAAATAGAACTAATGACGCCAATTTTGGGCACAAATTTCAGTGGAAGAAGCGTTTTCTCGGTTCGGTCGCTTTATAGCTGAAGCCCAGTTTGAGTGCGCCTCGTCACTCCATTACAATTGTGGCCTCAACCTATCATCTACCGGAAGTAAAGTGCCTGACGAGGACTGTCCTCTAGGCGACATTTACTTTTGCTTCTGGGCGGTGTCGTTGTGCAAATATTCAGGAAAGAGGACAACTCATCAAGTTCATGAAGGTTAACCGATCGCTAAGGAAACTCATTCACCTAGGGGTTCATTCTCGAGCCCCGCTAGTGGCTAGTACTCTAGGTAGATAACCCTGCCGGCGGACGCAAGAGAGGCTGGAATGGCCTTTTCTGGCTCATTAGCCGTCACCAACCAGTCATGCCCAACCCCAAGTGGTGCCCCACCCAAGCCTCGAACCCGCGAAATTTTAATCAGAAGTCCAACGTTTTAACCATTGAGCTCGTTGTTTTACCGGTTTCGGTATTGACACTCGTTGCTGAACGCTAACGGAACTGACTCGTCCCGCCCTGCCTTGAGTTTCATTCTCGAGCTCCGCCAGCAGCCTGATAGCGGCTAGTAGTCTAAGCATAGAGTAGATAGATAGGCAGATTACGTGCAACAGTTACAGCGTAAGACTTCTGACCAAAAAGTCGTGGGTTCGAGTCTTGGGTGGGGCACCACTTGGACTTGGTTATGACCCGTTGATGACAGTTAACGATGGCAGTGCTAACTCACCATGTACTAACCGCCGTCATTCGATTCTTCGCGGTTCCCCTCAGTTGCCTCTGCTTGCATCATGATGCACGGGCGACAATCAGTGCAGATTTCGGCCAGGGCTAGGGGACGTTCGTCAGCATTCTCTCCCCATTGAACCCTACTGCTACAATCATTTCACTGTTATTTGTCTTGATTCTATTTACTGGGATTCGTTGTGGTCTAAAATGTTGACTGATGATGTACCGGTGGAATTCATTCGCTTGCCTTAGACTCAACACACTATGACATGTAGTCTTGTTTTGTAGCGTCACCAACCGCATCCGCCTGAACCGTGTTTTTTCACTAACTCGGTTTTACTACTCGTCAGACTGGGGTTTTCAACAGGTGCCGACAGCCCGTCCCCATGTCGGCCTGACTTCGTGTATTACCGATCTAGAGTACGCTCATGCTGTTGCTGGTTAACTCCGTGACAAAAATGCCATGGGTTGTGCCTCGGACAGACGCAAAGGCAACCGAGGGTCGTCTTAAAATAGATGTCTTTGAGACGAAGATTATCGCCTCAGACTACGCAGTCCTAGAAATCTGCCTAGTCACTTTATTCAGTGCAAGTATTGCGTTAGGTGACATTTTCTACCACCTCAGGTCTCAGTCAAACGGGCAAAACAGCGATGGAACCGACTACTGAGTTAACCGGATGTGACGTTGATTGCACTGTGAATGCAGGAGACCTTCGCCAAGCCTATCCTTGTGTGCTGACGTGTCCACGTACCTCCTACCTTCAGAATATGCCCATCATCTGAATTGATCCGATAAGTGCTGCTGGCGCCCTACTATTTGAAATGCATTTCTTCAATCAATGACTGCAGTGTTGGTCAAGGCTAAACGGTTATCTGCCCTCGCCTTCCACAATGACTAAGATGCTTCAGTCATACGCGGTGCCCGCGCGAAAATTAAATAGACCAGGTTGTCGTATCAACGGTGCTTGAACCTGTTTTTTTTTCGTTAGCCAGTTCTAAACAATCAAAGCAAGTGAGCTTTTTTCACCAGGCGGACAACGAAGCGCTCATTGCGTATTCGTACGAAACGTCTTACGACCAGCTTGCTGCTGAAATCATACTTGTAAATACTGTTTTCTGAAGGACGGAGTTCCAGAGCCGTGATTTAGTTCCTGCCCTCATCTGTCTACTCCCTCTCTGCCCCTTCAGAGCCTTCCAAGCACGCAGAAACGGTCAAGCGCAGACAGTCGGTAGCCCAAATGCTTCTGAAACTGCCGCCCACCTGCAAGGCCTTGATTCGTGGTCTGGACGTTGATTGGCTCTTTCATCTAACGAAGGTCGTGCAGGATTCCAAATTTTTCCTCCTGGCAGAGTTTATCGAAAAGGAGCGCAAGGCTGGAACTGTCTACCCTCCTCCTGATCAGGTTTGTTTGTCTATAATAATCCTGATTCGAGCATCCACAGTTTGTCCAGTGAGAGTGGCTTGTAGGTTTCAATAAATGGTAGCGTGGCCATTCTTGGTTTTTTTTTGCGCTGTGTTAGTGGTTTTAAAAAACAGTCTAGCAGTCCTACGGCTCGTGTCATTACTTAGTATCACGTGGGGTTATAAAAGTGATAGTATCACTAAATTAGTAACCACCTTGCTATCTCCTTTTCCCCCAGAGACAGTGGAAAAAGAGGACATGATGGGAAAACGACTAGTCTTGAAGTTTTGTTTGATCTTATCAGTGATAGTTCTACTACGAGAACAGTAATAGCTGTTGTCGAGCAGTATGTGGAGCCAGGGTGTTTTCAAACCCCGGTAATATAACTCAATTCAGCACAGCCATCGTTTTCCTCCACCCCACCGTCCAATTTACTTCCTTGCTATTGCTGCGTGTGAGCACCTATAAATGCTCTCCAACGCTCCGTCGTTGCATGAGCGACAAGGCAAGACTAAAACCCCCATTTCCGTCCAGGTTCTTGACCGGATTACGCGCGCTAGAGGTCAAAGGCAATGCCAGAAAAGGTCGTGTAGGAACTCAGCAGTCCTGTGCGACGACCAACACCTGTTCATCTAAGGTCCTAATCACGATAGCTGACCGCCAAGAGCTGAGACCAACGGAATTGATCAATGGACAAGCAGATACCAAAGATTCTGCTCACCAATAAAAAATTCTACAACTGGGTCGAACAAGTTGTTCAAATCTGCCACGAACTCTACTAATTAACCGTGCCTGGTAATAATTTGGTGGATTCTGCATTGTTTAGGAGTTTTTCGTTCTGCATCAGATTTAGTGGATTCCATTCCTTGCAGTAAGCTGAACCAGTCAATTGACCCAAGGGTGATTAAGCTCACCGGCTCGTAGTTCGGCTGGCTAGATCGTTGGCCGTACTTTAACCTTCCCCTTGCTGGCATGAGTTCGAATTTCACCGAGTTTTTCACAACTGGGTCAAATGAGAAGAAGCAGATACTATTGCCTCTGGTGATGGATCCGTTACGGGATCCGAAGCGCCAGGCGAATAGAGTTCTGGTCCCAGCGATCACATCTGCTTCTTCTAATTTTCCTCCTGGACTCGCATTTTCGTCTGTACTCGATTGAATAAATTATTCAACTCTTCTAAACTATCTACTAACAAAATTTAGTAGCAATAATTGGTTACCCGTCAACATGGGCGGACGGTTGCAGCGGGTCTTTCCAACCAATAACATGGTTATTGAATGATAAAAACACATAAGCATGGCGGCTATTTCGACCTCCGTCGTCTTTTTCGGCAAAAAACTCTTTATTACTAACTTACGACTTCTCCTTATGTTTGCAAAGACTGATCTAACGAGTGACCGCTTAAGTTCTTACATGCTTATGACAATTACAAGTTCTACTGGTGGTACCCTCTGCCTGTAGGTCTTTTCCTGGAGCAAGCTGACAAAGCCAAAGAATGTACGAGTGGTTATTCTGGGTCAGGATCCCTACCACGGACCCAACCAGGCCCACGGATTGGCTTTCTCAGTGCAGCGGCCGACCCGGCCGCCGCCCAGCCTGGTGAACATGTTCAAGGAGATTTCGTCAGACTGTGCTGATCAGTTGGCCTCCGCCCAACCCCCTCGCCAATGGCCCCCCAAACACGGCGATTTGACCAACTGGGCCAAGCAGGGCGTCCTTCTGCTCAATGCTGTGTTGACCGTGCGTCAAGGACAGCCCAACTCCCACAAGGATCGTGGCTGGGAGAAGCTCACCAATGCCGTAGTTAAAAGCCTCAACGAGGAAGGCTCGGTACGTACTGTCATTGTAAAGCTGTCAACTTTCGCAATTAGCGTAAGGGTCCACGGAGAGGTCGCAAGACCGTAAAGTTAACTTTTCTCTTTAGAATTCTATCGGGTTTCTAGTAGCGGTCATTCGACCGTCGGAAACGAAGAGGTCCACGGCGTGACCCACAGAGTTCGCGCAGCACCGGCCACTTGCGCGTGAATTCGCTTATAGTGAGGTTGACTTGCGCTGAATCTACCGTACGCTCTCTCTCTCTCTTGTAGTGTGTAGGTAGTATTTATGTTTAAAACACAGAAATCATCGGCCTAAATCCCAGGTTGTTGGGAAAGGCAAAATAATTAAAGATTCATTGTACAAAGAATCCTGCAGGTAGCAGCTGCCAGTGACAAAGCCAGGACTAGTGTTGCCTGCGTCCGACCGGGCCTGAGAGTGTGTGTGAGTGAGAGAGAGGTAGCACTTGCATTTATATGATTGTGAAGCAATTTGAGGTAGTGTGCGATCGGTGTGTTGCACTGCCACAGGGAGTGTCGAGCTTAGAGGCCCCCGCTGCGTCGGCCAAAGGGTGAAGTGTTTGAATGACCCTTGAGCAGCCGCGAATATTTCGACTTAATACAGCCTGAGGCGTAGTCGTCAAATACACCGAGTCATCCTGTTAGTTGATAACCTTGCAAGACAAAATGCTCGTAGCGCGCTGTGATAGATAGCTCCACATCAGACTTATGGGGAAGGAATGTACTAAAGTGACACACTTTCCCAGTCAACTGCCCGGGCCTGCCTTTTTCTTTAATCCAAACGAAAAAGGTGAATGTGTAGGACTGTGAGTTTTTTGGGATAATTTCGGACTGCGGACTGATAATGCGTGTTGTTAGGTAACTTGCGCTAATAGCGGCAAATTGTGCCGCGCCCGGAGTTGCGCTCCGCTGTTTTGAGCATGTACCTGTGCCAGTCCACTGGTCCGTGTGGCGTTTGCAAACACAACAGATAGACCGTTTGAATAACACTGCCAGCAAAGGCAACGGAGATTGGAGTGACCCATTAACCGTAATTTGCCAATCATACCCAACCCTGTTAGGAAGGCCTAGCAAGCCATAGCCGCGTCCACAATAGGCTATCGATCGGACTACGCGTGAGCTAACACATCGTACTAGACAATCAATCCATAATTTGAATTTCTAGCTAAACTCACTGAGCCAGCAGCCAATAATACCGGCGACTATTTCAGGAGAGAATCTGATTGGCTCAAGTGATATCGTTTACACGCGTTTGTTTCCTAAATACGTTGAACCTCATACACTAAAAGACTTCTGCTGTTGCACCCTCGTCGTTTTCTTTCTTTGGGGACTCACACAAGGTGTTATTGGGCGGTGATATCTCGGCCTGGGCTTCCGTTACAATAAACTCTAAGTGGTGTGCCACCCTAGGCTCGAAATCACGACCTGTTGATCAGAAGTCCCACGCTCTACTCATTAACCCACGGGTTCGTCTTGGCGGTTTAGATAGAGAGATATTAATAAACGTTCACCTATCGCTAAAGTTACTCACTTGTCCCATTCTGCTTCACCTGCAGCCAGGTGAACGTTGCCGGTAAACACAGGGGAGGCTGGAACGCCCCTTTCCGGCTTATTAGCCGTCATCAGCCATGGTGCGTCCTAGGCCCACGCACACTGATCCTTTCTGTGGGATCACATTTTTTCACCATTACCCCCGCCGCTCGACACCCACACAGATTCCCGCCACCCATAGAAATGATACACTATTAGGCACCCACTCGTCCTTCCATTGGTCAATATTACAGAAGGCCAACAGAGTTACTTTTTATAAGCACACTGTCAACATCGGTTTCTCACACTTCTTTACGTACAATGTCCTGCGCAGGACTCAGGCCCCATGAAAGTGAGCATGTTTAATTCGACCGGCCATGGCCTTAACTAAAACCTATCCACTCTTTTCATTCCTTGCAGAATCTGGTCTTTTTGCTGTGGGGCGCCAATGCGCAGGCGCATGCCTCCTACATCGACGCCAAGCGGCACCTCATACTGCGCGCACCACATCCCTCTCCTCTGTCTGCCAGCAGGGGCTTCTTCGGTTGTAAACACTTCAGCCAGGCCAACGAGTATCTTCGTCAGAATAAGAAGATCCCAATAGACTGGACTGACCTTTAATGCCTGCCCACAAGCCGCCCCCGCGCTCTTCTGGTCTACCCTCATAGTTGAGACATTTACATTCCAACGAGATCTTTTTGGTCATCTCTGAACGTTTTCCTACACTTACCTAACCTATTTTTATACACATTTTATAAGAATGCCCCTTGATAAACCTATTGCCCAGTATTGTCACAATCATTCAAAGAATTAAAGCTATGATCTTCTAATTGCTTTTGTCACTGGTGTCCGTACCCTTGAAGAGTGTACTTTATTTCGAAAGAACAGGGAAAATAGTTACCGACTCCGGTGGATCCGTGGGCGCCTCCTCTTAGCCACGCAATTGCTGAGTGTCAGCTGA
This sequence comes from Ligula intestinalis, assembly GCA_036362985.1. Taxonomy (NCBI): domain Eukaryota; kingdom Metazoa; phylum Platyhelminthes; class Cestoda; order Diphyllobothriidea; family Diphyllobothriidae; genus Ligula; species Ligula intestinalis. The sequence goes on along the minus strand of JAYGXS010000004.1, from coordinate 8,138,688 downwards.
ATGTTAGCTTTATAAATTCCAGTCAGTGCGTTCCAGCGCTACCGATAAGCTTCAGGGTGGATTCGCCGAGACCTGCCGTATGGTCGATTAAGGTCTCGGAGCTCGGCGCCGCGCCTGGGGGCATCAATATATGTAGCTTTTTCAATAATCAAGGATAGTAGTCTACCACGTTAGATTGGGTCTCGTGGAGTGTGAATTTCGTCCCCCTCGTCGATAGCGTGGATGTGTATAAAGCTTGAACATTTGCATAAATGGCGCAATTTTGTTCATAATTAAGCCGTCTTTCAGTGCACCTGCTTCACATCCACCCACTCGTAGAAGAAAAGGATGGTCAAGACTGAGGACCTTGTTGCTGAGGCGTTACACAGTCCGTAAACGCCTGCCATGCATTATCCTACTTTCAACCTTGCACGTGCCAGGCTGCGGTTAATGAGTGTGGACCGCTTACAGATGTAACCACAAGGATGAGCCCCCTACGATAGCACGCTGTGAGTCCTAAATGGGTTTGATTTCGCTCTCCCGGGTACCTGTAATCTGAGTGAGCTCGCGATTGAATGAAAAGTTGAGCCGTTGGCCAAATAAACGTAAGGCAAAAACTAAGAGCTTGCGGTAATCCGATCAACAAGTGCCATTTTGCGTCCATCTTCGTTTGCTGTGACTATGACGCAGTCTGTGCGGCAGCGAATACAGTGCGTGCTTAAGATTAACTAGTTAGCCATTGGCTGGACGCATTAATTCACGCTATCAGAGGTGCCAACGGACTCTTTGAAGTAGGCCGCGTGGAAGATGTGTGGTTGATGACCAGCAATGCTGTCCCCTCTTTGTCCTCCAAGGCCCACTGGCCAAAAGTCATGCATCAGAACAGGCAGTTGTTTCAGACTCGCTGACCGATAGTCCCTCGGACACAGTAGGGCGCCCAACTAGTCGCGGTTTGTCGAGAGCCACTTGAACAGACCAAGCCGCGGCCACGCAGTAGAGGACCTCAATACTCGACACCCCCTTCGGGCAATGCAACACACCACCAGCGAATCACTTAAATTCGCTGCACAATCATGTGAAAATGGCTGCCATCATCACCTCTCTCACTCTGACACAGCACACACTCAGTCAGACTAGGGCAACACTGGTCAGGTCAAACCCAGCCCTGGTTATGCTAGTAGCCACTGCTACCTAAAAGAGGAACGTGGGGTCCTGTGCACAATCAAATTCCCGTTCCAGTGACTCTCGCTTCCTCTATAAAAAACATGGGATTCGATCTGGTGATTACCTAGACGCCAAATATGTGCTGGATCAGCATGTAGAGGCCAGACCAAGCTAAGACACGTGTTAGTACGCCAGCACATTCATAACATACACACGCCGAGGTCGGGCTCACCTCGCGCCAGTTACGTATGACCAATCCCCACACCAGACTGCTGACTAGCACGAAGCGTTGACTGGTGCCTGGGAGAGGTCAGCTCTGATGAATACGTCCCAACGGCGCTAGGACCATATTCCCCACTTTACAGTAGCTGACAGACACTCAAATTATCAGGTGAGCTAAGGGCCGGGGCTTAGAAGACCGTCCAAATAATCCGGTCTTCTCAGGACGGGGAGTCAGGCTACAGTGGCTCCTTAATATTGCCACTATAGAACTTCCACTCGATTGTAATTTAAGCCTTCCTTGTTTTTTGATAAAATTTTACTTCTAGTTCGCGAGCCAGACGCATAGGGCAATTTTTCACAGAACTTTTAGCTGGCTGTCCTTGCGCACGATTTCCCCTCCCGTCTTCCTGACGCTATCTTCACAGAGCCTCAAGTGCATGCAAGTCACCGCCAACGGTGGACACTCGGGAACGAAGGTCAAATCGTCCAAAAGAAGGCTATGGTCCGAATAAATAGGTGTCCAATGTGGTCGAGATAGCATGCTCCATGTTTTAGACCCAACATATCCATCACAGAAGGTCGGGGGCACATTCTCCAATCAGGAATATATGCCGGTCGATTTTGGTTTCATGTTGGGCCGAAAAAAGGGCAAACTATATCGAGGGAACTGCCGAGAAATCGGACTTCAGGTAGGCAGCAAAACATTGCATTCCAAAAAATCCCGAACATGCTAAATCTGACAAATACTCCATAGTGAAATCCAGGTGAATATTTTTGACTGGCTTGAGCACACCGATACTGTACTGCACGTCACTAGTTCGACCGCCCTCCCTCCACTTTCAAAATGTCCTACTGTGAAGGCGACATGCATTTCTGTAGGAGAGCCAGGCTAACTCATGACTCGGCTGAGTTTAAAAGATGTCGGGCATTCCTATACAGCCCTACATAGGAACAATGCTCTTTAACCACGCGCGGGGGAAGGTACTGAACGAACAGCCTTAAACAAGCCCTGGAACCATACAGCCTGCACGCCAACTGACCGGAAAATTTACACCTGATCTCATTGTCATGTTGTCTGATGTACACCCACAGCCTGCTAGAGTGCAGCAACGACTATGTGAGATCCAACGCCTGAATGACTCGCAGGGCTGAGGATGACCTACGGTACATGTACAATAATGAAGAATATTTTGCTCTCATCAAGATGGTTAACATTCCTGGTGCGAAAAATTTACGATTCTGGAGCGCTTCAGAGCCGTCCTGAACCGCTCACCCACAATCTCTGTCGCCGACATCTACGGGTTGCCTCTGTCGGAGAAAAACGACATGGACCAGTTTGTGCACTTTTTGTTGCACAACCACTGCGCTAACTATTTTCCCCTCGATCCGGCGCCTGTTCCAATTTGCGATCGTCGAAGATACCAAATAAAGACCCGGCTAAATAAAGCTCATCAGTTTCCAGCTGTCCAGGTCCACGGCCGGGGCTCGTCAATCGATCAATTATAATCCTTGGCATCATTGAGGCTATATCAGAGATAATAACAGCCTCATAAATTCAGAGTAAGTGGCTAAATGTGAGACGATTTACCTCGTAAAACCGCTAATACTGGTTTTACATGGATATATCAACGGTTAAAGAGGCTATCACCGGAGTCTATTCCAACCATTGCAGGCATCTGCCATCGGATTTCGTTATATTGGGGGCAACAGACATTGGCCTCTTAACGAACTCTTAAAATACGTTGATACATTGGCGGAAGCTTTCGGTGATTCCTTTACAGCGTCGATTTCATACTGAATGCGTTGCACCTATGCGTCCTTACATGTAGACCGGGAACTACCTAAAAATCTGCCGATGACAGCAACAGGCCCTATGGAGGGTCTCATCTCAAACTTAGCAATTCCGTTGCACTATGCTGTCAGCAGAATCGGTTAGTACAACAGCAAAATCCAGCGCAAGAAACCCACACGGGAAGCTAGACTCGCTAACCACTACGGCCAAACGATCCTAGCAAACTGCAGGCGACCGACTGGGGATGCTGTCCTTTATTAGACGTAATCTCTTATCAGTGTTGGTCGTGATAAGCCTTTTGTTGCAATTCACTTTGACCCCTGTTGTCTTCCCCCAAGTAGTGATCACTGTCCATAGACGGTGTCGTTCCCATAAGCCAGTTCTGCTACTGCCCGAAAAGGACGAAGATCGGTGGAAAACTCAGATCTTTTACGGTTGCGAAGCATCGACGAGCTACAATATTCCGTCTGAAATCACTGCATAACCTTGCACAATTCAGTTCTTTTATGCATAGATCTACGAACGTGATAGTGATTGTGGATGGTTCAGAGGCACAGGCGATACCTTAGTTAATTCAAATAAGTCCCATGTACCTATATTAAAAGTAACATGACATGAAAGAACGTCAGAGATTCCACTCTTATAATTGACTGACACGCCGGCAACGTTGCGATCCCAAAATATAACTTTAAGTTGGTCATTTCATGAAATGGAATTATAAAAGTTTTTTGTGGCAGTTGCTGCAGGCACAGCACTCATCAGCTTAAGCATATTAACAGTGCTACGAAGGCGGCCGCCCACCCATGCCTGCTAGTCACGAGACTGATGTATGAGTTCCTTGTCACTTACCTTCCAAATGTTATGGGCTATTTTAAAATAACCTCTGCTTGATTTCAGCCTAGTGCTTGCTGAACACATATTATTTGCGCTCTAACTGACACGTGCATACAATTATGGTGTGATTAATGCCCGGAGAAGCGGCACAGATAAGAGTAATAGCACCGGACATGCCATTACTTTGCAACCCGAGTTAACAGAAGGGAGCAGCAAATGTACATACGCTAGTCACCCGTGGATTGGGCATGTGATAAAATTTGTGGCATCGAGGAACGTTCTACAGAAACATGCTAGGTCTGATGACGATTATGCTTTTCGTAAACTTCTGACGTCATATGTCAGTGATACGCTCGACCTACAAATAATTTCCCAAAGTGATGGTAGTCCCTCAGAAACAAATGGATATTCGTAAAGATGGTAGGAATCGGCTAGGAATATGTTCAAAAGCAATCCTTATCATAAATGCTTACGGCTCCTTAACCATTTTGATTAAGAACTAATGAACTTCCATGATGTAGTTCCTGGTCGGCGCCGCGAGCCCGTGGACAAACAACTATGATAACAAAAAGAGAGAATTTTATATTTTTCGACTGCGTATTCGCTTTTACCTCGACGGTCCTTTGCATATCCGAAAGAAAGTACGATAACTACGACAACACCGTGTTTTGCAATGTTTCACTGTGGAACACTTTCGAACCACGTTCTAGCCATAAGCAACTAACAGCTATGAGATCCTTTAACCGCACCTCGACGGTCAGCACACCGAATAAATATCCAAAGCAAGGCTACACCCGCATTACGTGACACACAGCTTTGAAGATTGCACATACCTATCTCATTTAACGAGAGGGAACACAGTAAAAAAAATTGTCAGTGAACGGAATGAACAGACACCAGGAATGCCATATGAATTTTATTTAACAACCTTAGTTCTTCTTCGGTTGTGATGACGTAGCAGGCGTCTTCGACTTGTTCTTTTGCATCATACCACTGGCTCTTCTCAAAGCAAGCTAAGAAGAATATTAATAAAGGCCTGTTTTACTTACCATCTTCAGTTCGCGACGGTATTTCTGACGACAAACGAAGTTCCGGATTTTCTGTAGGGACCGTCTCTGGCCTCTAACGAACTTAGTGCGCACGATGGCCTGACGGGGTTTGTGATCATATCCGGCCTTCTTCGTAAGCATATACACGCCCTTACCGCCGCGTTCTTGTTTGATGCCAATGGCCTTCTTGTGAACAAGACCGCAGTACTTGAAGCAGTTTTTCCCCTTCAAGTTCAATGGATCACGGCTAAATTGTTCTTGCCCTTTTCTTTTCATAAGGAAACAGTGGGTATTTTTAATAAGCATCCAATGTAGATGAGAGGCCATTTTCTCAAGAAGTGCACGAGTAAGATCAGAAAGGGCGCGTCAAAAGTGAACTTAAACAAACTTCAATATGCAGGACTACAGCCTCTATGCCTAGTTAAGGGGACCAGACAGATGGTCACCCATTCCTATATCATAACATCTTGGTCACAAAATTCCGAAAAAACTGAGCTTGCACCTTTCACTGGCTAGCTCAGCGGAATTCGAAAAAGAAAACATCGGATGAGCGCTCATAGAAGCCAAAACGTGACCTCGGTGTGCCAATAATAATTTTTAAGCCATTTTATTGAGGATATAAAGCTCTTTTCCTTGAGCTTCTTTTTAGCATCCAAAAATTGTAATAGTTCCAACTTCTGCAACCGAAACTTTGAGAAATTTGACTTTGAAATATTAGATACTAGCACAAAATCCCGACTTCGCCTTGAGTCTCCCTAGCCCATTACTGTCCCTTATATAGGCTTACTGTATTTGTGCTAAATATGAGAAATTCTTAAAATCAGGAAGTACAAGGTGAATAGCTCGGCATTTCTGAGGCCGCTTTGACTTGATTAGTGTGCTCGGAAGGAGTATTTGTGGAGAAAGTAGCGATAAAAAGGTGCAAAATAACTAAAAAATATTGTTTGAAATGTGTAAGTCCGAAGGCTGCGCTATCAGCTTAAAGTAAATATCGGTTATTCGTGAAACTCATGATATTTATACTTTCTAAGGCATGCTTGATGAAGTCCTAGTGAAAAACATGATTCTTCCAGGTGAATTCCAACCACCTTGAAGGTTTGACCTTGGGACTTGATGATGGACATAGCAAAGCAAACTTTCACTGGAAATTGAAGTCGTCGGAAATTTAACGTTAAATGAGATGGTACGATATGACTGCGGGGGTTATAAACAGTTTCTCCTTTTGCACAACTTGTCATAATTGTACCATCTATCAATCATGACCTCAGCCGCTTGACAGGTAGACTAGTGCCATTGAATAGGCGTGGTGCATCGAGATTTTTCATTAGCATAATCGGTGTACCAACCTTCAGAGTCAATTAGTGCGATTGAACGCCATATATTTACAAACTATTCAGGAATTCCACTGGATAATTAACACAATCTGAAGAATCAACCGTCGTATCGTATGATTTGTGCAGTTCTTCCTTACCTGGAAGAAGATAGCTAACTCTCTCGTTAATGGCATTGACAAATCTGTTTGAAGGTGCAAAAATATCTCATTCGCATTGCCACTTTGCGTCGGAAAAAGTTGGTTAGAGGATTAGGGAAAACCTTTTCTCGAAGATCTTCGCCATTGCTCAAAAATGTGTCATATTGTTTGTATTTATAACATTTCTATCAACATCAATTTTGTTCATAATGATGGTTTAAAAGGGTTAGATCTAAAATTGATTTATATGGTAGGTCATTCAATCGAAACTAAGAGATAGCCAAAATTCAGTTTGATTGGGCCAGTCGGATTATGCCCTCAATGCGTTAAGGTGTGGCAGACAGTCGTATCACTGTGAGGGGCTGGCTGGCTAGTAGCATTTGTTGGATCAGGAGCCCCGCTGGGTAAGCCTCAACCCCGGCGACTGGGAAGGGAAGTCGGAGCAGCGTGGTCGGAAGGAGCTGCTCCGTAATCAAAAACAGAGATGTAGAGAAGGAAAGATTGATCCAACGTAGGGAGGTTTGATGTAGCAGACCTTGGCCACCGTGTTGGCGGGTGGGAAGGGGGTGGAAGGGGGTGGGTGGTGGTGTTTCAAGTGACCGGGACTACCTGGACGTTATAATATGCGTCTAAGTGGGAGTAGGTCAAGTGATTTACGGTCAGACTGGCTTCCTTCCAAACAATGAAAGCAGTCAGACGAGCGGAAAGTAGAGAAACACACATGCGCATGCAAGTGTGTGCGTGCGCGCCTCCAAACTGAGCGCGGTACGGACACACACGTGCGCAGAATGAGCAGGCAGCGTTTCGAGCTGACCCCTTCGACCAATGATAACGGAGACACACACGAAAGAACGATATCTCACTTTTACTTAGTATACAGATTGCTGTGCCACCACTGTCACAATTTGTGTTATGTGTACTTGTGTTTCTCCACAATTTGCCAATTTATTTGCATGTAAATGTTTTGATGGTTTCTGTGGGGACCATTGCGCCAGTGTATCCTATCCAACGTCCAAAGACCCTCGCGGAGGTTCTCTGCCGGACTTCCGTGTGGACCAACTTCGTAAGGACGGACTCGAAGCTGGTCTATGCTTTCTGTTTTGCGTTAACAATAGTCCTAATCTCCCACAAATTAGCGCTCTCCTTCCAGTAGGCCGACCTTACGCCACTAGTAACTCTTCCATTATAATTTTACCATCTCGTAGCTCCACATCTAACCGTTCTCGCTTTTTTACCTCCAAATATGCTTTTTTTTGGAACAACCTTCCTCTCGATATTAGACTGGCTTCTACACTGTCGATTTTTATCAGCAAATTATATAAGCATTTAAATTTAGAGGAAATAAAGTCGTTACTGTCTGTTTCCTTTCCAAACACGCAAGTTGTAGATTTTGAAAAGGGTCCTCCTGGCATTTGACGCTCTTCCCAGGATACTAAAATGGTTTCGAAATATGTTAGCATTTCCCTCTGCAGAGTCAAGCATCACTTCAAAGGGCTGCGAATTCTTCTCCGTTTTTGCAACCTTCACTGTGGTCTTCGAGATTGGCTCTGGAATCTGGTGGGTTGCAACTCGACGATGTTGCCATGACTTCTACTGCCTTCTCCTGCCTTCCGGATGACCCCTTCTTAACTCAACGATATATTATTTTTTCCCATGACCATAAACGTCCCGAACCCTCAACATCAGGTCCCAAACTAACCACATCAAACCCTTTTACCTATGAAGGCAGTTTTTTCTCCTAAAGTTTTTTTGAACTCGGCGGCCCGCTGAACTCATCCACCGATCTAGGAGTTCTTTTTACTGCCGATGACAATTATTTTATAAGTGTTCACTGCTTATAATGATTATTTTTATTTTCACGATAGCACTAAGTTTGTAACGACAGGGCCCCTTGGGCCTTAAATAAACAAATTATTATTATTATTATTATTATCTGCAGGTTCATGACTTTAACCTGTGGATGGTCCATTCCTGCGATTTCGAAGAAGTCGTATTTATTACATGAGTTACATATATAAGGGTTGATGATCTTGGTTGACCTACTTCAGAATCAATTGCATTAGCTTTTGCTCTTTCTGTAACTTTGTGAAAGGATACAATTAGTGACAATGGCTCCATATTAGGATGTAATGCGCTTGCCGACCAACATGCAGACTCTGGTACTTGTGATAAATGAGGAGAGCAAACAAGAAAATATGGGATCTGGGCATATATTATTTCAACCGTCTAAATCTTGCAGAATATAGCGTCCTGCTTGTCTCCTAAATACGCCAAACAACAAGGTGTATTCTCGAACAGTTTCAAACTCTCCACATTAGAATCTGCCATTATAAAATGTGCATTTAGTCCGAATTGGAATACTGTCGATTTCTATTTAACCTTCTGCGCTCTAGTGAACGGAAAATAAATAAAACCCATCCTGTATTTCTCTAATGGAAGAGTTTTCTACGCGGAACACCGTAACTTATATTACCCTGTCAGCACCAGCCACGTCTGGCCATGCGAAGCCAAGCAAACCGCTTCACAGCTATACTTTTGCACACAGGAATTTATATCTTATATTAACTTGTCCTCCTAAGATTTATGTTTTAAAATTCAGCAGCTACGGCCAGTAAAATGCTGTCTAATATATGTTTATCTAGCTAAATTCCTTTACATAAATGCCCTGAGGGTGAATGAATTTGATACTATACCGTATGTTTGAATGTCTTTTGCGGTGACGCTAACTGACACTAAGGTTAGGCAGGAAATTGCGCCACATTGAATGAAATTTAATATACTGAGTTCACATCACAATATATTCCAGCTGAATGGATAGGTAGTAAATTCGCATTCTAAGCCATGCAGGAGGCCACAAGATTGCGTTCCTCGCGTGCCTCTGAGGCAGGCCTCACGTTTCCTACTCGTATGCACTAAGCAGGTGCGCACCAGAGCGTGCCAAATTCCGTTTAAGCTCACGAACGTGTGTCCAGCCTCCCTCTGTCCTAATTAGCCCATCACTTTCCAGGGACGGTTCACAAAGGATCTTATTGCGGTGATCATTCCCGGGCTCTATAAAATCGCTGCTGGAATGCAGATGCCTGGACCCGGCAACCTCACTTCCGGACTGTGACTCCGGATCCGACTTGCTCACGACTGGACTGCATTACTCCGAGAGCCACGTAAACCTTATCAATACTCCACCAATTATTCCTAACACTCAGTCCCCAACGTATTATCTTTTATTAAGCAGGTTTATAAATATTGGAATACTTCTGTCTTCTATTACCCAGCCGGACTACTTCGTATTCTTGAAAGGCACAGTGGGAAGTTTAAAACATGAACAGTAAAACCGAATAAGAGTGTGATAAAAACAAGAAAAACACACTTTAGGGTTTTGTTGTATTTATTGATTGCCAGTTTACAGGCAAGATAACACGAAATATACAGAAAGGGATCCAGCTGGCAGGAAAAGCTCCTCAACATTATTACTAGTATTTGCAAGAAACTGGCGTTCTTATTGAGATAAAATCTGGCAGCTAGTTGAATGTTAACAGTTCGGGATGGGTAGGGGTTGGCCTAAGTGCACGGTCTTGTCAGTCTCCCTTCAGCGTTATGGAACTGGTATTCTGCATAAGATAACAGTATGTCCGCGAATGGTTATTCGCCCTTGCCAAATAATTAGCGGGCTACGCTCTGCAGAGTCAGCACCATTGCTCTCAAGCTGATGTCTGATACAGGGCTCAGAGTCCACGAAAACTATGAAAGCAAAAGAGAGCTTCCATTGACTCGGCACCCAAAATTCGTGAAGTACAATAGATTGCTTATCTGATGAAAGGTTGGAGATTGGATGATTAAACAAATTTTTGAGGTTGTTTATTTAGTTCATTGGATTGACTCCAGGCGCAAAATGATGTTTACTGGAATTAAATTCCATTCAGTTCAGCAAAGTGGGAGAAAATGTAGGCGAAAATGGGCAAAATCCAACGTTGATTGATATCGGAGGAATTTCCTACACTATTAAACGTTGCGGAAAAGAACTTCTTGTGCGTGCATGTTGCAGTATAACAGAACATTAATGAAGAGCAGGAACTTTTTAATCATACCTGTTCCCAAAACGGAAAATTTTGTTTTACATTCAGGAAATTGAGGTCAGTGAAATTGTGAGATTGCGCATTAATTTTGGAACAAGAAGCACGAAGTTAGTCCAAAAAATTCTATTTTGCAAATCTGCCAAGTTTTGTGCCATAAAATTGAGCAATAAACTCTTGAGGCTGTTACGTGCTATACATCAGTAAAAATATCTATGCATATTTACGTGATTAAAGGCAAGAAATGCCCTTGAGGACCCTATAAATGTAAAGCAAGCAATATTATTCTTACAGTTAATGTGCAGTTGTCGGAGGACATATGATACAATGACAGAATTTCGTATGAATTTTCACGGAACAGTAAGAAAACAGTCTATAACCAAAAAACTTGTTTACAATGCTGGCAGTAGGAAATCCTGTTGTAAAAGTCGCCTTTTGTCAAATAGAATGACATCGAGTCTTCTTTTAAACTCCGTAATTGTGTCAGCGGAAACTGTCTCGCTTGGTGGCAAGTTCCAAGGTCCGACCACGCGTTGACTGAAGAAATATTTTTGGAGGTCTAATCGAATGCATTCGTTTGTGACCTTTTAAGGATGGCCACGCAGGTGAGTTATGTTGGCTAATTCGAAGAAATCCTCCCACTTTTGGGAGGAACTGTGGCCCCGGATTATCCGGAATGCCCAGAGCAGGCTGCACTAAACGTTCCTGTAAGACAAAGGAAAAAGGTCAAACTTGATCAATCTCTCCTGATATGGTAAGTCCCTGAGACCATCGACCGTCTTGGTCGCACTGCATTGCACTTGCTCAAGACGGCCCATATCTTTCAATGATAATAAATAAATAAATTGTATATTTAAGGCCCAAGGGGCCCTTTCATTACAAACTTAGTGCTATCGTGAAAATAAGAAAAAAAATATTTCAGATTAACAACGAACTCTTATCAAATAATTAGCTGGGCTTTAAAAACCCAGTAAAAACCCACGGTGTCCAAACTGGCATTCCGTATTCAAGATGTGGTCTCACAAAGGCGCCAAATATTTTTTTCGAAGAGTTCAGGTGGAAAGATTTTGAACGCTCGTCTGATCCAGTGCAGTGTACTAGTTGCCTTCTAAACGGCCTTTTTACAGTGCTCTGTTGGCATAAAGTTCGCGGTTGTCCATATACCCAGAGCTTTTGGCGTATCAACCTATTTTAATGCGGGGCCATTGATAAAATGACTGTGGTTCGGCGACACTTTCGCCCGGGCTTATGCGGAAAACCAGACACTTGGATACATTACAGTTAAGAGCCCACGTGGACGACCAGAAAACCAGTTTATCAATGTTTGACTGTAAACCATGTATGCATGTTTGGGTCATCGGTGCAGCTAACTTCAGCCCATATTTTTATGTCATCCGCAAACATGACAGCTGCGCAATCAAGCTCATTGAGACAGTCGTTTACGTAGATCAGGAATAGCAGCGGACCCAAGACTGAGCCTTGTGGTACACCACTCTTGACCTCTGTCCATTCCGAGGTTGAGTTTCCGACAACGACCCTACGTTCTCTGAGGGACAAGAAACTGCTGATCCATTTATACATTTTTCCTTGAATTCCCACGTCCCAAATCTTCTGTAGAAGAAGTTTGTGTGGTCCAATCTCGAAGGCCTTTTTGAAGTCAAAAACTATGAAATCAATTGGATAGCCCCTATCTGCGGCCTTTGTTCACTTCTCCTATGAGTAAAGAGCACTCGTGAGGCAAGAGCGTCCTGGGAGAAAACCGTGCTGTCCATCACATAGTATTTCGTTGCTTTCCAGGAATTCCATTCAATGTTTCTTGATAATGTGCTCCATTATTTTGCACGTGATGCAACTTAGACTGATAGGATGGTAACTTGCGCAATCAAGTCGTGAGCCTCCCTTATAGATCGGGGTGACGTTTGCCCACTTCCATTCTTCCGGGAGTTTGCCTTCTTCAAAAGATCTCTGGAAGATGGCAACCAGACGATTGCACAGTTCATAAGCTAATTCTCTTAGTGCTAGTGCAGGAATTTTGTCCGGCCCAGATGATTTAGCAGGCTTAAGTTGGAGTTATTCGGCCCTGACAGTGTCGTGTGAAAAACCTAGGCCCTCTATTTTGAGCAATGAGGAAGAGGGTAAGGGTGCAGTTATCTGTCGATGAGTGGACGTACCGTCAGCAAGAGTTGTAGGTTCTCGGGTGTAGACGGATTCAAGGAAATCGGCGAGGAGGGAGGCTTTCATCTGGTCTTCGATCGCCAGCTGTTCATCTGCTGATCTTAGGGCAGGGATCAGTGCCTGAGATCTCTTCGTGCCTTTAAAATTTATCTTATTTTAAAGGTTTTGGTAAGCACGTAGAATAAAATCATAATTTATTGTCAATCGACTGGAGCCAGCGAAAATATTAAAGTCTTAATTAGCATTATAAGAAGTTCTTTTAAATGAATTTTTTTATCCGCAACTGTACTAAAATATATTTTACTTCCTCTTATAACGTATCAGTAGTATACATTTTAAGCATGTTTTGGCAAGATTTATATCTCACTTATATGGGATAAAAGACAAACGAAAGGCCAAGTGTCTTTTGCCACCGCACTTGAATGACGATGGTGTTTCGCAATCAGCCTCCAGCTGCCTCGACCCACCTCAGCCATCTGCAACGTCCTATCTATTTATAAAAATCGTGCCGATGGACGAAGATTGTAATCTCCGTATCGAGCACATCCATATTTACGGAAGGTGCGATGTCCTCAGCTGATTATTTGGCCTTCAAGCTAACCGCGGCTAAATCAACCTCGGTTAAAGGATATGACAGTTTTTCCAGACCCAAAGTATTCTTTCTATGAAACAGTAGCACGTATAATGTATGGCTATTTTATTTTTTGTTTAGCTAGTGTTGTACCCTTGAAGTCAGGTTTTTTTTTTCACTTAAAACAAACTCCTTATTTCGCACACTATTAACCAGGCAAAAGACCAAGCCAAAGCCAATAGTGACTGCAAAAGAAAGGGTTTGGGTTAGGTTTTTTCCTGCCTTCCGGGGTTTTTGATGGCGCCGAAGATGTACTTTACAAGTATACCTTATTATTATTTCAAGGAAGATCTGAACCTCTTCGTAATAGAAATATCAAAATAATTACAAAAAATCTAGCGGGAGGCAATTACTCTTAGTGTACAAAAAATGGTACGTTTACAATTTTACCTAACAATTCCATTTAAAGTTATTGGTCATAATAATAAGGTTTAATAATAATAAGGTTTATTTGTAAAGCACCGTCAAAAACCCCGAAAGGCAGGAAAAACCTATCCCAAACCCTTTCTTTCGCAGTGACTATTGTATTTGTTTTGGTCATTGACCGGCATATCCGCACGTGAGCTTACGAAATGTATTATTCCTGTGATCTCCCAATGGGGCATATCAAGCGGAAACGTGGTTGCCTTAGTCCAACGTAATTCAAGCAATGAATTAACGAAAGAAACTAGCAGTTCTCGTGAAAATGTGTTAGAATGCACACTCGAAATTTGGGCTGTGCGGTAACAGCCATACATTACATTGCACATAATAAGGAAGCATATATATTCGAAAAGCATACAAAAGGATTATTTTCCAACGTAATTTTACTTGTGCTGCTTTATTTACTCGAGGATTTTGCATGAAAATGCTTCCTTTACATATAAAACATAAGTTTACCTAATACGCCCGATTTCCACTTCTTCGGAATTTTGCACTTTGCTAAAAACGCTGCTATTTCTATAAAACTTTATATTCCTTCATAAATCACAATATGCCCTTTTATGAAGAACAACCATTTCCTTATTGCTGTAAGACTTTGGGGGCCACAGCCTGGGCTGCGTTAGTGTAAGAGGGAGTTAATTGTAAAAATCGTTCGATTTCATGAGATAGTGAATCTACTGTATATCCTGAAGGCAGAAAACTAGTGAGATTTCTCTTAAACAAATTACATCTTTGGCTAAATTTCCAGATTTCTGAGGAGATTATTCCAGATTGCCATGGCGTTTGCCTAAAAGAACTGACTATAACTAGGTTTGCGTACCAAAGGAAGAAAT
>JAYGXS010000004.1:8057040-8118467 GCA_036362985.1 Ligula intestinalis | reverse complement strand
AAGGTTTGGAAGATGAGAAGGAGGTGAATGCGTGCAGCACTACCGAATTTAGGCTGCTACAGAGTATTCTAGTCTCGGCCTTACATACATTTTATGAAGAAAAATTCGAATATGGATTGTTTTAGTATTTCGGAGAAGAAATTGGATAGTTCGGCTGACTTTGAAGACAGTCAGCATGCAATGCTCTGGGAGATTAAGACCGTTAGAATATGGTATGTCCAGATTCTTAATAACTCTAGGCACACTTAAGTTGTAAACGTCTATGCTCAATCGCGGCTGATGCTCGTAGCAAACAACCATAACGGAGGTTATGTGCCAAGAAATGGAAAGGCAACATTTGCAGCACCGCTGGGCAAAGCCCACAAGCCAACAAGCAATCCACGCGCAAGAAGGCAATTAACGTTAATTGTCGCTGTATGTTTGCAGTAATGACTGTGTCCTATAAATACTGCAAAATTCTGTATATGCTTTACCTGTTTCTGCTACTCACGTCTCTGATGATGAATCCGCAACTGATGTCAAAACGTCAAGCGAATAAAAAGATTGTGCCAGCGATCGAGTCTTCTTCTTCTCAATTGCTTCCTGGGACACGCATGTTCGCTTGTACTGGCAATATTAGAAATGCTGCGTGCAAGCATCCAAGTAAGAGGATATTAATTTCAGAAACTTGTTGCCCATGCCGAAAAAGGGGAAAATCATGGTCACCACGATCAAAAACCTTGGTGACATCGAAATAGACTGTGTAAAGTGCATGGCAGTTGTCCCTAGATCGTAGCACACGATCAAAGAAAAAGAGCTACTAGGTATCACAAGATATTTTTTGGGAAACCCATACTGCGCCGCACCCAGAGGGTTATCCTATGTTAGGTAAAGCATACTCTTGCCTTTGGTCGAGGTCTTCAAGAACTTCGAAGCTGTGGGAAGTGCGTTTATTGGCCTTAAGTCATAAAATGACCAAGATGGGTCGTGTTTATGCATAGACAGGATGCGCGATTCCTTTCACAAATGAAAGGTGTTGAGAGCAAGATTAAGTATCTTACACGAAGAGGACGAAAAAATATCATTTGCATTAGCGTTTAAAATGCTGACCATGATACCATCTGGTTCGAGAATATGAGACTGACCAAAAGGTCGAATGGCTACGGTCACGTCCCAGGGAGTAAAAGTTATGGTTTCAAGGACGGTACCGGTACAAACGTGGATAATCGGAAGTGGAGCGACAATTTAAGGTACATGCTTTCGGTTTCTGATGGAAGGCGACAAGACTGTATGAATGACTGCCGTTGACCCAAATGCTTTTTGGCAAAAGTAGCTTATGTAGCCCCACTAATATACCCCTACTCCCAGCATTTTGTCCTGCGAAAACGGTGGTTACAGAGATTTGTGAGGTGCGGAAATAGGATAGACAGAGAAAGAAATTTTTAGAAGTGAAAAAATGAAGTTGAAGTTGCTTCCCGCGGCCGCTGGGAGCAGGTTGCTCCACATGTACATTGAAAGAAGTGCGCGGCGCCTGGCGCCGCGAGCTATACAAATCTTACTCCAGAACGGTAAGTTGGACAACAGGTAAGTTGAATTAGACGGCCTACTAACCACCATTTCAATTTTTCGGGAAATTCAAGAAACCTGCAATTTGATAATTGGGTTTTTTCGCAATATGTTAAATGATAATACAGATTACGAAAATCTGCAGATATAAATCAATAACACATCAAAATACAGTAAAATGAAAGGCATTTAGCATTTATGAAAGCATATTCCACTGCGTATCCTAATTTCCCGCCCATAACCACCGTTTTCGTAGGAAAACATGCAGGTTGTAGGTATTAATAAGTGGAGCTACATAAGCTACTGTTGCCTGCTTTTTCCTTGAACTATTTGTCTGTCCCCTAATGTGAGATATACATCGCCATGAATCTTTGTTCTTTTTTAGTTCTAATATCAACTGCCTCATTTCACTTTCTAACTTAAGGCAGCACAAAAGGGGCATACTCTCCCGCTCTTAATTATGCTAATAACTGTAAATACTTCCAAGTCATACCCTAGGTATAAAATCGAACACAAATCTTAGGAATTTGCTCTGACACGTCCATTCAGGAAGTCAAGTTAGGCAAACGAACGCTTTCGATTGTTCATCATCAGGCAGATACAATAATGCAAGAAAGAGTAGAGTGAACAAACATTTTAAGCAACCAATCGGTGGTAATTGGGGGACGGGGTGTTCGGGAATCAAAGGGTCAAATTATAGTCATAAAAGAGGATCAGAAAAGTTGTTCATGTCACCCCATCGTCCCCGTCTCGAATCGTGTTAGAAGGCTTCAGGACGCATCGTTTAACAGTCTTGCGACGGGGTAGGCGGCGTGAGGATGCCTGATCTCATTCTCTCGTCGCAGTCTCGCAGTGTGGTAGTAAGTCTTTTGACGCATGTTGAGTTGATCATCTGCCATGGGAGCCTTAGTGCCTAGACAAACGCCTGCGCGCATAAAATCTGGTTATGCAGCCGTATGGCGACTGCCTCTGGCGTCACAAGTATCCGCTGACGCAGGAACCTGGAGTGTTTCGTCGGCATTTTACACATGACTCGAAACACTAAGTTACTGTCTACACGGTGATCGTTATCAACCAATTTATAAACCATTATTGTGCTATATGTGAATTTAACAACACCTCAGTTAAGCCAGGTAAGATGAGGTTTTCGTATGAGTTTGGATAGCCGCATAGTTATTTGACCAATATAACCTGCCCCACAGGACCAAATAGGGACGTAGATTCAGGCTGAAGAGGACTGAAAAGGGAGTCAATGCTTGCCTCCAAAGCGAAGAAGTGGAGTGCTTGAAAAGACAAATCATATTTTAGCTGCTGGATAGAGCTAGAAACTGTCGCCCGCAGCCAATAAGCGAAGCGGTGCACACCGATTAGTTTCGAGCACTCGTTAGGCTAGGGCCATGACTCGCGTGGCAGCGACCCAATCCTGAGCATGAGGCGGACAGCGTGAAGGCTTTCACAGCTGATCAAAAACGAACGTGCGGAGTAGATTTTTACGCGCGAGTGCAAGGTTTGACAGACGGAGTTAAAGTTGAGGCAGCAGTAATGGCGCTGATCGCGGACTGCCACAACCCTGTGTAACATACGCTTTACCTTGATTTGGCCCTCCTGTTGCGGTGTTGGATTCCTCGTAGACCTCGCGCAGGGGGCAATCTAAAGCCCATAGGTATATAATCAACACTGGCTGACACAGCGTATAGGCTAGCCCCCGTAGAGCGGATGGACATACTGTAGTTGGATTAAGCAGTCGGAGTCAGTCAGCTCATTTAATTGCGGACTGGAAACAGAGAGTAGCGGCTAGTGCAACTGACTTGGACTATCTCTGTTAGAATAACGTTAACAGCATTGACAGGGAAGACCAGAATTGCCATTTACGGCTTATTATCTAGCATCAACCGGCCACGCCTCGCCCGAGTCTGGAATCCACGACCTGGTGGCTATAACTCCAATGCTCTAACAACTACTTCAGGGCTCATTATCTTGCCAGTTTCGAGTGATAATATACACAATGGTAGATAAACACTCAACGGTCGGTCACTCGTCCCGCCATGCGTCGGGGCTAACTCTTCAGCCCCGTCAGCAACAGCACAGTGGCTAAAGATCGATGCAGAATGACATGACCAGCAATGGCAACGGAGACTGAAAGAGCTATTTCCAGCTTATCGGTCCTCATCACTCAGCCATACCCAACTCCAGATATTGCGTTATCTGGGGTTAAAACCCGCGAGCTGCTTGCTAGAAGTTCAAAGTTCTAATCACTGTGCTTCATAAATGAAGATCAACTCCTTCAATTGAAGACTGGTGCATTCGTTTAGCCAACCATCTCCAGTATTCTGTTTTGAGACCTTGGAGTGTGAGAACAACCTTCGCAGCTTTTATTATTATTTGTTAGTGCGAGGAGGTTGAATCAAAAAATTTCAGCAAAACTTTCAGCTCTTCAGGAGATTGGGATGTTATGGAGAGTTCTGCAGCATGTGTAGCTCACGGCGCTATCAGTTTTAAGTTATCAGTTATCACAGCGTTCATTTACCTTGGAAAACATGCCACACTGTATGGCAACTCACAATGCTTGATGGCTGAAGACAAACGTCGGTGGGCCTAGAGCAGCAGATTTGCATTTAAATTTATACGGGGGTCGCGCAAGCAACATTTTTCGGTAAACTTGGACAAATGTGCGGCTTTATGCGGGCAGTCATAGCCACTAATAATGCGGAATATGTAAATCAGATGATGGCTCAGTGGTCCATGGGAAATATAGGCAAACGCCTTTGAGCTCCCTGTAGATGACACAGTGACTGAAAAATGCATCGATACCGTAGAAAAATTAAGACAGTGGTCCTTCATACGATTACAGGCGAAAAGTGAGCAGCCACCAGCTAGTGGAAAATAGGAAACATACACATCTACTCACTCATAGAAAGTAGTAAATATATAATAGTAATAACTATGCCGCGAAATGAACATTGTAGATACGAATCTAGAGTTCGGGATCGTTGATTAAAAGATTTAATGAAAGTACTGTTAGCTGCGTGAAGGCAAAATGAAGAGCTGCGTGACTTATGGTCAGCGGAAGTGGATGGACTTGGACTGACCTCAGTACATCTGTCTACGAGGAAATTACGACACGAACTCCTGTCCTGAATGTGGAGTAAGCGACTTGAAGAGGATGAACCGAATAATTTCGTCGTCTTTACTGGCTAGCAATGAAGTTTTCCAGATGCAGGTGTCTTGTAGTTATACGAAGAGTGAGTGATGGGCATGACTGTTGTAACGGTAGCCAAGGCCGGGATGTCACCGCCTAAGTACGTTTCGTGTGAGCCTCCAACGAAGAACATGACATGAAGAGGACAAAAGCAGAAGTATTTGAGCGTATTTGGCACAACATTTAGGAAAACAAACGAGTCTAAAACGATGCTTACCGAGCCAATTAGCTTCTGTCCTGGCGTGCCGTTGCTAGCGGCACGACTGGCTTATGACAGCGGCAGGCTACAGCTTAAATTTCGAATTGTTGATTGATTGACTGCCAGCTGCGTTCGTCGCGTGCAGACCGATCGATAGCTTTCCGTGAGTGCGGCTGCTTGCTGCATGCTATCTGTCGATCAGGCTCCTCCCAACAATTAGGACCATAATTGTAACGGTACCAATAAAACCGTCAGCTGTAGTTTAGCCTGGAATGAGAGACCACGGGCGAGGAGTAATCGAAGGCCTACGACTGTTATAGACACGAGTGGCCCGAAGCTGGCTGACTTCGAGGGTGAGGGCATCCAGTCGTGTCACGACGTCTTCGATGACAGTTGTCGCTGCGGCCGCGAGAAGGTCGAACGTGTGAATGCTACTAATAGGCTGTCTAGTAGACTGCCCGGCCATGACGTTGCAGCGATCTTGTATTCTAACACACGCATGTCCCGCATGTCTGGCTCTCGTGCGCGCCAGACGTGTCAAGGTCACGGGCGTGTCTGACCTCACCGGCCAACCACTTCTCAAGGTCAGTCCACAAAGGACCGTAGTGCAGGGATTGTTTACGATCAGACACTCCCGGAGCGGCCCGCTCATGGCTGGACTCACACTCTTCTGGGAGTCGCTTACCCATTACCCATGTTCAACTCCTTCTACACTTAATTAACTTATCCCTAACATTCTTGCCTTCCACGCCTTATATTATTTACTAGCTTTTAACTACTGGGATACGTCCTATCTTCTGTTATCTGACTGGACTACTTCGTATCCCGAAATGTGTTCGGTCAAAGGTCAGGAACTGGGGTTAGAGGCGGGTGCGTTGCCAGACGGAGTAAACGCAGCCGTTCAATTGATTTAGAAATGAAACGGCTGAGAAAATGCGGCCAACGAAATAAAGGGAAAGGATCCGCGTGGAAATCGTTAGCAGATCAAAGGAATTGAAGGGGCTATGTAAAAGTCCGGTTCACCAATGTGAGGTACGAGGTAGTCTATCCAGGAATCTAACATAGAAGTCTCTCAACAGTTACAAACTAGAAAATAAGAACGAAAACGCTGGCAACTAAAAGCAACGTGCTTAGTTAGCGTCTTATTCAAAGTTGTGTCCAGTAACTTACGAAACGTATTTAAATGAGTCAAACAAAAAGCTGCTTAATGCCACTACAGGCTCAAAACTTCAAACATTAGCAAAAAAGTTTTTAAAACGGAAATTGTTCCTTGTTTCTTAAAAGCAATGCGACTTTTAAAACTTGGTTTCACTTGATTTTTATCAATTGCAGACTAGATTTTACGGTTCTGGAAGGGATATTCTCTAAGCTTATTTTACCTCTTTGATATACTCCGATAGCATAACCCATATAAATAAAAGGTTCAGTTCTGTTGTGCCTGATAGCATATGAAACTTCTTCGATTTCAGGCTACCGCTAACTGTTGTTGACAGAAGCCTTACAGTGGGCGCGCATGCACGCCAGCATTCGCCTGTCTCAAGGTCCCACTGCAACCGCTAGTTTAGACATTACCCACGTGATTGGCTGCCGTAACAAAGCATGAGGTAAACTTCCGGCGTTCCCCACGCTCTCGTCACTTCCGGCCACACCGCTCCAGCGGAATGATGTGCGCAAACTTATCTGTTGTAAAAACTGGCTACTTAAGTAGCATGACTTTTTATCATTTATTTTGACTGCCTTCATAAATTCAGATATATTTTATGGAAAATATGCACGAAAAAAAATTTTTTGTACTCGTTTACTACCAAATTATGCCTTCTCGACGTTTTATACTGAAAAAAGGGTATATTTCGGTTTTAAAAAGTGTCACATTGTGAGCTTTTTTACGATTGTGAGCTGTTCACTCATAATACATTGTACGCGTCAATTTATGAATGCTGCCTATACTGTACAAAACACGCTCCACAGCTATTGCAACATTTAATAAGAACTGCGTGACTTCTTCCGCAAACTATAGGTGTTGTAACCGCGTGTGTTCCTGTGCCAACACCGGTTATGTTCCCCCAGTGCGTGTTAGGAAGAGAAGACAGGATGGGATAACAACTAGTACTTTACTGTCACTGGTACTAGTACATGCACTCTGGTCCGTGTGTCCAGCAGTAGCCTTCTGTGGTCGGCCTCGTCTAAGCAGCAGTGTCCTGTAGTCGGCAGCGTGTCCTTCAGCAGAGTCTCCGTTCGGCTAGCGCCTTGCTATTTAAGGGACAGCTGTCATTGCTCCCCATTGGCTCTCCCAGTGCGCATGCCCGCTGTGCATGTGCATGCGTCTGTCCTCGCGTGACCTCATTCGGCTCCCGGCCGGCCGGCTGCGGCAACAGTACGCCTCCAGTGGCCGCCTGACTTCTTTGTCCTAGCCTAGTCGGCCCTTTGACGATCGCTCGTTGTGTATGCGTCGGACTGTCCTCATATGCTTACTTATTAACTCTAATTTAAGTATCTTGCAGGAATTATGGTGCGATCAAGAGTAAATTTTTTTCATAAATCCATTCATTTGTCTCACATGTCGGTCGAACCAGAAGTAATTGATACGTCTGCTTCTGACCCATTTTGTCTAATACCAACAGGACAAAGATCAGTTGATGATAGGAAAGTTTAGGAAAAGAACCTCGAGGGAGAATACTGACGGAGCAACTTGACCAGTTGTTTATATGAATAGTAGCTAAGTTGACCCAATTATGAAAACATCGCGCGGCATTCGGCGAGATTTGAGCCCGCATAGTAGGGAAAACCTTTACGCGAAGCCAAAGGCTGACCAGTTGAGCTACAAATGTCACGTCTAGCACCATGAGTTTAATCACAATTGGGTCACTTAAATTAGCCAAAGTCAGCCTAGTAGTCATTCTGGTGGATTCTACATGATTGCATAGTAAATCCTGCTTGGGCAGTCAGTTTGCTGCTCCCTGTTGGTGGATTCCATACAAGCGTTAAAGTTGTGTGGTTAAAATCGATCCAACTGTGATTAAACTCACAGTGCTAGGCGTGACATTTGTAGCTCAACTGGTAGAGAATTGGCCTCGCTTTAACGCCTTCCCTACTATGTGGGTTCATATCCCGCCGAATGTCACCAGTTTTTTCACAATTAGGTCAACTAAATTAGGTAAATCTGCCAAATCCCCTAAGTAATTGATAGTAACATTGCGATTTCCAGGTGGTAAGTCCCAAGATGGAAGAGCGTTCACCGGAGGAGGTTTATTGTGTGCGTCTAACGTTTCGCGGGGTTGTTTCGTCGAAACATTTTCAGATAACAAATACAGCGGCTCATGGTCCAGGTTATATACCGCGCTGTTTTCTAGTGCGTAGTCGGCCAATCCCGACGGAGCCACTGTGTGTGTGGTTCGCATCTTACTACCGCTTGTGTCTCCGCTGCCCAGTTCTTCTTTGACCGATGATAGTGATATGTCCCTCACCGTGGCGCTAGCGTTGGTTTCGCCCCCACTTGTGCCGCCCATCTGCTGTCTCGCGTCGTCCCACGTCACACCTCGGGTTCCTTCAGGTTCATACACGTTGGCCTTGGAGTTAGTTGGCAGTCCCGATGGTTTCATGCCATGCGTGTTTCCTGACAATAAGGTGCTGAACACCGCGTAGAGGACAGATAAATTTTTATGATGGTTTATTGAACACGAATAGATGCAAATGTTCACATCCCAGGTATCTGTGTAGAAGAAAAATAAAAAGGTTTTTCAATCACCGGAATCGTAATTTTATTCTTCTGAGATTTCGGCCTCTTGCGGGAGATAAACTGTCAGAGCTAAACTGTTGTAACCGCGTGTATTCCTGTGCCAACACCGGTTATGTTCCCCCAGTAGTAAGTAGGTTTAAAAATTATTCGGCAATTTAGAAACTTTTTTAAAACCGAAAGATACCGTTTCCTTAAGCATGAAATTTGGAGCTACTAAACGAGTACAAGAAATAATTTTTTCGTGCATGCTTCCCATAAATATATTTGAATTTATGAAGGCAGTCAAACTCAATGATCACAACGTACACTATTTAAGTGGCCACTTTTTGCATACTTAGGTTTTTTTAGTGGTCAGAACAATGCTCGTTCGAAGGCCTGCATCCTATAATGACTGAAATAACTTCAGCATATACCACACGATAATCCGTATCAAAACCTGAGTCAACGCCGATTAGCAAAAGAGTATCATTCTTTTGCGTATGTCGGCATGTTGCACGAAATCAGGCGCGTATTCTAAGACGCGGCAGATGGCGCATAAATACCCGCTTAAACCATGCGCACATTCCGTAGACGACGCAGATGCCTCAAAAGGGGGAGTGGGGGGCGGAGCTCGCATTGCTAGAAGTTTGACGTGATCCGCGCGGGTTGAGCAACCTACGCAATCGACGAAGTGAAATGCACACACCCACTAGATTCCCTAACTCATTAAATGTAGTGGATTCACGCGTAGCCAACGCTTGCTGTTTTCTCAATTTCTCTGATGATGGCTTCTCGTGTGGAGCCGAAAGCTCAGGACAAAAAAGTAATTGATCCAGTGCTCGACTCGTCTCCTTCCCTATCCAAGCAGATACGTGGAGCGCAAACTTTCTCATTCATGCGGTTTTAGATTCACGAAAAATGTAATTTTGCGCGAAGTCAGCACAAGCGGCGTGCCCCTAAACTATTCTAACAGCAAAGTAAGAACCATCAGTAAAAACAAGACACCCATTGGTGGACTAGTTACTATTTACTAGCATAGGAATATTTAAGTTACGAAAAAAAACTTAAAAATTAAGGAAATGGCGATATGACAATTTACTGGTCCAATGTGAAATATAAGTATACTTAAGACATGGAAGTGAAAAAATGGCAAAGCAACACAGAATAAGTACAGATACAAAAATTTATAAGTTAAATTTTTTCCATTAGCATTTAAACTTTCAGTAAATGCGTCAGCAAATGGATGTTGCCACATTAACTCAAGTTTTTTTCCCAATCTGGATTGTTCGTAAACATTTCCTTTTTTATGCATGAACAGATAGTTGCGGGCTTTGTATTAATTTCTATTGTAAAAGTGCAAAAATATTTTCTATGGTAATCATATCCCGGCTGTTGGGCAGAATAAAAATAGATTTAAGGCCACACACGGATAGGCTGGCTGTTTCCTAAAAAAGTTAGATTACGGTTGTATGTGTAATTAAATTCATACCATCTTGTGTATATGTATGTATGTTTTCACAATAATATTTAATTATTTCGAGATTGTTTTCGACATTCTGCTAAACACTTTACGAATTTCAATGTTATGATTTTTTTGTGCACAAATACCGATTTTGTTCAACATACTTATCGAAAACTCAGAAATATCTTAAAGGCATTTACCTAAATAACGAGTTCTTAAACATTCCTCCTTAGGTAGCTGCCTGTGTGGGTCATAACTTTAGAATCACCCAAACATGTCAACTCATTGTCGAGAAAAATGAATTTCCACAAAAAAGCCGAAAATGAATACGTCTAAGATTAATTAAAAAAACTTTCTATAGCAAGTTAGCTCTTCAAAAAGCACTTTAGTTAGACATTTCGAAATCGAATATCTGTGTACTATACCTTTTTCGAAGATGAAGTCAAGATCAAAATGGGATATTTTGACCAGTTTTTTGACTTCCCTAAAAATTAAAGGTGAATGCTCTGCTGGAAATTAGAGAAATTACATTTCTAGGTAAACTAGAGCAGTTTTTAATGGTTTCTTTGAGTTCAAATGCACAACAGAGTGACCCAAAATAGCCTTCGATATTTTTAACATGATAATCTTTTGTCTATTCGATTTCAAGTTTTGATCATCATTTATTTTCTCCTATATTTTCACAACCTTAGAACGGAGTTATTTAACAATGTTAGTGAGAAAATTAAAGAAATTCCGTGTTATTTCATGTACAGTCAAATAGGACCAGTAATTTTGGCGTACTAAAATTTTGGTCTCCTGTAAGTTTATAACTTATCTTTAGGGCAAAAAATGCAACAGATTTGAAAGGAGAAATTTTGTTAACTGAATTCATTTTTCTAATTCGAACGATAATGCTGAATCTTTATCATGGATGCAAAACAATATTTTCCGTTTAGTGAATAGATATAATTAAAATGTTCCTGCTTTTCATGGACATTCTTTTATAGTACAACACGCACACACAAAAATTTCTTTTCCGCAGCGTTTACTAGTGTAGGAAATTCCTCGGATATCAACAAATGCTGGATTTCACCCAATTCCGCCTCTATTTTCTCCCAGTAAACTGATCTGAACGGAATTCAATTCTAGTAAGCAGCGTTTTGCATCTCAAGTAAACTCAATTAATTAAATAAACACCTCAAATGTGTGTTAAATTCCCCAACCCCCAACATTTCATCAAATATGTAACCTACTGTATGTAAGCACGCAAACTATGAGAAGAGCCGCCGGTACGCAGAAAATATAAAAGTATTGTTTTTTTGAAAAAATCTCAAAACGGAGCAGAAATAAAGGTAAGTAGGTGGAGGTAGGCAGCCAATAAAAAAAGAGAAATAAGACAACATGGGCGCTAGGCAGATAGACAGTTAGCCGCATTAACTAATCGGTTTCGTGAAGTTAGAAGCGAGCTGAAGATCATAAATCAGATATTCCAAGAAGAGCATCCTTGGAGGGCTGATTGAACGGATGATGGCCAGCGATTGACTCAGTGGGGAGTTTGTAGACTACAAGAAAAAAAGGGCGGGAAGGATAATTAACAATCAGAAGAAAAAAAAGCAAAAAGGATCGGTTGGACCGATAGCCTCAAAGAAGAGCATAAGATTTATGAAGGCATTTTTCGACAAAATTGGTACCCTAGTCGATTTATTGCTAAGAACATAGCCAAGATGCGAATTTTCACCAGGGTGCCATTTCAAGAGGACGTGTCAAGCGAACTGCTTGGATCATGCTGTATCAAACATCCTTCCAACAGTCAACGGCCATGCATTGTTCTCAAGTACTCTTACAGAGAGCTCAAGGACAAAATGCCAGCCCAGACCACATCCATGTGCTCCTGAGGGACAGTGTATATTGGTTGATTGGGAGCCCTTGTTGGGTTAGGGGTCCCCGCCGGAGTCCAAAAAGGGTGCAGTTGGGAGACAGAGAAAGGCCGGGACCTCAGCCGGCTTGAGCCAAAGGTCCATGGGGGTGAGTTGGCTGCCTGGCCGGGAACTGCAGACAAAGAGATGCCGGCAGTCATACAACGAGACGCCGCAGTCGGCGCATGCAGTAGCCACTGCGTAGCTGCGCCAGGGTACAGCGAGTGACCCTCGGGAGCTGTCGTTCCGTGGCCGCAATCGGAGGTGGGTAGCCACCAAAAAGGACCGGGGGGGGGGGGGGGTAGCTGAATTTTGATTCTCGGTGTATATTGGTTGCACGAACCAGCGTTTGTCCAAAAGAGTACGAAAACATCTTTCAGCATGGTTAGGAAAGGGCTACATAAAGGACAGCAACAATTTCATCGTAGTGCACATGATGGACTCACACCAGCGCGTAGATATTGGAGAGGCGTTCCAAGTCCCCTACAAAAGGTGCCCTCAAGCTATTCAGAATTTATTGGGTAGCGCCTGCTTGCTAGAGCAGAAGCGGCTGATATCAGACTATGCAGACCAGTTCTGTGCGCCCAAAGAATGTCCTAACGGCGCCGCAGTTACCATGGCCAAAAGTAGCTAATCAAATCACCTTTCTCGGCTGCTAATAAAATTGTTGACCTCAATCCCTCCCCATCACCCCTGACAACCGCAATTCTCAGGACAATAAACCTCGTGTTCCAGCGGTCGCTTCTTCTTCTTCTTCTTCTTCTTCTTCTTCTTCTTCTTCGTCTTCTTAAGTACTCTTCTACCAATCTGCATAGTTTATTAAATTAATTACGATATAAGTGTGCAGGTCTGAAGGGGATTTAGTGAAAGCAAAGGTACGCTCGCCAATTTATAGTTTGAAAAATATTTGCACTCAGGATTTTCGTGGTACCAAACTTACCAGGCAATCAGAGGCTGCCATCAGATCGCTGCCTGGGAGGAATTCATTGAAGCAGGCCTTCAAATTGGCGGTATCCAGGATATCCAGACCACGTTCACCAATGGCAACAGTCCGTCGGATGTTGTTTAATTGCAGGCAATTTGCTAAAAGCAGACGAAAAAAGAACAGGTTAGATTGTGTGCTGAGATAATGCTGTCCACCTTCGATGTCACGCCATACCCGGCCTAACGATCGCAGCAGCTAGGGCTTTACCACTCAACTTAACCCATTGCGATATATTGGTACATACGGTTGAGGCTCCCTTACTGGCTTCATCTGTGAGTGCGCAGAGTTGTCGCAGTACAGGCATCTTTCTGAACAGTGACAACACGTCAAGTTTGTCGGGAACACAGGTGAGTGCCTCCTCCCTCAGGTAAGTGAAGGCCGTTCTTGCTGAATTTGTCGAACACTGTCTTGCCTTTTCTGCCCCATAATAGCTCCTGTAGTCATATCACTCGCTCCATTACCGCAATCGTACTCACAATATCGGCACCTACAGTTCTGTCTTTAGCACAATCGTCAGCCTCAGTAGTTACTGAAGATTCTCTGCTGCAAGGTAAGTTGAGATTTTGCTCTCATTGTTTCTTTCTATACGTGATTTCCTCCCCTCTCTTTCGGCCCGTCTGCGTTCCCCCCTCGCCTCCTCTCCCTATTTCCCTCCTTCAATTTCTTCTTCTTTCTATCCCTTCTCCTATTTTTTCCCCTTCGTCCTTTCCCCTCCTCCTTATTCCTCTTCTTCTTCTACTTCATCATCTTCTTCTTCTTCTTCCTCCTCCTCTTCTTCTTCTTCTTCTTCCTCTGCACGTCCACAATTGCAAAGTTCACCAGTTGCCTCTTGCTCTCCTTTCAGCCTCGCCCAACCGACGACGGAGCATGGGTAGTGCCTTTCAGTCGTTGACTGACTGGTTACCCCCCTCAGGAGGGTGTTGGCCCAGGCTTCATGCAGGGCTGCTCTCACCCTTCTGAGATCCAATGGTCTGTATGCACATGCAATGCCAGTCTTCAGCCAACCACGGTCCCTGCGGCCTGGAAGGCGCTGGCACTTTCTCTCACTTCTGATTCCCTGTTGGTGACTGCGCTCGCGCTCCCACTGGGTTTCAGGCCCCACTGCGGGTGCCCGAAAAGCTATGCGGTCACTATGCGGTGGGGAAGAGAGTGAGGTCGACCTCGGCGCGATTCTTCCCTCACTATAATAAATCTGAATGCGTCTGAATCTATCACGGTGCGCTAAAAGCCGTGGCTTGGAGGGTCTGCCAACTGACGGGAAAACTCGGCCCCCCACGTAGCTGCTCCTTCTGTACGCGTGTGTCTGTGTGTGCGTACGGGAGGAGAGGGAGGACTGAGAGTTAGGCTGCAATTGCTCCCTCTTAATGTGGCCTTTATGGCGCTCCCGCGCAGTCGGGAGCATACCTAGCGAGATGGCTGTGTCAAGTGTGCGCGTGCTGAGTGTTTATCGAGCCAGCCATCTACACCCTCCCTCATCCCCGGTCTTATTGACTTTGTCTTTACACCGGAAACGGTGGTGGGAGTGTCGAGCGAGTGGGTAGATTCTGCGCAAGTCTGCCTAAACTCCTGTTTTCTCTCGTCCGAGTTCTCTGCGTTGCTTCTGCTAGCAGTCGCTTGCCCAGCTCGCCTTTGTGTCAGTTGCGGCTTGCTGGAGCGCGTGGTGCCCATCGTCGAAATCGACGGGGGAACTGTCGTGTGTGTGTGTGTGTGTGCCAACCTCAGCATCCTCGGCTCGTTACAGTCCAGCTAGTCCGCGTCACGTGCCCCACGGAGTGCGCACCGGACCGATGACGTGCGCGGGAACTAGTTTGTAGCGAGCCAATCACATGCGCGCCACATCTACCACACTTTCAATAACCTTTCTTCCAGGTCAAAGCGACCGGTGAGTGAGTGCCTCCTAAATTGGCCTTGCGATAGATGTGCTGGACCAGCAAGGGGGCCGGATCAGGGTACGGCAGGCGGTATTAAGAACCAAAGCAGACGCGTCTCCGTCGCGTTCCCACCCGCCCCCCCCGGCGGCCAAGGTTTGGCACACCCAGCTGCCTACGTTGGGACGGCAGGCATTAGTCGGGTCGTGCCCGCATAAAAACTGCCGAACATTGAGGTGGGGCTGGCGGCACACATAAGGGCGACTTTGGTCGCGCCAGCTGCCTGCGCCCAATCCCACCCGCCAGTTTTTCTGACTTCATCATAACACTGGGCACAGGAAGGTGAGGGAGGAGAAAGCAAGAGTGCTGTATACACGGCGCAAGTCTACTATCACTTAAAATTAATCATTTTTCTTGAAACTGGGAACAGGTGGAGGAGTGAGGTACATCCTGCGCAAGCCTACTTTAACTATAATCGAGCGGGCCACCGGGATTATTTTCAGGGTACAAATGGTCCAAATCGAGGGCCATAGTATGTGTGCCAGGTAACCTGGTTTCCCGGACAGGTTCTAGTATTTTGCAAAATGGCAAGGTGGAGAGAACGGGACTGAAAACCTGAGACATAAGAGAGGCTAACTGAAACATGTTTATTGAAATGGTGACGGTTCGGAGAGCTTGCTCGGCTCCCCCTTGTCAAAGCGGCGGTGGTGGCAGTAGCGGGCTGTGACCGGACCGGTCAGCCTCGAGGGGTGGTCGCGTTTTGGTTCGTCATCCGTACAAAACCGAGAGAGCTTCAGCGACCACCCATCGCGGCGGTGATTCACAACACAATAGTCGTCGAACCTCCTCCTCCAAAAGGCCAAGGCAGCGAAAACAACATCGATCAGCTCGCGGCACGCCACTTCCAGGTCTGTTCAAGCATGTGCACTTAACGTTTTGACAGCAGTCGACCGACCAAGCTCTGTGAGCATTTCAATAAACCTTTTCAGGTGAGTTCGTCTTATTTCACTCCGTAAAGTTTGCTCGGATTCGAAGACAGGGGAGAGTGCTGAAAAAGGTCACATTAAGATGTAGGTATTGCAGTTTGAGCAGGAGCCCTGAAACTGGACCTAGTTAGCCTTCCACCAGCTGGCGATTTTCCACGCACCACGAGAGTTAGGCGCAGGATACTTATTGCGCTGGGAAGCCGCAAGGATGCATGCCTTAGTCAGTCAGTGACCACGATATGGAGAATTTAGTCTCCGGTATCCTGGCGAGAAGCGATATAGATATCATCACTCCGCGACGGCTATCGAAACTTGAGGCGAAAAAAAAGTATTGTCCCGGCGATTGGGTCGTCTTCTTTTCAATCACTTCCTGGGACTTAGATGTTCGCTGGGATTGGCAAATAAAGCCCAGCCCATGATTCCTTCCCAATTCGGCACAGCAGTTCCTCTATGAGTTTCAGCATACAGGCCTTCTTCGCATCATCCGATCTTACTTCTATTGCCAGAAGTATCTATCCTTACTCGACTCAATGAATACTGACACGGAGTACTGATTTACCGTATAGTTGACAACCAGTTATGTTTATCTGGAAAAAAATAGCAGCCACCATGCGGCTGCTGGCGGGGACAGAGCGAGACAAGCGAGTTGCGCTAGCGATCAGTAAACGTTGACCAACAAGTGTGTCAATAGCTCCCGATCTCAACCGGCAAGAGGAATCCGTGGCTTACGGGTTAGAACCTCAGGTGGTGCACTACCTCTGGAGTTAGGCATGACAGACTGATGACGCCTAGTAAGTCAGAAATGGCCAGTCCAGTCTTCCCAGTCTTTGCCGACAATGTTAATCTGCCACAACTCGCTAAGCTAACGGCCTCACGAGTTTTATTTGGCGAGGGCAGACCGCGAAGGTTAAGGCCCTCTGGTCATGCTCGTGAGACGTGTGCACTTGGCTGACGACGAAAACAGAAAGGAGGTTGAGATGCAGAGACAACACCCCTCCCCCCTCCCCTAACCCTTTTCGTCCGCCTACGAGCTGCAGTTCGCAAGGCATGCCTTCATGTTCAGGATAAGATAGAAGGAGGGCGGTGTGCGTGTTTGACCATCGATCTCGATGAAGTCCACCAAGTGCCCCAACAGGTTGGTACGGAAGATTGCAGTCTCGGGCTGTAGCTTTAAAGTGATAGAGAACGTAGTTAGCGGCTCCACACTCTTCACCTTCTTCCGGAGTCTCGAGGACTAAACGGAGTCCGGCGTGGCTTGCTATATCAAATGCAAGCCAATACACCACCTGACTTAGTCTTCAGTGACAGTAGACTTTGCGCGGGTACTACTGTGCTATATATCCCCACTCACCTATACTAGGTGTCGGGCCAGACTTTAGTACTGATAGTACTTGTTTGTACTAGTACTGAATGTTTTGGAAGTCAGAAGTGACGCTGATTAAAGTCAGCACTAGGCTCATATCCCTTAAATCTCGGCAAGAAGTCTAGTAGTACTGGTGCTGGCACTGACGCCACCATTTGTCAGAGGTGACGCTGATTAAGCCAACGCTAGGGCTCATATCCCCCTGGTCTCAACAAGGAGTGTGACTCTGGGTTAAGCTATTTCGGGTAAGTACATACTTGGAGTCCTGAGCACAGCAGCGTTTGCCTTGGTTTCCGGACTCTCAACTCGATCCATCGGGCCGTGTACGTTTCTGCTAGGTACGGATTAAGATACTGCTGCTATAGGTACGTGCCTATGCTAAAGTGCTAATTTCTAGTTAGCATGCTTACTAAGGCCAGTAGACAGTATACAATAAGCACAGCCTGTGTGTGCGTGTAAAGAGAGCAGCAGAGACTTACTGAAGTTTACGAAGGCAGGATCACAAACCAACATGAGATTTGACTGGAGGATCATCTCGACGGCCCGTCGGGAGAGGACAAGGCAATCATTCCCAAAGACTACACTCTGATTCCGGCTCCTGGACTGAAACAGCCGAGGAAGAAAAGAGTGAAAACCGAGTTCAAATACTTGCGTTGGAGTGGATTTTCGTTTTCTTCTGGTTTAGGACTGTATGGAGGCAGTAGGGAGGAAAACAGACATTTCCGACATTCCAAAAGATCCTCATGAAACATTATTTTAAAACTTTTCCGATTCACAGGACGCTTGTTTGTGACATTTTTGGGGCGGGGGGGGGGGTTAAATAAATCGCTAATACAAGCAAACAGGCGACTCCCAGGAAGCAATTGCGAAGAAGAAGACGACTCGAGCGCTGGGACACTATGTTTATTTGCCTGACGGATTTCGAAACGTCAGGCAAATAAACATAGTGCCCCAGCGATCGCGTCGTCTTCTAACTTTTAATTGAATCGATCAAATAAAAATATCCTAATTGAAAACTTGCTTTTGTTGAGATCAGGAGAGACTTCCTCTTCGAGAAGCAATAAATGGAAGATGTAATTTACTATAAAATGAGTATAGGAGAGATGTTTTTATGCTGGCTATCTGTAAAATAAATGTGCTGTTTCATATAAACATATAAAATCATGATAACATTTACTTTTGTAAAGACCGTGGCATTTGTAGATCAGAAAAAAGTGAGCAATACGTCCTACGTGAAATATCTGCCAATCAATGATGAAATCTCACCTAGACGAAATCGTTAAGGAGAAAAAATTGAGTTGTTTAAGCCATGCCAGGATGTCGGATTTTAAGGAGCTTCTTTCTGACTACTTACAAAAAGTATATTATGTAAAATAATGACTACTTAAGTAGTGTGCAATCAAATAGTTGCTTTGTAGGGAACATGTACGAAAATACTCGTTTTCGTACAAGTTTGCCAGCAAATGACGCCTTCTCTTAAAGGAAAGGCATATTTCAATTTAAAAGTTTCAAAATTACCGAATAATTTTAAAACCTACCGACCGCTTTATTTAAATTAAAGGTTTAAAAACTGTAGGCTGTGTATATCCTTGCTAAGAAAGAGTACGTACTTTTCTTAAATCAAAAGATACTCTTCATTTAGGAACGAAATTTGAAGAAGGCGTACTTTGCTACCAAACGTGTACAAGAAAGAATAATTATTTGTTTTTTTCCATCAAATATAGTTGAATTTATAAGGACAGTGAAAATAATTAATTTAAATAAAGACTACTTAAGTAGCCATTATTTTTACAGAATATACCTTCTGTGAGTGGTAAGAAAAGGAGCTCGTTAAAAAAGTCGGCACCCTAGCATGACTTAAAAGACCTGAATTAAGCTGCACTATAATCAGTATTACGACCAGACTTAGTTTCTCATTGCGAGTGATACTCGACTTTTTCACAACTTTCGAAAGTTTGCATGAAATATCGATCGTACTGTAGATATACACGCAGAAGGAATGTACGTCAGGCAAAAGGAAAACAAAGAAAAAAAACATACGCGGCCAGAACACTCCATGAAGAAGGCCTCATTGAAGTCATGCATTAAAAGGGACTTCTTCAAGTTCTCCATGATGACGTAGGCGTCAGAAGATGTGATAAGGACGTAGTCCGGACGGGGGGAATGCCGAGCAAGACGGCGCAAACGTTCTTGGACAGCTAAAAGGGTACAAGAAGAGAGTAAGCTGGATTAATCGTTAGCGGAATTGTCATTTGCTAAAAGGACGTAACGCCCAACGCGGGGGCCCAAACCGGAGGGAGGGATCGGAAGGGGTTGCCGCCAAACATTCGCGATGACGCCTGTTCCTTGATTAGGCAACCAGCGGAATGAAACGGAGACGAATAATCGGCTTTCCAAAAAGGTGGACAACAAAAACAACACGACAGCACACCCGTCGATTTCGGCGATGACAACCAAAAACAGGGTCTTGCAGGGGCGCGACTTGCGCAGCTTCTATCGCAATCTCGTTCTCCCTCTCTTCCCTCACTCATCTGGGCCCAGTTTCAAAACAAAGTCAAGAAGACCAGAGACAGGGTTGGGCGCGGTCGACGCCATCGGCCGCAACACCTGACTCGGAAAACAGCTGAGTGGAAGTTTCATAAAGGCCAAATTAAGAAGGAGCCATTGCACAGCCTGACTCTCAGTCCACCAGTTAGCCAACCCACACAACAAAACACACATTGGGCTGACCGCACAGTCATATCTTACCGTCAGTTGGCAACCTTCCAGACCACGGCTTTTAGCGTACAGGATAATTTCAAGCGCGTCAGATATTTTGTACTGAGGAAATAAATGCGCTGCGGATTGATCTCACTTCCCCCCTCTACCTAGCTGATCGGTCGTCAGAAATTTGGATGACCATATGAACAGTTGTTTAGAGTAGGGCCTTCTAGTGGGCAGAAATGTTTGAGTTCGTTAAGACGAACGCCTGATACTTTTAATTAGCACGAACAGTGAATTATCCGACCCCGGTACGAGTGAAGAGGAGGAGTCAATCGGCCAGAGAGAGAGAGAGAGAACGTGTACTCAGACAAAGCACGTTGCAGCAAGTCATTCTCACACAAAGACTGAATGCGAGATAAATAGCTGAGTCAATGGGCAATCAGAATTGAGCAGATGCTGACCGGCAGCCAGGTGGTTAGCGCGACCCCCTTGTGTGTGTGACTCATCACGGGAATAGCGGCATTCCCAACAGATTTAGTTAAAAATCTCATTTTGTGTCTGAAAATCAATGCGCATTAAACTGCATCGACAGCACCTCCCATCAACAAAAGTCCGAGAACTTTTCGAAATTACCTGGATTTTGGACCAAGATAAAACACACTGTCTCACAGATCCACTAATGTCGTCGATATGATTTGTGCAAATGGTTGACCTGAAATGACTCCCACCGTCCAGGAGTTTTCTGAAGGACACCTTCAGTCTCCGCTTCGCGGACAACCGACAATGCTGCCCCACTGCCTCGTTCAACGCCCACTGCCTCAGGGTAACGTAGCCTCGCAGGGAGAGCTTTCTGACCCGCTGACCTCCAGATCCTTGACCGAATACCCCACGCGCACATACGCACGCGCGTCCAAATAGTCGCGGCTGCCAAAGGGTCACTTGAACACATGGTAAGATTATATCGTGGGGTCGTATGGGGAAAGTGTGAAGCGCGCCCCGCGGGCTAATGAACACCTGATTTTCGGAGAGAGGACGGTCGGGGCATGTCAGGGAACAAATTAGATCCCAATATTTTTGTTAAATAAAAAAGTTACGAGGGCAAGTTTGGTTGCGTACTCAAACCTTGGGAGAAGACACTGAATGAGCTTTAATATAATCGCTAAACCCCCTCCTGACCAACGGCGAATGCGTATATGGAGGGGGAGTGTGCCCAAACCTCAGGCGAGGCAACAAAGAGACATTTTCCAGTGGTATCACCAACACCAACTGGGAAAAAGGTTAAAGAACAAAAGTGGCGAGATTATGTAAATCACCCTACTTAAAAATTGCAAGTAAGCGATAATTCCCACGGTTAGTTCAAAAGGCCAACTTTTCTTAGTTTGCCGATTATAGCAATTGTGGAAAGCGGTTGCCCTCGAAGAACCCTTTTGCAGTTCAATGCCATCAGCAAATCCCAGCTAGACGCTGGGTGGCGTGTAGAAAACCGGAAGATCATAGGCAATTCAACCTGCTGAAAATTTGTGAGTAGTTGATTACTATAGATAGGGGAAAATAATCGACCGAACACATCACCCATCGGCTGATGCAGCATAAGGCACGTCAGTGGACACATCCTCGGACAATGCAACAGAACAATGACACATCATTTGAACTTGCGCCACAATCACATAGAAGCGGCTACCACCACTGCCTCACGGATGACTGGACAAGGTCCACACTAGTCCTAGCCACTATTCCTGCCATTAGTCCTGAAATCAGGCGGTGGCCACCGCCATCTGAGACAGCAGCTGGGAGTTCTGTGCACAATAATGTTATGGTGGTCGAACACGTCACCCAGACGTCAGACAGTACGAGGTCACGGGAGGCCAGTCCGACGCATAGACAACGGGCCATGTCACACGACCGTCAAAGGGTGGACATTAGGCCAGGACAAAGAAGGCACGAGAAGTCAGGCGGCCACTGGAGGCAGACTGCTGCTGGAGCCGGCCAGGAGCCGAGTGAGGTCACGCAAGGACAGACGAACAGACATGCATAAGCGAGCGTGCGCAATGGCGAGCAACGACGACTGCCCCTTAAATAACGAGGCTGCCAGCAGAACCGGGACTCTGCTGTGGACACTCTGCCTAGACGAGACCGACCACAGAAGGCTACTGCTGGACACACAGACCAGAGTGCATGTACTTGTAAAAGTGACAGTAAAGTAGTATCAGCTATCCTATTCTGTCTTCTCTTCCTAACACGCACTGGGGGAACATAACCGGCGTTGACACAGGAACACACTCGGTTACAACAAATAAGTCCCACCCACAGGTGCTGTCTGTCTTTTTCCTACTACTTAGACCATACACATCCAAACCTGGCACTGAGCACGGCGTATTGGCGACGGTTAATAAGCCAACATGACCACCTCAGTCTCTGTCGATGCTTTTGCATGCAAAAGCCCGTGAAGGCTCTCGATTGAGTACCAAAATGCAACGGCACCAGTACTCCCTCAACCTGATTGGGTGAATGCTCTTCCACGATAGCCGACATAAATCATCGCACCGCTATGACAGTTTCGTCTGTAGAAATAGGTGAGGGATGAGAGCAGCAAAGAAAATCTAGCGTGAATTGGACAGAGCAGATAACCTTTCTCTCTTTCCATACTTATCCCATTGTAATGACAAGCTGAAGGTGAACCGAGTAAAAAGTAAACTGAGCAGTATGGACAATCAAAAGTATGTCACCGGCCTCATGCGCCATAAATAAGCTGTCCTCCCATCCGACACCACCCACAACTCCATCACGCATCGTATCCAAAACAATATTCGCCTAACAATAAATCCGAAAACCCTCTGATCTTGCCGGCTTGAGTCTCCAGAGAGGGAATATCGAAGAGGGGATCAGCTCAAAACTTGACTCCACCCAGTCCGACAGAACATGGAAGTGGTTCTTAGACATTCGGTATTTGATCTCTGGCGTCGGAGAAGGGGATGGATTGAACTGACCAGGTCTATTACCGCGGATCGTCACGCGTGGAGAAGTACCAGCCGGGGCATCATCGAGGCTGGCTTGCTCGCAACCGTAACAAGTAAGGTACATGTCATTCTCATCCATCGGTTCCACTCCAAGAACAGATCGGGCGCAATTTTCGACAGCAAATTTTGCGTCCCGGCAAAACCAAACGGGCTCCAGGTCTCTGCGGCTACCAGACGCACCCGCAGGTTGCAGGACCCGATAGAGCCTTAAAACAATATCCTCACCCTCAGAGTGAGCTGAACCACTCTAACAGCGTGTGAAATTGAGATGGCAACGGAGGTTTGTTGCCATCGTTAGTCTCTACCGCGGGTTCCGCATTTACGAACCACGGTATACTTTCAGATGACGTGATTCAAGCCCTTATTCAGCTCAGACAGCCCCACTCCACCATGAGGTAGATAATTATATTCACCAAAAGAGCCGCTTAGACATTCCAGACAGCTGTAAAACTGTAAGATCACGCAAGAACCCATTCAGCCTACGCCGCCTACGCGATTGCATGTGACCCTCGCCCTGAGACCTCTTGAAAGTGAGGTGAGAGAGAAGAGGAGAGATTCGAAAGAGAGCAGAATTAACTCGTATGCATTGACGCACACAGCAGTGGAATATGCTCCTCATCTGGTTAAGTCATCCAGGCGAGGCGGTTAACGTGGTGTAGCCACTAGGGTGGAGAGCCAAAAGTGACGAATGCGAGAGAATACTCGTATTCCAGGAATGTCTATTGGTAAAGGAGACAAATGGTCGATCACTGGAACAAAGTTATTTTTTTCCTGAGCTTTCGAGCTCTTGCAAGAGCCCATCGTCAGAGGTGGAGAAACAGTAACAAATGTGGAAGCTACTTGGGGCGTGTGTACGATAACTAAAATTTTGAACGTGCAGAAAATCAATAATTGTGTGCTGCCGACTTGCCACTGAGGGCTGTGCTAGCCAGTGCCAGTAGGCAAGATCGACAAGTTGTGTGGAAATATTTACAGAAATAGAATCGTCAACAAAACAAGTAATAGTTATGGTGGGAGGGATGCTGATGTGGCCATTTGGCGCCCAAGCCTACATAATCCCTCGCTTCTCATCCTCCTTCCCTTCTCCTATAACTTTTTAATTGCTCATCCCTCCCTCCCTCCCACCATAACTATTACTTGTTTTGTTGACGATTCTATTTCTGTAAATATTTCCACCCAAATTGTCGATCTTGCCTACTGGCACTGGCTAGCACAGCCCTCAGTAGCAAGTCGGCAGCACACACAATTATTGATTTTCTGCACGTTATTGTACACGCCCCAAGTAGCTTCCACATTTTTTGCTGTTTCTTCACCTCTGACGATGGGCTCTTGTAAGAGCTCGAAAGCTCAGGAAAAAAATAAATTTTGTTCCAGTGTTCGACCATATGTCTCCTTTACCAACAAAAGTTACTTCTTTGTGCATACTAGATTGACGAGGTCCCCTCCTGCACTCCATAAAGCAGGATGGTGCAGGAACGGATACTCGAGTTGGACTATACTGGGAGTATACTTACACTGCCCCAACCACACTCTCTGTTCCACGCCCACCCACCTGGGCGGGAGAAGGCAGATGAAAACACACGCACCAAACACATCATTCCCCAGCCACCTGGTAGCCAAAATACAGACAGGTTCAAATCTCAGGGGTTCCAACCCTCGAGATTGGGGATGACTGGCTGATGACGGCTAATAAGCCAGAAATGGCCATTTCGGTCTTCCTTTGCTTTGTCGGATCCACTTCTTCATCATATCACCTTTGTCACTATGTGACGGTCACGAGGGTTTGTGTTGCGAGCTCCTTGGCAAAGCGGAACTTAATTGCTCCTTGACTAAACCGGTGCAACACCTGCATTCACATTGCATTATATTTCTTTTGATAAACGAGTAGTTATGTTTGATTACTATTTCGGCTAACCAATCACTGATTTCGACTACTGACCCATTGATGTGCCGGGACCCTCGCAGCTGTTTCAAGCAGCGGTAGAATACCGGCAAAACACGTGCCTGGGCCTTTTAGCTAGTACCTAGGCTGTTGGTATGGTAAGTTAAAATAACCAATAACAGCTGTGTTTTCACCCACAAGCAGGTAATTGACGTACTTTTTTCAATTTTTCTTTGTATCCATATATGTCCCACCATCTTGTTACCAATGAAGAGTTCAAAGGCGTTCACCTATCTTCCCCTCACTGAACTGATACGCTCGAAACCCACCCAATCCCGCGGAGCTTTCGCTCAAGCCGGTTGAGGTCTCGGCATTTCTCCGTCCCCTAACTACTCCCAGTGTGGATTCTGGCGGGGATTCCTGATCCAAAAATGGGCTACGACACACACACACACACACCCTAAAACAAAGTTTTATATCATTTAATCTACACGAATGGCCGCCTTCGACATGACTTGCACTGTATCCATCACGACCTACCTTCGCACTCCTTCGTCTTTACGATAAAGCAAAGATGACTAGATCTGGGCGTGGACGTAATGCCCAGAGCCCAACTTACTTGTACTTGTTACGATTGTGATCATGCCTGATCTAGCCGGCTTCAATAATGTTGCGGACGGTACCTCTCCATGCTTGACTATCGGCGGAAACGGATCTGGAGAGCTACACCCAATCTCTTCTCCAGCAACGGAGGCCGAAAATAGAAGGTCTAAGAACTGCTTCGATGTCTTGACGGACGGTGTCGAGCCAAGTCTTCAATTGCCCACCTCTTCGACGCTTCCAGGTGGGCTGCGGCGCCGGGTCGAGAGCAGCATATCTAAGCTCGTGGGGTGGACGGCGGAGAACCTGTCCAAACAACCTCAGCCGCCTTTCTTGAATGGCCTCAGATATCCTCGCGATAGGATCGCAGCGTGTAAGAACTGTCTCATTTGAGATGAAGTCGCTATACTCAACTCGCAGGATCATTCTCAGACATCTGTGGTCAAA
The DNA here is from genome assembly GCA_036362985.1 of Ligula intestinalis. Classification (NCBI taxonomy): domain Eukaryota; kingdom Metazoa; phylum Platyhelminthes; class Cestoda; order Diphyllobothriidea; family Diphyllobothriidae; genus Ligula; species Ligula intestinalis. The sequence goes on along the minus strand of JAYGXS010000004.1, from coordinate 8,092,598 downwards.
GACCTTCAGCCTTCGCTCATCTTCAGCGCGCACAGCCCAGTATTCACATCTATAGAGGAGGACTGACCGAATGGATGCACGGTATACACGAATCTTCACGGCGATGGAGAGAAGAGCCCAACGCTAGGCGCCACGCATCCGTGGCCCCTCGGGCCTCACAGAAGTGGAAGCTTTTCTGCGACCTGGCCATAGTTTAAAATGAGAACCAAAATACCCACAGCCGCCACCGGTCATGACTTTTACTGTAGACCCAAAGGAGCCAAACTTTTGTTTTACAGTGATGACTGCGCTGACTCGACCGGTAGTAGAATGGCTCAGGTAGCAGGTGCCGACTCCAAGCATGTCCACAGACGAAAATGAACGTTGTGGCGTGAAAATCGGCGCCAGAGCGCGCCACACGCACCAGACCAGACATCACAAAAAAGCCAAAGCGAGATGTGAGCACGGGCTCAGGCGTAGATCCCGCGTGCGTCATAATGACGGCGGTAAGTTAAATGACCAATGTGTGGGTGCGTGTGTGTTGGCGCGTGTGCGCTGGTGTGACCGCCGCAAGCGGATTCTGCGCGTATGACCTGACTGACTGACCACACTCAATAAATCACTCACACACGACATTACGTGATGATAAGACAAGTGTGTTTAAACTCACGGCTTCCGGTGCGGGGGGTCTCGTAGCTCAGTAGGCTAGAGTGCTAGCTCAACGAACTAGGTTCGAATCTCACCGAGCGCGCCAAAGTTTTTGGCAATTGGGTCAAATGAATAGTTTCGTAGATGAGGAGACAGCAGTCACCTCAGATTAAGCAACAAGTTCCGTTCGCGATGGCAGTGCTGCTGTACATCCCCTAAACAGACAATGTGGTAGATGCGCCGCACCAACACGGAGGCCACATCAAGGCACAACCGGCGTTATTAGGTTTGTGCTCTCATAACATACGTTGAACATGGGAGAAAGGACATGCGATTCATTGAGGTGACTTGGGAACTTTGGGGACGAGCGGGTCCCCAACAGCCGGACGGATTGTTTGTTCGAGGTTGTCTCCTCTAGCGCTTTGGCTCAATAGTCTAACCACAAGACAGCGGTGGCAAGCGAACTTATTTAATGGCGGTTAACGCTCGCCATGCCACAGCACCGTCGTCAGGCTTTGCGAAACTTTATAGGCTTTTGGTTTGCCAGGCCTCAGCTCGCCGCGCCCTGGTAGCACTGCCACTGCTGCGTCCGCGACTGCTTATTCGGCAGACCCGAGAGTCCGCTTATTTCACAACTAACCTCCACTAAAGATCGTTCCACTAAAGTTCAAAGGCGTTTGCCTATATTTCCTTTAATAAATTTGACTTTGACTTGACACTATCCGCCACCCGCGGACGCGCCGGGTAGCCAGCGGTTAGGCTAACAGGTAACCCGTCTTCGTCGCCAACCTCAAGAGCTCAGTGCTAGTACCCTCGACTTGAAACCGTTGCCTAATTGGAAACGTCGAAGAGGGGGTCCACTCGAAACCTGGCTTGACTCAGTCCGTCAGAACATGGAAGTGGTTCTTGGACCTTTTGTATTCGGTCTCCGGCGTTGGCGAAGAGAATGGCTCGAACTGTCCAGGTCTGCGGCCACGGACCGTGGCGCATGGAGAAGCACCACATGGGACATAATTGAGGCCGGCTAGATCAGTCATGATCGCAGCCGTAAGAAGTACAAGTACAAGGGGAAAAAGGCGGTCGGGGAAGGGGGGGGGGGGTATGGTAGCACGCATAAGGGCAGGCTCAGGCGCCAACAACCCTTGACTTTCATGAGCTAGGCGTGCCGGATCAGGCCACCTGCGCGCGATCCCATCTCCTATCTCCTTGGCACCGCGGGGATGAGGGAGGAGAGAGAGAGTGCGGTGGATGCTACGCAAGTCTCCTATCACTTAAAACTTACCAACGCATAGGTCATCGTCACGCTGAGGAAATCGACGGTCGAGCGTGCTGCTAATGATGCCGTCCAGACCGAGCGCTTTCTATTTGAATAGTCAGCTAGTAATTCCCACTACCTCCCAAAGAGCAAAATCTCACAATTTTCTAGCCTGCACTGTTTTACGTGAGCTTCCTTCCGGGAAAGGAACTACCGATAGACAAGAAGAAGTTATAGGGGAAGGGACCGTTCAACCAGTCAATCGATTAATTGATCTGGCGCAGGTATACATCGCCCTCCCGGCTGAAATCACTGGCGGTTGATTGGTTCTTGTACCCCCCTATAGCTGCTGCTTGTTTTTTCCATTGACGGTTTCATCTCTGACGATCGACCCCAGTAAGAGTTCGAAAGCTCAGACGAAGAAAACCATGATTTCGGTGATCGATTTGTCCTGTTTTCTTGTCCAAAAGCTTAACAGAAGTATTGAACTGTCAATGCAATACGAGGCCATCAGGTAGTTATTAGACAAGGCAACAGGACCGATAAAAACACAAAAACCGGAAAAATGAACGGGAAAGACCTATTTAAATTATGTGTGTACCTTTTTGTCAATCTCTGATGATCCGCCCAAGTACGAGTGTAAAACGTCAGATAAGTAAACCATCCTCCCCAGAGATCGCCTTACCTTCTCATGCTATCTGCATACATACCGTAGGAATCCGTAGTTTGCCATCAAATGGGTTCAAGAAATAACAGTTTTTGTGTATGTTTTACACAAAATATATCAGAATATATAGGGGTACGGAATATCATGCAATAAGTAAACCCTACTTACGTAGTCAGTTATTTACTTTCTTTTTTATTCAGTCGGCTTGATCAAAAGCAGGCATTCGGACTTGATTAAAATGCATAGGAATTATGCAGTTTGATAATTAATATTATAACACCACGTAAGTTATATTTTCTAGTCAAATGGTAGAATTCCTATTATAGATTTAATGAGATAGTAAATTTTACTGAACGCACTTTCAAGAAGTGGAATACGGCATCAATATCGCCTTCCTCGTTCAGCGCAACTTGGTTGCACAGAATTTGTGCGATGCAATGCAGTGACAACACAAAGTCAGCTCTTGATGCGGACACAAATGTGCCTACAAGGTCTTCACATGAGGAAAAAAACGTTACTGCACTCCGGCATGACTATCAGCAACTCGCTTTACTGTTCCGAAGAAAACCATAGACATGGTGGCACAAACACCGTCACGGGAGCATAGATCCCTCGTTTGAAGAGGAGACCACTTATCGCATGCAGTCAGGATGGAACAGCCAACAGGGCGGCGAACCCAGGGATCAAAACAGTGTCTGAATTAAATGCTTAGGTAATAAAGAGGCCGAGTTCGAACCTCCCGGGCCCACGATATGGCTGGCTGACGAAGGTAGTTACTCCCGAGACGCTAATCCAATCACCTTATTCAGTAACATGTTCTGCTCATTCTGGTTAAAGTTTCTGCTGGGGTGATAGTACTTGGTAGTCTTGGGCTACCATGCATAACCAAGACTGATTAAAGTGTAGTGAGCACGCGGGTTTATTCTATTGCATACCGTGCCTAAACTGCCCTAGAAAGTACACAGGACGGACTGGACGTATGTGTGGTTCGCGCACACATGACCATGAGCGAGCTGTAAGGAGGAATAAGGCATCATAATAAGTGGCTGCCCACACCTACGCAGCCGCAAGGTTAATCACCCACACCGATAGTGAGAAGAGCCCAGAATTGACTGAACCCTAGACCCAGATGAGAACTCAGTCAATCGATTTATCGATCTGGCGCCGGCATACCTCGCCCTACGCAGTCATCTCCGGGGCAAGGTCACTGGTGAAGCTTTTATCGCTGGCGATAGACTCCAGTAAGAGTTAGAAAGCTCCGAAATATTAAACCATGATTCCGATTATTCTTCTTTACCTATACACACACAGCCGGGATGCGAAAATTCGCCTGACACCTACTGAACTCCCTTTGGCCCCTCACTCACACAAGGATTGAGTGCCAAAACTGGGATAAGGCAACAGGAGGTGGTCTCAGGCGACAGTGGCCGATGGAAAAGCTAAATAAACCCACAGTGTGTGTATGCGTCACACAAGACCTGGTGTCACCACATGCACCAGGTTGCAGACCCGAGTACAACCATAAGAAGGCATCCCTTGTTAGGATGTTAGCCGGACCAAAGGCTAGCAACCTTGTCGGCTTTCCTAAGGCGTCGAGCCTGACGCCACAATCATTCCTTTGTTCAATAGCGTTCACGAGACAGCGGCCACGCGAAATGACCTTAGACCGCATGCGCGCACAAGAGCCCACGCTAGGCACAAAGCCACAGGGTCAACTGGTTGCGTGACGTTATCCCAATGCGGCCAACCAGACCACAAGAGAACGCGCAGACAATCTCTTGCAAACCACTGTCACCCCCTGACAGAGAGTTGTTGCAACGACGGACGCGTGACGACGCCAATCCGCTTCCCATGCCCAAGGCAGGACACAAAGAGTTGCGCCACACCGGATAGCGAGGACGCTGGAGAGCAACCAAGCGGCAACAGCCGCCCGAGACAGCTCCTCCGGATTTTGAACACAATAAACCCTCCTCCGGGTTGATTCCAGAACTATGCCCTTCTTATTGTGTTCGTCCTTGTGGGATTTCAACAGGGCGTAATTCAACGGTGACACACGTCAGATGTCATCGTTATAACACGACGCTGAACTCGTCGTTATAACACTGGTGACGCAGGTGAGATTGCTCCCCTGGATGCTAAAACAATATGTGACGCACATGTGAAAATGTGCATATCCGCGGAGCGATTGCTGTTCTACGAAAGTGTCGTGATGCCGCCAGCCATCACACTGCGTTGGAGTCTTTACATCATTGGCGACACTGCCAGCTGTCACCCCTACAACGTGGTGTCGTAGAACTCACCATTCCTATCATTGCGGAAAAATGGCTGATTATCAGGAAGCACATTACAAGCACGGGTGACGCTCATTCCACAATGCGTATTTCCGCAGAACAAGTGCTGACCATCAGGCAGAATCATCAAGACATCACAACCATGGTTGACGCTCATTCCACCATGCGCATCTCCTCAGAGCAACTGCTGACTATCATGCAGCACAGTACAAGCATGGGTGATGCACATACCACAATGTGTATTTCCGTTACAACATCACTGACTCTCATTCCTCTGAAAAGATAGAGTTAGGTAGACAGTCCTCCAAGCCACAATTATTGGCTCGCCGTGAGAGATTGCATTACGTCAAGGAGAGCTATTAAAGTTAAAAGTACACCGAGAAGGATGGACTTAACATCAGTGCTACTATCAAGTTCTCTTAACCCCCCCCCCCCTCCTCCTCATACATGCACCCGTCGACTGTCTAAGCATATCAAGCGGTTGATGGTGCAACTGGGCACAGCGTTTGACAGTAGCTGAGGTAATTCATGCAAGGTCATGAAGAAAATTGGACTCGTAAGTTAAGCATACATTTATTCTTGCTAGTTTAATCTGCTCAGTGAATTTGGAAGCCCGAGGAAACCCTTTTTGTAAGGAAAGCTGCCTGTCTAGGTTCAGTTCATTTAAGGGTAACAGGCAGGATTTTGCCGAAACCGGAGGTTGTCTGATATCGAACAAATTTTCCACGACAGCACCAACACTTTTATTTTGATGGGCTCTGCTCAATACAAGCATTGAAAACATTAAGAGAGACCAATCTCACAACCGGAAAATCTAGTCTTCATTGAATGAAAATCAGCAATAATATATCTAGCATCAAGAGAAAAGTGACTTCCGTCATTTTCGTCCAAAATTTATCATTTATGTTCTGGTAAATTAACAAAACGGGTCAAAATTCGCCATTTCCACTTTGACGTTACCTTGGAAAAGGGCTGCATGCACCAGCATTCGTCAGTTTAATATCTACTTAGAGTGCTTTTAAAATAGGTAACCCGTTATATATGATTTTTTAATTGAGCTTAGCCGTTATAATATCAGATTTCTATGGGGAAGTATTTTTGCTCAAAAGTGTGTTTTGATGTTTGGAGAAATTTAGAAATATGGCCCACTTTGCTATTTACTATTGAAAAAATTAATGGTTTCGCCAAATGCTTTTAGGGAAAATCATATCACAAAGGTTTTGCTATAAAAATCAAAAGTAATCTGCAGCTATAGATGAAAAACTTGAAAAGACTGCGAACATTTGCCGGAGATTAAAGGACGTTCTGAAACTTATCCAATACTTGAAATATGCATGAAGAAATTGGACTAAAGAAAAGTCCCTTGGATATAAGTAAAATGGTATGGCTATGATTTCGCCAAACAACTATAGTTTAATTTATTGGTCTAATTTATAGCTATTTTTCCAGTCTATGGAACTCGAGCACACGTTAAAAACTTCGATCTTTCTTAACAAACACTTGGTACTTTTCATATCTCTTTTAAGCTACAGTAGGTTCCCTACCTCATTAAACGTCACACGGAATTTTCATTACGTATCGTTTTAAAAATGACGATTGTACAGCTTAATCTCAATACATTTTGGTCACATCAGGATGCCGGCTTTCCAACAAGCGCCTTTGTGACTGCTAAGTAAAAGTGTGTACTATAAAAAGTAGCTACTTAATTAGTATGCCTTTTGGTCATTGATTTTGACTGCCTTTATCGATTCAAATATATTTTATGGAAGAAATGCAGGAAAAACTATTCCTTGTACTCGTTTGGTAGAAAATTACGCTTTCTTCAAATTTTATACTTAAAGAGAGGGTATCTGTCGGTTTAAAAAAGTTTCCAACTATGAGCTTTTTTACGATTGTGAGGTGTTTATTCATAATACATCGTATTTATCAATTTATTAATGCGGCCTATACTGCATAAAACATACTCAATATCTATTGCAACATTTAATGAGAACTATTCCCAGTATACGGTGGTCGCTATTGATGGTTACAGCTGGGATGCTCGTGGACTCTGGAGTACGATTTCGAAAAGGGTCCTCCTGGCATTTGAAGCTGTTCCTAGGATACGGTGATCTTCAAAGTCGCTACTGATGGTTACCGCTCGGATGCTCGTGGACTCTGGAGTCTGGTGGGTCGCATCTCTGTGATGTTGCCTTGACTTCCACTGCCTTCTCCTGTTATCCCGGATGACCCCTTCCTATCTGACCACTATATTATTTTTTCCCATGACAATAAGCATTCCGAACACTCAATAGCAGGATCCCATCAAACTGCATCACGTAATAACTTGCTACCCATCAAGTCAGTTTTTTCTCCTACATTTTTTGGAAATTGGTGGCTCGCTGAACTCATCCACCCATGTAGGAGTTTTTTTACTACCCAGATAATTATTTTATAAGAGTTCGTTGTTAATCTGAACTATTTTTATTTTCTTATTCTCACGATAGCACTAAGTTGGTAATGAAAGGGCCCCGTGGGCCTTAAATATACAATTTATTTATTATTATTATGTGAGGTCTTCTTCAAACTGTAGGCGAAAGCGAACTTTTCGTTAAACAGGATCTACACAGTGCGCAGTTTTTAAACCTTGAATTCCAATGTAGCAGTCAGTAAACTTCAAAATTATTCAGCAATTTAGAAACTTTTAAAACCGAAAGCTACCCTTTCTTTAGGCATAAAATTTAGAGAAGGCGTAATTTTCTACCAAACGAGAACATGAAAGAATTTTGTCGTGCATGTTTTCCATAAAATATATTTGGATTTATAAAGGCAGTCAAAATCAATGACAAAAAAGCATACTACTTAGGTAGCCAGTTTTCAAAATATATAACTCGAATTAGCGGCGAGAAAGAAGCTCATTAAAAAGCTGGCACCGTGATGTGACCTAAATATATTGAGATGAGGCTGTACGATCGTCATTTTTAAAAGCATACGTAATGTATATGTTTGAATCGAAAACGCATTTCTGAATTCCGGGTGAAGTTTCGTGAGATGGGGAGTCCACTGTGCAAATTTGCCTAAGGTTGCACACTATTATTTCAAAGTTTTCGTACATGCGTTAGTGTCAGTTTGCAAGGGCTTATCTATCGCAAACTTTGGCATTTCCAGCGCAGCCCCATGGACGCGTGCCGGGAGCCATTATCACACCCCTCCGGGTGTGGTTCAATGCGTTAAAAGCACAATTCTAAAAATAAACTACAGTTCGATTGACCCGAGCAGGAAAATCGACCCAAGTATGATCAAATTCACGGCGCACGGTGAGCCTCGTAGCTAAATGGTAGAGCGTTGGCTGCGCAAAGCTTTTCCTGCTGTGTGGGCTCGACTCCTATCATGGCCTAGCATTTTTTGCAATAAGATCAATCGAATTATTAAAATCTACTTAAATAGGCCATTCGGACGACCGAATCTCACGCCTGCTGCAAGAAGCATGGCACTAGCAAGCAGTTTCTATAAATAGGCATATCAACCTCCTGGATGCCTATCTTGCGTTGCGCGAGCAATGGCAGGGCTCAAGGTCACTCGCAGCGGAGCGAACAATGGAAGCTCAAGGTCACCCCCGGCACAGCTGACTTAGTCACGCAGTGAGCTCTACGTTTTTCATCCCTTGACAACGGATTCGAATGAGAGTCCGAAACGTCGGACAAATAAAATACTAATCTCGGAGAAAGTTTTTCCGCCTTCTATTCAATTACCTGGGCCTCGCATATTTTCTACCATTGAAACTAGCCTTTGTACAGGTGAATTCATAGACGCAGGTGACGCCGGTCAAAGGAAGCCTTGCCTTCGCACGCCACCTCAAGCTGCGTATATGAATTCACGTGCACTTTTGGATGCAAGTACATTGGCCGTACGCAAAGGCAATTGGCGACCAGAGCTGTTGAATATTTGCCTGCTTGGCTTTTAAAACAAGAAACTAAAGTGCCACGGTCTTCGACTGCAAAACGCTTTCTAGACAGTGGTCACTCCGTTGACATCAACACACCTTTCCGAGTTCTTGTTCGAGTATGAACAAACCGGATCTTGCGTTACATGGAAGCAACCTGCATATAGCGGGAGAAACCCGGCCTATGTAAGCCATTAGACCATGTGGTTAATCTTCAATTACCCTGGTAAATGCATACCACACTTTTATTCGTGTTAAATCCCCCTCCCTCCTTTCCGTCCCAAGTCTAAAGTTGAGATTAATATTGACCATGCGCCACGTTAAAATGACCTTGCTTGTATCGATTCTATGAAAATTCAAAATAATGTGTTCTCTAATTGCCTTGTTATTCACGCAAAGAGAGGAAACGATTGATAAACAGATCGGAGTAGAATTAACCTATAACATATATAGTCCCGATCAAAAACCGACAACACGGCGGACCCCTGGCTCAATGGTTAGAGCGTTCGTCTCTCTCTCTGGCCGGAGAGACGCGAGTCCGAAACTCGAGCGTGGCAGCAATTTCCGCTGCTACACTACAGTTGACCTGCCATCACCTGATGAGGCCCACATAGGCCGAAAAGCTTCGTGATGTTGGTCTGTGTTGTCGGTAACATAATAACATTGATAAACTCTATCTCCCTCTCGAAATTTATTTGTACAAATAAATTCTGCCTTTGTCGCTTGCTTCAAATTTGTACCTGGAAAAATGCTTTAAACTTGAGCGTCATCCCACTTTGTCTTGGAGTTCATTCTCGACCTCAGCCAGAAGTCGCACAGCGACTAGGCGTTTATGCAGACAGCATTGCCTTCAAGGGCAGCACAGACTGCAATGGGCGCTTCAGGCTCATTAGACGTCGTCAGTCAATCATAATCAGTCCCAAGTGGGGCATGTCCTGAGGCCCGAACTCGCAACTTTTCGGTCACAGTCTAACGCTCTAAACACTGAGCCACGACCGCGTTGTGTTGCCGATTCAGATTGGGACACTGGTTGAAGAAGGTTCGCCGACCGCTAACAGAACTCGCTGGTTCGTCTGCGTCCTGCGGCTCATTCTCGCACCTCGCCAGCAGCCGCACAGCAACCAGATAGATAGGATTGCGGACAAGGGAGACTGTAATGACCATTTCCGGTTCATGAGCCATCGTCAGTCAGTCAGTCACAGACAAGTCCAATTGGTGCACCACCCGAGGCCGTCGGTTTTGAAGAGGTCCACGGCAAAGTGGAGTACGGAAACGGTGAATTGCGCTGGACTACAGTGAGAATGGACTGGTACTGACTGCATTTACCCCTATTTCCTGTTCAACTCCCCCCCCCCCCCCCCAGCCCACCTGGGCCCGAGGGAGGTAGGGCATAGATAGACCCACGCACTGTGGGCCACCAAAAAAAAGAAAAGAACAGCAAACACGCACGCAGAGAAGAGCCCACGAGAGAGCTCGCAATAGAAGCTCACCAGAGATAGTGGAAGAAGACTTCGGAGGGATTTGCATGAGCTTAATACAACGTCGGCCCCAGGTCCTTTGGACAAAACTGACAGAAGAGGAGGACAGGTCAACGGGTTCGATGAGACAGGCTACTTGGGCATCCTGCGTCTGCATAGCTAGGTGGAAGGGAGAGGTGTAAGGATTCCTTTTAAGTAACACCACAACAACAGAAAACCTCAGATTTGTGTGATAGGGGATTATATGGGCGGAGTATATAAAGGGAACGAAAAAACAATTAAAAAGTAGACCATATATAAAAGGATTATATAATGGGAACAATTATTTAAATAATCTGAGGTTTGGCAACAAAAAACGCACGATAATTAAAACGAGAAATACCACCAAAAGGAAACAAGAACTGCGCAAATATTACTCGTAAATTGGCCATAATCGCATATCGACTCCGCATCGAAGTTTCAAAATTAAAATAAACCCATGAAAGGTAGACTTTTCCCCTGTGGTGTTAATACTAATCTGAAACTCGTTCACCCCTACCTTCTTACACTCGTTGATTAACATTCACCCCTGCCTCCTTACGAACGCTTGATTGTTGCCTATATAATCCTAACCCCTCTTCATACCTTTTCAGTTCATGTACGACAATTATAAGATGAGTAAAGCCCAATTCTAGGGTACTTGACTTCTCATTCTTCTCGACTGTTCGGCTATTGCGTACTGAATAACTCGACTACATCCCAATCACGAAGCATCTCAATCCCAATCACGAAATCCCCCCATTTTTAAACGCACAATAGCTTCTAAGACATTTGGACAGGCATTGTAGGAAGATAAGCCCAAAAGCAGACGCAAGTCGCTAATAAAACTAAACTTAAACCAAAAACTACAGTAAACTACAACTAATAAAACTAAATAATATATGTAAAAGTAAACTAACGAAAATAAGGTAAACTAAATAAAAAGTAAACTCTACTAGGCAGTTATGTATAATGAACTACGGTGTTACTTATAGGTAATCCTTACCGGGTGCAACTTACAGCTTTTGTGCAGCTAAGTCTAACAATCCGGAAAGGAAAATTAGGGTATGGTGGTTATGATTTTGTCAGAAATTAATTCATAATCATACAAGTTCTTAGGACTGGACTTTTCGAGTTCGGTCGCGTAGTCGAAAACGTCTCCTTGGTGATGAGAAGTGCTACAGGCTTGAATCACTTAAGCAGGAATTAGTTACCGCTTTAGGTTTTATAGTAAGTGCTTTTTGAAATAAAGCAGTCTACAAGTAGGGAAAAATCATGAATTCCATGAACTCTACAAACAGCTAAGCGGATAAGATCGGTATTCCAAGCTAAACCAAACTGGGAAAAGGGGCATAGAACCGGTCAGGGATACTGGAGTTTCGAAGCTTTTATGCACTACAGGCACACTCATTTAATACTTCGAATTCGACAGCATATTTAAGAATGCCAGCCGAGAGTTAGACAACGAAACTGAATGCCACAAAAAAACAGAAGCTATTTCCCAATGTGACTATAGAAGTAAAAGGGTGATATTGGATCCTCAAATTAGAAGGGACTTTTGTAATGAAAGCATCGAGAATGCCTTTTATAATAAGTGACCATCTTCACGTTCTCCTTACGTCCCCCCCCCCCTATCACCCCAAAGGATGAACGCAAAGCGTCTTCATGGGACGGCAATACGCCATCGTACCTCAAGAAATCTGCAGCAGTTCAGAAAAGTCGTAAAAAAGCAGATCGCAATAAGCCAATCAGTTGAAAACGAACGTCATCTCCCGAAGTGATCTAAAAAATCACCAATGGCTCACTGAACTGTGGGGCTAGGGTCGTAGACTCGTCAATGAAAACTGGTAAAAAAACGGCAAGGCATTATTTTCCTACTCTGACGCGTGCAAGTCTCCTGGGCTGATAATCGCCATCAGTACAAATAGCAGTTAAACCCTCCCACTCGAGATGTTTTTATGAGTTTCATGTATGTATGTATGTCTCTAACGACTTAATTGCCTATTGAACGTCCTGAATAACCACGTGATGATTTAGATAGTATCAATAAAACGATGGCATCAGAGCACACTCTTCTCTCTCGATCTAGTAGCAGCGAAGTGGCTGCAGTTTCAAACCGGGGTGTCCTTCACAATACCTGCTACCCTTTGCTGATTTAGCAGCAACCAATACCGACAAACACCGTACAATATAAGCCCCAACTATAGAAGTCAATGTTTGTCCGCCTGCCAAAAGAATGGTGGTTTTTTTTACTAAATTGGACTTAGCAGTCCACTCTCACCGTCTTTTTTAATCCAGGAAAAGGCTAATGACGTTGGCTCCCAATCGTTTAATAAGCCCCCGCAAACGAACGTTTTTAAATGTATAATTAACTAGAGAACATGCGTAGGCGAGTAAAAGCATGCTGAGCATAGAGTCTTCTCGTGGAATTTCGTCTTCTTCGGCCGCTGACGAATATTTTCCCAAGGACAAACTAAGTCAGCAAACGAGCGCGAATTGCTTCATGGTACGTTCGTTTTTACAACCATAAGATGCAACAAGCGTCTCTTCCGGCCATCTAGTGCACGCATAACGGTAGTTATGGGTGACCTCTTAAAGAAAACCGCCAATGTACAATTTTGGGGCCGTAGTTATAACGATTAAAACCAATCTGTAATCCACCTGTAGTGTGGAAATACTGAACCGGCACCCTGTAGAGACAAATGCATGATAAGTCGTTTAATTCTAGATACAACCCACTGCTTTGGGAAGGGTACCCATTTTCTTCTCTTCTACTGCTGTCAGCTATTGTATCAATTCCAGCGGCCAGCCATTCCATTGGTCGAAATCTACGAGGTGGTTGCTCAACTCTTATTCACATAAGCTAACCGCGAAGTCACTTCACGGAACTCAGTGTGACTTTTAGTCTGCCTGCGGTCCTACTTTAAGTGACCAAATATGGATTATACCATTCCTTGCAGGACTTCACACTTCTAATTAGATCGAAATATTAAAACTAAAATTAGACTGACCACGATAACAGTAACGATTTTTGCAATGCCTGAATTCTAACTCTGTTGTAACCTAGTGATCTTTTGTCTTCACCCGCGTCTGGAGTGATCGCCTGCGTCGCCACTGTTGGAACCTAGTGTTCCTGTGTCAACACCGGTTATGTTCCCCCAGTGCGTGTTAGGAAGAGAAGACAGGCTAGGATAGCTGATGCTGCTTTACTGTAACTTGTACAAGTACATTCACTCTGGTCTGTGTGTCCAGTAGTCTCGTCTGGTCGTCGCGCCTCCAGCAGCAGTCTTCTCTGGCAGCGTGTCAACAAGAGAGTCCCCATTCTGCTAGGGCCTCGCCATTTAAGGGGTAGCCGTCCTTGCTCCCCATTGGTTGTCCATTGTCATCGTGCGCACGCTTGCTTTCGCACGTCTGGCATCTGGTCTCGCGTGACCCCACTGTAGGCAGCAGTCCGGCTGCAGGGCCGTCTGACTCCGCAAGCCTTCTTTGTCCTAGCCTGTATGCGCCGGACGCCCTCACGTGCCCTCGCACGGTCTGACGTCTGGGTGACGAGATCGGCTCCTGTAACACCTCCCACTGTTCCAAGGTTGACTGGTCCGCGGTGCCCTCGGAGTGTTTGTGTCTCTGTCTGGGTGACGTGCCTTATCCTCCCAACACCTCCCGCTGTTGCAAGGTCGACTTGTCCGGTGGGTGTTTAGTTCTAGTTGGCCTCTTGCAGTCTTGGTAGTCGTCTACCTGACTGTACTGGCTTTCTGCTCTCGTCAGTGATCTCATGGCAGATATTAATGGTTGAGTACTCTCCTCAACCGTCGGCAGCGGGTTCTCACCGTCTTCTCCAGCGTCATTCAGCGGCGCGGAGTAGTCTGCATACCGTCTTAATTTGCAGCTCGGTGGTGTCTGCACCTCGGGCGTGTCTGAACTTCGGTCGTATCTGCACCTCGGCCTGGTCTGCACCTCGGGCCGACCTGCAGCTGACTATTGACTGCACCTCTGCTGCTGCTCCTGTTGCCTCTGTCGCAACGTAGTCCATTGCTGATGCTGTTCCTGCATCTGTAGCTGCTGTTGCCTCTGTTATAACGTCATCTGTTGTTGATGCTGCTTCTGCTGCTATGGCCTCTGTTGTCGCTGCTTTGATCTTGTTGATCCACTTTCTTGTCTTATCACGGCCTGCCTCCTTCCCATCTTCCTGTAGCACTGCAAGGAGAGCGATGAAATTGGCTTGTCTTGCCTCCAACATCATCCTCATCTGCTCGAAACTGATCATTTTTTGTGGTGCTTTTAATGATCTTGAGTCTTCACCCGCGTCTGGAGTGATCGCCTGCGTCGCCACTGTTGTAACCTAGTGATCTTGCGTCTTCACCCGCGTCTGGAGTGATCGCCTGCATACCCAATAGTATTTGTAGGGGAAACGCGATTCCCTGGTGGTAAGTCAGAAGAGGCTCATTTTGTATCTGACTGTTTGGGCAGTTGTCTCGTGTACCCATCTTCAGAGACAGACCATTCCGTTTCATGGATCTCGTTATATGCCACTCTCTTTTTCATGTGCGCAGCCTGCCCATACCGACTGAGTAACTGCGTTTGGCTCGTATCTGACTGTCAGTTGTGCCACCGTCGCCAGCCTCCCCGTTAACCAATGGTAGTGCTGCGTCTGCCGCCATGTTGCCCTTGTTTGTTTCGCCCCCACGTGCATTGGCCACTTGTTTTCGTCCAGTCGACTCGCCTCTCACACTGGCTTGATTCACGTCCATACACGTAAACCTTAGAAATAGTTAGCGGCCCGTACTGTTCACGACGTGACCTTTCTCTGATAAGAAAGTTCTTATCGCTTGATAGGGCGAAGGCAAACGTATGTGACGGTTTATTGAACAGTCGGTGGGCGTCCCCGGCTTTCTCAATCTGCTTTGCTAGATTGTGAAGGTAGCTCTGCGTGCAACTGCTATTCCGAGAGGCGCGGGGGATCTAGCTACGATTTCGGAGCCCCCTATTACGGATGGAATACTCCGCCACAACTTTGGCGGGCAAGACCTCTCGGCCTCCATTTATGATGGCATTCGATTCTGTTCAATGAACGCTCGTGGATAGTTGTTAGCTCTGAAAGGTTCTAGGAAGAACTTCATCTCGTCCCGTTTATTGGCTGGCGAAAGTGGGTTTCTAACCGTCGCCCTAGCATGCATAAACAACTTCGCTTGTGCTGCAGCGGGGAGTTGCTATGGCAACTCAATATGTGCGGTCGGCACTGAGATGCGAGCCACACACACACATAGCGGTTCAGCCGGTATTTGCAGACTACGTACACGAAAAAAGAGCGGCATATAACGAGAGCCATAAGTCTGAGGGTTCAGTCTCCGATGATGGGTAGATGAAACAAATGCCTGAAACGTCAGACACACAATACAGCTCTCCCGGTCAAAGCTCATCCTTCTTCTGACCAATACTATTTTTTAACTTGGAAATTTGTGTTTATTTACGTCTCTCACACTGACTAAAACGCATTTCCGGGGACATGACTCCTCTCCGAATTCCTTCCACACAGTGGGTGTCCACGTACTTGAAACTTGAAAATTCCGAACTGAATGCCGATGACTGTATTCTAACCGACCATTTGGCATGATTAAAGCCTCAGTATAAAATGATTCGCTGGGGTTTTACCATGTGTTTGAGCAGAATTCAGATATCAGTAGTCTAAGTATTAAATAAAACAGGCAGGCGCCAAATGCATGCGTCTCATGGACAGCATTGCTCACTCGGATGACAAGAACTTTTTCTATGGGAGCTACTGTGGCATGATATGGGCAAGTTCTGAGCAAACATATACACAAACACAAACAGGAGACCGGCTGGGCGAGGAATGGATAAACATCACTGGTTACTGTTTGTCAAGGTAAAACCGCCAGTTACTCGGATAGATGTACTTTAATAGATCATAGACCGATCGACATGTGTGTATGGATGCTGCCTGGAATACCGGAGCCAACAGGAGGGAAAGAAAATAGGGCAGCAGACTTCGACTTGGATAGTAAGAGCCTTTGTTTTACCGCTAAAATATGTCCGGCGACGAACAGGAACAATTGTCGGATTAAATCCTAGTCGGATGTAATTTATCATATCCCGCGCCTAAACTGTCTTCGGAACTACACAGGACAGACTGGAGGCATGCATGAGTCGCGCATACACGAGCACAAGTTAGCTAGATATTGAATGGAGGTAGAATATGGGCATAAGCAGTATTGTGGAGAAATCTCCACCCATTCATCGGAATTGGTCTGCCTCAGGAAGCCAGCGTACCGCTTATATTGACTAGCTGATTGCCTGATTATTTGGCAGCCATCTCTACATGTTTAAAAGAGCATACATCAAAAATGTGGGACCCTACATCCTGTTTCAGCTAATTATGCATACCCTAACAACTGAGAACACTTTTAATTTGCAAAGTGCTCTCGCATGAGTGGAGTCGGACAATTTATCCGGGCGAAGCATGCATCAGTAGGCATATGCAGTCGCGCAGAAATGGAAAGGACAGCGGCCAATCCCAACAGGAGGATAGCACACTGTGAATGTTTTTTTTCGTTTGGGCGACCCCACACAGGGGTCAACATCAGAAAATCATTCGGGTTTTAGACACTGTTCACTGTTTTAAAAAAATTAACAGTAGACCTGATGACGACGCGGTAAACACTTTTGTAACTTAACTACTAAACTACCAGCTGTGTGAAAAAGCGCAGGCCGATCCATTGGTTACCCAGAGTAAACAAACCCCGTATCGGCCGGCAGAGGTCACGAACTGACGCAGTTTGAACGCGACGGTGAGGACAGAGAACACGGGCCTATTTATGACTTTGAACTGCAAGAGATACAACAAAGACCGACTGGCAAACGATAAAATTCAATGACAAAGCAATCGCGAGATTCTTTGTGATGTTTTACTAACCATGAACCCCAATAGGGATCCTTGTTTTTACCAAGACGGACACTATCGTTTGACTTTACCGACTGGTTATTGCAACCCCTTAAAATTATAATAGAGGACACTGAAGTAACAGTCCGCTCAGCTAAACAATTAACGAATGAGACCTGCGAAGTGTTGAACTAGGGAATAGCGAAAATGTTCATTTCTTTTCCCCGTGACGTTAATCTTCACCTCGACCCCAGCATCTAAAAATCGAACGCATACAAACACGCCTGAAGACACCACAAAGAGCGGACAAACATCCCAAGATAAGGCGACTTACTGATCTATTGAACCAATGCTAGACGACTTTTTTCGTCCTCGATTGAAACTTGTAAAGGCACATCAATGGGGCGACCGTTGCCCAATCCATACTTCGAGTCGGTGTTGCAGTGGCTAGCGGTACTGACTAAATGATAAACATGATCTGCTGATCACACGCTAAAACGGTCGGATCAGTTGCAATATAGATGAAATGGATGTGAATATTCGCAGTCCACGTGTTTGAATAAGTTGAAGAAAGGAAAGGCTGTTTGATCGGCGGAACTTTTCACGCGAGCTTTCTTACTCGTACAGGAGGCTATCGTCGGAGATAAAAACAGTAACAAAACACGCAACCCTTCGTAAAGCCATTTGGAAGGTGATTGCGCAGAGCTCTGTATGTCCGTGCCAGAACGATATATCGGTTCGCCATCGACATATCGATCTGGTACCGGCATACAAGGCCATGCGTAGTCACCACCTGGCTGGTCCTGCTGACGTTTCAATAACCTACCCATTACATAACCGTTGCATTTTGTTACCATTTTTCGATTACGATTGCCTCCTGCACAAATTCTAGGACACAGACGAATACAAAAAACAATTCCATCGATTGATCAGCCTTCTTTCTCGCTCCTCATATCGATGGAATTCTCAAATCAAGTTGAATCGAGCTGTGAACTCCTGCTCATGGCAAAGTCTCCGATTAAGAAGTATATCGTTACCAATTGCAGTCTGTAGCTAAAATATTATTGGCTGACCGCGCAAGTGTACCCGACACAGGCAGTTAAGTCTTTTAAATTTTTCAGTACACAACAATTTCAATTGACTGTTTGTTCCCACACGACCGATTAGGCTAGGTTATAGAAAAAATACTGTGAAAGTGCACTCCATCCCATTAAAGGGTAGGCAAAGTTTACGTAGATGCGCCACGATGATGAGGATGTTTCAAAAAAAATTAGCGGTAGTTGGAACACAACAGTGCATCTTCCGGAAACTCATGACATGCCATCGACTGCACATAATCCGAGAACCCAGCAACGAGTTTTTCATCGCTGTGCACGAACCTCTGAGATGGGGGTGGGGGGCACCAGCAGGTAAAGCGATGCAGGCTGCACAGTTGTACTGCAAGCCTGCAGAGAGTGTCTGGGGGAGTGTGAACTCTCCACCTAAGTGCTTACTGCGGACTTGAGCGGAGGTGCATGCCAACGGTCTACCCTGGGCCGGGTAAGCCTCGTTTGGCTGAAGATTCCACCGTTATGAAAAAAAACTGCTACTAGTAGGGCCACTGCTCTTCCTTATCTATATCAACGACTGTGTCAACGACCTGGGTTGCAGCGCTATCATGTTTGCCGACGACGTCAAACTCTGGAGAGCCATCAGGTCTGACGCCGATAGGAAAGCGCTTCAAGAGAGTCTCAATCGACTTAGCTGCTGGTCTGCTCGTTGGCTTTTAAACTTCACCATTAGTAAGTGTGTGGTTTTAAAACTCCGTACTAGAAGGACTGATGAGGAGAACGATTCCTTCCAATACCTCCTCGTTGGGCACCCGCTTTCAAATGTGAACGAACAAAAGGACCTCGGTGTTCTAATAAATTCCTCACTTAAACCATCTACTCAGTGTGTAAAGGCAGCTAAACGCGCGACACGGGTGCTGTTTGCGATTAGGCGGGGATTCATCAACATTGACAAGGAGCTCTTCAGGAAAACCTACGGAGCGTTTATTCGGTCCCGCTTGGAGTATGCTGTCCAGGCCTGGCGTCCGTTGTTCAAGAAGGATTACCTGCACCTGGAACGAGTGCAGGCGAGGGCTACGAAGATGGTCAAGAATCTTGGTCATCTGCCTTATGAAGACAGACTGACCGAACTTGATGTTTTCCCTCTCAATTATAGGCAACTCCGCGAGGACCTCATACAAACTTACCGTTTTGTTAGAGACCAAGACTGCGCCCTAGAATTTGATGATTTCTTCGAATTGGCTCGGACTGTCCATCTGCGAGGTCATCCTTTTAAACTACAGAGGAAACCAGCCCGTATCGACGTTCGGCGAAACGCCTTCTCTCAGAGGGTCATTGGAGCGTGGAACGGACTCCCGGAGGATGTGGTCCTCTCAGATGCTGTTGACATTTTTAAACACAAACTTGATTCTCATTTGCTGAGAAACTGTGGCAGATATAATGAACAAAGTGTCAGTAGCAGCACCTTCAACTGGCTCACACTTATCGCTGATGTTAAGCCTACATTTGTACATTTATATTATGTACTATTGTTGCGGTGGACCTATTATGCGATTTTGGTTTTGAATAGGAAGCTCAAGCGCGAAAGCCTTCTTCCCTTAATAAAGTGGCTTAAAGTGACTAAGTACGTCTCTTACTACCATTAATTTTGTAGCCACAAAGTAGTGAGCGCATTCGATAATTAATTCGAACCTCAGGTGGAAAGAAAAAGGCCTAAGGCGTCAGAATGAGGGCTTTAGTGTGCACAGAGCCCTAAGTTGTTGTCGCAGGCAGCAGTGACCACTGGCCAAGCCAGGGCTGGAGTTGGCTGCGTGCAGTCGCGCTCGACATTCTGCGTGTTGGTGACGATGATGATGATAACAGCTGCTTTGACATGACTGCGAAGCGAGTTCAAGTGGGCCGCTATTGGTGTTTTGCAATTGCCCGAAGGGGGTGTCCAGCAGTGAGGCTCATGCTGCGTCGATTGAAGGGGCGCGTTGAAGTTGCCCTTAGGCGGGCGTACTTATTTGGACGCGCCAGAAGCCTCATAAAGAAGGCCGCGAGGCTTGATGACGGCACTGGGACATGGCGACCATGAACGGTGAGTTTGCAGGTCATTGCTGCCTTGCCATCCGAGCAGCTGTGAGGGACCCGTTGATACCTCGAAGTGTCAAGAAACCACACGAAAAGGTCC
This sequence comes from Ligula intestinalis, assembly GCA_036362985.1. NCBI lineage: Eukaryota > Metazoa > Platyhelminthes > Cestoda > Diphyllobothriidea > Diphyllobothriidae > Ligula > Ligula intestinalis. Next base: position 8,072,223 of record JAYGXS010000004.1, on the reverse strand, counting down.
GCGACTACAATTTTACAATTCATGCCACGGCATGTACCTGCGCATGCCGACGCGCAGTTCACAATCCTGGCCCAGGGGTGGGGTGGGTGTGTGGCGAATAGTGTGTGCAAGCAGGAATTTTAAATCGGGAGCGCACTCTGGAGGCTGGAAAGTGCGAAAGTTGCCGGAGACTGGCACCCAAAGTCTGATGACGTGCAGTCTTCGGCGCCTAGGTCTGCTTCCTGCCTGAAGTCTGAAGCCCGGATTCAAGCGCCCGAGAAATAAAGCTTTCGGGAGTTCAATTCCACTGGCTTCTGTACCGAATGGTCTACGTGACCCTTCGCTGTGGTGATCGTTCGCTCTCCCTCTCTCTCTCGAAACAAGCGAACCTTGCACTACTAAAATGAACATCAATCAGTGGCTGGATAAATTACGCGCGATTATAGGGTCACACTTTACGAACATCTGTCCAAATAAACTATCAGCTGGATTCTCTGAAGCACCCTACACAGTTCGCTCTTTGTTGGAGCTTCACTTTTTTTTAAATTTCCTCAGGAATGCATTTTTAACTCGGAATAGATCAGTATATTCATTGGGTCTACAGTGGTAGAATACTGGCGAAACAGGTGTCTGCGCTTTCAGCTAGTACCTGTGCCACACGTATGGTCAACGATTACGTAGGGCATACGACTGACTGTTTGATGGCAGCTTGCGAATATTATGCGGGTCCTCCGCAGTGGCCGAAGTGCTTGAAGTCCAAATATTCGTAGCAAATTTCAGTCAACACCTGCAGACCATTAAATATACTGATATACTCCGAGTTAGAAATTAGTTGTGTGAAGAAATGAGGAAGCTGGCTGTTCGAAACTGGTGTATCCGTAAGAATTCGTTGCTCAGAGCAACTGCGCTGAATCACACTGCTATTCGTGCGTTGAGCTTAGCTCACGGCACGCTAGTGTCTTTTTGCGAGCTCGATGTCAACTCACCGCGCGTACCGCGTAGTCTTTCTGCTTTCACTCTGCCAGGACTTACACACATGCCTCATCATGTACTCAGGGCGCTATCGGTTTTTCCTACGTTTTCGACCAACTCGCCACCTTATACGCACGTAAGCTGAAAGGTAATCAATACTTCCGCCTCGTCTGATTGGCTGCAGCCGATTGATTACTCATTCCACAGCCTAAGCTTGACACATCCTCACTTTTGCTCCTGCACGGCTGGCTATCTTACGCGGCGCACTGTAAAACTTCTTGAGTAGTAAAGTTGTTCGAATTCATTCAGCCTTCCCGGACTTGTGGCTTGGGGATCCTTCTGGTGTTGAGACAGCAACTAGCTCTCGATATATCTACCAGAAAGCACATAGGTAATGCTGGAGAACCCGTGTCAAGCAGCGATATCATACTGGCGAAACACGTTTTGAGCTTTTAGCTAGCGCATATGCTGTCAGAATGAACAATGATTAAGAAGGTGTGAAATTTGCGTCAGGACAGTGGCTAAATGGTCTGGGTTACGCTAACGACATAGCACTGTTAGTCTGAAGCTGTGGTAGTCTGTGGGGTCATGGGTGAATGAAGTCGCTACTTCAGTCAGTTTACACATGAACACTGTAAATGGCAAATTTATTCCGGATGCATACTTATCAGGAGAAGGCAACTCTTGAGATTAATACCTGCCGGCTTGCAGATGTAGACAGTTTCAAATACTACTTCAGGGCGATGCTGCTGCCAAATTGACAGATACTGCTCGACGGGTTTTCTCAAGCCCTAGGAAGTACATATGGACAGAAAACGCCATGTCCATCGCCACGAGAGATCAGCGTGTACAGTGCATTCATCCTCTTTGGAAGCTGAACGACAGTTGGAGGTATTTAACCACCGCAGGCTTAAAATCATCCATTGCATGAAATACACTAATTTCATCTCAAACTAGACAGTCTGCAATCGCTGCTACAATAGCGCAAACATAATGCAGACAATTTCAGAACACCGATCTACGTGGTTTTTACGTCCTTCGTCATACACATGACGAACTCAGTGTTGCTGTTCTCAGTACGGCACTATGACCTACGTTGTGGCGTCGAAAAGGTGAACTCAAGACCTGGAGCAACGCAGTTCAAGACATACAAGAGGTTCTTGGACCTTCGGTATGAATCGCTGGAAAAGAGAATGAGCAGGAATGTCCAGATACATTGCCACAGCCACGTGGAGAGGCACAATGTGTGGCATCACCGAAGTCGACCAGATCAGGTATGACTGGCTGACCAAGGCTAATAACTTAGGAATGGCCATCCCAGTACCCCTTGTCCTTGCTGGCAATACTATCTGCATGATCACTGTCGAAGTAAGTGCGGGTACTTGGCAACTATTTAGAATTACTGCGTTATTGATGGAGACTTAAAAATAGACCACTTTAACACACGGAGCGAGCTAAGATCGCCGAGAAAGCCACCTGGCTGCGACTGCAACAGAAGAAAATACTTTTAAAGCTAGGTACTAGAACGTGACCTTATGCGATGATGGCCGACTTATACGGTTGGAGTACACAGGCCATCTTAACCTGCCAATAAAAACAAAAGATCACCCTTGATATCTTCTAGAATTGCAGCCGAGGGCCTAAATATTTGGCAGCAAGCCTCGTTGGATAGACTTTTCCAATATCCATAGTCTGATTAAGTGCGGGTAGCTCAGGGCTGGGCCAAATAGCACGCCACGTATGCACTTGTTATACCCTAGCTGTGCGTTAAGCAATGGTTCCTACATAAAAGCCTGTAGCAGATGTAAAACTTCGCGTAATTAGAAGAAAGAGCGTTCGTTTGCAGCTGAATTTTCGGGTAGTTGTCTCGTCTGTCGACTTCAGTGCAGTTGCTGGATATGCAACCATGTCGGAAAAACCTATCAACAACTACAAACGCCAATGTGCGAGCATCAATTGACATTAAGAAGGCTGGACCAAAAGTCGGAGGTAGAAATTCATGCTGCAGAGGTTGGGCCCGACTTTAGCTTTGGCGCAGTTGAAATTGTGGGCCGAGATGAAGATCACACACCAAGGCAGATTAAAGGAGCCTGGATATCCACCACCAAATAAAGTTGCATACCGTCTGTCTAGTTTTAAGAGCCCCATTGTAAAGGTACAGTCACAACGTGGAACAATCGAGGCCGCCAAGTAATTCTGTGGCCAACATGTATGGACGTGAAACAAGCCAGGGTGAGAAGCAGATGCACAACAAAAAGCGCAGGGCGAAACAAAAACTACTGACACTGCGAAGGCACAGCATCGGTCAACGGGGAGAATGGTTTTGGGGACACAAAGGACAGTGAAATGCGAGCCGTAACACTGTAACTCAGCTGGTATTGGGAGACAGCGCACACGAAAAAAGAGCGGCATATAGAGAGTCATTAGCCTGCGTGATCAGTCTCTGAATGTAGGTAGATAAGGCAACTATCCAAAACGTCAAACCCACAATATACCTTTCACAGTAAACGTTCTTTCTCCCTTCTCTGACTTACCATCTTGGAATCACATTTCTCCTAAAAAACTATTGGCTACAGATCTAGAATTCAGGCGTTAACTTTAAAAGTGCCGTTACTGCTATGATGGCCACTCTGACTTCATTTTTAATATTTCGATCTAATTAGAAGTGCGAAGTCCTGCTAGGAATGGCATAACCGATATTTGCTAATTCAACGTCAGACCACAGACAGGCGAAAAATTACACCGATTTTAGTGTAGCCAATTAGCAGTTAGCTTATACGAATAAGCGACGAGCAACCACGTTAATGTTGACCAATGGAATGCCTGAGTAGAATTAATAAGCAATTACAGCAGGAGAGACTAAAAAATCATCCCTGAAGGCAGTGGGCAGTATCTGGAATTAAGCGAGAATTCCAGGCAGTTGGTAGTTACGGCATGGGACAGTGACGGTCGCCAACGAACTGCACAGCCAGCTCTACATGGCTACGACACAAAGCCAAAGTGTATGTGAGTAAAGAAAGCCGGAGCAATAAGGGGCTGACGTAACACGACAGATACCCAACGCACAAAAAGGAGGGGCAAAAGAAACACTAGCGCCACGGTAATAGACAGGCTCAACCAGGAGGCCAACACAAGCGATAGCGAGACGCCAGGCACACACAGCGGCTCAGCCGGGATTGGCAGATTACGCACACAGAAAAAGAACGACAAATAACGAATCAGAGTAGTCATTCTTTGACGATAGATAGACTAACCAACTATCGTTCTTTCTTTTGACCTACTACCTCGGAATCAAATTTTCCTTATTGATTTGCTTACTGTATGAATTCGTGTAAACTCTTCTGTAAGAGCAGTGGGAAGAGTGTGTGAGCGTGTGAATAAGCTGATACACATGACAGTAATAACCTAGAGCAAAGTAGGAGTGCCATTTTTTCGTTTTATCGAAATAAACGGGCCAATTTGTTTTTGCAGACGACGGACCGACGGCATAAGCGAACCGGGCTCTTTGCTAGTTTCAGTGGATAAAAAGAGTCATTTGGGGGAAAAATAGTTCGACCGGGTAAGGTGCTCGCGGCGGCACAGTACTGGAAGTAATTTGAGGGGTCAAGTAATTTTCACAAGCGGTCAAGTTTTAAAAAGCCAACTTACAACGCTTAATTTTGGCGAGGGGAATCGAGAAATCAACTGTTATGAAGATAGAGGAGAGTCCGAAGCCCAGAAGGAAAGCAAAAACGGGCTTTTGATAAGACCTTAGATTCATCTTGTAGACACCTAAGAGAAAGGAAGTTCAGAACATTATTATAGCGGTCTAGATTATCAAGGGAGTAGAGGACTGAATTCTTAAAACTAGACAGAGTTCAAAGTAGTATCCTAAGCAAATTCATTCGATTACTGATGTTTCTCAACCGAACTTGCAAATATACGCCAGTCAGTTTTTAGTGGTTTTAGGACTGACTGATGAATACAGCAGTTGATCCACGCGTTTGGCTGGCAGCTTCTTTGCAGAACATCAGATATGAAGGTCCAAACGGCCATGGAATGCCGGCATACAAGACATACATAGCAAAACCACTTCCACCTCGTGCCGTAACCTAATGACGTCATCGCGACTATCGTTAATTGGCATTGTGTAGTCGTGCTATGATTATCTGCGCCGAAGGCCGCATATACCCCTTGGATTCTGTGCATGGTCTGCCATTTATTCTTGTGTTTATGAAAGCCTTTCCGTATCATGCCTTATAGTCTGTTCTGAAAATGATTGAAACCGGAATCGTTGAGGAGACCCAGGGGGATAAATGAAGAATGGATGAAGCAATGTGCCAAAATCTAAACAACAGTCGTACGCGGGGTGTCAGAAGATATCGCAATAAGATTGTCTTTCCCTCATAGCAAACGTGGATGTCTTCAAACAGATTTAATTAACTACACGTCAATAGCAAATTAAAATCGATGCGTTTCATGATTCCTGGGCCTCTGGCTGCCATAGTGGGCCTGCCTTGTACATAAACACACGTACACACTAAAATCTTTTCTACTGCTACGACCTGCCACCCACCGTCTCCTTGGAGAAGGGCTATTTGTCTACTATGCAAGTAAAATACCGTGCACTGATTGGCTGCTTTTATGCTGGTAAGTAAGCCAAGGAAATCGGGAAAATATTATGTTTCGCATCATTGTGGAAAGTTTTAAGCAGAAATAAGAAGATAAACCTATTATTTGATGCAAACAAATGCGTTAAGGAAGCATGAGAACATAACAGAGCAATGTATGCAATCCGCAAACCAATTACCAAACAAAAAAGTAAACCTTAAGGGTAATCAGTGCATCAGTGTACGTGTACACAGCTTACGCTGTGGGTAAATTGAAGTTCATCATGAAGGCGATAATACAAATTGAGTAAACGATTGGAAATGGAGGAATACCAGACAATCACGGGATATAAGACCTGAAACTTACTGTCAGAATTGACTGACTGACTAGTCATAAAGCCGTCGCTACGTCTTCTATTTATGCGGACGGCCTTTATACGACCTTAGATTTTCATATTTACCGGTAATCATATTGTACAATTAAAGTCAGTAAAACAGAACGATTTGCTCTCGTAAAATGCTCGCTTTTATATATATTTTTAAACTTCAACTAGCATAAAGCTTAAAAGCCACTTACCGTAAACGTATGCGCAGGGCAAATCTATGGAAGGTTAATCATTCTCCAGCGAGATAAATATCAGCCGATAACAACAGCCGGAACACTTCTCAGAATTTAAGAAACAGCCTGGTCCATAGATGCAGATTCGGTCAACAGATGAGTCACATTAGCGCCGGCGTACAGGGACTTACGCTGTTGCAAACGATAACCTCCAGACATCCGCCTTAATCCATTGGCCCAGCATCCTCCATTATCATCCCACTTTCGATGCTGACGTGGCCATTTTGCGCCCAAGCCTACATAATCCCTCTCTTCTCATCCTCCTTCCCTCGTCTTATGGCTTATTTAATTGCCCATCTCTCCCACCATAACTATTAATTGTTTTAGTGACGATTCCATTTCTGTAAATATTTCCACCGAACTTGTCGATCTTGCCTACTGGCACAGGCTAGCACAGTCAGTCAGTCAGTATATTTGAGGGAAAAATAGGCTTGCGCCTTTGAACTCCCTATTTGTCACATCAAAATCTCAAGAATTATAAACAATGTTAACAAGTTTTCAGTCAGGAAAATATAGACAGTCACATGGCGCAGTGGTGTTTCAAGGTTAATTTGTCACATAGTTCACGTTGTGTTGTAGCATGTGTATATCAAGTCGGTGTTTGAATATCTCCACAGATTGGGACATAACAATGGCCTCGGGAAGGTTATTCCACGGGTCCACGACACGATTGGAGAAAAAATTCTTCCGTACATCCAATCGTCCTTGGGGCACATAGAGTTTAAAGGGATGCCCCCGGAGATTAGTTGCAGTGGCGAGTTGGAAGAAGTCGTCACACATGAGAGCGCAGTCAAAGCTACGCACGATACGGAAGGTTTGCATCAAATCTCCGCGTAACTGCCTATAACTCAAAGGATAGAGATTAAGGTTATTTAGGCGGATCTCATATGGTAGTGAACCTTGGCCTCTTACTAATTTTGTTGCTCGCCGCTGCACCCTCTCAAGTACGTCATAATCCTGCCGCATCCACGGTCTCCAGGCTTGAATCGCGTATTCAAGAGGTGGCCTTATGAAGGTACCGAAGATTTTCGAGAAAAAGTCTTCATCAAAAACCGTGAATGCCCGCTTGATGGCGTACAACATTGAAGTTGCAGTTTTAGCCGCCTTACAACATTGTGTAGAAGGTTTGAGATTGTCTGTCATCAAGATGCCGAGATCCTTCTGTATTTCTGTTTCTTGCAGAGGGATTCCTTTCAGATGGTAGGGTCGCGCATAAAGCACCGCATTTCGATTTCCCAGGCGCAGCAGAGTGCATTTGTTAGAATTGAAGGACAGCAGCCATCTATGCGACCACTCGTTGAATCGACAAAGATTTTCCTGGAAGTTATCTTCATCGGCAGCACACCTGATGACCCTCCATATTTTTACATCATCTGCAAACATGGCGCACTCGCAGTCCAATTCCTGTAAACAATCATTAACGAACAAGAGAAAGAGGGTGGGTCCGAGTTCTGAACCTTGAGGGACTCCACTCTCGATGACTGTCGGCCTTGATTGTTGTCGTCCTACACACACCGTTTGGGAACGACCAGATAGGAAATTCTCAATCCACGTAAGAAGTCTGCCTCCGATACCCATCAGTCTCAACTTATGCAGGAGACGTTGGTGTGGAACACTGTCAAAGGCCTTCCGGAAATCAATGTAGGCTGCATGTACAGTTTCTTTTGCATCAATTGCCCTTGTCCAGCTTTGCATCGTATAAAGCAAGTTTGTTACACATGACCTTCCCCTACGGAATCCAAATTGCGCATTCGACAATATATTGTGAGTTTCACAATATATCAATAATTGCTTCTTGATGATCTTCTCCATTACTTTGCAGCATATGGAGGTCAGACTCACGGGTCTGTAGTTGTTCGCAGATGCATGACCAACGCTTTTGTAAAGCGGTGTAATATGCGCTCATTTCCAGTCCGGAGGAAGTATTCCAGTATCAAACGATTTCTGGCACACTAGTGAAAGGGGTTTAGCTAGCTCTCTAGCAAGTTCCTTGAGCAATTTGGCAGGAATTTCATCAGGACCCGGAGATTTACATTCCTTCAAGCTTTTTAGTTCTTGAAAAATCGCCTCTTCTTCAAACAAAATATCCCCAATATTTGGTGCTTTCACGACCTCGTCAACAGTTGCGACGAAGGGAGGTTCTATGGTGAAGACAGACTGAAAAAACTCAGCAAAACGTTCTGCTTTGTTTTTACAGTCGGAGATTTCGTGACCATCATCAGTTTGCATAACAGGAATCGGGTTCCTGTTACGTGTGCTTTTCCGTCAACAACTGTATAGCAACTTTGGATTATTGACAGCTCGACGCAGTAGATCGCTCTCAAAGTCCCGTCGTGCTTTGAAAACCATTTGTTTACCTTGTTCCGCTGGATTTTGTACTGTTCAAAATCTTCGCTGCAGCTTGTGTTGCAAAACTTCTTCCAAAGCTTTCTTTTTTTATTGATCTCTCTTTTGATAGCTCTGTTCAGCCATGGAGGTGGGCTAGATACCTTGGGCACTGAAAGTGGACAATGACTGCGCATTAGCTGCAACAACCACTCCTTAAATGTATTTCAGTCCTCAGTGACATCCCCAGAGAAAAAAGACCCCAGTCTATTTGTGATGCCTCTACTCTCATTTGTGAGAAGTCACCTCGCCATATATTCGACCTTGGTTCGTCTGCTGTAGGGGGTAACGAGTAAAGACCATAATCCCATAAAAGTACGGCATGATCACTTCGACCTAGTGGAGGTAGGCAGCATACCTCGTCTATAGTGTCGGGATGCTTCGTGAAGACTAGATCTAAACAACTTGCTTGTTGCCCTCCACGTGCTCTAGTTGAAACTAGGACGTGTTATGGGAAAAGGGCCTCAAGTGTTGTATTTAGCAGATGGTGACCAAAGGTGTTTTTAGAACAATTGGCCCGCAAATTGTTCCAACATATGCTGGGCGCATTGAAGTCACCCATGAGTACAACATCAGGTCGACTTCCTATCTCCTTTATGCACACCAGTAAACGCGCATCTGCATCACTGTTTGTCCGCGGTGGTCGGTAGACAGTCACGGCTTCCAGGGGCTGCGACCCCCGTGCCTTAATTGTCAGCCAAATAGCCTCTATACCATGAGTAATCCTTTCAGGCTTCTCGCACACACTTAATTCGTTCTTTACATACATAGCATCTCCTCCACCCTGGCGTTCCACTCGGTCTCATCTAAATAGTTGGTATCCGCATAGCGCCACTTCTGAATCACTGATGCTTTGTGACAGCCAGGTTTCTGTAATTGCTTTAACATCAGGGGACCCATCGGCTACCTGTATTTGAAGTTCATCAAACTTCGAGAATAAACTCTGGGCGTTAGTATATAGAAATTTCAGCCGGCGAGACTCTGCCGTGTCCAATGCGTTTGGGCGCGAGTTTGCCAGTACTACTGGACCGCAGCCGTCATCAGGATTGACTGCTTCCAGAACACTATGGTAGTTTTCTGTATTATTTGGTCCCTGAAAATGGCCAGATTGCTCTCTCCAGCTCTCTCTCTCCTCCGTAGTTCCGCCACCAATTCTCGGCGTTTCAGACGTTCTGCTGGAGAGTAGTCCAGCTGAAAAAACACCGTCGTATGTGAATGGCGGAGAGCGTGTTGTTTGGTGGGTGTTTTGTTTCGCGCAGTATCGAGAGGATTTGAGGTGGAAGCTACCAATTTCGCCGCTTGGTTTGCCGGTGTCTGTTCATCTTTCTCAGTGGATGCTCCGCCCCGAGATTCTGCAAATACTCTTCTCTGCTGGCTATTCTCAACTTCAGTTACGATACTGCTGTCCTTTTTAAGGAGGAAGCGAAGAGATTTCTTCAATTCCTCCATCTCCATTTTCAGATCATGGAGCTCCTTATCGTGGTCTGCAAATTTGTGCAGAAGCGTAAGACAGGATGTGCAAGCCTCATCTTTATAAGTTGCACCTCTTAAACTTCTGAGACTTTTCGTCCGTTTGCCGGGAGGACTTTTCAGTAAACTTCGAGACCGCTCTTTTGTAGTTGATAATCTAATTTGATCCTCACTACTGTACTCTTCTATAGCCCCATCGTCTAGCCGTTCTACTTCCACCCGAGGCGTCCGCGGTTGGATTCCTGGCCCCGTTGACAGTTCAGTAGAATTATCGAAGGTAATATTTGCTACTTCCATTTGCAAACGAAACGACTAAATTCAAAATGCGACTATGACGATGTGTGTTGACTGGTATTCAAAATAACGAAAATCTTCTGATGGTGTGTAAAGTATTGCAAATATTTCTAGCAGACTGAGTAAACAATACGCTTAATTACTTAGAAGCACTTTCAAATGTGTATAAACAATATGCAGGATATTCAGGAACGACTCAGCCGTTTGTAGATCCTCGAGGTCCTGAATAACTGCTGATCTTGTCACGGGTGGTTTTTTCAGGCTGTTTTCACTTGCTTTGGTTGTAGGCTGCAAATCCAGTTCAATGACGTGAAGAACAAATTCCAATTTGATTCCGTTTTCTGATGAAGTACGACACAATAACAAATTTCACGAGTTGCAGAAAGTACTTTTGCACATACAGTGGAAGCGATAATATCCAAAACAGTACTGGCGAAATGGTATCAGAATCCAAATAGTCTACGTTTGAGAGCAGAAATAAAGGTTGTGTCCAGTCGGGCTCAGTGGCAAGTCAGCAGCACACACAATTATTGATTTTCTGCGCGTCCCAAATTTTTATTGTCGTACACACGCCTCAAGTAGCTTCCACATGTGTTATTGTTTCTCCACCTCTGACGATGAGCTCTTGTAAGAGCATGAAGGCTCCGGAAAAAACAAATTTTGTTCTAGTGATCGATCATATGTCTCCTTTACAAATAGATTCTTTTCTGATGTGAATAAGGCAAAACGCATACAAGATCCAATTTCTTGTCTGAAAGATAACAAGGGAAACAAGTTTAAGGATAACTCAGATAAGGCGAACCTCTTGTCCAATTTCTTTATTTCAGTGTATAACAAGGAACCGCCTTTTAACGAGAATGTACAGCGATATATGGTCCCAGTGGCGCATACAATTAGCATGGTATCGTTCGCAACAGGGAGAATTGACAGTAAGAAAAGCCCTGAGACAAGTACAGCCCACTAAATTACCTGGTTCGGATGGATTATCAATTAAACTTCTGAATAAACTCGTAGAAAAACTGGCCTCCCAACTTTCCAAGATCTTTGAAAGTTCGATGGAAAAGGGGGTTCTGCCTACCGATTGGAAGGTGGCCAACATTATCCCTATGTATAAAGGAGGAGAGAGAACGTCACCTAATAGCTTTAGACAAGTTAATATCACAAGCATTTGTTGCAAACTAATGGAGAAACTAATGAAAACGGAACTAATGAGACATATTGAGGAAAAAACTTGCTAATGGCATCGCAACACGGATTTGGAAGTTGTCGCTCTTGTCTTACAAACCTGCTAACATCCATGGAAAGCTGGACGAAATCTCGGAAATGGTTTCGTCGGTCGATGTGGTGTACATTAACTTCAGCAAGGCATTCGACAAGGTTACACACAGACGACTAATATCGAAGCTGCATCAAATGGGTGTGACTGGAAACCTACTCAAGTAGTTAGCCGACTTCCTAACAGGCAGGCGTCAGCGTGTTTGTATTGGAGACACCAAAACAGAATGGAAACCGTCTCCAGTGGGGTTCCGCAGGGAAGCGTTCTGGGTCCCATTCTATTCGTGGTATATGTTACCGAGAATGATTACTTGATCGAAGGTCCCCAACCCGAGCTAGTGAACGAATTACGGGATCTAGGTGTATGCATGACGCCCAACCTCAAACCGTCAACTCACCGTGCTGAAACCGCAAAGAAGGCTATGGGCATCCTCGGAGCGATCAGAAGTTCCTTCCTCTATTTTCTTGAGGAGCTTTTCGGGCGAGTCTTCGGAAAATTTGTTTGGCCAATGTTAGAGTATTGTGCCCAGGCGTGGTGCCCCTGGATTAAGAAAGATTACGCAACGTTGAGAAAGTGCAAAGAAGGGTGACCAAGCTAGTCAGCAGCTTAGGAGGTCTCCCATGTGAAGGTCGTCTAGATAGGCTAAATCGTTTTCCTCTCTAGTTTAGGCAATGCAGAGGAAATATGATCATGGTGTTTAAATCGTCAGGGGAGTAGACTGTGCTGTTCAGATGACCGATTTCTTTGAATTTACACAAACAATACATCTGCGCGTAACAACTGAAGAAACACCACGCCCAACTAGAAGTGCGGTCCAACTCCCTCTCCCAGCGGGTCAATAAAGAATGGAATAAACTTCCTTCCTCGGTTGTTCTTGCTGAAAGCGTCGACGCATTTAAAGGAAGGCTGGGTCTTACTTTGATTGCTGGTCATGCATTTGGTAGACAACAATGGTTTATATGATGTATATATGACTTTGAATGACATGCATGATCTGACAGCATCGATCTGTAAATAGGGTTTTGAAAAGCTCTGCCTATACCCCTTATATATATAGTGAATTATAACATTAATAAAATTAAACTTGGGTCAATTAATCGTACTCATGGGAAATCTGACGTACAGATCCCGCATGCTTCAAACTTTTCCTCTTATTGAAACCACCCAATGCCTTTGTCTCCTACAAGGAAAGATGCTTCCTCAGTTGTCGTATCTAGTTTTCTTGGTATTCTAGAACATCCACAAATTCATCTTCATCAGGTAGACCGACAGCGTCGTTATTTCAACATGGTCCCCCTTCCTGATTCAACAACCTAAGAAATTTTGTAAGAGAAATTGAAAGAGCGTTTCGAATCCACACACGTCCTCACTACCGGCACAGTCCTATCTCACTCTTTGTATCAATCTATCTATGGATAGTTTGTTAATGTAGGGGCCCCTTGAAATCGTAGGAGTTTTTTCACGGCTTTTGCTTGGTTCACACAAGTTTCCAAAGGTTAAGGACTATTGTTTTATAAAAATGACGCGTTGTCCGATATGAATTATTCTGCCTACCATTCTGCTCATTTCCGCTGTTTTTCTGGCCACTCACACAGAGCACCAAACTGTCTGGATTTTATTACTTTCCAGTACCAAGTACGTTATGGAAGAACATCCTTTTGCATAAAATATAAATTTATCTATTAAATCAAAAGCTTTAATCGATTCCAATTAAAAAGAAAGGCAGCATAGCAAATAAAGTTCATTGACCGATCTCCCCCTAGCTGCTGTCAAACCGTTTGGAAAAGAAGAAAAGACCTAGAGAGAACCCCTTGTTTTTGCAAGTAAATTTACCTTTGTTTTGCCTTCGCCAAGCCTGAATAAGCCCTTATAACCGAAAGCGTCTAATAACCGCTTCGACGGTTTTACTCCTTGAAATACCTTTCTATTCCACAAACAGTGTAATAATGAACGCCCTAATATTTATCCTTCCAGTACTTCTTACGTTAATCTTCATAAATCATTTGCTCTTGAACTCCAATTACCCCTTCTCCAGTCAAATAATCCTCCCTAACTGTTTTAGCGGCGATTATAGAGCAGATTGTCTATCACTTACATGTTGTATCTGCTGCCATCACCAACCAGCCTCTTTTTTCCTTATAGCCTGCCCCCATTCCAAGGTTACTTCCAATAAAATTACCCCAGACCTAACCCCTATAGTACTTCGGCATCCGAAAGCTATATTCCCACATCTTTTAGATTTTTCTGTCAGCCTTTTGTTGCTCACGTTCCATATACCAATAGTTCAAGACCAGATCAAATATAAGACGTCATGAACACCTTTCTTGAGCATGAAGTTTCATGGCTAACCGAGGAAACCATCGCCATTGCTGTAAAACAGAGGAATCCATCGTATTTGTCAACATTTTGCGGTGAAGATCGGCAATTTTGAGGGGACACACTTGACTACGATGGTCGTTTCTGTAGGGGACAGTATCAGCTTATTTATAAATCATTTATTGCAAGCGAAACGCCCCCAATTATAGAAAACGTGCACTAATTACTTTTATCTTCCGAAGCTTCGTGGCTACGTAATTCGGATTCGAATATAGCTAGTGCAGACAAAAATTTAATTCCAAGTAGATTGCCAATACAAGCGAACATGCGAGTCCCAGAAAGTACTTTAGAAGAAGACGACTCGATCGCTGGGACAACCCGTTCATTTGCCTGAGACTTCGATATCCCTCGCGGATTCATCATCAGAGACATTAGCAGAAAAGAATAGCAATAACAGTAGGAGAACCGTTTCGGATACTGTTTTCTGCATATGTCTCTGAGGATGAATCCACGACGGATATCACAACGTCGGGCGAATAAAAGTATTGTTCCAGCGATCGAGTCGTCTTCTTCAAGAATATTATTATTCCAGAGGAGACCATATTTGTTGGCACAAAAATAAGAACTGTGAGACGTGAAGGAGAGAATAGTTGAAATGATTATGGAGGAATTTCGTGTAACATAAGGCTGATCTACCAGATTTAGGGCCTTAATTCATGGGAGATTAGGAATAGAATTAGGGCGAAACAGTTCGTAATTTTAATAACCATTTATAATTTTATTTATTGCCAGTTTACATGTGAGGTTAAAAAAAATATATAGTTGGGGGTCGAGCTTGCTCTGACAAAACTACTCAAAGCTGGTAACGTTCCAAGTGACTGCCAATAACTGATGTATTTCGGGAGAAAAAATTAGAGCTCATCGGATTATGGTAGTTCGCTGACTGATATCTATCAATATAAGAGGTATAGGATCCAGGAAGAGAATATAAACTTTGAGTAAAAATCGCTGAACATTTTAAAACTTGCTGCAGTAAGATGCGTTCATCACACCAAAGAGGGGACAGCAACGTTCCAGGATGGGAAGAACAAACACATGCAGCCTTTGCAGAACTTCGATCTGCATGCGATGATAATGCCAGTTTGTTCGTGGATCTTATAACTAAGCCTCTTATGGTGTATCCCTCTTAAACTGGATTGCTTTGAAAGGCAACAGGTCCGTGTTGTCACATAGCTAAAACGCGAGAGCGTCAACAGTTCTGGCTTGATTCTGTCAACTCAAAT
>JAYGXS010000004.1:7939776-8057030 GCA_036362985.1 Ligula intestinalis | reverse complement strand
AAAAATTTCCCAAATTAATCCTTATTCTTATAAGTAGATAATCTGTTTGCTCGAGTTAATCAATCGAATTCTGTCCATAATCAAATGGCTTATTTGGTGGAAGCTGCAACAAATTTTAAAGGTGTCATAATTATACAGGCCCCACTGATGAGTTCAGGGCATCATGTAAAATCTGCAGCATATCTTGGCCATTATCGGGGTTTTTCGTCATCTACTTGCATCTAGTATGTCCCTCACCATCCACTTTTTATTAGACATTTAACTTAGCACGATCATTAGAAATGCCTGTCTTTGAAGTTTTGTAGAGAAGGTTTAATTTCAAATGTAAGGGTCGAGGACAGTCACTTTAACTTCCGAACGATGCAAAACAAAAAGTAATATCAGTGGTGTAAAATTGTACGTTTCCAAGAGTACGCGGTTTCTGTTATTTACTGAATACTAATAGCTTTTCTTAAATTAATCAAATATTTAGAGTGTTTTCAGTTTTTTGACGAGCATGGACAATCTGCCCATCAGTTAGTATTTCTGGAGTAAACGATAGAAGTCCTTAAAAACTTCATTTAAACAGTAAAGGTGTGTATAAGATGTAGTTAAGTTGAATAATTTTGTTAGTATGCAAAATGCATAAAATTCATAATGAAACACGTACGTAAGAAAAGGTGGATCAATTGTGAATTACCAGCAAACAAAAAATTAATTGCATTTGCACTATGAAAATGCCTATCAGTTAACGCAAACAAAAAGACCTATTGAAATTAAGAGAGTAGTATAGTTATAGGTATCTCAGCATTGCCGCGTGCCTGTTTTTATATCCGCGCTCGGCGTACGAACTGTGACCTGCCTGATCGATATTGACTGACCGTAATATTGATCGCTGGTGAGCTCGTGTGATCTCTGCTCACTTTTCGGCTGTCACAAGTCAGCGTCCTGGCTGACATGCTCATCTTTTTCAGCTTGTCTGTGCTTAATTAACCCCACTCCCAAATCAGTGGCAAAAATCTACGGAATAGACAGGGTATTGGGTCATGTAAAGCAAATGCTAAATAAATAGGAATAAGTCAGAGGCCGTTTTAGTATGCAAAATGCATAAAATTCATAATGAAACACGTACGTAAGAAAAGGTGGGGCAATTGTGAATTACCAGCAAACAAAAATTCATTGCATTTGCACTATGAAAATGCCTATCAGTTAACGCAAACAAAAAGATCTATTGAAATAAAGAGAGTAGTATAGGTATAGGTATCTCAGTAATCCGTTAGATAAGGTATTGGAGATTTCATTTGATCTTTTTTCATGGGCAGCAAGCCTATTCTATCTGTGCAATTACGTCCTCTACAAATAAAGTCTTCGAGCAAAGAAATCACGATAGACTTCGCAGTAGTTGCCTCATTCAATTGCGTCCCAAGTTACCCAATTTGTGATTAAACTGCTGAGAGAAAGTCAGTTGGGTATAAGTTATCGATTGACGCCAAAACTGCTGCCCACATTAGTACCAAACATTAAACACTTGCTGACGAACGATTCAGTCCTGCTTGCAAATAAATTGAGTCAACCTTCTGTGAGTGACGTTTTCACGAAATTGTAATCTGCCTTCCGTAGATCCTTGACGGCGTCAACTCAGGTTACTTCCCTCTTATCAGGACTCCAGCCTTTGACTGTGAGTCTTTCGGGCTGCCTGGAAAAATATATCATGATCTAAATCGAAACATATTTAAAGAAACGCTGCACAAGCTGCTTTTTCATCCTGGTAATGTAGGGAATTGTGCGTTCTTCAAAGTAACTATAAACAATTTAATATTTCCTTCAACCAAATAAATTATTGTGAAGCTTTTATGATACTGGAAAGCTCGTTCGGGTAGAATGGTATTTGTCCGTTTAGTTAGAATTCTAATGAAGAATTCAACATGAATCATATTCACTAACAAGCTTTCATTTGCCATATGCGGAGCCTTTTCAATGATAGAAGGGCATGCTTTTCATTTCTTCAATGAAAAGCGTTCGGTTTGTAGATTCAAGTTAAGGTTCAACATTATTTGGGAATAGGCAACCCCTTCCAAAAACTGAACGGAAAAACGTCTTTGAATATCATATTTGAAGAATTCATACTTTCCTACAAAATATGTAAAAAAGTATGTTTTTGTGTGCGTTTGACGGACTTCTAAAAAATAGCGTCAGCTTTATAAAGACCCCAAACGAACTCAAGAACTTTGTTCATTCGTGCGTCTGCCCTCTCATTTGATAAGTTCTCATTCCTAATTGTTTTTCCCTTCGGGTTTTCATGTCTGCCATTTTTAGCGCTTCTTAATATGTCTTCCAGTCAAATAAAAAGCAATTGCACAGCTATAAGTAATCCAGTAATAAATTTACTAGTTAAAAATAGAAGGTAAAAAGGTATTATGAATTCTCCTAGTCACGTTTTATCCGGCAAATAAAATTGAAAATTACTCAGACTTTTAGGAAATAACTAGATCATTGATCAGGAACTGGACCTTTTCTTAATTAGCTCTCAAGCAATTCTATTTCTTCAACTGAGTCTTCATTTGGGAGAGCAGGTGCCGTATTTTTTAGCATGATACTCTATAAAGCAGCTGAGCAAATCAAGCTTTGCGGTTTCTGTGATATTTTTATTTAATCTGCTTGCGCTTGCAGCTTTTATTACAAGAAATCTGTTGTTGCCATGCTTTCACTTTTTTGTAGGAGTCACAATCTTGCTAGGTGACCGCTCGCTTTCCGAAGCCGTCAACTGTCTTATGTTGAGATTGGGCACAAGTGGCTGGCAGAACTCAAAAGAGCCCGCCTGTGCGTGCCACACGCGACCCGAAAACCGCACATAAGCACAGAGTTTTCATGTAAAAAGAGTGTGGGCAACTCGAACCCTAACATTCGAGAGAGTGCCATCGAGGTCGCTCGAGAAGCAGCCATGGATCTTACCTTATTCACAAGGCGAATCTGGTTCCAGTCTGTGCTACCCACCCTGGAGGTGCCTTTGCAGCCTAGAGAATACTGATAAGTTGGGTCTACCAGCAGGGGGTCAATAGGACTGTGCCTAGGCAGAAAAACCAGTGGACACTTGAGGGCCTAGCGACAATCGTTTTCGTTTTCACCATCCCCCAAAGCAGAAGAAGAAGAAAAAGGTACGAGGGCATAGACCGTTTTATTTTGAAACTGACGTTTCGGACACTCTCTTTGTTCCATCGTCAGTGTAACTGGGTGGTTGTTCCTGTTCGCCGGGACTGTTGCAGCATTGCCGCGTGCCTGTTATTATATCCGCGCTCGGCGTACGAACTGTGACCTGCCTGATTGATAGTGAATGACCGTTATATTGATCGCTGGTGAGCTCGTGTGATCTCTGCTCACTTTTCGGCTGTCACAATTCAGCGTCCTGGCTGACATGCTCATCTTTTTCAGCTTGTCTGTGCTTAATTAACCCCACCCCAAAATCAATAGCAAAAATCTACGGAATAGACAGGGCATTGGGTCATGTAAAGCAAATGCTGAATAAATAGGAATAAGTCAGACAATAATCAGCTCTGTTGGGCACATTGACCAGGCTATCTCTCCATTGGTACTTTTGGACTAAGATTCGTCTGACCCCCTATTCAGTAGGTGTTCCAGTTGGATATTAAGCAACCGCTCGGCTATAACTTATCTAGTTATGGATTGCTATTTTTCTGAATTTATTAGTTAAAATGGAAGTTATCAAGTTATTATGCAATCTCCTAGTTACTTTTTATTGGATCAATAAATTTCAAAATAACTCAGTCTTTGATCAGAAAGTGGATCTTCTGTTTACAAGCTTCCAGACCATTCTGTTTCTTCAACTGAATATTCGTTTGGGAGTGCAGGGAGCATTATTTGTTGAGGCTTTTACCCTGTGAAGTTGCTGCTTAGACAAAAAGGCAAGCTCAGTGCTTAGCTTTGTCTCTACAAGTACTGGGCACATGTTAAAGTCTTAAAAATGTAATGTAAATGACTCCAAGAGAAGGGCACACTAGAACTCCACTTGCGCACTAACAAGATAAAAAAAGAGAAAATATAGTGAAAATTAATTTCTGGAGTCCAATTTATTTGTAAGGTGCCTAAGTATAGCTTAGCAACCCCTTTGTGTTGATTAAATGGCTGAACTGGATTCACAATTAACTTCAATGTAATTATTTTGAATTGGACAAAGCCATTTACTATGGGTTAAAATCCCATATTCATCAGGTTGATTAAATCCTCATTGGCTATATGATTAAAAGTTCGATCATCTAATTATAAACTGAGTTATTGCCTTATTTACTGACAAACTACCCAGCCCAATACGCAATACTTATACTGACCCAGTTTACTTTACTAAGTGCGCAATTGAGTAGTCAATATTCTATTGGAATATTTGGGCGTAATAGATTTTTTAATCAAATATCCCCTAAAGGTGCACAATCTAGATTGGCTAATGATGCTTACTTCGGGCGATGCAGACCCTCGTGGGCAGGTATCATCGGATTACTGGGCGGATTTTAAATCCGCCCAGCAATGCCACGTCATTGACAGAAAACGCTTATGTTCATTTTTGGGTGGATGTGTGAAGGCGTCGTTGCAAGTTCACCCTCATGGCGTCGTCGAGGATTACTGGAGGAAGAGGAGGAGAAGCCGAAGAGGGCGGAACGGAAATTTTTGGGCGGGGTCGACTTACGGGAACGACCCAACCCGGGAGCAATTTGATTGCTTTTAAACTCTCTGCTCCTCTCCTCCCCTCCCCCCTCCCCACCATAAAAAACATAACAACGCCTTGGACAGGAAAACAAATCACTGTAGTCACAGTAGTCATACAACCACTTGCATCCAAACACTCATGGTTGGACGGCAGAGGAGAAATTTAATGCCTGGGTACGGGCGGGTGGGTGGATGTGGGCGAGGTATACGCCCAGTGGTCACACACACACACGCGCACAAACGCGTGCGTGCGTGCGTACGTGCCTACACGCGGCGGGAGGGGGGATGCGGCGATTGAGGGTTTGGTGGAAACTTCAATCCGTGGCCCTCTTCGTTCACCAAGGCAACCTTTACTTAATCAGTGTTGTGAGACCTACTGCCCCCCCCCCCACCTACGTCTCACCACCGTACGTCACATCTCCCACAGGCGAAAGGGGTAGAGAGCACGTCTGAACACCGGGCGTGGCCGTCACTGCCTGCCTGCTCTGTGACCTCTCTGTGTGACGAAAGGGTGGAATAGGCGAGATTTGCTTCGCGTGTCGCCTTTGCTCTACGCAGAGTTAGTAGCCTCGTCGCCGTCACTGTGGCGTATTAGTCAATCTCCCCCGCGCCGTGCCCACAAGGATGCTAGGAGGGATTTTGGCAATGGAGTGGACAGGATAGGGAGCGCGGGGGGGGGGGGATGAAGGTGGGGTGCGACTTCAACCTAGAACACCGAAGGTGCAAAAGTGGTGGTATTTCCGTCAACAGAGACAAACACACACAGGAATTATTGCCAGGATGGGTTCGACTTGGCTCTCAGTATGAAAGACAAATAATCCGTGCAGACTTTAAAATTTCCACAGTGAAGGGGCTGAGTGCAGGGACGTTTGGTGACTGAGGAAGGAAAGAAGGCAGAAAAGACAAGCTTTGTTTGGTGTGGCGTTGTTATCTTCTTGGACCTTGGCTAGAGGAACCTCCGCCAGGTTGAGCGATATTTTAATTTGGGATAGCAGTCCGAGACATCACAGCGAAAATTATAGGTATTTAATTTATTCACTAGTGAAAAACTTGGCAGCCACCTTCATGAGATTCGAATCCACGCCACCAAGGTGAAGGCATTAGAACAGCCAACGCTCTGGCCAAACAAGCTACTAGGCTGCCAACAGGGGTCGTGAGTTTAGTCATACTTGGGTCGATTTACCCGTCCAGCCCACTGCTCGAAGGAAATCCACCAATACGGATACAGTACGCTGACAGCCCAAGCAGGGTTTTCTGGGCAATCAGTCTAAAATCCACCAGATTACTACCAGGCACACTTCAAAAATGGGTAAATTCAATTACTAAAATTTGCTTACCTCCCTCATCCGGTAGTCATCAGCCATTTTTCAGGTCAAATGTTGAGTACATTCGGCTTAGGCGGTCAGCTTACTGTAGCAGAATTGAGAGACTCCATGCGTTGCACTAAGCTAGATGGGTAATTTGATTCCGGTGAGAATCCCCTAGCTCAGTTGGCTAGATCACTGGTTGTAGTAAAGCCTTCCCCCTTGCCAGTGTGGGTTCTAATCCCATCAAAGCCACCGCGTTTTCACTATTGGATCAAATGAATTATTGGAATCGGTCGAGCTTCCCTATTTGTAACCAGTTTTATTATTTTTCAAGCGGCAAGCGGTGATGAACTCAAACTGCGGCCAGCTTTCGCACGGATTAAGCGTCGTTTTTGCTATTTTCTAAGCTGTAAGGGATCCTTGGATTTCGAACCTTTGCATTCAGAGCAAAAATACGCTCCTGCTGGATCGAATTGCCAAGACCGCAAAACACCACCTTTCGGCTGTACTTTGCTTATCCTTTCTTAAATACTCTTTTGCTCAGTCTGACAATATTGTTTGTCTTGGTCTGCATTCGACTGACGCTATGTTTTAATCTCATTTCTGTTTAAAAATCTTATAACTTATTTTAAAATTGACAGAGTTTCATAACTTGGATTGACATCGGCACTGCGAAAACCACATGTCTATTTGCCGAGCTGAAAGGTTAGCAGCGGTCACTCGAGGTGTTGGTTCGAATGTACGGACGCAGAGGGGAGTGCGACCAGTTCTTGGATCATAAGATAACATCTAATCCAAGGTTGATGTTACTGTGTCGGTTTTAATGACACCAGCACCAGTGGTCGGTCGACAACCATCAAACTATTTGAAACTCTGCTTGGATGTACCCCTAAGTTCACACTTTACGCATGCAAGAACTTCATGCTTTCCCAAAACCGCCACGTCACCTCCATTGTTTCATGGGGTCAAAATAACCATCCTTTTTTTAAAAGAATATCTTAGGCAGGCAACTGATAACTATTAGGCAAGGTCTCTGTGAGTGTGAATCTGGATGAAGAAGATTCGAGGTTAGTACATTTTCTGACTCACTAAATGTCAACCAGAATTCTCAAATGTGTTTTCAACTCGAATGTATTTAATACATATAGTTGCAATGATGCTTATCAAACAGCTCAATTTCAATATACAGTATGGGTTAAAAATCGTGTAACTTTTAATAACTTTGCAAAATTTTCGATCATTACTCGCATACCGGCGTGAAGGAACTTACGAAAACTTAGAAATAATAATGAGCAGCATAAGGGATATTAAGTAATTAAAAGAACTACAAGAAATACTAAGTATTTGATACGAAACAAAGAATTCTCCTAATGATCCCCAAGGTCCGGTGACGTGAAAAAAGCTTTAAATTGGAACAATAAATTGAAATATTTTGTTAAGTTGAAAAATTTATGTAACCACTTTTTATATAAAATGAACTTTTCTGACGTTAAAAATTTTTATTTATTTATTTTCTATTTTCCTTTTAATTCTGGCATAATTTCGTTAGTTTTAAGTGTGTTCATTGGTTCATCCATCAATTGATCTTATGTTCAGCATTTACATGAAAATCTTTAAAATCAGATATGCATAAAGAGCATTTACCGAAAAAAATGAGTTTTTGGATATAAGTTCTTATGAAGATGGTCCTGTGCATCGCATTCAGAAATGCTTAAAATTGGCAAACAACACTGTTGAGCATAAGAAACGTTCGTAAGATAAATCGGATATTTTATTCCTAAGATTGATAAAAAACCTATCTATAATAGGTCACCTCTTTAAAAATTGCTTTAGTTGGATATTCAGCTGACGAATTTCTGTGTACATTTACTTTTTCCAAATTAATGTCACAATAAAAATTGGAAACTTTTTGGAGTAGATAGATGATTTAATTAGACTGGAGAATAAAGAGCCTACTTTACGCTTTATAATGGATTATTTTTAGCCACAGTGTATTACTTCCAGGATCTGTTATAAGCTTGCGAATGCAAAAGACAGTGGCCATATATGATCATTTTTTGAAAGAATTGTTCGCCTTCGGTCTGCTCCATGTGTAAATAACCCATAAGCGAAACTTATAGTTTACAAAAATGTATTTCTACATGACTTACATTCAATAAGCCTGTTTTAACTTACTTTCACGGAAACATATCCGGACACTTTGATTATGCTGTATTAAGGCGATGCGGTCAAACAAAAACGTTTTACTACATTCCGGGCGAATATCCTTCCCAGTTTAGCTAAAAATAATTTCAAAATAGAAATACTTAATTGTTTTGAAGATAAAAGTGATTCCTTTGATTTGGCTTTACTTGCATCTGAACAATTTTGGACAAATAGCCCAGTTCTGGAAGGGATATATTTTTTTACTTTTTTACTAATTTTGGAGTTCCACCATAAAATAATAAACAATAATAAAAGGTTTGGTTCTGTCATGCGTCATAGCATAGGAAACACCTTGGGTATGTGACTACTCCCAATTTCGCCAAAATTATTTTTCATTTATCCTAACTAAAAGGGCGATTTTCCAAGTAAAAGGTTTTCCCAGGATTAAATGCATCCAATGAATCAAAATAATGTGACTTAATATACACTTAACTACCAAGTCAAATTTCATTAAGGAAAATGCATATTTTTAAGCCCGTACTGTATTTAAGTCACGCCAGCTTTTGACCACCTGCAAAAAAGCATTTTTCTAAGTATAACTACATAAAAAGTAGGTATTTTTCCCATTCATTTTCAAACCCTTGATAAATAGGTTATGGAAAACGCACATAAGAATATTCTTTTTGGTACTCGTGTTGTAAAAAATAACGCATTATTTATGAATTTACACAAAAGGGCATCTTTTCGGTTTGAAAGGTTTTTCAATTACCCGAATAATTTTCAACCCTAGTAACCGCTATACTTGAATTCGAGGTCTTAAAACGATGTATTTTATATATATTTTCTCTTCGTAACAGTAAACATTTCCCTACAGTGCAATGAAACAGTCACAGACTTCTCATTAATGTCTGCAATGGACGTGGACCAAGTTGTTTAACCTTTAATCCTCTCAGTACAATAAGGCAGCTCGAGCACTCTCGGCGTGCCAGTCATTGAGATGTGTTTTTATTTCTTCCATTGGCACGCACAGTTAAGTACCAGCAATTCTTTTCATTAAACGCCATATCAATCTGGCATAGGCTGCCTAGAAGTAATAAAATCCAGCAAAGCTACCTTATGTTTAAGAGAGCTACCATTATTTTTCTACATTCAGGACAACTTTCACGAATTTTGGGTGCTGACTCGGTGGAATCTTTCTTTCACTCTGATGGCGTTCGTGGACTTTGAACCCTGCCAGGCTTCATGCTGACCATAATGCTGCTTAAGCTGCAGCCCGCAGTCTGCTTACCCTTCAGCCGATACCGCGCAACTTTTGCCGACAAACATTCGAGGAAGACTGAGAACACTGTGTTCTTGTGCCAACCCTCCCCGTCCCGATCTAATGTCTCTTAATGATATGCAACATTTTTCCTGCTGATGTGTGAACTCAACTTACAACTGTACATTTATTTCGTTTGTATCATACCTTTGAAGGCAGGTTTTTTCACTTGAAACAAACTACCTATTTCGCCCAGTATAGACGAAACACAAAACCTGAAACAAAACCAATACTGGCTGCAAAAGAGAGAGTTTGCTTCAGGTTTTTTCCTGTCTTTGAGGTTTTGGAAGGCGCCTAAGAGGTGCTTTACCATTTCTTTAAAATTGCCTGTAAACTGGCATAATAAGCATATATAGAAGTATGGAATGCTGTGTCGCTGTATAAATGCACATTTTACGGCCGTAAAACGTCTCATAATTGAAAACCTTTCTGGAAATGAAGGAAACGCTTTCTTTAGGTATATTATTTGAAAAGGGCGTAATTTGGAACCACATGATTACCAGAAAGAATGCTTTTATCTATAAACCATACTTGCATTTGTAAGGAGAATTAAAATCAATAAGAAAAAATGCCTACGGTTTAAGTGGTCATTTATTATAGAATATACTTTTTATAGGCGCTCAGAATGATACTTATTCAAAAGTTCTCAGCCTGATGTTACTTTAATATGTTAATATTAGACTGTACGTTAAACATCATTGCAAACATACTAAAATAATATTTTGGAATTGAAAACAAATTTCAGGATTTCGGTTGATATTTCATGAGTTAGGGAACTTGCCTCATAACTGAATGCTCCATGACAGCATTTCGTTACTTCAATAATCAAATCTGAGAGCAGATTGTTCAGTTTAAAAAAATCCTTTACTGCCTTCATCCGTTCAAATAAATGTTTTTACGCGAAAGCTTAATAGCTCTTTGGAAATTCTTTGTAGGTTTGATTATGAATTATCAATGTTAAAATATACCATTGTAGTAATTGCCCACCATTGATCATCTCAGTTTCCGGTCAGGTCGCTAGGCAAAATTTAACCAGGCGTCCATCGTGAGAGATAGTGATAGCTGCAGCAAAACGGAAACAATGATAGAAGGTGGAAACCAATCGGTCGTCCATGACACAAGTTTGCACGTTATTGCGGAGGGCTCTGTAGGCTGGTGCCAAATCAGTGCACAGATCGAGTGATTGAGTTTCCACACGTATATTAGGCTTTAAGTAGTTGTCGGTTTTTCTTACTTCCGGAGTGGGTGATTTTCTTGAGGATCGTGATGTCTCAGTTGAAAGAGACCAGCTTTCGACAACTAGCTGAAATGCTCGCTTCCCAGAACTTTGTATTTGAAACCAATGTGAAAGTAATAACAGAATTCAGATAACGAGGGCTTTAATCTGCACTCCGGTTTTCAGTTCCAAAGAATTGATCCGACGGGAAACGCTACTGCATGTGATATAGAACGCGTTTTCCACGACAGTCAGTTAGATACTAAAAATGTTTGAAGGGTAGATTTTGTCAAAATTCAGACCACTTTGTTTGGCAGACCGCTAGTTTTTCAAAAAAGGTGTCACTACATCCATTTGATTACAAGGATGTCAAAAAATCAAATTTTTACAGTTCTTGAATCTCCTTAATTATCTTTTTTGCTCTGCTTATTGTATGGGTAAGAATTTGAAGGTTATACAAGTAAATGAATTCGAACAGAACTAGAATTCCGATAGGTTAATGGAGGTGAGGAATCGTCTATATTTAACTAGCTGCCATTGGAGGTCATTTAAATCTTCTATTAATGTTTCTAAATTTGTCAAATAATCTAAGGTAATTGTCTGACTTACTGCACCCTTCTATTAAAACAATAAGGTCATCACAGGGTTCCTGTACATTATAAAGCCATCATCCTAACAGCTCCTATAGGAAAGTTCTGCTTCAAAGCGAAGTATGGAGTTAATAATTTCAATGCCGCCTTGTCTCCTTTGTTCAAACTCACGGGGCATTACCAAATTCCTGTTACTGTTCGGTAAAGTTATAGCAATGAAATTTTTGGTTACATATGCGTGAAAAAGAAACAATTGCTTTTGAGTACGCAACAAGATTTCGCAACTTTTGACGGTAAACAATGAAAAATGAGCAGGCCTTACTGATTACGTGTTAGACGATGAGGCGTAAAAAATGATTTATGTTGTTTTTGACCATTCTGACACTACCTAAAAGCCTAGACACGTGTTTTGCCGACCCAGTTGTGAGGTATCCGGCTCATAAGTGGGTCCACCAGCTTTTTTGTTTGCTTTTTGGTTTGTGTAGCGATTTTGAAAGCTCAGCTTTTTAATTTCCTTAGAAGTTAATTTCTGTTCTCGGTATGCATCAGAAATGACTGGAAAATCGGCAACCCTGGAAGTATAATTCGGTAAAATAAGTACTTTGGGAAATGGTGGTTTATTGGGTGACTTTTTGACACTGGCTCACCAGGTCGTCGTCAGACAGATGAGAGTTGTATGAAACATTTAATTTAAAATGATGGCCCACACAAAAATATATAGTGGATCGGGTTAGTAGTTCCTAATCGTCACCCGCATGTTATTATGCGGTCAGTGGTGTCTGATTTTTGTTTCTTCTAGTCCGGGTGGACTGCCGTCTCTTTCCTGATCTACATCGCATCCAATTCGACGTGCCTGTTAATGTAGGAGTCGTCTGAGTTGATGGCTTCTAAAAAATCGCGGGCTTTCTTGTATGGACAAGAGCCAACAATTCAAGTTTCGTCCAATGCAAATTGATGTCAAGTTTCTAATGTGTGCATGGCAACCCGTTAATGCTCACGCAAGCGTTTGGAAACTTATATCTCTGTCTATCTGCAATAAACAGCATTGCAGCCGCCACAAGGGTTCTTGTAAATGAATTCTTGTTTGTCCAAATGGCCAATCCTACCCTTAGGGTGTACATGCTGATTTCGCCGAGTATTCGTCGGTTTGTGCGCCACTTGGATAAGATGCTTCCTCAGGTGTCTTACAAAAAGTTCAGACTGGGATTAACTGTTTAGTACAAGAACCATCCGTCTGACGACGACCTGGTGAGCCCCTGTAGAAAATTCATACGATAAACCACCGTTTTCCAAAGCACTTCGTAAACATTTATATATTCAAGGTCTTTAAGAATAGAACATAAATTCATGTATGTATTAAGGCCGAAGCGCACTGGCTAGTAGAGCTGTGTCAAGCATAGGCAGAATACCGACGAAACACATGTCTGGACAGTTCGTTTGTACCTGTGCAGCAAGTATGGTCAATCAGAACATAAAGTTACACTTATATCTGCCTGCTTGCAAAATGTGTATCTAACTGATGACTTATGGAATTCGCCCCAACGATATACTTTAAATTTCGGTTTATGCATGCAAACCTTGAATTTACTGATCCATACGAACGCAAGTAGTTAATTTCTGTAGAAGTTAAAAGGCTGAACTGTTAGAACTATGTCAAAAAGCATCAGCTTCGTTTTTTATTCTCCTTTCTCCTAAGAATCTCCGCTGGAAGCTTCGGTAATTACCCCATTTTTCTAAACACAAGTCTCTGAACGCACAGGCTACCTAGCAGATATGCGCCCTAGAGATAGCACTTTCGTAAGAAAGTAATTTAAAACAAACGTCCGAAATTTCTAATTTATTAACGTTTAAGTGCAGGTTCACTCAAAAGATATTAATTATTATCGTCTACAGATAACTTACCTTTTGCAGGATACACTAGAAAAGCACCATCTTTTCCTCCAACCGTAAATGTGGGTGCTTTTCTAATCAGGTGACTTTCAATGTCTCCTGCAATTTATAGCGCGCATTCGATCATAAAAAGTATTGCAGCATGTTCCACCGACACTTTATATCTATAAACTAATATATCAGCGGGTTCTGCTGTGGCTTAAACCTGTAACATTCTTTTGACTTTTAAATTAGCGCAATTTCCCATGGTAAAGTTCAGAAGATGAATGGGTGAACATACGTTTGTTGTTGATAAATTCTCGTCAGGTCCTTACATTTATATGGTAAGTAACTAAATAAACTATATGGTCTGGTAGAAAAACTAGTGCAGTTTTAGGGGGGGGGGGGTGAGGAGCAGAGGAGAAATCGGTATCAAAAATCTGATCAGCGTTACGGAGACCAAATACAATTGCTCTATCCGAGTTGAAACGTCACAAAGAAATAGTTATTACTAAACCGGATAAAGGGCATGGAGTAGTTATTCTCAATCGCAAGGACTATGCCAATAAAATGAAAGCCATCTTAAATGATTCTAGCAAATTTCGTCTGGAATCGAAAAGCAAAGATAAAAACAAAGGCATTAGAAGATTCAGCTTGGAAAAGTATCAAGCTTATGTTGGACAATAATTTGATTGATACCAAAACTGCTTCGTCGCTAAAACCCAGAGGTTCCCACATCCCACGGCTCTATGGATTACCGAAAACCCATAAAAGCGGTATTCCCTTTAAGACCTATTCTTTCAATGTCGAACTCACCCTTTCATAAACTAGCGCATTGGCTAGTAAAGGAACTGGAGCCAATTCGCCAAAGATTTTCCAAATTCACATTAAAAGACAGTTTCCAGTTTATTGATGAGATCAGGCAGCTTAATATGCATGACAAATGTATGATATCCCTGGATGTTGAGTCCTTGTTTACCAACGTGCCGTTGGATGAAACCATATACATTATTTGTGCTTATTCATCTGACACACGCCTGTCCCCGCAATTACTACGGAACTTACTGCAACTGTGTACCAAGAATGTCCAATTTCTGTTTGATGGCCAATTCTATCGACAAATTGACGGAGTCGCAATGGGAAGCCCGCTTGGACCAACCTTTGCAGACATATTCATGGGCCATCTGGAAGAAAAAGTACTCGCAAAATTGAACCACACAACACTCTACAGACGATATGTAGACGATGTTTTCACGATTGTGGAGAACATGAAAGTAGCTGAGGAATTATTGTCCACAATGAACAAGCTGCATCCAAAGATTAAATTTACTATGGAACCAGAACGAGCTAACCAACTGTCTTTCCTCGATGTCCACTTGTCCAGACTGACAGATGGCTCCATTTCACGGAGGGTCTACCACAAGAATACCTGGAAAGGTCAGTATCTACATCATCTAAGTTTTGTTCCCATTCAATGGAAACGTAACTTGGTATGTAACCTTTTCCAGAGGACTAGAAAAATCTGTTCTGAGGATATTTTGGACGCAGAATTAGGCTGTCTCAAAGATACTTTACTGAACCGTGGATATCCACCTCAGTTTATAGACAAATATAGCAAACCCTTGCGACCCAAAATAAACGAACATTCAACTCCTAAAAAGCCAGTATTTGTATCCTTGCCCTTCAAGGGTGATAACATCTTAAACACTATTAAGAGGCGCCTACTCACGGCTATAGAAAGAACCTATTACGCCGCTGAACTTATATTCTGCTCTCCAACAAAGCCCTTGCCAATTCCTTGTGTTAAGGATGCCTTACCTTTGCACGCCACCTCCAACTGCGTTTATGAATTCACATGCACTTGCGGATGCAAGTACATAGAGCGAACGCAAAGGCAATTGGCAGCCAGAGCCAAGGAGCACCTGCCTAGTTGGTTATTCAAACAAGAAAACCGATCCCCTCGTTCCTCTATTACAGAACACTTGCTGGACACGGGTCATTCTGTAGACCCTATAACTTCATTCCGAGTTCTTGTTCGAGCACGAACATCTCGAATCTTGCGCTACCTGGAGGCAGCCTGTATAAGACGCTTTAAACCGGACCTATGCAAACAGTTGGAGCATGTGGTTAACCTGGCCTTGCCTTGGTAACTACAGGCCCCCAGATTTGCGCATTCCCCTGCCCCCCTTTATTCCCGCAACCCAATTTCCCTGTTCCCCCCCCCACCTCGTTTAACTTTCCTTTTTTACTAATTAGCCTAATTAGCCTTAGTGATTATGACCTATGACATTTCTGTACAAACTCAATTTCGTAATTTTCTCGTTCATGAACCTTTAACGCACTGAGTGGATGCAACTGACGAGCACTCATGAAATCTTATGGATCCATTAAAATTTTGCATTACTATTTTCAAGTTACGGAGAATTGGTAACTGAAAGAACGTAATAAACTTCTTGCTGTTGAATTAGCGACTTTCGGTCATAGTAACTGTGGTGCTGCGACAAAATTCTTTTGGGTGCACGGGACCAGTTGGCGTAGCCTGATGGTGGCCACTTCTACCGTAGCCAACAGGCGCCTTTCAGGGAATTTCGGATAGCTTCGGGGCACCTTGTAGATTACTCGGTAGGCCTCTCTGGCATCCACGAGATGGTCTGATTCTACCAGGTGCGCTAGGATGGAACTGTTTCAACCCTTTATTTGGCCCTTCCCTAACCGTTTTGGAATAAGTTCTCGTACTCTTATGGAAAACGCCGGCTCGCGCGACCAATATATCATGCCTTACAGCAGCAGGTGAATGAATATATGCACATAGAGGTGGTATAGACTGGCCATTAGTCCTTGATCTCTCCATATAGGATGGTAGTTGTCGAAAACAGTACATGTGCATTGGCTGCTTAAAATGTGGTCGCTTTAGCTTGACTCAGGCACTTTCTTAGAAATTATCTTGCTTAGTCCCATTGAACTGGAACCTTGATAAATATTCGCTTCTTCTCTGCTGTTAACACTGAAGGTTTTTGTGGTCTTTCAGCCATGTCCTTCGAGATAAATCTACTTAGACACCCACTCTGTCAAAACACATATTCAACAATTTTTCGATGCTATCAGTCAGGCAGGTCCTTCTCGCCCTTTGCATCAGATATTGTATTCAATTATGTTTGAAGTTAAACGGTACGAACCTAGCAGAATAGGTGTGTTGCTCAGCCTACTTCTCCTTACGACAGACCTTAAGTTGAATACTCCCGTCAGCCTATTCACTCAATAGTAAATCACGTAACGGGAGCGATCCGGATTGCCCTTTTCCTAGTGTAAACGTGATAGACAGGTGTGCCTGATTTACGATGGGCAGTGGAGCTGCAATGCTGGTCTGATCCAATGCAACCACGAATATATCATCCGCTTAACGTTAGCAGTACGTTAGGGTATTTATCTGGTGGCTTATTTGCGCAGCTTTCCGAAGCTACCCATATAGTTTATTTATAAATGTAAAGGCCTGACGAGAATTTTTCGAAAACAAACGTATGTTTGCCTATTTACTTTCGACTTGACAAATTTTCGCAAGATGTCCTCACGAACTGCACATGCCTGGAACAATAGTAAAGGAAGGAATCTCCGACCTCACCAGGTCATCTAAACAAAAAACTAGCATTCGTACGTAGTGGATCTGTGCACTACATGAGCACTTAGACCGAAATCCGGAGGATCTGTCCAAAGCACCCGAACCTTTTTTGTAGAATTGATAGTCACTATGCCGAAGCCGTTTCCCAAAACAGAGTACATTTATTCTTTGTTGTACAAATAAAAACATCTAGGCTTTTAGGTGAAGCTCGCTACCTCTTAGGATTCAGGCAATATACTATAATAATAATTATCTCACAGACCACATCTGCAGTTATGCGATGCATTTGCTTCCCGTAGAGAACAAAAATGTAAATGCAAAAGATTTAGCAATAGGTTCCTATCCGCACATTGCCATCTTTCCTGTACCGGCGAAGCACCAAGTGAATCTTAAGATTACATTTAGAAAGCTAAACAGTCTACGCCCACAAAGTTGAGCCATATAAAGATTGACAGACAATCTTTTATCTTGCCAATACAAGCGAACATCCGTGTCCCAGGAGGCAATTGAGAAGAAGAAGACTCGATCGCTGGGACGGCCGAGCAATCATCACGGCCGAGCTCACCGCCTGTGATGAAAGTTCAACAGGTCAGAGCCCGCGTGCCGCCCAACAAGCAATTCACGCACAAGAAAGCAATTAAAGTTAATTGTCGCTGTATGCTTGTAGTAATGACTGTGTCCTTTAAATACTGAAAAAATTATGTGCATGCTTAACCTGTTTCTGCTACTCATATCTCTGATGACGAATCCGTGAAGGATATCTTAACGTCAGGCGAACAAACATAGTGTCCCAGCGATCCAGTCTTCTTCTTAATCTTCAATCTGAATACATTCATGCATATTGGGACATAAACAGTTTCTTTGGAATGAATGAGAATGTTTGCAGTTCAGGTGTTTGTATGGATAAGGGTGCAGGCTTGCGGAGCATCGGAACTCTTGCAACACGAACACAACACAACGTCTCAGGTTCCACAGCAACCATCTGGTGGCTCACAAACTAAGCGGTGTCAGAACGCTCTTCAAATTGATTCAGATTCTGCTTTTTTTCGGCCAACGCAAAACCACAGTCGCGATCACATTTTTTTTCGGCTAAAAAGGCAAGATCTGTCGACAGGACCCCTTTCTTGGGTTAGGATAACCCTTACATCTGCTGCCATTAAACCTTTGGAAAAAGGATTCAGATTCACTGCAGTAGGCCGGAGAAAAGGTACGCCGGGACCAAAAGCTTCGCGACCAATTTTTGCGGAATGGATGTCCAAAAGCGTTTATAAACCGATGCGTACGCGTTCGGCCCCGGAGGACTTAAACAGAAGCGCCATTACGCATTTGACATGCTCAACCATACGCCAAGGACGACTCAGAAGGGATTGCGTGCATCGTTGTCGGATTATTTGTTAGAACTGCACCCAAACCCAAAGGTACCATAGGCAAAAGGGCGATGAAAATTGAAGACAGGCTTAATTTCAATGAACAATCTGGGGTAGTTTGTCACATCCTATGCCTAAGCTGTTCTTGTAACTACACAGGCCAACATGAACGCATGCTCAGATGGCACCCACACAAACACAAGCTGATTGTACGAGTTGGAAATGACTTAGTGCAAGTTGCAGCTCACATCTATGAACCAAGCCATGACTTCAGCCTCACAGCCATTAAGATATTCGCCCACCCCGGAAACAAGACGAGACTAGAATTGACTGAAACCTGGTCCATCGGTGGGGACTCAATCAACCTGTGTTTTAATTGGTACCGGCGTACAGAGCCCGGTACAGTCACGTACAGTCAAGTCGCTGACATCTCATTGGCGCAAATCCTCTATAATTGTCTCCATTTTCGTTGCTGTTTCCGGCCTCTGACGACCCTGACGTCACTGACAATTGATTAGCCTATACCCCCTTTAATTCTTCCTCGTTTTGGTTTCGGTTTCTTACCCCTAAACACCTGAAGACCTCCGACATTCAATTTTGAATTATGAACCATACCTATGGAGTTTTTTCACTGTCTGCTCTTTTTGTTCAGTTTCACTGCTGGCTCGTGTTAACTGACATCACCACATGTGGGTATATTACTTGAAACAAGCGAGTAGCCGCCTGCAATCGTGTCAACGACTTCTTTGAAATGTTTGGCTAAGCCGATGAATTTATTAAATCCTATGTACCGATTGGGAGTTCAAAGGCGTTTGCCTGAGAAAATTTAGTGAAAAAACGATAATATGATACTTTTTAATATTTTTACACCCTTAAATTGATATAACTATGATAAACACCAATCTTAAAATTATTTGAAATGTGTATACATATTTAAGACACCCTGTAGTATGTTATAGTAGTTCCTGATTATTCTCCATATTCGGTAATAAATACTCTTAAGAGGAAGTCTATTTATTCCTCCAACCGTGGGTTAAATAGGCTACAACTATCATCTTCCCAATCCCCTCGGAACCAGAATGTTCTCATTCTTCGTGCAGAGAGTTTAAAGTAGACACAGTTGCGCACAAGATAAAAGAGCCAAAGAAAATTATGAGGTCTCTTCAGAAACATGCGTCACTTTCGACTCACATGAAAGTCATAAGCAACTACTCTTCTAGCTTAAATATTCGTTGTGAGTTGCGCTATATGCCAGAATAATTAATGGTGAGGCTAATAAGATTTGATCCATTAATCAACTCGATTTTATGGGGCTGGACACCCATTAGATTATATATGTGAACAACCTTTGCCTTAATGAGTCCACTTGGCGGCTTGCTGTCAACGTTTTAATTAATTTCAGAAGATTTTAAATCTCTTTTTCTGTCTACTATGCTACATAGACTCAAACCACTTTAGATCCAAGCTACTCTGAAATAGCAATACGCAGTTCAGCCGTTCACTTGGCCCAGCTACGTCTGTAAGTAAACCTGAGTTTAATTTATTCAATTTTTACATTCAGTTAACTAAGATAGAGAGGAATTATATTTGCGTTCAGCGATACGGACGACACGCAAATTGAGGATATCACAAGGTCGCATTCTAATCAGCCAGGCAGTAACTATGAGATGTGAACAGAATTAAGAAAGGCCGTCGTAAAAATGCCATTTTTTAAGTGTATTAGGTGAAGTTCGTTCGCGTAAGTTTTAAAGACGATGAAGAACCCTGAGTTATAGGCTACATGAAATTTAAGATAATGCAGATTACAGCTCAAGTAACATTTTTGAACACGAAAGCGTCGATGAGACGCATGAACACCCAAAAGGAAAGTCATCTAGGAATATATTCAAGATGAATTAACAAAGCATTTTATACTAGTTTATCGCTTAAAAAAAATCAATTTAAAATTATTTTGCGGATGAGCATCTTCGTACGCCAACCTTCTTTACAGTAAAATAATTTAAACGTATAAGGACGTTTTCGTGGGCCTTAAAATTTTCCGAAAAATATTGATCAGTTGGTTGCTACAAACGGAAGAACTCCTTTTCCGTTTATACTCCAGTCATTTTGGGTATCCTGTATTAATTTAGTTCTCTGTTTGACGACTGTAAACCGATATACAGTTATCCATAAACATACTTTAATAGTCCTAAAACTGCTATGAATATACACATCTGTTCGGCTTTAAAAGTACGCTTAAGCAGAAACTAGCCCATGCAACAATTATTAGACCACATTCTCAGAAATAAAGATCGATAATTGACATTTTCACGTTTACTGGAGAAACATGCCCAGATGTAATAAAAATAAAAATTAGTCTTAATGCACTATTGCTACGCTTCAAAGCAGATAATCGTAAATATTTGCAAATTTAACTTGATTTTCTAAAATATACACGCTTTTCTACACTTTGCGTCAACCACTATACGTGAAAAACATCCCGTTTTATGTACGATCGGTAATGTTTCATAAAACTCTCGAACGTGTACAGTCCCTCCGAGGAAGAAAAAAAGGCAAGGAAAGTTTGTCTACCGATACATATTACATGTTGGTGGAACCGGCAAACGGGTTCTCACGAGACCGCTCGAACACGAACTCGCCGTGCGACGGAATGACAAGCTTTCTTTTGGTAGGCGATCACGCATCCAATCTTCGACCACAAACACGTGCGAATACTGGGGCAGTCAGACGACCGAACCTCACTCCTGCTGCAGGAGGCATGGCATTCGCTTGCGGGTTCTATTAATTGGCATATTGATCTTCCTGATGCCTAGCTCGCGCTGCGCGAACAAATCAATGGCAGAGCTCAAGGTCATTTGCGGCCGAGCTGAGCTTAATACACAGTGAGCTGATCATTACTTAATCCTTGTCAATAATCTCGCGTGAGAATTCGAAACATCGGGCAAATAAAATACTGGTACCAGAGGACGTTTTCCCGCCTTCTATATATATTTAAGAATACATTTAGAGTAGAAGAGATTATTTGGGAAACTGGAAACGTTTATTTGCATTTACAGATATCCTTCTGTACGTATCTGCCATGATTTATTTTCTGTAAAAGTAAATGTGCAGCTTCCCAGGCGCAAACAACAGTTTATCAACTGTCTTCCTATCAAATATATTAACATCAATTTGAGTTGGAGTCAACCGTCAAAAACCACGACTGCTATAAATATAAATCTAAGTAAACACTTAATACAGCACCCATTAGGCTTACTGGAACATAAAATATCCAGTTCTATAAGCACTTTTCTGAAAATATAAATCAAAAGGCACATGTTGAACTTCAAGCCGTGAGAGGATAGTTAATGAAGCTTTCGTCTACTTTGAATATTCAGCACTATTTATCGCCGAGAAAGTGGCCTACTAATGTCAATGATTCGATTACATTTTGTAAAAAAGTGAACTATTCAGTACATTTTGACATCGCTCAGTGTTTTAAATGCCTAATATAACGAATTGCGAGGTCTCTTACCCACGTCAAACAATATGAGAAAAAGCGGTAACATTTAAACCACCTAAACGATTTCAGTGAAGTTAGCCTGGCCTTAAGCTTTCATTTTTGCATATAGTTTTACTACTTCCAAACCCAAAGCTGCGCACTGTCACTATTCGCCTTCAAATGCGATGGAATTTATATTAAATTTACCATGCCCTTATTCTAACCTTAATGGATTTCTCGTAATAAATGCGTATTGTGGTGGGATTTCCACATCAATAAATCAGCTGGATTCCTGCGAATTCTCAAAATGCCCATCTTTTGGGAGACTTCTCAAGCCCTCTGCTGTTCAGTATCGGAATGAACTTTTGTATTTACTTCCATCTACTGTTTTAGTATAATAGTTGACTAAACATGCATTAGCTTTCTAGGGTGTTCTTTGTTCTAGTGGTTGTCCCCGCATACGAAAAAAATGCGCAGTTTTTTTCTAACAAGAGAAGCGGTTATTTTTTTAGAATTTAAGTGGTGTTTATTTTTAGCTTTGGAGAAAGGAATCTGACAGAGCAAAGAAACAGTTAGTTCACCTATAAGGTCCCCTTTTAGTAATCAGCCTACAATAGGTGCCCTAACTCATGAAATTTAACGATGAAAACTTTAGTTGGTAACTCAAAATACAGTTTTTATTCTCTCCATTGAATTACCCTGGGCTGCAAAATGGTGTTTACAAGAAAGGTCACCAGTTTATATCGGCATATAGAAAAAAAATAGGCGCAGAATTTGGCAATATCCACAGTTTTTCGATATCCGCGGAATGTCCTACGCTATTAAAGGCTGTCAACAAAACCCCTTGTGGAAGCGTGTTATATCATAAAAGAACATTACCAGAAGCTAAAACACTTAAGCCATATCTCTTCAGCAAACAGAAATTTTGTTTTGCCTTCACGAAAGGTCAGTACACACAAGTATGACAGCTGGCATTGTTTTCGGGAAAACCAAAGCGGATTTAGGTTAAAAAAATATTTCTTGCAAATACGGTAGTTTGTTTTAGTAGACCGAAAATAAAGACTGTAAACTAACTTCATAAAACCACAACCTATCTTAACGATGTTTTATTTACTGCTGTAATGCTTTGGACTGAGTTTTAAAACCTTTGGGCTTAACTCCAATTTTGCGCTCGCCAAACACTAAGGAAATGAAAATAAAAAAAGTGTGCTACGATCAACCTGGTGGTTGTTACCCGAAAGCGCATGAGAACTCAGTAGGGTGCAGGGATGAGCTGAACGCCCTGCCACTGCGTCATTCAGTCTCGCAGAGTCGGGGTAGTACGCGTGTGTAGACATTTTGCAACGGTACTTATGCCTGTACTGCTGGTTGCTTATGATTCATGCTGCGCGATTAATCCTCTGATATTGATTTATTTCGTTCCAATATTTAGATTAACGTTCGGACTAAAATGTGGCCTCATTTTTGCATTATTTTCTCCAAGTGAGCACAAGAGTACCCGAGGACGTAAACAAATTTTTAAGATTGCGTAAACAATAAAATTGATTGGATCGATAAATCGTGAAATGCTCATCAGCTGCTTCGTCTTTTTACATAACTTGAATGAAGCACTTTACTTGTACTAAGAAAGAACTTTACTAAGGCAGAAACGTTTGAAGTATTTCTATTTAGTGTATGATAAACTTCATTTTGCCTTCATGAAAATCCGGTTAATTAAGGTAATGACAGCTGGCATTGTTTTCAGTAAAGCTATAGCGAACTAAATTTACAAATTTGAGATTTTTACTATGAAATCGAGTAATAAACGTGTGCAACGGATTTTTCTTTTACTACACCGGATTATGTTCTGCATAAGTGGATTAATTACACGATCTGCTATAATCTTGCGGATGCAATGTGGCTATTTTTTGAAAAACTTACTATTCTTCGGTATGTTTTGTTGCTTTATAACGCATAAATGGAACGTATACTTTATAAAAACTGTATTTCTACATGACTTACATTCAATGAGGCTTTCTTTGCATTACCTTCGGGGTAACATATTCGGACATTTTACTTATACGTCACGGTGACGAAGCGTTTTTTTTACTATATTTTGTGCAAAACACTTTACAGATTAGCTAAACATAATTATTGAAACTTGAATTGCTGCTTGTTTCTGAAATCAATGGATTCCATAAACGTAGTTTCACTTCCATTTGAGCAACTTCGGACAAGTTTTCCTTCCTTATTCTGGAATTCTTCCGTAGCACAATGCGTCTTGAAGAAAAGTTAACTTTGGTCTTACTTTAAAGCATGGGAAATTTCTTTGATCTAAACTTTCTCATGATGAAGCCAAAATAAGTGTCTATTTTGCTTCATAGCTTTAATTATGAGAACATTTTTCCTAACTTAAGCCTTTCTTATTATTAAATTCATTCAGTTGAACAAAATAATCTGTAAAAATATATGCTTAACTACAAATTTGAATTTTGTCATGGAAGTTGCATGCGGGACTTACTCATTTGTTGAGTGGACATTTCTGTGGTTATTCCACGGTAGTTGATTGACTTCGACGAAAATGTTCAGCGAACTCTAGAGCCTGGCCCTTAAAAGTCATGTCCCGTCCACCTACTTCCACGTCATGCACCTAATAATTTCCGCGATTATTTCCTTGATTATTATCTGGAGGTCATTTACTAGAAACCGCATAGAGAACGTTGGGGGCCTACTGAAGAGCCGAACTCCTCGTTGCTGTATTATACAGTAGCAGAAACATCGGCGAAACACGTGTCTGGGCTTTTAGCTAGTATCTATGCGGAAGTATGGTATAACA
This sequence comes from Ligula intestinalis, assembly GCA_036362985.1. Lineage (NCBI taxonomy): Eukaryota > Metazoa > Platyhelminthes > Cestoda > Diphyllobothriidea > Diphyllobothriidae > Ligula > Ligula intestinalis. The sequence continues at coordinate 8,032,611 of JAYGXS010000004.1, read as the reverse complement.
TCTTTGTCATATAGAATTCACACTACTTGTAGTGCTACTCGTTTGTAGAATGGACATTTTCGCGGTTATTCCACGGTAGTTGATTTACTTCGACGAAAATGTTCGCGAAATCTAGAGCCTGGCCCTTAAATGTCATGTCCCGTCCACCTACTTCTACGTCATGCACCTAATAATTTCCGCTATTATTTCCTTGATTATTATCTGGAGGTCATATACTATAAACTGCATAGAGAACGTTGGGGCTCCGTTGAAGAGCCGAGCTCCTCGTTACTGTATCATGCAGCACCAGAAACATAGGTGAAACACGTGTCTGGGCTTTAGCTTGTAGCAGTGCCGAAGTACGGTGTAAAATCATTGTCATACATATGTTTATACATATATTGCGGAGGGGCGATGACAGCGTTTGGGAGTAAATTGATATAGAACCGTTTTGGGCTTATTTGCCTTCATATATCCAAGCATATACCCGGTCTGCAGTGACAGTTAATGGCAGGTGGCGAGGCGCTGATGAACTGCGGTTCGATGAAGTGCTTATGACCCATCTGGTAGATCCCAGTGGTGGACCAGCTGCGCCATCTGTGAGTGCGTTTGTTTGTTTTGTCCAACCCAGCTGGTGTTCAGAGTTATGCCTGGTTGATGAAGGCTAATAAGCTCGAAACAGTTCTGTATCAACTTACACCCAACAGCTCTCATTCCCCCTTTGCTATTATGACTTGGCCGGCATCGTCCTGGCAGGCGGTCACCCGTCTCGGGACCTCTGACCACCACGTAAACTTTTTTCAGTTCGGAAGCCTATTGGATCGGTGTTCGAACATTTTTGAGTGTACAAACATATACATGGGGTGGATCTGACAAATGTATGGGAGACAGAATGGCAACTTCTGGATTGTAGGCCTTTCTTAGCCAGTCATACCCAATCTCAAGGGTTAAACCCCGAAATTCTAACCCGGGACCTTTGGTCATTGAGGTTAACACTCCACCTTGGCACAACGAACTCGTTACTTTTCGGTTGTGATCGGGATTATGATGGAACTGGGATAAATTAAGGCATATACATATGGACACCCGCACTTTTTTCTGCCTCAAGAATGATGTCTAAACAGTGTTATGTCTACAATGGAGTGTTAATTTATACGGAAAATCGAAACGGAACGGACAGCAGATTATCAGTTTTCGCAAAATTCTTCGCATTTTTTCCGCCACTCATTTGAGAATCTGCAATTTGCTGAAAACTGCTGCAGCATGCCTGCAAAAGATAAGTTTTTTTCGCTTGCAGCAGAAGATTTATCCCCAATTTTTAGGAAATTCCAAAAAATGGTCAAAATGTCTCTTAAAATGGTCGAGTAAGCAAATATACGACTCTAATTCAAACTCTTTTTTAAGAGGAAACATGGTATCGAGAGTTTTTCAAAATTAATCTTATGTGTACCAAGGATTTTCAAGGAAACGCCCGTGGATTTCATGAGCTACCACAGCAACTCTATTTTTGCCTCAGATTATGCAGCCAGTCCAAGCATTCAAAGGAATAGGGCACATCCTTAGGCTTAGAGTTTTCCCAACAGTTGGGTCCGCCCAATATCGCTTCCGGTTCTGGGTTTTTGCCTGTCTTCGCGTGGGCAGTGCCCATTCCAAGTACAATTTATTTTGCTGATGCATCCCGCATGGGAGTGTAGACTTTATCTCGTCTGTACGCTTCGGTAACTCTTGCGATGCCCAGATTTGAGCCATTGATTAATTATTTGGTCAGGCAGAACAGGTTTTACGGTCTGGTGTTAATTCCGCCCTGACACTACCCAGGGGAGTAGTTGAACCAGGTGAACTGACTGACTGACCGACCGACTGACCGACGCCAGCCTAGACCAATCAGCGAACACCAAATAATCTGTAGACTTCAAAGTTGCTCTGTTTTGCATTAAGCGCTCATTGGCGCAAACCTCCCTCCTTCATTTCTGTGCATATTGTGGGTCGAGAAAAGAGGCAAGCACTTATTTAATTGAGCGTAATGAGTGTCCTATCTGAGTGCAGCAATTTCACAGCAAATCCTACGACCAGTAAGTATTCTTCAATATATGATACTCACAGGCGATTGGTTCATGACTGTTTTTTATTCGATGAACGGGCGTTGACCAAATTTGGTGGCCTGCGTGGTATGTGCTTGAGTAGAATATCCCCTGTTTAACTTTGCAAATCGATAAAAGTAGCTTATGTAGGCCCACTCATTTACCCCTAGTCCCAGCATTTTTTTCCTACAAACACGGTGGTTATAGAATTTTGGGGGTGATGAAATAGGGAAGGCAGAGACGTAAATGTTTAGGAGTAAGTGTAAAGTGAAAAAATTGAAGTCGAATTTGCTTCCCACGGCCCCTGGGAGTAAGTTGTTCCGCATGTAAATTGAAGATATGTGCGGCACTTCGCGCCGCGAACTATGCTAATTTAATTTCAGAAGGGTAAGTTGGACCTCAGGTTAGTTGAAGAAGACGATCTCCTAACCACCATTCCAATTTTTGGGGAAATTCAAGAAACCAGCAATTTGATAATCGGGTTTTTCAGCAATAAGTTCAACGATAATACAGATGAGGAAAATCTACAGATATAAATCAACAACACTTCTAAATATAGTAAAATAAAAATGCATTTAGCATCTTTTTAAGTATATTCCACTGTGTGTACTAATTCCTCACCCATAAAACCCTATAACTACCGTTTTCGTGCGAAAACATGTAGGGCGTAGGGATTAATAACTGAGCCAACATAAGCTGCTGTTGCCTGCAAATCTAGTAGGATCGTGTTCGTATTTGAAATAGTTCTGCAGTTTTGTGCTGAAATCGATAGCACTCAACACAATTGTTTTCTTTATTTCTCCTACCCCATTGCAATGGCCTCTCCACGCAGATCTAGCCATGCGAGCGTCGTGAAAACGATGATTTTTAATCATAAGACATTTATTAACCATGTTCAAGTCTACTGTTTTCATTATCAACACAAGTTTGTAAGTCCGACGATGAATTGCCGGAAACGGAGATTTGTCAAAATAACTTCCCATGTTTCCGTTTGATTTTGTTTTAATTCATTTGGCCCATCTATGAAAAACTTGAAACCCTGGTGGGATTCGAAGTCAGGACAATGTATGTGAGTACACAGTCAACACTCTAGCCATCTGAGTTACCAGGAATTTCGCAGGGGCGTACGTTTAATTCGATTTGGAAGCAACAGAAGTTTAAGTTTTGCGCCTCCTCTGCAAGTCGTTCCAGCATTTGATCTACGGAAACGGTGCTTATAGGGGGGTTTTATGGTTAAGGAATTAAGATAGGCTGTGAAATATATTGTAATATCTGCAAAATGCATTTTAATTTTATTATATTTAGAAATGATGTTGATTTATATCTGAAGACTTTCCTAATCTGTATTATCGTTTAACGTATTGCGGAAAACCCAATAATTAAAATACGTGTTTCTTCGAACACTTGAAAAAATAGAAATGGTGGTTAGGAGGTTGTTACTTCAACTTACCTGAGATCCAACATTCCGTTCTGGAGTTAGATTAATAAAGTCCGCGGTACAAATCGCAACGAACACCTTCAATTTACATGCGAAACAACTTACATCCAGCGACCGCGGAAAACAAATTAAACTAAATTTTTCAACTTTACACTTCTATAGATTTTCGTCACTGTCTATCCAATTTGCCCACACCAAAAACCCCTAGAACGACCGTTTCCGTAGGACAAAATGCTTAGACTAGGAAGTATATGAGGTGCACTACTTAATCTAACTTTTCCGATTTTGATTACGTTACCCATCCAGCCTATTGCATCGTAAGAAATCCACTAAATACCATTGGGTAAGCTGACTGCCCAGGCAGGATTTCACTAGCAGCTAGGCAAACCTAATTGTTAGGGAGGGTTTTAGCCACCAAGTATTTGATAATAGGCTCAAATAATTTTTTTGAATCTGCTGAGCCCTCTAATAATAACAGGTGGGACATCGGGTTTAAAGTGAGGAGCTTACAAAGTGACGCCGCCAAATCTTGGCATGGTGACTGTGATGATATGATGAAATGGTTCCGAGTCTGAAATCCTTGACCTGCTGATTAAACGTCCAACGCTCTAACCATTGGAGGTTGGGTATGCTCTATAACCTTGGGTGTGCCTGCATCGAAATTGTGATAACCTTGTGTGTTCCTGTGTCAACACTGGTTATGTCCCCCAGTTAGGTGTTAGGAAAAAAGGCAGAACAGGATAGCAGATAGTACTTTACTGTTACTAGCGCTGCTTGCACATCAGCGTGTCTTCTGTCGTCCGGCAGCTTGGTCTTCTGTGTCTCTCAACAGCGTCTGTTCTGTCGTCGTCTCGGCCAACAGCGTTCCGTGTTTCGAGCAGCCGTGTCCCAGGTCACTAGCAGCATATTTAAGGGCAAGTAGTCATTGTTCCCTATTGGCTCTCCATGAGGGGCCTTTACAGGCAGCCGGCATGCCTCCAGCCATCGTGTCCTCAGGTGACCGGTCGCGCCCTTGGTGAAACGCGCACGGCTTAACAGCCGGTGACTACTGTACAATAATAACGACTTGATGCCTGTGTGTTAGCATTTTACACATGTTTGGCTTAAACTTGCAGTAGTTTGGGTTATGTTGGCGATCTTCCATGTCAGGTGGATAGAGATGGGCTTTTTGCCTCAGATTATACGCTCGAATGTGGTTAATTTTGATCTCTGCCGATAGTAGGTTCCCCGTAAAAATCAAACCGATTCCGGTTCAACTAATGCCACATTAGTAAAAGCCGATCTTCAAGAGCTGTTTTTCTGTGTATGTTATGACCTTGGGTGCGCCTGCGTCGACACTGGTTATATCCCCCAGCTACCAGTTAGGAAGAGAAGGCAGAAGTGGATAACAGATAATTGTTTACTGTCACTACTTCTACTTGCATAACAGCTTTGTCTTTTGTGTGTCCGTCAGGACGTTTCTTCTGTCGTCGGTTTCGTCTCAGCAGCTTGTCCTGTGTCCCCAGCAGCCGAATATTGACTCCTCGGAAGCGCGTCTCGGCAACCGAGTGCGCCTTCTCTTCACGGCGTCGTATTTAAGGACCAATAGCTTTTGTTCACCATTTGCCCCTCTGCACGCAGCCATCGCGGGGCGTTTGCAGGAGTACAAGCCGCGCCCTCAGTGATGCGTGCACGTGCATGGGTCCTTTCGTGGGCCTTGTCATGCGTGACCTCAGAACCTGGCTGGTGGTCGTCCTTTCGTACTCACGTGCCATCCCTTGAAAGTCGCTTTTTTGCCTGCTCTGCATGTACCGGTAGCCTGTTCAAGTCCTTTGCTCTCGTGGCCTCGGGACGGCCTGAGTTATGACTCGGCCGTCCTAACAGTATGACTGGCTGATGGCGGCAAATGAGCCAGAAATTGACATTCAAGTCCCCCTTGTCTTAGCTAACAATGATCACCTGCCTACATTACTGGTCGTGGTTTCAGATAATGGAAATTCATGCGCATAGCTCTAAGCATATGCCGCTTCTTTGCCCAGTGTGTTGTCCGTCAGCACCGCCTGTAAGGCTGTGTCATCCCACATCTCTTTGCAACTTGTTTTACCCCGCCCTTATTGGCTGCAGAGAGAATTAGATGCCCTGATTCTTTACGCCATGACCGTATCCTGTCAAGACGGTTCGAAAAACCAGATAGGAGGTGGATAAGTTAATTTGGCGGTTAACTGACCAGTTGGTGGACATCCTTTTTCGGTCATGTCTCCTCGTCCTCGTCTCAGTCCACAAGTTCAACGATTTCAGAGTTGAAGAGGTCCCCATTTCGTGCGGCATGGGTTGCTATGTCCGAACTTGAACCTTACCTTCTTATGGCAAATAGGCGCTGGTGCCTATGTGCTTGTAGCTGTCGACGGCTGGGTCCTCAAAGATGGCTGCGCATCATGCAACCGCACGCAAATCCATAAACAACAAATGTTTAGCCTGACCAAATGTTCGTAAAAGTGAAGGCTCTCCTAAGGCATCGTGCCTGGTACAATGTCTTTGCATCTTCGCTATGTCTGCCTTCAAGATTCATGCCCCAACTAGTCGCAGTCTCTCAAGGGTCCACTTAGGTTCGTCATAGCAAGTAACCTTATCCCAATGTGCCCAAGGATGCCACGAGCAAACGCACCTGACAATCACTTATAAGCCACTGTCACCTCTCAGGCAATGAGTTTGTACATGGCCTGTGAGGACACCGCCAGTCTGGTCCCAATACCAGGGCTTGCGCCGAGGCGGGACAAACAGCGCGCTGGAGATCAACCAGCAAGAACTGCCACCCGAGAAAGCAACTTTCAATTTCGTACAAAATACACCCTCCTACGGATGGATTACAAAGCTACGCCCTTTTTATTGTATTCTTCCTTGGGGACTCCAAAAGGCGTTATTAGACGGTGACACCACTGAAGTCAGCGTCACAACAAACACCACGTTGTACGGATAATGGTTGTCCTTATCGATGGCATGCGTGTTACTAGTGTAGGGCCATCCTTGCATTGGTGGTGACTAGAACTGGCCTACAGTCACAAAGGTAGTGGCTCTTTTGAAGGTTATGGTTGAAGGGGAATATGAACTAAGATGAAAAAACCTTATTATTGAGGTCAAGTAAAGTAACCCCTCACGTCTTCAAGTAATGAGCCTATACACTACGGTCAGTTAAATCGCCGTGGTAAACAAGGAACATGGCAAGAGCCGGGAAATGGACGCCGAAACGGCATTCAAAGAAACCTAAGTGCGAAATTAAACGGCAAAACTTGTAGGAAAAAGAAACGCACCTATTTGAACAGCGTTAATGTGCTGATTCCTGTGGCCTTCCATTTAAATGCTTTCTCACCAACATAAAACGAATTCTCGCAGCTCTATAACACAAGTCGCACGGGAAAATACTGGATACAGTCTTGCAATTAATTATTCTTCTGCCATTGCTTTGCATTTTCAATGATGAAGTTAGACAGTTGCAGAATAATTCTCGAAACATAACCTCGACAAAAAGCAGCCGCACCTACCTTATTCGAGTGGGTACATGAAAAAACTCAGAGCCTAGTAAAATTAGTCTGCAGTTCTCTTTCATTTCGATGCAGACCTACCGGCAGCAGGACGGGTGAGAACAGAATATCAGCGAATAGTGCAACCTGCGACAGGATGAAACAATAGCCCAGCACTTTGCTGTAACCAATGCTACGCATAACCGCTATCTTGCGTTTATGCTTAGGATATCTCGTGGATAGATACAGTAACTAGTTTGATACACTAAACTGTTCCGGTTTAGGTTATGGTTGGACGAATAGGACAAACCACTGAGTACAGATAACTGTCAGGTGGTTAGAGGTGAGAGGGTGCAAACCAATGCAAGCCCTGATGTGCTCCATGCCTCAAACATGTATTTACTCGGAATATCACTAATTCACGTTCATACTCTTATTTAATATCGAGGGAACATTAGCCATGTAGTGACTGAATCAGCATCACCTCTGACCAATCTTGCTGTTAATAATAGTACCAATTGTAGTATCATTCAACTGTTTTGCTAGTGAATAGTAGTAGTAATAGTAGTAGTTGTTTTTTTTACTAGCCGCAGTATCAGGCCCGATCTTCTTGAGTCTATCTTGACATCGTCTGTAGGTGAGTGAGGATAGGCAGTGCGGTAGTACCAGCGCAATAGTCTACTGTCACTTAGGACTGAATCATGCGGTGTTCTGGCCTGTACTGCAGAAGGTGGTCAACGTCCGAACCTCCTCAGTTTCAGTCTTAGCAGGGATTCTTCGCTGCAGTGCGTGATGGTAGTTAGTGCGGTAGACAGCTGTGACGACTACAATAACTTAAAACTGACCCCTGATGTGAGTTCCCTTCCCTGCGCTAACCCGTTTGGAGCATGCGGTAGACTTCCTCGAAATCAATGGTCTTTCTTTCGGACAACTACGCTCGCTTTGTTTACCATTACTCTCTTCCTATTTGTTTATTGTTTCCATTTGTCCCGCATCAACTGACATGACGCATTTTGCATCCATCATGCGCACACTAGAGTTATAATCGTTTAGTAAATATTCTTAAAAGTAACAGGTACCATATGATATACTGAGAGCGAATGTATAAACGTTATTCAGAAAAACACCACAGCAAGCGAAAAATGAATGAAAAGTAAGCGAATTCTGAGTAGAAGTCCTGTCTTCAACACGCGCGTGCATTTTGTTTTTATAAATAAGAGAATGAGCGACAAGGTGAGTAAACGACACCATTGTCGGAAACACACATGCATCCTAATTGTGTCCTCAAACAGAAAAATAGTTCCTATATTTCTGGATAAGACACCTTCGCTATGTGATGAAAATGGTGGTTTGTTAGTAAATAAAGCAAGTATCGTATCTCCAAACTAAATAGAGCAGGTATTTTTTCTCTCTTAACTTCAGTGTCATTCCCTGTTTACCAATGAAAATGGTATATTTCGCGGACTTTTAAAGCGATAAAACAGCATGTGTAACAGATTTTATTGCACTTCCTAAGCTGAGCGTTAACATCCTTATGGCCCTCTGATGTTAAAAAAGACACAAATATCCTTCGTTTACACTTGGATTCAAAATTCGTCAGAAGACCGTGGATGGATGAGCTTTAAAATATTCTGCTATTGACGTCCTCAATCTTTTTGCTAATCTACTGTGTTTCTGGGCAGTGAATGCGTTATCGTCTTTACTACATATTTTATTCCGTTCAAACGCAGTAGAAAGAATGTGGTGAATACGGTAAAAAGGTAAAACATGAGAGTGGAGTAACCTCGACTCTACCTTCACGAAAATAATTTTACTATGTGGCCAGGTGGACTGCACAAGAGGGCCATTTTCAGCGTGCTTAGCAGCTGACATGTGTTTAAGTGTACAGAACGCGCCAGAATTCGTGCAACATGCCAAAATTTGCGAAAGATTGATACGCTTTCGCTTAAGATATTTCAGTCATGATATGATGCAGGCTTATAAATGAGCTTCGTCCAGACTACTAAGGAAACGTATGTACTGTAAAAAGAAACTGCTTAAATAGCATGCGTTTTTATCATTGATTTTGACTGCCTTTATAAATTCAAATATATTTATGGAAAACATGCACGAAAAATTATTTCTGGCTCTTGTTTGGTAGCAAATCACGCCTTCTTTAAGTTTTATACTTAAAGGGAGTGTATCTAACGGTTTTAGAGAAGAAAATTATGAGTTTTTGGCAGGGACTTAAAGACACGCTGGAGATCAGCCAGCGGCTACAGCCACCCACGATAGCAACTCCAGGTTTTGTAAACAATAAACCCTCCTTCAGGTGGATTACAAAGTTACGCCCTTCTTATTGTGTTCTTCCTTGGGGATTCCAACAGGCGTAATTAAACCGTGACACAAGTCAGATGCCAGTGTTACAACAACAACAACGACCGCCTTCTCCATCTGCTTCAGATCACATTACTTGCAAGCGGATTGCTGACGTAAACCTATGGACAACTTTCATCCCGAAAGGTTCAAGAGGTATCTAGGCATGGTTTAATGGAGCCTTCGAGTTCAGCCCGATAACAATCTTTGCTTTGTGTTTTTTTTTCGGGGAGAGAGGCATTCGGTTCCGTTGAATGAATGTTCATGGATAGGCGTTGACTGTAAAACGTTCTCCGAGAAGCTTGATCTCGTCCCGCTGGGCGGCTGATATGCTACTATTATTGTCCTGTTATGCCCACTTTAGCTATGCACACATTCTATAGCTTAGTAAAAATTTTGTTTATTCAACGACTTTAAGGTAACCAGATTGGAAACTAAAAGTGCTCCAAATCAAAAATTCTCCATAAATTCTCATCGGGCCTGTCACCTGACTTTGTGTTTCTGCGTCAGCATATCAGTACTTGTCTGTTTTGTAATGGTAACTTATCTTAGTTACTCCAGCTGACAACATTCTGTATGGAATTGAACTGTTAGATATTCCCATTTCGATGGATCTGAGCTAGGTGTGCCGACACACCTAGGGGCGCCTCCGGTCATGCCAGACACATATTCTTGACTTGGTCATCACGCCGGGCCCAGAGAGGTGGTGGAGGGGGTTTATAGAGGGCGGTAGAAGCAGCAAAATCTTTTTGATGCGCAAAACCCCTTTTCTGTTCCATCATATTGTAGGAACATGGTAATTCTCGTCAAAAGCGACGGTATAACTTTTATGAAGAAGTGTTCACCAGCTGAGTGAATGCAACGCCCGTAGGCAGCAGGATATGATTTCTGCTAGCCACTTCTACATAGCTCCAGGTCGGCATTTATCAGTACAGAGGAGTGAACATGATACAAAATTGGCTGCCTTTCTGACACAGAGCGAGCTAACTGTTTAGCTGTGGGCTGAGATAGAAATCGAGAATCGATCCGCCGCCGGCAAAGCAAGGATTATTTCTTATATTAGTTTATCCAGAACGCCCAAACTTATCACTAATCACCTTCACCTGGTCGCACCAGAGTTCCTATCATATGAAGGCAGTCCCAACAAGGATTACGTCTAAATTGGGGGTTTGTGACTTCCGAATAAATGTATGCTTTTAGAATTTCCAGCACAGTCTGAAGTTGCAGTCACCTAATGGACAAGTATTCAGTAGGTCACATACCATTTGGAGATAGGAAAATCGTAAAAAGAGAAGACGCAAATGATTCTGTTTTTTGGAGGCAGAGGTGATCGACTTTTATGTCTAAAAGCATTCTTTGTTCTTCAATAAACGTGTTTATTCACTTTTGATGGAATATATTGAAAGAAAATGTCTGGCTTCCTTCCTTTCCGGACCCCAGTTGCCGAACATTGATGAAGCTCCTAAATTCTTTTGATCCCCAAAGACATGACGTAACATTTTCTGACCTTAATCAGTTAATTATTTATTTGAAGAGAATAAAATCCCCTGGTGACCTTTACTTATTTGAGAGCGAGAGAAAAAAAGCTTTCCTACAAAAATGGTTCCATTCACAGAGACCAAGGTAGAGGGAAATTAACTTCTCAAAATCTGAAGTTTTACATGTACTTCGCGTGTATTATAGAGAAAGGTTTAATTTTAACTTCCACATTTTCGTTTCTTCACACGTGAGGTAACGTGCTGATACGCAGATGTACGGCAAGACATATATCATAAACTTTGGTTTATGCTACGGGAAGACTTCACAGTCATTAGTTCATATTAACAGGATGAGCAAATAAGAGGATGAGCGATCTGATGGTTTAGCAGAAGAGCATTTGCTAACAACGATGTTGGGACGTGGACCCGGCCATCGTTTAGTACTTGGAGACTTGTGAGATGATGGCCAACAATTATATCACTAGCATAGTTAACATCCACGCATTGGTTTGGCAATCTTAGGTCGTAAATGTGGAGAAAGAAGATGTGAGGGGATGATCTAGACCTTTGAGAACTTCACAGTGATATCAATACACGTCATAAACGAATCAATATGAATGAGTTTTTGTCTCAAAAACTCTGCTCCCGGAAGGATTTTGTATTTTCACTGATTTTATTTTCGGTCCACTCACTGGCTGGCCTATATCATTAGCGCTTTTCTGTGTTGACTTCTCTTCTGGCATCCCCTGGCATCTCAAAATGTTTTGCTTCAGATCAAGGGTTTACCAACTTTTTTGCCTGACTACTTGAGTTGAAAACCGGTGTTTTTCTAAAGTTCAGTAGATGGCACACCATTTTTCATTGCACGCCGGTTCAGTCCACATGAAATGGAAAGAAAGGCTGTTACAGAAGAGAGCAATACGCTTTATTATGAAGGTGATCATCCAATATTTTAGTAAAAATGGCTGCATTCACTGCGAAAAGAGAATGAGTTATTAAAAAACTTAAAAACCTAGAGGTTTACATTAAATCCATATCCATTATTGAGACAGACCTAATCTTGGCTTCTTGATTGCTATTTCTCTTCATGTGAAGCAGAAAACTAAGAATGAGAGTACATCGTGTTGATATGGTGATCAACAGCAGGACATACAGTTCTGCGAAGCCTGCAAACAATTTTCAGGACGAAATTTAACTTGGTAATTTAACGTAGATCTAGACAGGTTGTTTTGATTAACTGAGTGGATTTAGTGATAAGAAGGGCTTTGGTTTGGAAAACTGCCCTCTTATTTTAAGTTATTGGGGAAAATAGGCTCTCATTTTTGCTAAATTATGAAAAATTTTACGTAAAAAGAACTCCGTATGCTATAAGGAAAGACAGGATGAAATTTTATTCTCATATACATTGTGTTGTGGAAGAATTCCATTATTAGTAAAAAAAGTGGGAATAATAATCCCTTCCAGTACTGGAAAATTTTGTGCGAAGTTGATCAAATGGAACTAAAGCGAAGTTTAAGGAATTGCATTTATTTTCGGAAACAAGCACCAATAGGAGTTTAAAAAATGATATTTAGCTACTCTGCGAAGTTTTTTGCACAAAATACAGTAACGAAAATTTCGACGCGTTTTGTTGAAACCTCATCTCTGACCTTGCAAATAATCAAATTTTGCGATACACGTTACCCGCAAAGGGGAATTTAAGCAGGCCTTCTTATATGTAAGTCAGGTAAAAAAAATACTTTTTTGTAAACAATAGTTTCCGCTCAAGCGTTATTTAGAAACAGAACAGACAGAAGGATGATACGTTTTTCAAAAAAATGGTCATATAAGTGGACTGTTTTTTCTGCATTCGCACGTTTACTACGGATCTTAAAATAAATATCCTTAAGCAAAATAATGCGTTATAAAGAGAAAGGTATGTTCTTTCATCTTCAGTCAAATTTAATTGGTTTTCTTCAGATAAATTAAAGAAATTGTCAAAAGTCCCCGATTTCTCTGTGAAATTATCTTGGAAAAAGTTATTTTACGCAAAATTTTGTTAGCTAAATATCCAACAAAGGTACTTTTTAAGAAGTTACCTATTATGGAAACTTTTTTTATTAATCTAGGGACTAATAATATGCGTGGTACCTAGCAGACATGTTGTATGCTCGAAAATGTGGTTTGCTGTTTTGAAGAATTACCACATTTGACCAACATGGCCATCTGAATAAGAAATAATATCCAAAAGCTCGCTTTTTCGGTAAATACTGTTTAGTTGCATCTTATTTCAAAGGTTTTGATGTAAACCTCGACCGAAGGGCGAATTAACAACTTATCAGTGAATCCACTAAAGACGAGCGAAATGATGAGAGACTTTATTCCGTGATATTCGATACAAAGGTTAGCACTCATTACCATATGGACAAAATATTATGACTAAAGACAAATTCTTTTTGTATAAAGAAATTGTTTGCTGTAAGTTTTATACAAAACAAACTATTTCAATTTATTGTTCTAATTTATAGCTATATTTGACGTCTCCACAAGCTGGGAGTTATCGAGAAATTTTATTTTTCTGAACAAACACTAAGAACTCCGTATAGTTCTTTTAAGAACCTTATATGCCTAATGCTGCTCATTATTATTGATAAGTTTTCGTAAATGCGTTCCCGCTGATCTGGGAGAAATAATCAAACATTTACAAGTTAAGGAAATTTGCTTGCAGTAATCGCAGAACTGTATGTCGGAAGTTTCCGCATATAAAACGGGTGGGCTTCGCAGAAATTCATTCAGAGTAGAGTGGATTAGCAACCTCATCAAGGATGCAATCATAAAATGGCTTGCCTTTTGTAAACTTTCAATGTATTGTAATATCAGCATAAAAGCATAAGAAACACCGGCAGGATGATTCGGAGAATACGCTTAGGCATCAACAGGTCTTTTTAAAGCAAGGCTTTAAAAATAGCTGCAGAGCAGTAGATAATAGGATGGGGTAATGTAGACATCCTTAAATAACCAAAGTGAGGCTTGATGTTTGTGTGATATGAACGTAACCTTCAGATATAATATAGGCATTTTGCGAGTTTTAATGAAGAAACTTACAATATAAAGGGTCTAGGTCATCCTTAAGAACCTAGAGATGTGTCTGACTTTTACGAGGATGACAGAAAGCCATATCAACATCATATTTTATAATAAAACATTAATTTGGTGATTGTAGTTCGTCAGTATGATGGGATAAAAATAACGAGTTGTGAATACAGGTCCTTGAAGAACTTTGCAACTCTTTTGAAGTACCGTGGATTTTCGCCTGCCCCAACTTACGTTGTGTTAGCTGAAATCCGCATTTAATGGCCGCATTTCGCTGCTTGATTCATTTTCTCAAATCCAAAACAACAAGTACTGATTTTTCATCAGGGCCACACTGGCTTTCGGTCCAGCTAACTTGGTGAAGTATGTCTGCGTCTTATCGAGCAAAACATCAGTGCTCCGGGTTTCCCACAATGTATTTGCTGTTTACCAGGCCTTCATGTAGGCTTGTCAAAAATGCAGTTCGTTCTGCGCAAGCTATGCGACATAACTTCAGTTAAAATGAGTGAACCATCAGTCACTTCCCAATGAATTATTCATGTAGACGTGGAGAGGAAACGCCCCGTAATAAATGCACTTTTGCTCTACTGACCAGGGAACTCAGTGTTTCGGTAACAGATATGATTTGTTTTAAGAATTGCGGTTAGAGAGTGAGCTAACAGCTAGGGTTTCGGTTAAGTCTAGCGTTAGGTTTGTGGGCAGAAATGAGTAATCATCCGACAGTTTAGTGAATTGTCGCCTGTGAGTTAAGAGAGCCACGCGGCAGATTTTTATTAAAATATTTTTCACTCCAAAATATGCAATATGGCAGCTGACCATTTTTTTTATTCAGAGACTTCAAACCAACTGGTGAAGGGGTGGATTCGCGGACATGATTTCTTTCTGACTTAGGGAAATGGACGAACGCCTGACGCTTGTATAGGGATTAATGGTTTTCCAACGCCGCAGTGAAAACATTTACATGCTGCCGATGAGACAATGTGTTATTGGCAATGCCCCATTGGAATGGTCACAGTTGGAGCTGTGAAGTACGGAAACAAAATCTTGGAAAACTTTCTTTTTGGCGAAAAACCCAAAATCCTCTCGATAATGTAAAGGGTTTTTGGAGGTCTGGGTAAGTGGATAAAAGTAGGGTGTCATCTTTAAATGGATAGGAGATAGTGCAGTGCCAAGGTTCTGTGGGCCAGTAGGCTATGGATACCATCATTAAACAACCATCATGAAATTGGAAGACTCGTTCGCTGTATAAAATTAATGTTGGCTGTATTGACGTAAAACGAGCTTCAAAAAGTCCTAACCCAAACCTTCCCAAACGTTTACTTAAAACAATGCTACTCTTCGTGTTAATAAGAAGTCGCTGCAAAAACACACTTCTCTGGAAGCATTTCGTGAGGAGGAAAATAATATATTTGTATAAAAAATTAGCTGGCCTTAAGGAATTCCACAATTTTGGTTACAATTGTTTAATAAGCAATCTGGGTTAACGGCCAAAGTTAGAGTATTTTGTTTAAGCGTGCTGCCCCTGGATGAAGAAAGATTAGGCAGTGCTTCAGAAAGTTAAATGTACGCGACCAAATGAGTCAGCGGCTTAAAATGTACACCATATGAGGTTCGACTTGAAATATGCTTACTTTTTTTCTTTACCTTGTAGGCAATATAGAGGACGTATGATCATAGTCTTCAACCACGCCGAAAGGGAAGTCAGATGGCCGATTTTTCGAATTGACAAGAACGATACCTCTCAGGGGTCATCAATAAAAACTGAAAAACTGATATACCAAACTTTAATTGTGGGTCAAATTCTTTTTCCATCGGATCATTGAAGACTAGAACGACCTACTTTTTTCAGTCGTTCTTGCTGAAAGAGTTCATGCATTTAAAAGGAGACTTGATTAGACTTTAATTGACGGTCATGCAATTTAAAACATCAAAATTTATATAGTTTACATAGACTGCTCTAACATACATACATGACTTTCCATAATCTATCGGTAGATAGTGTTTTCAAAGGCTTTCCCTTTCTGCTTTATATATACTGAATTTTCAATATTTCCTTTAAACTGCATCACATTTACTGTGTCCCCTCCAGGTGGTGTAGGTGAACTATCACATTTTGCTTCCAAAACTAGACGAAAGTGTTTATGTCGCGTCAAACCCCCCTATGTAATAAGCACCTTCTCCCTGCTCTAAAAATCATAAGTTGTCAAGATGATAATTGCAGGCTAATTGCAGGTTTTCTTCCACTTGCACAAAGCACACCCATCACACCACAACTCCCCTCTCCATGACCCTAGATAATATTCCCGGGACTGGTTTTCATGACTGGGCAGTGGTTGTCAGTTTAAATAGTTATCCTCAACTTTCATCCTTTACTTAAATTAAAAAAGCGCACTTTTCTGACGTCAAGTATTTGATGCTTATTCAAGCCAGTAAGAAAAACAGGTTGCCCCTCACCCTAGAATGTTGACTCCAGGATCTAAAAGGAACCCGCTCAACGGGAAACTTCCGCTGGAAAAAAATAGTGTTTGTTGGATCCGCAGGCTGTTTTTAAAGCCTCAAATGAAGTGGATACGTAAAATCAGGTTTTGTGGGTACCCCATGCGGAATGTACCGCACTGAAATCTCCGAAAAATTACTGGCGGTTTTTCAGAAATGGTGTTTGTGTATTAAAGAGACGTTCCTGTTTTATTATGGCTTGTAAAGCAGCATTTATCGGAATGGCAGAATTTCCCAAATTTATCCAGGTAAGTCAGAAAAAATGTTGGGAAAATTATTTTTTGCCCTTACCGGAAATATAGTTGAAGTAGGTTACACCTCCATGTGTTTATCAATGTCTAGCTAAATTTGAAGCCATATTACGCGGCAGAAATTGCTCTACGGATCTGTAACTTCCTGCAACCGCTAAATTATTTACACGTTTAAGCCATGAAAAGTCGGACGATATGCGTAAAAGGACCTTTAATGATAGAAAATTGCTTGAATCAGTTTGCGATTTTGAAAGGCATAAAAGCAGCAGATAAATTATTTTAGTCAAACGGGATACTGATTTTCGACAAATAATGTAATACTTAACGTAGGTGCCATACCTTCTAAAATGTTAATTTTGTTTAGAAAATACTAGTTTAGCGTAGTCCAGATAGTATTTTCTTAAAATATGTAATTCATGCCAGAGTGCACATCATTTTGCCAGCATTAAAAAACAACACTTACTGAATAGTTACTGACGTATTATATTTTTAAGCATAAACTTTTGACGCGATTAAAAATTCAAAATATATCACAAAAAGTGTGTACACGAATGTCTTTCTCTCTTTGAGGTAAGGCTAAAGTTGCATTTTCAAAATTGCATCCGATTAAAGTGTTGGGTTTCCGGTCTACAGACCTTGCATCATCAATTTAAGTTGATTATATTGTCCTCTGCCCTGCTTAGAAGAGGCTATCTGTAGCTCACTAAGAGTTTCAATGCATGTGAGCCAGTGTATAACAATGGCTGGATAATAAAAAACAACGGAATGTGATGACATTTAGACAGGCATATTCCGCTCCTACAATATCTCATAACTGCGAGCCATTTTAAAACGAAGGATTCAGTTTCATTGATCAGAGAATTTGAATAGTATATCATGTTCTTCAACGCCCACCTAAGGTGCGGTATTTTGTGCATGGTCTCCAATCCATATATCTAGATTTTTAATGGACATTATAATCATTGGAAAAATTCATATAATATAAATGACAGTTTTTCGGGATCTGCAATTTGTAGGTGGCCGGAAATGTGCATATTCAAATGCCAGCATCCTTACTTGACTGAAATATCCTGCGATTATGCTGCACTTTTTCACGCACGGGATGCGTAGCATTTAGATTATGAGTGATTAACCCCCAAGTTGGCTTCGAATTACGCGTGATGTCATAACCTAATTTTTTATCCAACCCAATGTTAGAGAAAATAATAACGCTGTTAATTCCTTTTCAAAAACCAGATTTTTCTGTGCCACAAATTACTGCTGTCAACACTCTTGCAATGAGTAATTCGAAATGTGATGAGCAATAATTTTATTCAACATTGAATACACGTCTATAAATTATTGAGTAAGTAAACACTTTACACACCATGTGAAATTATGGGGTTTTGAACTTCTGCACATTGCTAGACACATGCACCAACTAATGCGTTTGTGAAATCTAAGTTCTGCGTCTTCCAAATAGGTCATTTACTAATTGATCTGATTAGCCATTTAATCGAGACGTAGGTCTAAATTCGTCCGCACTCCCACTTAGGAAGCTAGTGACCTTCCTGAGCCCTGCATAACTGTGGGACAGCCACTGGGTCAGCTATGAAGGCCAGCTAACCTAGACGATGCTGTGCGTTCGATCAAGCGCTGCGACCAACTTCAGCAGATGTTCATCAAGCAAGACGGATGTAAGCAATCCTTTTAAAGTCGATCGGCACGGAAGTACCGGCTGCCCTGCTCAGTGTAGCCGGATTCCGCATCAAATACAAGGTTCCCAAACTAAGTTGTACCTTTTGAAAGGTAGATAATGTGATTAAAATTCAAGATTTAGCATTAATTGTCATGTTTTATGTTATATGTGTGTCCTATATCCCGAAAAATGGCGTATGAACGGTTTAATGCGCCAAACACAAAAATGACGTTATTTCGGCTCCGAGTCTTAACATAGGGAAACATTTTTAAATTCCAACGTTTAGACATACAGTCATGGTTTGGAGAGCAATGCTTATTGGAGCTCTATTTGACCTCAGCATTTTAAAACCCGGTCAAAGAGTGAATGCAAAGCAAAACCTGTTTAAACGATTGGCAAAAATCGAGCGAGCAGCTCAACATTTCAAAATAAACGTGCTCCGGATAGGTCAAGAATTATTTTTATGCAATACGGAGCCATAACTCATCCAGCTCTGGAGATGCAGACGTTGCTGCTAAGGAAAATTCGAAAATATGCCCCTGCTTTGAATAAAGTTGCAACTCTATGGTCAAATCTTGGTGATACGGTTGATAAAGACACTTCCTGCTCCTAATGCTTTTGCTGGATTGTAGACATCCCTACTGGAGCCTAGAGAAAGATCCGCTTGGAGACACCCCTGAATCTCATGCATTTGTTGCGAAGAAGGGCAGAAGCTGCCCTGGATTTCAAAGAAATAAGAACTTCTGCAAATATTCCCATTCTTAAGTTGATAAGTCAAGTTGGCAAACATATGTTTTCAGCAAATCATCATCAGGCCAGAACATTTGCAGGGTAATTAAAACTATACAGATGGACAGGGTTAAAAAGTGCAGTCTAATTACAACTCATCGTTTAAGCGTCGCCCGCATGGCCGGGTCGGCGTGTAGAGGTTCGTGCGTCAGGGGAGGGGGGGAGGGGGAGGGGGGGGGGTAATTGGGTTAGGTTGTGGGGTTGATCAGAGGGGAGATGCATGGGGGGATAATTGCTGCTATTTGCGCGCAGCGAACGACTGTCACTGGGGCGTGGGGGCAAAATGCAATCGCCACCTGGCGTCGGGGTCGGCCACGGAAAACCTGGACGGGACAATACACCAACTTTCACAGTTTTGTCCCCCTAAATATAAAAAGAAATCTAGTCCAGGGATTAGCAGCTAGAGTACGAAAGATCGGCTCTCCCGAAACTGTGGAAGCAGAACTCCAACAGCTGCAGCAGACACTTATCGAAAATGGATACCCGGAGAGGTTCATCCTCAGGAATATTGGCGAGCGAGCCAAAAAGCCTGATATCTTAACAGCAGAAAAGAAGGACGTTTTCATTAGACTACCTTTCTCAGGCGATGCAGCAAGCACATCGCACATCTTGTCGATACGAATCATCGAGTCGATACTAACAAAGCCTTTCAGGTTGTCTACCGGACGCCAGCCAACTTTTCCAAGGGCCTACGCCAACGGGTGCTTGCAACAGCCGAAGCAGTGGCTATACGGCTAGAGAATCCGGTGCTGTGTTGTCAGAAGAAGCTGACAGAAGCCCTTGCACTTCCGTGGCCGACCCCGACGCCAGGTGGCGATTGCACTTTGCCCCCACGCCCCAGTGACAGTCGTTCGCTGCGCGCAAATAACAGCAATTATCCCCCCATGTATCTGCCTTCTGATCAACCCCCACAACCCAACCCAATTACCCCCCTACCCCTCCCCCCTCCCCTGACGCACGAATCTCTACACGCCGACCCCGCCATGCGGGCGACGCGTAAACGATATATTGTAATTAGACTGCACTATTTAACCCTGCCTAACTGTACAGTTTTAATTACCTTGCAAATGTTCTGGCCTGATGATGATTTGCTGAAAACATATGTTTGCCAACTTGACTTCTCGAAATAAGAACTGTTAAGTAAATTGCGAAATATATATTACTCTAGGAACTCTTTATGCATTATTGGGGTGCAAAAAATTTGAGAACGCACCGCAGTTCTGGGAGAAACCAAGCCGTGGTTTCTAGAATGTTTGAACTAGTATTAGTTGCTGAGGATTCACTTTTCTTTATTATCAATAGGAGAAGCTTGTTTTGGACAGAGGATGTCAACAAGTATTCAAACTTAACATGAAAAAATATTGCGTAATATTTGGCACGTGGCTTTGAAAGTTTATCAATCCGTAAAACAAATTAACGAAAATGTCCAAGATTAAACTACTCAGTTGAAGCGTTTAGTTTAAGAAAGGCAGTATGGTGGATATAAGTCTGCCATTAATACATTTTTTGGCAACAAAAATCGTCTGGGTAAGTAAAAAATCATACTGTCATTAGAATGTGGAAGAGAAGAAGAAAACTAAATTACAGATGATGTTATCTGAGCAGTGGCAGGCGAGACAAAGAACGCTGAGGAAGGCCAATATAAATAATTTCATTAAATGGGTTGATAAACGTGGATGAAATCAAAGAATTTATTAGCCATATTGAAGAAAAATTATCCCTAAAATTGAACAAGACAACACACTTCAGACGTTATGTAGATAAGATTTTTGCGATTTTCGACAACCGAAGGGAAGCTAAGAGAATTATTTCATGCAATAAACAATCTGCATCCGAAGACAAGAACGAGAGAACCAGCTCTCGTTCCTTGACAAACAGATGGCTCCATTACACAAACGGTCTTCCATAAGAATACCTGGAAAGATCAGTACTTGCATTATCTAAGTTTTATTCCTATTCAATGGAAACGCAACTTTGTGTATACATTTCTCCAGAGAACTAGGAAAATTTGTTCTACGGATACATTGGATGCAGAATTAGCTAACCTCAGTTTATATACAAGTAAAGTTAACCCTTGCAACCCAAAATGACGGAGCAGTTAGCTCCAAAAAAGTCCGTTTTGTATTTGTTTACCCTTTAAGCTCAAAATATTTTAAATACCATGAAAAGACGCCTGCTCAAAGCTATTGAAAGAATTTACTGCACTGCTGAACTCATATTTTGCTCGCCAAATAAGACCTCACCAATTCCTTGTGCGAAGAACCCCTTACCACTGCACACCACTTTCAACTGTGCTTATGAATTTACACGCACTTGTAGATGCAAGTACATGGAGTGAGTGCAAAGGAAAGTAGCAGCCAGAGCCAAGGATCACTTGCCAAGTTGGCTATTCAAACAGGAAAATCAAATTCCCCGTTTCTCCATCACAGAAAACTCGCTAGATACGCGTTATTCTGTGGACACTAAAACTTTCTTCCGAGTACTTGTTTTGGCACGGACAGCTCGTACCGTGTGCTACCTGGAGGCAGCCTATATAGGGCGGTCAAAACCTGACCTACGTAAACAGTCAGAGCATGTGCTTAACTTAGCTTTGCCTTGGTAACATCCGGCTCTCAGATTTACACAGTCGCCAGACCACCTTTTCGTCTTAACTCCTTTTCCCCTGTTTTTCTTTCAACCTTGTTTTAATCTCTTACATTACTAATTAGCCTTCCTGACTATGCCCTATGACCTTTTGACCTTTCTCTACCAATTCAATATTGTATTTTTCTCATTCGTTACTCTAAAGTGGACGCAGCTGAAAAGCTCTCGCGGAATTTCATTTATCCAATGATTCCTGCTGCTTTTGTCATCTACAAATTTGCACCTGGGACACTTTGCTTTAAATCAAAGTATACTATTTAGTTTGCAGGGACTATTTAGCCGTCCTCACGATCAGTTAGACCCTCGGGAAAATATGATGGAGGTATTATTAAAAGAACTATCTATTATGATTCGGCGATTCCGAGGCATGAGTTGTTTTGCTCACGCGGAGGCCACAATGTATTTTTTCTGGGAAAATTTTGTCCGTTGTTTAGGACTCATCCCCGGAAACTGGAAACCACGACCTCCAGCGTTGCCTCACTCTCTCAGTGAGAACGCGCGGGCACCGGGCATATCTGTAACCTTCTTTTTCATCTGTGCAGTGAGGCTTAGTTTTGATGCAAGGGCAGAGTAGGAAAGCACCAAACGCACCCAGTAGGCCATTTTGTAAACATAAACAAACTGCCCATGGAGCAGCCTGCTTTTCTGTCCCTGTTATTAGAATTGCACAATACGCGCGCACAGAGTATGTCCGTTCACCAAGTGGATAGTGCCGCTACATGAATGGAAATCCAGCCATAAGTCAAAGTCTTGCTGTAATTTGATAACGGGAATATGAAATAAGGTACAGATCTTCATCCCTCACTGCTTGCTGGTTTACAGTAAGATATGAAATCTTACTCTTTAAGACGACTAGGCTACGTTGTATGCTGCAATGTACTGGGCAATAGATGCTCTGGCAAAAGGCATGACATTTCAGGAAATTACAAAACACCTCCTATTTGTTTGTCCAGCAAAACTGTCTTTTATGGCCACCTTTATATCAATCCCCTCCCCCTGTTCAACTGTCTTACATAGTGTGTGGTTCAACATTTAATTCTTGGTTAGCGAGTGTAAATGAATACTTAATTTTGTTCGAACTGATCAAAAAATATTAAATTAAACAAACTTTTATTTGACTTAGTGTACTCAATACAGTCAAATCCATCAGCATAAACTCCTGTTGCTCAGGAGACTGATGCCTGTTGAGGGGAATGCAAGCTTATATTGGCGGAATTTAACGAAAAATGAGAAACTCGACCCTCTATTGGTGGAATATAACGAAAATAAGGGCAATGGGTGCCCTTGCATGACGAGTAGCCTTGTGGGAAATAACAAAACACCTCTTGTGTGTTTTCCTAACCACAGTTCTGAAAGTATTATACCACGACTGGTAGGTGTAAATGTACAGGAGAAGCGGTCTGAGACCAACCATTTTGCCAATAGTGGATAATATGCGAGTTCCATGAAAAATTTCAGAAGAATAGGATGCGATCATTGGAACAAGAGTTTTATTTTCCTGACGTTTCGGATTCCGTCAGGAATCCTTAATCATAGGTGATTGTAGCATTGTCATAGTCGTGCGCAGATAAGGTTGAAACCTGCACAGGTTGCACAATTTTTAAAGTTCATAGTGTTCATCCGCGTGCGTGCGATAGTTATACACCGGAAGACTCACTTCCATGGCAAGGAACGGCTGGAGTCGTTTATCGGATCTGGTGCAGTTGTGGACGAAGCAACTTCGTCGGAGAAACCGGGCGATTACTCCGGATGCGAATGGCTGAGCATGCAGCGGCGGTGAGGTAGAAAGACGCCGAATCCCAGGTTGCAGCTCACTCGACGGATCAGGCCATTTTTCAAGTTTGACGAGGCCGAAATCCTTGCAAGTGGTGACTACCGCGTAAGCCACGAGCTGCTGGAGTAATGGTTCTCAGGCCCCCAGTCCATCAAAAAGCGCAACGATTTGGCATTTCCATACGGTTTACTGAGAAGTTGCCTGAGCTAGCCAATCAATCACATGGGAAGAGCCGGGCGCCGCAACAACTCTGATGACAGCGGGCATACTTGTCACGCAATTATCAGGCCCGCATCTGCCGCTGCCAAGACATTTGTGGCAATTAGTGAGCCGAACGTGAAATGTCAAGCCAGAACCGCATCAATTAAGACCCAAGCGGTGGCTATAGAAGAAAATAAATATCACAGGCACGTGGATGACCACTGTAAACTATAAATACCGTGGAACCGACAGTGAACATTCCCTCAAGTGGCGTGCGATTGATTTCTGGAACTTTCTCCTTTTCGGGCTGACACAAGCTGATTAGTCATTGTCTCAGCTGAAATGCCCCCGCGCGGAACTTCTGGAATATTTGGGCCATCTTTCTAAGCATCAAACTATTTAATCATTGACCAAATGCTCAGAGCAGGTGTATGAGGCTAGCTGACCCGCCGATTTACCGAACCCGACGCAGTTGCAGCATGAAGCGCCATATGATCGGCGAAAAAACACATTTTCAGACTTTTAGCTTGTAATTGTCCTGTCAGTACTTTCACACCACTGTCTGTTCGCAGTTTGTAAATGTTATGCCCTTATTCCACAGAAGTTCATAAAGTTCAGCTCTAACAGTCTTTGCACTTTTTGAACCAGAACTGGGGCGGGGGGGTTGTTCAGGAGGATTTACCTAAAGTTCATGCTTACTGTTAGGACGGCCCAGCACACGAGTCACCACTAGAGCCGTCCTGAGGGCAAGAGAACAAAGGAACCCCCCAGGCCAGCGGGGGCAGGCAGATCGGGACAAGACCGCGACCTTCAAAGGGCCGACACGCCAGGATGCAAGGACAGCCAGCGGCCGGGTTCTGAGGTCACGCATGGCAAGGGCCACGAAAGGACGCAAACACATGCGGGCGTCAGACTGGCGCGACGTGTCACGCTGAGGACACCACACGATGACTGCTCGCGTGGGCCACTAGTGAAGGGGCCAATAGTGAACAAAGAGTGCCGGTCCTTTAATACGCTGCCACCGCTGCAGGTGGCATTCTTCTGGTGGTGACACGGAACTCTGCTGCCGAGACGAGACCGACGACAGAAGACACGCTACTGACGGACATTCAGAAGACAGAGTTGATGTACAAGCGGAAACAGTGACAGTAATCTATTATCTGCTGTCCTTTCTGCCTTCATTCCCTAACATACGACTAGAGGATTTAACCAGTGTCGACGCAGGCTCACACAAGGTTATAGCCCATTTATTTTCTCAAAAATTAAAAATAGGCTTTCTCAGTGCAACCATAATCATCCTAGAGCCATTTAGCCTGGGCAAAAAAGCGACACAAAAGAATTTTTACCCGCAAGATTGATCGAGTGTCATCCTCTAATTGTTGCCCGCTGATATACACCCTCTGCATCATAGGAATGATTTTGCATACGAATGTTGACAATCTTTCTGTCAAAATTGCATCTAAAACACCTGATTATTTGATAACCTGGAATGGCGTGAGGATTGGGGGTGATATGTGGGCGCAGAATGTAGGTTATGTTACATCGTCAGTGGACTACACCTTGTCCAAGTATTCTCAGAAGCTGGAATTTTCTCTTGAATGAGTTGCATCTTGTACGTTTTTATCGAACTTTTCATGATCCGCGATCCGTCAGCTGTCCACCCTCACCTCTACATCCAGTTCATGCAAAAACAAAGTTCTGCATGGTCTCACTAAGTGTTCGGACGGCCCAGCACGCGAGTTATCACTTGGGTTGTCCTGAGGGTACGATAACAACAGAGATCACTGGATAGCGGTTGCATGCAGAACGGGCCAAAACGCGCGACCTTCAAGGGCAGACACGCGAGTATGCAAGGACAGCCGCCGACCGGGTTCTGAGTTCACACATGACCCGGGTCCACAAAAGGACGCCTGTACATGCGCGCGCACACTGAGGTCGCTGCACGATATCTGTTGGTATGGGCCACTCGCAGAAGGGCCGCTGGACAACCAAGGCTGTTGTTTCTTAAATACACTGTCACCAACAGGAGGCGACACTCTGCTGCTGGAGACACGAGACTCTGCTGCTAGGGACAGTAAACTATTACCTGCTTTCCTGTCTCCCTTTTCCTAACGCGCAACTAGGGGATATAAGCAGCGTCGACGCAGGCACATCCAAGGTTATAACAAAAAATCGAATCGTCGATGAACCATTTCACGTCTCTCTTCGCCGAAAATGTTACCAGTCGCCTGTAGATTGATTTGCCTGCAAACTTGCTCATTTTGAGCTAGAGCCACCGCTTCAGAAAGAGCGCATTTATTGTTTCTTCTCTTCTCATCTGTTGTTGTTTTCCGTTCCTATTACTTTCTAGTCGAGATCTTATCTCGACGGCCTTTTGCTTTTCAAACGTCATGAAGCAGCTTCTCGACCCTTTGTTCTCATCATCTAACTGCGAAGTTTTTCGGCTCTCTTTCGGTTTCTCTACGTCGTTTGCGCCATTTCTAGCCTAAGAACAGACCAGGAGTTGATTGGCACCAGCAAAATTGCGGGGGTTTGCATGATGCCTGTTCTTTTTTTGCTTTCCAACCGCTTGTGTTTTAAAATTAGGCGTTTTAGTCTCGAACTCTGTCCCTCGCTCTCATAAAAACATGGCTGCCCTCCGAATTCCTTCTACACAACGAATATACACCTACATTTGAACATCGAGAAATTTATGGAGATGATGGTTGGCCTCAAGACGGTGAACAGATCGAAGTCCTTGTTAGCTAAACTAAATTCTTCGTGCAAAACCTTTCGATTTAGCAGACTTCAAGTATCAGGGGCTTACGTACAGTGCCAAAGTTTTGCACCCCATGGGTGGATTGATGATCCCGATCAGAAGTATTTTATTTGCGAGAGTTAATGTGGCAAAATGGACAAATCCTCATCTCAGAACCTCATATAGGTCATGAAACTATCGAACTGTACATCCTAATGCTGCTTGTGCAAATACACTAGAAAACACAGAGAAAGCACTTATGTTTAAATTGAGTTTGAAACTTGTGCACGAACCGATCATCAGTACTGAAAAAAGTTACCTCTTCGCTGCCAAACGCGCTCGTCAACAACCAAATGAAACATAAGCTAAGGTTTTATAGGCATAAAATTGATTTCCTGGAGCACCCCCAATCAGCTTAATATGTTCGAAAGTGCACGTGTGGCGATTAAATAAGTAGATGCCCAGTGTCGTAAGGTGCCCAATAAATGTAATATTTCTCCCATCAGAGCATTACTATCTCATCTAAAATGGCAGAATTATCAGCTGAGTTATTTCTATCAGATTAAATCGCACACAGACAACCAAAATTCCATTAAACAGCTCTACAGCACTATGGCGGTAGTAAATCAGAATTTTAAATACAACAACAGGCATCTCATGGCAGGAGCATGACACCTAAAAATAATATATCTCAGCAGGAACAAAGCTCACAATTACTGGAAAGCTTCTTTATTATCATTCTGCTTCTGTTGTGTCTAAGCATCTACTATATAGACAGCTTCATTGAACTTGCTATTGGTTAGTTTTAACGATTCCTTCATAGTAAACTAGGTAATCATTTTTATGTGCCATCGCAATTTGCGAAAAATACTTTCTGCATTACTTTAGTTTAGTAATTACACATTATTGAGTTATATGATACCATGGTGATATACAGGGTGTCCACGAAGTCTGGGTACATAGGGAATCAACACACACCTTTAGAACAAAACAATTTTATTGAATTATAATGTTAAGAAATTTATTTTCAATATGATTTTCATTATTTTCAATGCATAATTTGATGCAAGAGTGCAAGTCTGTCACAGAAAAAGGCTCCAGGTTATTTATTCAGTGCGCATAGCGAGGAGGCGTCAGTATTCATGGTCCAATCAGATAGGACGGGAAATCGATAATTATTGACGCGTTGTCAGGTCATGGCATGGGACTGTGCGCTGCAGCTGCGCTGAGAGCCTAAGCGTTGTTGACAAATCATGGGACTCTGCCATCCCAACAAAAATAACATAAATGAATAAAATACTAAAATTCCTATGTACCCAGACTTTGTGGACACCCTGTATATAAGCTGTCCTTACCGACTACGGACAAAGACAAAGGAGGCTGGAATGGTCATTTCTGGCTCATTTGTCATCATCAGCCTGCCATACCCAACCCCAGGTTTGAAACTCTTAAGGCTCGAACCCATGTTTCGGTGCTTAGGCATCTAACGCTCTGACTTTTGACTCTTTGTCGTTCCGGTTATTACCATATACATTTACTATTTTATTAGGTGCCCACCCATTGCGGTTTAAGGCCTGCCATTGTTACTATGCCCGAACGAAAGTGATAGGACTATGAACCCGTGGCTCCATGACCAGAGCGTTGGAGGTCTAAACGAAGAGAAACTGGGTTCATGCCTCGAGGGCTGCAACACCTGGCGTTCGGTATGGCCGACTGATGACGGATAGCAGGCTAGAAACTTAGTAGGGGGAACACGCCTGACCATTTGAGGCTCTATAGCTGTCATCAGTCAGCCATAGTCAACCCAAAGTGGTTTGCGAACCGAGGCTCGAATGGATGACCATTTAATCAGCAATCTCACGCCCTAACCATTAAGCCACGGGCTCCTTGTTTTGCAGTTTTATATCAGTATATATTTAAACTCATAAATGAAGCTTCACCGATCGCTAACAGAAATCCTTCGTCCCGCTCTATAATGGGACTCACCTCTGAGTCCCGACAACAGCCGCACAGCGGCCAGTAATGTAGACAAATAAGCCTTTCTGGCTCATTAGCTAGCATCAATCAGTCATACCCTATCCCAGGTATTGCATCGTCTGAGACTCAAATCCGCCATCTGCTGCCTAAAAATCGAGCGTATTGTACCTCCCCAACTGTGAAAATTCGGAGCAGTTGATCTTCAGCGTTCATCCTGTTATCTCTTACAGCCTAGGACACCTGGTCGGCATCGATTCGGGTTTTGAATTGATATCTTCGACGCCGGAAAGAGAACTACAGCACAGCTCATGAAGTGAACACTCCCAGCCCACTTCAGACTGCTTTATTCGATGTCCTAGTGGTGTTGTAGCGGCGAATCTGGCCTGTGTATTATATAGCCGAGCTTTGTACCTTACAGAAAAGTTGGTTGTTTAGTGACGAGGGTCAACAAATATCGTTTACGTTCATCTTCCAAGCATAATCGTCTAGTACTCGTCATAATCGTCTGGAAAGAGTAAACAGACGAACAACGGCTAGTGATGTAGGCAGATGGACCTCGACGGCAAAGAAAAATGAGAATGGAATGGCTATTTCTGACTTCTTAGCTGTCATCAGCCAGTCAGGACTCAGCTGCAAGACAGAGCCGGACGAGACAGTTCCATAGGCAATTAGTGGAAGTTCATCAACAAAACACAAATTGGTACTAGGCAGATAGTATTGCCCGCACAGATAAAAGACACCGGAAAAGCGATTTCTGGCTTATTAGTCATCGTCAGCCAGTCATACACAGACCCAAGTGTCATCCTACTTGAGCCTTGAACTCGCGACCTATTTGATCAGAGTCAAATGCCCTAACCATTGAGCCATGAGCTCAACGCTATTCGTGGTTGCCCTCTCTTTGCCAGTGGGACTGCCTGCAGGGATTTGGATGGAGGAGACCCACTACTATTATTACTTACACCTAGAAGAATAAGTAGCGGAGCAGTATTACATGAATTTAAAGGAATACTTAAAGTAGACTAAAGCCGCATTTTACAAATTGAAATTGAATTGGGACATATGCTAATTGAAGGTTTTGGGTACTTTGTAGGAGGAGGAGGAGGATTTAAATGTAAAAAAACTCGTCCGTTGTAAATCTACAACTTTTAAACAGCAACCGAAACAATCATACAAACTGACGAGGGGGGAGAGTAGTCTGGCTACTCCTCTGATTTGTTAGTCGCGAAAAGGTAACCGGCAGCAACTAACCCACAAGCTAAGTGCATGTAGGCATCTGATATTTTTAGACATCTAGTTCTTCGACGGGCTTTCCATCAATGTGTCCAGGGCTCAAACTCCATTAGGGCAGCATTTGCCTCGGGGACCAAACAGGACGCAGTTTAGGCAGAGTAATTCCACCAGCGACGGTCGGGTAGGCAGGGGGAGATTGACGTGAATGATAAAGCAAAGGACGGGGGTTGGAAGGGTGCAGAGAACCTTCTGCAAGTATTTTGGGTAAAAAGCGTAACCAAGGGCGTTGAGAGGATGGGGGCGTCCATATCCGAAAGTCATCGGGACGCGGGCCACGGTAGTTTTTACCGAATTTATGTAGCAATTAGTGGACGGAACGAGGGCAGGCATGAAAGTTTACCTGACAACGCCTATAAGAATCTGTTTACGCAGGAGGTGTGTCCTCGCTTAGAGGACGTGTCCATCTCCTGCCAAAAAGATTGCGTTGCTCAGACTATGTGCAGCATTTTATGTTTCGGGACGCTCTATTTTCCAGCTTATGAAAAGGCCACTCTTTTTTCCCCTATATTTTCTACACCACTTCCTGTGTTGTGGATATAAGAAATTAACTTTTTAATGATAAGACTTTGAGTCGAACTGAGAAACTGTGTAGTGAAAAATTAGCTTTCTCGGTTTTTTCGTCTGGCAAGGTCATATTTGTAACGACTTCCAGGGACAAATGCAGACCAGAATCCCATTTATTCCTGCCCTGACGACAAGTAAGCCACAAATAGCCATCATAATCTCCCGTGTCTTTGTCAATTATGTCCTTCTGCCCATATAATTAGCCGTCTTGTGGCGTAGGCTGGAGTTTGAGTTCCAAAGACACCATAGACGGATGAGTGTGTCCTCTACCTGATCGGTGTATGCCTATCTGCCGATTAATCCCGTCTTTTTGAAAAATGTATTGTTTTTAGGACTGGAATTCTGACTGTAATGGGTGCTATTACTGTGGCTTTAATGACGCACCCACTAATCTGAAGTAGGGTCACCCTTGTGGACTGCTGGTTCACGTTGTGTGGTTCAGGTCGTGTGTGGCACGCATGGATAGGCTGATTATTTTTGTCATGCTGATTATGCCTGAAATAGTACGAAAGTTGGTTGGCGTGTGGCAATCCCCGTTCAGCGCTGACTCATCTCACTTCAGCTTGCCATGCTTTGGATACCCGCGCGGGCCAACCTACCCCGCGATCGCTGGGCGTTCTCCAACGAATGTCAATAGTCTCAATCGAGACCAGCAAGACAATGATCTCATGGGTAAATGGTTACAGCGTTAGATTTCCGATCGATAGGTCACAGGTCCGAGTCGCGGGTTGTGAACCACTTGGGGCTGGCCATGACTGGCAGAAGACGGCTGAAGAACAAGAAAGGGCCACTCAAGTCTCCCTTGCCTTTTTTGACAGTGTTCATCTTGCGACATCTCAGCGATTCCGTTTTTGTTGTTGTAATTAAGAGGATAACTACGAGGAGGAGAATGATGCCAGTGAGCCATTTACACTGAAACAATGAACGCCGCAACGGGAAAGATGTAACTTAGGTCCCACCGAAGGCAGAGTGACTTCTTTCGGTAAGTAAGGCAAAACTTGCTGAATACGTATCACGTGAGACCCCTAGTGTTTGCGACTTTCGTCCAAAGACCGTTTAGACACGTGGAGGCAGGGGAGGGGACATCAAAACCTAGGGAACTAAAAAACAATTGCCATCGGAAAAAACGTAGACGTTCAAAGAGCTCTCAAGCACCCAGCTATTTTTTTATGTTGGCTCATGTCAACAAGCGTCATGTGATACTGGTTGTTTGACTAGAAGTCACTGGCTGAACACAGACAATAACCAAGTGATGTGCTGGTAGCCTTTTCGGAAAATTTAGTCCGCCATTAATTTTAGCCCATATAAAGTTGTATAACGAGGTTTCAGTGTTCGAGTGGTGTAGGGCCCTGCCTTTGAGCTGCGAGTCGAAAGTTTTTACCCCATAAAGGATAGGCAAAACTTTCATGACTATGTAAAAGACCCCATGGATCACGGATGACAAAAAGATAAAGTTGATCTGCGCCCCTTTGCGTAAATTTTAATGTGATATTGCTCCTGGCTTTCGGTCATCATCGTGTGAATGGTAACTGAAATAATTGAACTTGTTAGAAACGTTGACTCAGCAACCTCCCTTGTTAAAGCCCTTCCATCGTGAGACCGGACTTTTCCTCTTCTCGTTTCAATGCACCTGTGGACACGAGATGTTAACGCTGTCCTTATCCTCGGTGGTTACATACCACGATCAGCCTTCGACATCGCACACTTCGTACTTACTCCTTAGTACGGCCTCCATTCGCCTTTATCTCAAACTGCCATCAGTCCGCGCTCTCTGACCGAAAAGCACCTGGCCCGTCAGAATAACGGAAACTTTCTTCATCTTACTTAGTTTCATGCAGCACGAGGACACCTTTAGCATCTGTTCACAGTTTACCGCAATAAACGATGAAGTAAATTAACGTACAAAAAGGCGCTTTTTTTCATATATGCACATACATACAAAGGTAGGACTTTATAAAAAGCACTCTGTTTGGTTGTCAACACTTTATCTCATTCTGCAATCGGTCTTACCCCTTTACTACATATCATCTGACCAGTCAGAACTGCGGAAATTGTATTCACCTTTTTTGGTCTCAATCAACACTACAGCCAGTTTTGCAACCTTTCATAGTCTACGACAGTAGCAGGGAAACTAAAGTAACGTAGCGAAATGATTTTTTTCACGTACGCACGCATGCGGTGATAGCACTTCATCAAGAGCACTTTGGTTGCTCATGTCGGATACCTCTTACTCCTCTTTGACTAGAAGTGACTGGCTGAACACAGACAATAATCACGTGATATACTGGTAACTTTTTCGGTACATTTAGTTTATCATTAATTTTTGGCCAGTGTTCGGGTGGTGTAAGGCCCTGCCTTTGAGCTCCGAGTCGAAATATTTTACCCTAGAAATGAGGGGCAAGATCTTCGTGACGAGAAGACTATAGGGATCGCGGTTGATAAAAAAAAGATAACATAGATCACTGAGGATTCTTGGTGCATGCAACGTTTGACCACAGATGGTGCAGATATATGTGAGAGAAAGCAAAAACAAGGGAGCTGTAAAACCATTGCCATCAGATAAACGATTATATTTCTTAAGCACCCGATACAATTTTCTATGGGTTCATGCCAGCTAACACGATATGTTGCTGAGTGCCTTAACAAGGAATAAATTTCCCTCTTTTCGTTTAAACGCATCGGTAGACAGCTGCGGGATATATTGGTCGCACGAGCCGGCTATTACCCAAAAGAGTCCCAGAACACATTCCAGCATGGTTAGGGAAGGGCCAACTAAAGGGTATAAACAGTTCCATTCTAGCGCACCTGGTAGACTCAGATCATCGCGTGGATACCAAAGAGGCCTTCCAAGTGATCTACAAGTACCCTCAAGCTACTCAAAATTTCTTGGACAGCGTCTGTTTGTTACGGCAGAAGCGGCCGCCATCAGGCTACGCCGACCGATCCTGTGCGCCCAAAAGAACTTCGTCGCGGCATCGCAGTTACCATGGTCAAAAGCTGCTAATCCAACAGCCAGCAGCTTAGCACCACAGCCGACTATCAGTTCTCCCTAATGCTGAGCGGATTGTGACCCCCATTTCTCTCCCCCCTCATTTCCCCCTGTCCGCACAACAGTTCTATTTTTCTACCACCCCGCATAGTTAATTTACTCAATTACCACATAAATGTAAAGGCCTGATGAGAATTATAGAAAACAAACGTATGTTCGCCATTTCATCTTTTGGAATCCAAAACGTCAGGACAATAAAGCTCTTGTTCTAGTGGTCACATCTCCTTCCTCTGAACTGCTTTCTGGAACTCACATATTTACCTCTATTGGGAAATGCAGCTGTGTAAAAACGCTCTTAAAACGGATTCGGATCCACTGCAGTAGGCCAGAGGAAAAGGTTTGCCGGAGGTCCGATAGCTCAGTGACCAATTTGTGCGCAATGCTTATCCCGCAAATGGAAACACCACAGCGGATATGGCACGCTCTGCCATACTTCAAGGTCGTCTTAGAAGCGACTGAGCGCATCGCTGTAGAATAAGGTGTTGGAATTGCACACAGACCCAAGGCTACCATGCGCAACCGGGTAATGAAAATAAAAGACCGGCTGAACCCCCAATGAACAATACCTAAGCTGTCCCAGAAATTACACGGAACAAACTGGACGCGTGCCAGGCTCGCGCATACACGAACGTGAGCCGGCTGTTCGACGGGGTGAGGCATTACCACAAGTGGCGGCCCACATCCATGAGACGGGTCATGAGTTTAACTTCGCAGCTGCGAGGCTAACTGCCCACGCCGGCAGCAAGACAGGCCGAGAATCGATTGAAGCCTGGGCTTCGGATGAGAGCTCAGTCAATCGATCTATCGACCGGGCACCTGCATATACCGCACGGCCGACACTGTTGATGAATGAATTCTCTCCCCCTTCCCCATCCCTTATGATGGTTGATTGTTTCCTGTCCTGTTGCTTGCTTGCTTGCTTTCCGTGTACGCTTTTATCTTTGACGACGGATTCCCGCAAGTGCCCGAAAACTCGGTGCTCGACAATCTTCCTTCCTTATTCAAGGATTGAACTTCATAAAGAACAATGTGTTCGGTAAAAGTTTGGTTGGTTGCCCATGTTGGATGCCCTATTAGTCCCAGAAATCAGTGATATTAGTTTATTTTGTAATTGAGTTTAGTAGATTACTTTTATTTGTAATTTCTTTAGTTGGTTTTGTGTGTTTTAGCTTAGTTTAGTTACGAATAGAAGCGAATATGCGTGACCCAGGTTCTTGTTGTAGAGAAGAACAAGACGCGATCTCTGTAATGATAGTCTTATTCTCAGCTTTCGGCTCCATACGAGAAGCTCCATACGAGAGTAAATGAGAACAGCAAGCGTCAGCTACGCATAAATGGGGTTGGTAGGGGGATGGCAATTATTGATTGGCCCCTGTCCACGCCACGTCCATTCTCACGCCATCTTACCATGTCACCGACGCACGTGCCTGGAGTAAAGGCGTGTGACATTGACGTGGTAACTTGCATCCTTGTAGAGGAAGTGGGCACTAGTTTCTGGTTGCGGATACGAATGGCAAAATACCACGGCAGCATATCCACATGCCTTTTTATGGAGTGAAGATCGCTACCCACACTCAGGAAGAAGGCCATGAATTCGACTTCTCGAACACACCGAAAATGGCACGAGCCAGTAATAAGACCGGACGCTAACTGCTGGAGGCCTAGGTAGCGATCCTATGTCCTTAAACAGGCATGTGGATAAACCGCCGTGTTATTTTGCCCTCCGTGCCCGTGACCAGAAACCAGGGCCCATTTCCTCTACAAGCATGCCAGTTACCATGTCAAGGTCACACGCCGTTACTCCAGGGATGCTTGTCGGAGGCACGATAAGATAGCGTGAGAATGGACGTGGCGTAGACAGGGACCAATCAATAATTGCTGCCCCCCCTTCCGACCCCATTTGTGCGTAGATGATGCTTGATGTTCTCATTTACTCTGAAGATGGCTTCTCGTGTGGAGCTGAAAGCTCAGAATAAAACTATCGTTCCAGAGATCGCGGCTTCCTATTCTTAAGTTTAGTTAGTTTGGTTAAGTATATGGTAGTTATTTAAGTATATTTATCTAACTTTGGGCGTATCTAGTTAAAGTAAACGTACAATTAAACTCATAATATAAGCAATAAACCAAGCTAAAACTAACCACAGGACAGGGCCTAGGGGTACATAAGGTGGGCGACCAATTGACTGTTACGCCCTGTTCAAATAAAAACACTCTATATCACTCCGCTATTGGCCAGCGCTCTCTGATCGAATAGTACCTGACCAATCCGAATTGAGGGAAGTTTATTCAGCTTTCTTGGGCTCTTCTAGTACGAGGACCCTTTTTGCACCTTTTCATAATCCACGCAGTAACAGAGGAACCAAATTGACGTACTAAAAGGGGCTTTTTCACACGCACGCACGTACAAGGATAGGACCTCATGAAGAGCATTATGTTCGGTTGTAAACACTCCCAGAAGCATACAGTTAGGAACTACTTGTATATGAGTGGCGGCAATCGGCCTGGAAGGGGATCCGTGTAGACGGCGTGCGTGAGCGAGACCTGGTGAATCTCTGTAGGCGAGGTAGGCAGGGCATAGGCGCTCCACTTGATACGAGCCCAACTGTCGAAGGGGTAGACGCGAGCGTGGTTCCGTTCCAACAGGCGTTTCTCCGTGTCCGAGAGGGTGCACAGATGTGGGGTCAACGCGTACTTATCCTTCAACTTCAATTTCGACTGTGGTGCCTCCTTCAGGGGAATTATGTTATTCTTTTGGCCTCCCTTGTTTTCGTAGGGCTGAATTTCCATGTTGGTGAAGCGCAGGCTAGGTCCATTCTTCTGATCGAAGGGCATTTTGCTTCGTCCTCCAGCTGGCGCTGCTGGAGAGCTGAGCTTTGTCGAGCGATCGATAATCACGTCGGTTTAAATAATTGGTCTTTCTGGGGACGTGGAGTGCTATGAACAGGGTGTTATGTCTCACTAGTTCACGCTTGCACCTGTCAAATAGTCAACATACAGGGTTTGCTTCAAACTGAGAGGCTCAAATGAAAACAAGTGATATACATATTGGCCTTTGTTGCTGCTTGGCAAGACTGCACTTACACATTAAGGCAAATGTTGGGATCCTAAGTGTGCGCCTTTATAGGTAAAGAAGAAGACATTTCGGTTACCGGAGTCATAGTTTTATGTTTCCGAGCTTTCGAACTCTTACTAGAGTCCATCGTCAGAGCTAAAACCATCACCGTTCTTGTACTGTAATTGCACTTACTACGACTGTGACGTCAATGATGTCACGGGTGGAACCTCTCCACGCGTGACAATTGGTGGCAACGGATCTGGAAAGGTCCACCTTTTCCCTCCTCCCGCGACGGCGACGGCGACCGAAAACCAAAGGTCAGCGGACCGCTTTCCTGTCTTGACGAACGGTATCAAGCCAGACTTGGAGTTGCCATCATCTTTGACGCCTCCATGTGAGCTGTAGTGCGGCAACATAACGAAGCTCGTGAGGCAGAGAAGAGGGAACGTGTCCAAATTACCTTAGTCGATTTTCTTGGATATTCTGAGACATCTTTGCGATATTGTTGCAGCGCGTGAGCACTTGTAGCGGGTCGTGCCTGCCTGACTAGCTCGCGTCGAAGTGCATTTCCCAAACGCTCAACGATGTGCTTTCTCGACATCTCGATCAGCCAATCATAGTTCTCGCATCTATGAGGCGACGAATAAAGAGCTTGCACGCGTGCCCGACGCAAGTTGCCGCTCTGCCCAAAATCTCCAGGCCGACCTACCCAATGAAAGATCTCCTTCTATCTGTCCTCTGGCCCGACTACTCTAAGACCTCACTTGGGCCCGGTCAACATACTGATCGGACGTATCTCTCCCAAGTCAATCTATTCTCCTCTTCCGTTGTGTACACAATAAACTCTTCCATCTACTCTGGCCTTTAAAGACTTCTTTTCTCCACCAAGTAGCCATGGTCTGAAGATCGCAGTTGCACGGTTTAACTCACTTAACCCCCTGTGATATTGGTGACTTTCCGACGTGAGATGAACAGTCAACTTCTGATCTGGCTGAGCTCAATCATCATCAAACCTCCCTCGCCTTCAATTGAATTTCTCCTGTGTCATCTGATGTGACCGCGATATGGAGACTTTCTGCACCGACATCCTGTCCTGAAGCGAGGTTGAGAGCTTTAACTGCTCACAACTACTGATGTGGCCTGCCTTCCCTGCATAGTTGCCGACTTCCTGATCTGTCCCAACGCAGTTCCCTGCGTATTTGGCGATTTATGGACATGTCACTACGTATTTGGTGATTGGCATTCGCGACATACTGCCGATAGCCCATTCAGCCCAGGTCATGGTTACTTCCCAATCCAACATAGATGTCCCCTTATGAGTGTCAGCACCCAGATCTCCTCAATCTTCACCCTTCCTTCTACTGCCAACGATTCTCCTGGTTCAACTCATACTGATACGGCATACTGATTTGCTGTTGAAGTTCCACCCGGCCAACCAGGCTCCCTCCCACGTAGTTGAGATGCCCAACCTCCTACGACATGCCGATGCACGCGTAGTCGAGAAATTTCCTCCTACCACAGACCCAGTTGCCCACGCGGATGCGAGATGACCTTTCCTCCTCCCAAGCGGCACTGGCAGCACTAACCCGCCTCTCTTAACCTCATCTTGGTACGTATCTCTCACACCTAACTTAACTATTCTTCCTCCACTCGGATTCTTTCAGTTCCCTCGTTACGGTCTCCGGGGGAGTACTGTAGCGGGTCATGACTGCCTGACTAGCTCGCGTCGAAGTGCATTTTCCCAAACGCTCACCGATGTGCTTTCTCGACGTCTCGATCAGCCAATCATAGTTCTCGCATCTATGAGGCGACGAATAAAGAGCTTGCACGCGTGCCCGACGCAAGTTGCCGCTCTGCCCAAAATCTCCAGGCCGACCTACCCAATGAAAGATCTCCTTCTATCTGTCCTCTGGCCCGACTTCTCTAAGACCTCACTTGGGCCCGGTCAACATACTGATCGGACGTATCTCTCCCAAGTCAATCTATTCTCCTCTTCCGTTGTGTACACAATAAACTCTTCCATCTACTCTAGCCTTTAAAGACTTCTTTTCTCCACCAAGTAGCCATGGTCTGAAGATCGCAGTTGCACGGTTGAACTCACTTAACCCCCTGCAATACACTGTCTCATTTGGTACGAAGTCGGTGAACTTCACTCGAAGCATGATCCTCAGGCAGCAATGGTCAAATATTCTGGCCTTCAGGGCGCAAAGCTTGGCATTCACATCCATATAGGAGGACTGTAGTGGACTTTACCGCCACGGTTGACTCCTCACGCCAACGCTGCGGTTACCGTGATGGCCGAGGCCTGGCCTGTCTATCGCTCACGAACCAGGGCCATCTACTGACACACATGGCTTAATCTCGCGCAAGGCAACCAATCACCATCAGTCTACCGAGACAAAGCGAGTATTCGGCGGTAGCCCGGGATGACTGCCGTCAAAGGACACTTTGGATTCCGCTTAGGCGCGTCGCGGCCGGCGACGCCGCCCTGTCCCACGGACCCCACGGATGTACGCCATGCAAGACCAATTGGCAACCTTGCCCTTATTTTTTCTGTAAACAATACACTGCTCCGTCTACTCTGCTTTCCCAAGACTTCTCTCTCCTAAGGAACCGGGCCTGGAAGATTATAGCTGTGAGGGTTTACCGTCCTAGCCTTAACTCCCATAGGACTGACCGGACAGATGCGCGGCACACACGAATCTTCGAGGTGATAAAGATTCCAGGTCGGCTTCATAAGCGCTTTCGGCGGACTGGAAAAACTCGGCGAGAAGCATCATTTAGGAAACAATGTCATTCCTATTCTGTCCGCTCGGTAGTAGCCTCGCCCGAAGTCTTTTAAACTGAATTGAGGCAAATATTTGCCTCCCAGGTATAAAAAGGCGTCTCGATCACCGGAATCATTGTGATACTATACTATTATTCCGTTAATCGTCACGGCTTCTTCCTCATAATCTGTATTTATTTAAATTAATGGCCATTATTCTCCAGGGGTGGCCTCTCCTGGTCAAAGACTAATTGGGAATCAGGGTCCAGAACTGGTTGCCAATACCAGCACCCAATGCCAAGAGTCTGTTCTCGGTTGAGTAGTCCGGCTCGCATACTATCCGTCCGCTCCAGTGGACCAGGGCTGCGGAGCAAGTTGATCCTCTGGATGCCGTAGCATTAATTCTAGTACTATTTTTGCCCATGGGTTTCATGAGGCTTCTTGGGGATTTTGAATATAGGCGAGGCCCCAACAGCCACACGAACTGTTTGTTCGAGATTCTCCTCTCTAGTACTTCAACTCAAGAACCTGACCACAAAGCAGCACTAGCAAGAAAACTTATCTAATGTCAGTTCACTGACTTTATGTCATAGTTCCTTCATTGGGAGTCCTCGCATTTTATAAGGCAGTCAGTGCACCAGACCTCAGCTCTCCGTACCCTGGTAGCACGACCGCTGCTGATCAGCGACTGCTTATTCGTCAGACCCAGGAGCCTGCTTATTTTGCGGCTAACCTTCACTGAATTTTGTCCCAATATACGCCATCTGTGGACACGCAATGTAGCTAGCAGTTGGGCCACCGCGTAACCCATTATAGCGGCAAACCTAGGCACAAACTCACGCAACGCTAGTCACTAGCACTAAATTTCAGCATCCGATAGCTATTAGACTTTGACAGTGAGATAGAGCCTGAATGAAGGCGAACTAAGTGAGGTCGACTCTGAGGACTACGTCGCTATGACACTTAACTTATATTAACTTATCTTGATGCATTAAAAGTAGATGCTTAGACTCCTGCCAACCGATTGCATAACTCAGTACTCCATTCGGGATTAGACTGCAACGATAATTTCGAAATGTGGTAATACAGGCAAACTGGAATCCGAACCGCCCCCTTTTTGTTTGTCAGACCTCCTGATCCGTCGTGCGCGGATCAGGCGTATGTCGCGCTTGTAGACAGACGTTTTAATCTTGTCAGCCGCCAACTCTGATCCCATTCCTGATCTTCTTTATCCTCTCATTATATCAAGTTGAGTGAGGAAGGTGCGAGTGCGACAGGTGTTGTGCAAGTCCTCTATCACCATAAACTCATATGCCACCGTCTCTGCATCCACCGTGCTGCGTAAAACACAGTGGAGATTGTCGTTTGCGACGTTCCATTTGTTAGAAAACCTGGGTGACCAAAGGAATAGGTGGGCTGGTAGGCCGTCGAAGAGGTCATGCTTAAATAACCAAATCACAGCCTTTGCCGTCATCCGATCGAAGTTAATAATGTTTTATCAGACAGCTTCACAATTCTGTAAAGAATGTGCTTTCTTCTGACACCCATCTGTCTGCAACTGAATTTCTGTAATGATGTCCAATACGTGTAGAAGAAAGCTTTTTCTGTTGGATTTACCGCAAGACAAGGTTTGATTTGGATGTTTCAGGTGGATAATCTTGTACGTTTACTATAATTGAACATGTTTCAGCTTCAAAATGGGGGTTGCTGAAAGCGGGTAAGTAGTGACGCTTTTAAATGTTTCGGGGCTGTTCAAGCTCACGCCAGCTGGACCGGTAGCAGTGCAGCGGTATAGATCAATGCGAGGGTCTCGTTTAATGTCAGTGACTAGGATGGATTCAAAATTTACAGTTAGACGAACTAAATTACGCAGCGTTGCCTTTTTTAGTACCTCCTTTCCTTCATCTTTAAGTTTTGTTGGCCTGATTTTCTTGCAAAATACTATCTCCGGTTATTCACCCCCCGCCCACATTAGAGTAGGCCTACTCCATTCCTGACATATGAGTCTCTTCAGTTAAAAAGCATTCTGTTTAAAAATGACCCAGATTTATGACAGATAGACAGGGGAACAAGGTTGAGAAAAAAACGAATGAATCAACTGAATGTTGTCGGAAGGCTGTGAAGCTAAATGCCAACATCCTCATGACGGAGAAAACCTAGACATGAGCACTAGGGCAAGAACACTTAATTCACCTGACGTTTCGGACTCCCGCGGGATCACATCATCAGAGACAGAAGCATAAACGGGTCGTTCGTACACAGGGAGCTGCAGTATTCATAGGATTTTGTCGCTATTTTCTGGCATACCTGTGAAAAACAGGATTGATACAAACGAAGGTGCACCTCCTTCCAATGCCGAGACAAAGCGCCTCCAGAGACTGGGTAAGGGGCAGACTGACTAATTAAGTCCCAAGGCAAGAGAAAAAAGCAAGCATAGACAGATCGGGATATATGGCATAACATCTTTGCAACCAAGGCTCTTAACCCGATGAGGTTGCATTCCTAGTGACTTTCGACGAGCCAAGAGCAGCATCGCAGGTAATAGACTGGAAGATAGTCAGTCTTTCTTCTGCAGTCTGTGAGCAAACCATCACCAGACAACTTCCAGCCTTCCGCTGACTTCTCGCCATCTTCAAAGGCTTTTCTAAGCACTGCGTCAGACATCTGATGGCAAAGTCCTAGTGCTAACTCGATTCCAAGCGAAGCCCTCACTTTTTTAAACGAACTGACATAGAAGATGGGGCAAACAGAGATGTGCCACAGGATCTCAAATGCGTCATCTTTCAGGAGCGAAAAGCTTGCGGGACCTTCTTCTTCTTAGGTCACCTGGATATGTGATATGTGGTCATTGTGGCCTGTAAAAATTCACGAAAATGACAAGGAAGTAGAAACAGTCTGTCCTCCTCAGAGCGATTAAGAGGCGGTCGGACAACAGCATGATTGTTTGCCGACGTGCGTTACGAACAGTACCTCCTTTTCGGGAACCTTGGCAATGACGTGATGGTATTAAAGTAGGGCACTCGTTTTCATCCTGTTCAGTTTAATGTAGTTTCCACTACCTTATCGTGACAAAGTACACAGAGTTAACTTCAACAACTCACTCTCCGATGTGTACACACTTTCGTGTTAATTTATTCGCAGATGATGCGAATATACTGCCCGCGATTTCAAACAAAATAAGGCTGATATGTATCTCAGAGAATACCGTAGTCAGGTAGCAACCCTCTTAAACCTTGGGAACTGCGACGATTGACAACGTCACGTGCCTCCAAGAATTGCGGACTCCTGCGTCTCCGAGTCCATCTAAGCCTCAAAGCAGGCTGCAGTTTACACTCTGGAAGCCTTGTGACATTCAGATGGCAATAGGCAGCGAATCTGAGACGGGTCCTACTTCAGACCGCTCACCCAAACCAATTTTGTCGATACTGAATGTGATTCAGTAGGAAAGGATTTTCAATACTTTGCCATAGAAACAACGGGCTTACATATTTTCCATGCTATTCTAAGGAAAGTTAGGCTCTGAAGGACGGTCTGAGCAGCTCTTTTGTGATGATTTGCTGTAAGTTTTTGCAAGCACTTTTGTGGAAGCAAATAAAATCATCTGAACTTCGGTGAAGACGGTTGTGAAGCATTCTTTTGCACCACAAAATGATAAGACCGTGAATAGACGATAGAGAGACCCTAACAACCGCCAAACGGTGTTATGCGAACTAGCCTCTTTGTTCACCTTCGGGTCTGTGAACCCGACAAAATTGTCACGTATCTCAACTAAAATAGCACTATTGCCAGAAGTGATTGCAGTTCGTTATCTCTTCTCTTTGCAACACCAAAGTCTGGTCTCGGTTCACGCTGATTGGACAGCTTCCTGTCCATCCTGATCTGAACATCACCAGGACACACAAGACACCTGTCAGCGCTGTTTCTATTGTGTCATAGAACAGCCAATGCAATTTCACATACGAATTACACATTGGCCCGGTGGACCACCTGCAAACCCATTCAAGTTTAACCGGAGAATCACTGTCTGCAATTCCGGTTGAAGCCCTTCCCGTTTGCCTTACGTATCTACTCTGTCCCAATAAAGTTAGACATCGAGGTGAATTGTTCGTTTATATGTGCATATATAATTATTATTATTGGGCAAATGTTGTACACTCCGGTTCCACTTAGACTACAGCAGTTCTCAAACATATGCAGTCAATAGATAACTCCATTCGATCGCATATATACACACGCTTTTGATCGCCAACACATACTATCACATGCGTGGAATATTTGCAGTCATTTTTATTACATTAACTATATTTGATAGATCCAATAGCCAAATTGTGGATCCCTCAACTATTTGTCCACTTTAACTGCAGACGATAATTTAAGAACTTGCATTTATAGGGCTTTTACGCTGGGCTATTGCAACATAGTTCCTGCACAACAGACAGGCTGAGGGACAAATACATCTAAAACGTCTTGTTTTAGATTGACATAAAAAACTACTACCTGAGCATGATACTCAATTCAGTTACTGAATTAAGATTGAGTACTCAACGATTAGCACTCAGGAACTTATCGCATAATCTGACGACTTTTCTCAATTTGATTTGCCTAACAGTCTTTTGAGCTTTCCAATTAGTTGATTTGTCTTACGAAGTGAAAGATTAATTTTTAACCCAGAAAAAACGAAGCATAATTCTATGTGAGGTCATACGAGTTTCGAAAGCCTTTTAAGCGAACCCGCCCACACCAAAATAAAAACATTCAGCAAATCCACGAAGTAAGTCGTGATTAAAAATTTCATAAGAAGAGGCTGCTTGTAATAGGTAAGTAGGAATTCTAGTGTTGAACAAAGCCGTGGTCCTGCCCTGTGGCTCCAATTTTGGAGGCCGACGACCACCTGACATTCTAAAAGCATACTAATGTAACAACTTGGAAACCATATTGCAGGTACTTGTAGTTTGTTGAAGCCTCATGCTGCCGCAGTTGGCAGTTTAGCAGCTGACTATTATTCGCTCTGTACTTCTGATGATTGCTTTTGGGGCACAAAAAAGCTTGGCATAGCGAAGCAGTAAAAAATACAATATAACCACAACAACTTGTATGCTACTGACTAAAACATCCCAAATAAGAATATAATGTGCTTGTTTTGCAGGAGCCACCAGACTGCTAATCAAATAGCTGATATGAATTCAAGGGTCGTGAATTAGATTTGAGTTGAA
Organism: Ligula intestinalis; assembly: GCA_036362985.1. NCBI lineage: Eukaryota > Metazoa > Platyhelminthes > Cestoda > Diphyllobothriidea > Diphyllobothriidae > Ligula > Ligula intestinalis. The sequence continues at coordinate 7,988,227 of JAYGXS010000004.1, read as the reverse complement.
TAACAAACATAAGTCTGCTGTTTTCTATTACCATAACAAACATTTATCAGGCAAGAAATTCGATTAATTTTTTCCCTTTAATAAAAAAGTTCAGAGGTTAAACTACCGGGTTTGAACGAATTGTTATCAAGGCTAAGTTAACAGTGAGTTATTTATTAAGACTTCTGGTATATTTTTCAAACTAAAATGTGTGCACACTTCACGATAAATAGCAAGCATTACTTTCAGTAGATTAATCCAACGAATCAAGACTTTCCACTTAAACAGGATTTCATAAAAGAGTCAATGTCAATTTCCATGTTTTATCAATTAATTTTTTTATCACTTGAAAAAAAGAAATGTTTACTTTGTGCATGGCTTTTAATGGCATCTAATTAAAAATAAACATCGGCGACTGGCATTGATAAACAATGAAAAATGAATATAAGAACAGTATCCTTTCCTCAGTGAAAGATAAGTACAGGAGAATAAACTGCTATGTAGGCTCAACGCAGAAAAGGTCATCTAAGCTGGCCAGGCATACTGAAAGGGATCAATTGAGGGTAATTCATTCCATGAATTGCACATGGCAATTTTACTTGTGGGAGCTACCAACAGTTTACTGTTGTTGAATACGTTGATATTTTTGCTAACGCTTTCACTCCAGTCGTTAATTTTGCTATCCCAAACAAATTGTTTGACATAGCTTGCAAATAGCTTACTAAGTTCGCTGACTTCTGAGAAGTCCGGGGGTTTGTGGAGCATGGAAGCAGAATGAAGATAATCTTGATGATAAAGGTAACTTCGTAGATAAATAAAAGCATCCCAACCGTGAAAGTCCGATGAAACAAAGCATTCCAGACCATATGGATCAAAATGGGCGTGTTGACTGCGCAAATAATATCTATAAACTGTTTGGCCGTTTCGCAAAGTTTCGGTTAAAAATTCCAAAGGGCAAGTTAGTCGGATATCAGTAATTATTCGGGAGAGAACATCCTCAAGGTCAGAGAGTGGGATCATGTTTTCTGACGAACTATCGATGTTTTTTATCGTTGCCGTTTTATAAAAGGATTCAATTACTCTGTACGCAGGTGTTGAATTTTTGAAAATGCTTCTTATATAGGCATCTAAAGCAGTTGCTTCCCAAAGTCGAACGCTGTTTGGAGTTATATACGTTGAAGCTTCGTGTGCTGTTTGTCCAAACACAAGCGGCATAGAATAGACAGGAAAACCCCAATTCTTGTCCAATATCAATTCACCATCAATAACCAAAAGACCAGAGTCGCATGGAACGCCAGGTAAACAAGCCTTTGGTGAAGCTGATGGTAACCCGAACATGTTGTAACGGATCCATGGTTCAATGACGCTCCAGTTCCAAATACGAGCAATTTCTTCACTGCTCAACTTTGAAAAGCAATTGGGCACATTGGGGTTTGAGCAGTCAAATAACTTAGCTGAATCGAGCACTGCCGAAGTTAATGGTAAAGAAGGTGGGCCCACGGCCGGAGAAGAAATCCAGGCTTTATCAAATAAATGTTGAGCAGATGGGGCACCAAGAAGACCAAGAGTAATTGTGGATCCAGATCCATAAGAAAAAATTGCCACCTTGACGGGATCGCCCCCAAAAGCCTTAATGTTTAGTCGAATCCATCTAAGGGCCGCGATCTGGTCCCTCATTCCCAAATTCGAGGTTTTTGTCTCCGGATTCGTCAAAAATCCAAAGGGACCAACTCGGTAGTTCACAGTTACGTGGATGGCATCGACCTCCTTAATGGTCTGAAAGTCTGGTTGTTGACCAAATGCTGGAGATGCTGCAACCGCATTGTACATGAAGAATAATCCACCAATGATAACCACAACAGGTTTGAGCTGTCCATTACCGGACGAACCCGGGACAAATATATTTAAGTACAAGCAGTCTTCGCTTCCAATTAAAGTATCTGAGATTGGTAAAAGTTGAGTGCACACATTCTGATAAGTTGAGGCATTAAAAGTCCTCAAATCGGTTTCAATTTCTGCTTTCCAAGCTTTTTTGCATAGCTCATCGGTTGTCAAGTCCAGTGGCTTTCTGAATCGAAGTGGGCCTACGGGTGGCACTGCATATGGTATACCGAGAAATTGAATTATTCCGTCTTTCTCTACACCACGAACGTTGCCACATCGTGTTTTCACCTCAGCAGAATTAGCAAATGATAGATATCCGTAACGTAAAAGAGCTAAGTAAAGGGCAAAAACGGTTACGCCTACTAAAGCAACAGATATAAATAACAAAATTGCAAGGAGGATGGGGACGTTTCGTTCTAAAACAGAAACTTTAAAATTAGAGAGCGAAAAAGACTCTTCTGAAGTGAAGGACTGTTGGTGGAGGTCATCTTTTGTTTCGTCCAGACGTGGCGGTGGAGCACGAATAGAGGTCATCACATCTTAACAGACATAAACAGCATTTAAATAGTTGCTCCTTTTGAAGGTTGAAAAGTGAAGAAAGTACGTTCAAAGAAATTTATTAGTTTTTCATATTAGACAAAATAAAAAGTGTTTGGTCTGTGAAGTACCGTTTGATTTGCGAGCTTTTTTTGATGAATGTCAAATTGAACTTCTGACTTCTTTTTCAGCTGTTGCACAATTATAAGCAACCGTAACGATCACTCAACCTAACTGATTCGTTAATAGTACTGGCCCATTCTGCTAGGAGGCAGCTGCTCATGAAGACAGCATTCCAATAACTTTAACTGCACATTTCTCCAACACATCATCAAAATCGAAGATAAATGTGGCGTTTCGTGTCGCCCTAGAACCTCGTCTCTGGAAGTGAGTTTTATTGAGGGCTGAAGCCTTTGAGTCAAAGGTGAATAAGGCTATTATATATTGTTCAGATTCCTGGAGGGGAACGTTGAAATCTTTGAAAGCTGATTTCACAAATTTATACTTGCTGATTATTTAGTTATTCAAATTTAATATCTTGCAGAACTCTATTGTAAACGAGCGCGGAAGCCCGGCTTCGCCTTGGGCTCCTTACATGTTGTTGTCCCTTATGTAGGCAAACCTTCTATGAAAACATCTTAAAATTATCATTTTTAGTTCAGTTTTATTAGGGAAATATAGGTAAATACCTCTGAAGTCCCTCTCTTTACATAGCTGTGATGCAGAACATGTGGCGTTGCCAGTAATGGGGGGACAGAACCTTTGTTGAGGTACTTGCACACGTACCTGATGGACTTCGCTGCGTTGTAAAATTCAACATTGACGGGGGCGTTGAATACTTTTGGCGGAAGTGGACAATATGGTTCAATCCAACGATTATCAAGTACCACTTCACTGCTTTGAATCCGCCATTCTCAGGTTGTCGCCTTCTTTTGAGAGGGTAACCATCGCCATAAGTCTGAGTTGAACCAAGGAATCACTTGAGATATCTCTTGATTTATTTACCATACTTCATGCAAGGACTCTTGGGATTTATCTGACCGCATGGGTCATGCACAATTTGAGTTTTGATCGTTTTAAGCAGAACAGGGTCAACGGACCGGTCAGGCAACTCTGCGCATATGAATTTTTCGACATCCGAATAGTGCAGTTTTGCCTTTAGCCAGACCAAAATGTGTGCGTTGGGCAGTCCTCTCTTTCGTCACTCTACAGTGTACATATGACACTGAACGTCGCCGAAGATTTTGAATTTTGTGATGAGTTTCATCATGGTAAAAGAAATGAATAGATCCGGGCGTCCAAAATGTCTAAAGAAAACCAACGCATCTTGAGTTTTCTCATGCATATAGTGAGGAGACCCAGTGTGGCTTGACGGCAAGATGAAAAGTTGACCGCGACCAGCATTATTACCACCATCAGTAAGGATATGGTCTCTAAGGTGGATTTAGTTGTATACGCGAAGGTTTTTCTGGTGTGTGCGAAAATAGCAAAGTCGCTCTGTTTCCATTTTGGCAAACATATCAGCAGCGAATTCAAGGAACAACGTTTTGAATCGACAAAGAGGGTTGTAAGATTGTTCTCAAATCATAAATAAATATGAGTAGAAGGGTTTACAACTGACTGTTTTAGGGTCCCTATTTGAGGTATACTGAAGTGGTAACCGTCTTCACCATTAACATGCATGAGAGGGTATTGCAAGGCCTCGTATGAACGGTGTGTCTCGTATATCCTTTGCAGTATATCCTCTCTCCTTCTCAAGACAATATCCCTGTTGCCATGCTGTGTTTCTGACATGATAACGGCCACCTCCTCGCATGCGGGAGCATTAAATCTTCGTTGATGTTCTCCACGAGGACGTTTATCGGCATCTATGACAATAGTTAAGTCAATGGAAGCGTGCATCTCCTAGGCGGACTTAAAACTGTTAACGTAGCTGTTGCGCTGGTGTAGCATGTCTTGAAAGGACAGTATTATATGATGCTTTAAGCCTGGGTACACTCGGGATCGGCTTTGAGCTTGTAAGTTGATGTTTTCTACGAAGTATAATTGCAGAAATTTCGGCTCGCCATCTGGAGGAGGTAGTTACGATCCAATCCGCTGGCAAACTTGACCTTCCACCTTAAAGGTTGGCATAAATCCAACATCATTGACAATGTTGGCACCAAAAGAGGTCATTTGAAACGCCCCGTTTCGTTTTCTAATGTTTTAGAGAAAATTTTTCGAGTCGTCGGTATCACCAGCAAGCTATGCTTGGAGTATTTCTGGTGGATGGGGGAATTTATTCAGGAGAACTTTGCCGTTGTAACAGCACATGCTGTTTGTTTCACCAGTCCATCTTTCACAAACCGTCTTAGAATCGAACACCACCCAGCCAAATAAGCCTGCGCGTGCAGATTGCAATGGATATCTTAACCTAGCCACGCGCGTAATGCGTTTAGAGGAAAGCCTTGAATTTTACGCAGAGATACTAGCAGTGCTCATAAAGCACAATGAAATAACACCACTGGATGCGGCGCATGCAGAGGACAGGTCAGTGGTTGATAAATCAAGAAACCACGAGTCCAGCAGGGCAAAACGCAGACGCATACGCCAGCAGACGGCAGCTGAAGAGCAACCTGCTAAAGACCAAGCAAAACCCTCAGTTTTATCGCGAGACAGAACTTGGAGCACGCCATGTAAACAAAAAAGTACGACAACCACTCCAAGAGGAGACTTCTGAAGAAAAGGAAGCTGAATTGGACCAAAGGGCAAACGGTAACTTAGAAGAAAATGCTACCAGCAAAATGTCCATAGAATCTTTTACAGATCTGGACTTCGAAACCCTTGCTGCTACTCTTTCTCAGTGCGGTGTGACCACGGCCCAAGCTCGAGCAAACCGTAAGCAACATATAGTGATACAGGGTGCACCAGAATCAACGGCTTTCTTTGCTGAGGATAAGGTGGAGCACGATTGAGATCTCGTTCGGCAGTACGCTAAATCACTGCTAAGGAGCAGTGAGCCTGTAAAAATTCTCAAAACATTTAGACTAGGCAAGGATCAGCCGCCGCACGGTTCAAGCTCTTGGCCACGACTATTAAAGGTCATTTGGGACACCAAAGCGCAGGCACAGGTTATGCTGGAGAGAAAGTCGTCGCTGCGGACAATGCATGCTGGAGTTTTCTTTCAGCCGGATTATGAACCAAAGGAACGCAGGAAAATGCGACTTTTGAAAAACGATCTTTACGACCAAAAGAACAAAAATGAAACCGGCCTACAAAGAGGAGTAGAAATAGTCGACTTTTAACGAAATTTTCATTTGCCGGAAGTAGTCAGGCGGAAAACTTAACCAAGGTCAACTGGCCGGTTCTAGAAGATACCACAAGCAATAGTGGCCGCTGTCTCGAGATCTATTATACCAATTGTCAGAGTCTCTTTAATAAACTTGAAGAACTGAAGACAATAGTATCTGAGCAGAAACCGCATATAATTGCATTAACAGAGACTTGGCTGACCGAAACAATAGGGATCAGCGAAGTCAGCATTGAAGGCTATCAACCGTTCCGCTGCGACAGATCTCAACGTAGGGGCGGAGGAGTGGCACTTTATGTAGCCAATGAAATTTCCTGTTGTCAGAGGGAAATCGCAGACATAGCCCTACGACGATATGAAATAATTTCATGCAAAATTAAGATTAGGCAACATCCGGCACTCAATATATGCGTTGAATATTGCCCACCCGGTTCCAGCGAAAGTGACGACGTAGAACTGCTAAGTTCACTGAAATTTATCTGTAAACAGGAAAACCTATTACTCCTGGGTGATTTTAACGCGCCTGGCATCGATTGGATGAGGCCTGGAGTAAAGGCCGTAGCAGCACCTTTTAATTATCAACTACTTCAGTTTTCTTCAGACAAATATCTCATTTAACTCATAGACTTCACAACCCGACTCAGAGAAGGCCAGCGATCAAACTGTCTAGATCTCGTTTTTAGTAAAGAAGACAGGATCATAATGGAAGTGAACTCACAACCGCCACTTGGGTTTAGCGACCACGTTGCTTTTACCTGCGTGTGTTACCTACTGTCTCCAAAATCGCAAATAAAGAGGCGCAGAAATATTTGGAAAGCCAATTTTGAAGAAATGAGACGTACCGCTTCCGCAGAAAACTGGTTACCCAGTACGAATGATACAAATGAATTATGGCAGCATATCCAAGGGACTGTAGAGCGCTAAATTGAAGTCCATTGTCCAATGAAAGTAGTAAGACCATTTGCCAGACCTCCATATGTCAACTAGGCGATAAAAAGGGCAATAAAGAAGAAAAAACGTTGTGGAAAAAGTACGAGCATCTTCAAGATTCAACATCACTTGCCGAATATAAAGCGCAACAAAATACATGCCGTAAGAAAATGCGAAATTATAGAACTGCCTTTGAGCGTCAACTTACAACACATGACACAATGTGTCCAAATAATTTTTATGGACGCATCCGCAGTCAAAGGAAGCACCGGGACGACATTGCAGCTCTAAGGGATAACCTGGGGAACGTAGTAACGGAAGGACCACGGAAAGTAGAGTTACTGTCGGCGTTTTTCAGATCGGCGTTTTTCAGATCGGCGTTTATGATGGAATCCCCCGACAACAATTCGGGAGTAGAAGTGGGCGAAGGTACAGCCGTTATTGAAACTGTTACCTTTTCTGTCGCAGAAGTAAGACATGTCCTCAGTCACATCAAACCAGACAAGTATCCTGGACCGGATGGGATCCCTGGACTGATAATTAAAGAACTGTCGACCGAGCTATCGGTGCCTCTTTCAATTCTGTTCGAGCTTTCCATGAGAACAGGGGACTTGCCCTTGAAGTGGAAGATGACCAACATTGTACCGTTATGTAAGGGAGGTAGAAAGTTGTCTGCAAACAGCTTTCGGCCCATAAGCTTGACTTGCCTTTCCTGCAAAATGATGGAGGTCCTTGTCAAGCAGGCCATACTAAGATTTTGCGATGAAAATGACATCATACAAAATTTCCAACATGGCTTTCGGCGGGGCGCTGCTGTTTTTCAAATTAACTTACTTCAATTGAGGCCTGGACAAGTGCTTTAGAAGAGGGCTTCGAAGTGGACGTAGTGTACATCGATTTCCGCAAAGCCTTTGACAGCGTGCCCCATCAACGCCTTTTCCATAAACTGAGCGTTCTTGGCATCAAAGGGAAAATTGTGGACTTGATCAGGCCATTTTTAGCTGGTCGAAAACAACACGTTTGCATCGGGGAGGATGAATCGGACTGCGTTGACGTAGTTAGTGGGGTTCCTCAAGGCTCCATTCTCGGTCCTCTACTCTTCATTCTCTATGTAAATGACAGCCTTCAAGAACTGGACTGCGGTAAAGTCATGTTCGCCGATGACGTTAAGCTCTGGGAGGTCATTAAGCGCCCAAGCTACCGAGATGCTCTGCAAAATAATCTTTGCAAACTGCAGACGTGGTCCGAGAGATGGCTGCTGGATTTCACTGTGCAAAAGTGTGCCGTCCTCCACCTGCGTCCAACAAAGTACCCTATCCCCCAGAGCAGCAGGATATATCACCTGAAAAACATCCCAATTCCCGTAGCATCTACGCAAAAAGACCTCGGCATTTGGATAGAGAGTAATCTGAAGCCCTCATTACAAGTATGGCGCGCGCTTCAAATTGCGGTTTAAATTTATCGTTCTCCGTGGGAAATATTATTTTCGGGATTTTGGTTCACCTAGCCCTCTGGCGGACTTTCGTTGTTAGCTATTGGATTCGCTTTCGCAATACCTCCAGGCTCAGAAGATACAACAGGACATTAGTCAAAACGAGCAACATTTCCGTCACCGCCTTCTGTCAACAATTCTCCTTTTTCATAAAGTTGAACGCGTTATACATATTGCATAGAGCTTTAATATCGTTTATTGTCAGTCTGATCTATTATGGGAGACAAAAATAAACGTGTAGTTCAGCTTGCAAAAGTTGCGGCGCGACCTGTAATTTGCTGGTATCAGTCGTTACCTCCACACTATCGGGGTCCACTATACAGTCTAATTTAATTTCGTTTAAAAGCCTCAGTCATAATTTCGAGGGCAGAAATCGCAAGATTGATGCGATGAAATCGCCCCCCACTAAAAGGGCTAGAAGGCTCTCGAGTTCAGTAGACTCAAGTTACGAACACCAAGTTGAGCGTCTAATCAACTCCACCACGAAGACAAAGGATGACAGTAATCAAAATCGGTTATTAACAGTCAAAAAGCGATCCACTTTTCTATTTGATTCATTAACGGTCTATTGTGAGAAGATAGTGACAGAAAAAATTGAAACTATGTGCGATACAGCTTTGGAAGACGGGAAGGAATGTTCGCCAGTGCCTGCATTCGAAATCTTGACATCATCGCAACAAGAAAAAAAAGCCACGCCACCGCCCGGATTTGAACCCTGGACCCCTCGCGTAGAAGTCGAGCGCCTACCTATCTTCGCCATCACGGGTGGAGTGATAGTTTCCAAATTCCCTTCCTAAATATAGAAACTCGATCTAGAAGTTCTTTGAAATCTCCTCCTGCCAAGCGACCTACAAGTCTTAAAGGTTTAAGGGATGAAACTCATAAAGATGAAGCCTCCATATCATATTTTACCCTTCTGAACAAATTTACGAACCTTGAGAAGGTGGTTAATAGTCTTAGAGTGGAGATGGAGGAGCTGAAAAATTTTTCTCGATTTTTCTCTTGTGAGAAGAAACTGGCGATGCGTGAACTTGAGCAAGGAAACCTAACGTACGGAGAAGCAGCATCCCTAGCCGAAGCGTCTACGCACAAAAATGATCCGGCATCCAGGGTGTTTGACGGAGTTGGTAGTCTGCCATGGACAGGGGAAACGGTCAACCCACTGGCTTCTCAGAGAACGAAAAAGCGCTCTCGGGCTCCCAAAAAAGGCCAACTAAGCCCAAGGGCTAATATAAGTTTGCCGAGCTTGAGCACGAGCCAAACAAAAAGGGCACCTACGCAGGCCAAAACGAACATGAGCGCTGAACCTCGAAGCGAATCTGTCCTAACAAACCCTAGTGAAGCAGAAGGGGGCAACAGTCGGAAGGTGAGTACCACTCGTATAAACTGCATAGTCATAAAAGGCATGACAGAAGGTACTTCCGATACCCCGAAATCAAGATTAGAAGAGGACAGGAAGTTATTTAAAAAATATCTGAAATTCCTCCTAAAGGGTGAGGAGAAAGTCGAAGGTCTAAAGGCATTCCGTATGGGCTGTATAACAGAATCAAAAGATGAACAACGCCAACCAAGACCGTTGAAGGTTGTTCTGAAGAGTGAGGCCGAGATCCAGCTATTATTAAGCGGGAAACCAATACTCAGCTACTAACACCCGATGGTTTTTTTTCAGCGGGGTTTTCCCCCCGCGGAGCGAGCGAAATGGAGGTTGCTAAAAGTAAAACTCCACAGGAGATGCGAACACGGCAAAAGCAATCTTCGAATTCTGAACGGGGAGATCGTCCATGTCCCGAGGTCGCTCCTCTGGAGAAAGCCAATAACACTAACAGCCTAGTCGGGATGGACAACAGTCCGTCTCCATCAGCACTGAGAGCTCCCTGCATGCAATCTCACGCAAGAGGCAACCACCTGCATAAAGTGGTGACAGAGTCTAAATTAAGCTTTCTTTACACTAATGCACAAAGTCTTCCCTCAAAAATTGATGAACTAAAGGCAGTACTTCGGAGCGGAAACCTGATAGAGTTGCCATAACGGAAACATGGCTAAAAACAGAAATCGCAGATTAGGAGATTTCGATTCCAGCATACCAGCTTTTCCACAAAGACCGCCAAAACCGACAAGGAGGTGGGGTTGTTGTGTATGTCAGAACTGAAAGCTCTGCTGTAGAGAGAGAACACACTCTAGCCCTGGAGTATGAGTCAGTCTGGTTAATGATCAAGCAGACAAATTCACAGAACCTTGAATTCCTGGCCGTTTACCGGCCACCAAACATTTTGAGTGGAGCCGACGACTCGCTCCTTGATCTGGTGAAAGAAGCTGCTAGCCACCAAAAGGTTCTCATTGTTAGTGACTTCAATGCCCCTGCAATTGAATGGAACAACCTGACAGTGGAGGCGGCGTCAACTTCCTTTAGTTCCAAATTAATGGATCTCACGCTTGACCGATCTCTAGTTCAGAAAGTTAAGGGCATAACCAGATTTCGAGAAAACCAGCGGGCTACTTGTTTGGATCTCATTCTTACGAAGGATTTATCCTACATAGATTAAGTGCATTCAAGTGCTCCGCTCGGTAAGAGTGACCATACGACGCTAATGTGGGATTACTCTCTCCATACTCAACGGCTGAGGAAAACGGAGGACCAGCCGAACATATGGAAGGCAGATCTCAATTCAATGAAGAATGCACTATCGTCCGTGAATTGGGACTGCCTGCTCAAAGGGGAACCGGAGGAGGATTGGTGATCACTCAAGAGGGTTGCATTAGATCTGATTAAGCGCTTTTGCCCGGTGAAGGTACACAAGACGACTAGTCGTCCTGTCTGGTTGACGAGAGACCTTAACAGGCAACTGAAGAAGAAGAATAGGAAATGGAAGTTATTCAGGAAAACTGAGTCACCAGTACACCTCGAGGAATTCCGGCGCCAAAGAAATGCAGCAAAAAATCAATTCGCTAGGCCAGGAAAAACTATGAATCAAGAATCCTCCAACAGGCCGAAGAAAAGCCCAAAATTCTATTCCGCTATATTAACAGTAGATTAAAAAACAAGGATCCTGTCGCAGTACTTAAGAATGATGATGGTGGAGAATTCGTTGAAAATGACGAGAAAGCCGAGTACTGTAGCCGGTTCTTTGCCTCGGTATTCACTAGGGAAACCAAGCTTAATTTCGATAATGCCAACAGTGCTGTTGTAAACGCCTGTCCGGCACTTTATTCGCTACTATTTCCAACATCTGTAGTTGAGAGGGCGCTGCAGGGCCTCAAAGAAGCAAAGTCATCCGGTCCAGACAATAAACCAGCCAAGTTCTTGAAAGAATTAGCAAGCGAACTCTCAGAGCCCCTAACACATATCTTTCGTTCCTCAGTTGAACTAGGAAAACTGCCATCCGAATGGAAAATGGCAAATATTTACCCGATATACAAGGGCGGAACCCACACGACAACAGCAACTGGCCCATCAGCCTAACTTGCATTTGCTGTAAGGTGATGGAAACGATAATTAAGGAGACGACAATGAAGTTCTTGGAGGAGAACAACCTACTGTCAGGGCTCCAACACGGCTTCAGAAAGAACCATTCTTGCCTTTCCAGCCTTCTACTCTCCACTGAGCAGTGGACTCGCGCACTGGATGAAGCTAATAAGGTTGACGTCATCTATACGGACTTCAAGAAGGCATTCGACAGCGTCCCACATAAGCGTCTAATGTATAAATTGTCAGAAATTGGCATAAGAGGAAATCTGCTGGCATGGATCAAAGATTTTCTCACAGGGTGATTGCAAACTGTTCGCATCGGTGACTCGAAGTCAAACCCTACATCTGTGCTGAGTGGCGTCCCCCAAGGCTCTGTCTTAGGGCCACTGCTCTTCCTCATCTATATCAACGGCTGTGTCAACGACCTGGGTTGCAGCGCTATCATGTTTGCCGACGACGTAAAACTCTGGAGAGCCATCAGGTCTGACGCCGATAGGAAAGCGCTTCAAGAGAGCCTCAATCGACTTAGCTGCTGGTCTGCTCGTTGGCTTTTAAACTTCAACATTAGTAAGTGTGTGGTTTTAAGACTCCGTACTAGAAGGACTGATGAGGAGAACGATTCCTTCCAATACCTCCTCGTTGGGCACCCGTTTTCAAATGTGAACGAACAAAAGGACCTCGGTGTTCTAATAAATTTCTCACTTAAACCATCTATTCAGTGTGTAAAGGCAGCTAAACGTGCGACACGAGTGCTGTTTGCGATTAGGCGGAGATTCATCAACATTGGCAAGGAGCTCTTCAGGAAAACCTACGGAGCATTTGTTCGGTCCCACTTGGAGTATGCTGTCCAGGCCTGGCGACCGTGGTTCAAGTAGGATTACCTGCACCTGGAACGAGTGCAGGCGAGGGCTACGAAGATGGTCAAGAATCTTGGTCATCTGCCTCATGAAGACAGACTGACTGAACTTGATCTTTTCCCTCTCAATTATAGGCAACTCCACGAGGACCTCATACAAACTTACCGTTTTGTTAGAGACCAAGACTGCGCCCTAGAATTTGATGATTTCTTCGAATTGGCTCGGACTGTCCATCTGCGAGGTCATCCTTTTAAACTACAGAGGAAACCAGCCCGTATCGACGTTCGGCGAAACGCCTTCTCTCAGAGGGTCATTGGAGCGTGGAACGGACTCCCGGAGGATGTGGTCCTCTCAGATGCTGTTGACATTTTTAAACACAAACTTGATTCTCCTTTGCTGAGAAACTGGCAGATATAATGAACAAAGTGTCAGTAGCGGCACCTTGCAACTGGCTCACACTTATCGCTGATGTTAAGCCTACATTTGTGTTATGTACTATTGTTACGGTGGACCTATTATGCGGTTTTTGCTTATGAATAGGGAGCTCAAAAGCGAAAGCCTTCTTCCCTTAATAAAGTGACTAAAAGTGACTTAACGGTTAGAGGTGGAGCTACGGGTGGTATAATTATCATGGAAGAGTTACGAGTGGCGTAAGGTCGGTCAAACCGGAAGGAGAGCGTTAATTTGTGGGAGATAAGGACTATTGTTTACGCGAAACAGAAAGCATATGCCAGCTTCCAGTCTTCCTACCCAAAGAAATTTAATGTTCGCTAATTGATATCTATCTGTATAACACATACCAGACCCAGAAACAAAAAAATATTTTACGAGTAAAAAATCGCTGAACCTTTTAAATCTTTCTACGGTCATGCTGGGTCCTGAGACCAAAAAGCGGACAGCAGTATTTTAGTATAGGGAGAACAAACATGCGGTATAGTTTTAACTTCATTTCTGGAAGGAAAAAAATATATGCGATATAAACCCACATATCTGTGCGGCCTTGGCAGAAATTTGATCTGCATGAGGTCAGTCAGTCAGTCAGTCAGTATATTTGAGGGAAAAATAGGCTTGCGCCTTTGAACTCCCTATTTGTCACATCAAAATCTCAAGAATTATAAACAATGTTAACAAGTTTTCAGTCAGGAAAATATAGACAGTCACATGGCGCAGTGGTGTTTCAAGGTTAATTTGTCACATAGTTCACGTTGTGTTGTAGCATGTGTATATCAAGTCGGTGTTTGAATATCTCCACAGATTGGGACATAACAATGGCCTCGGGAAGGTTATTCCACGGGTCCACGACACGATTAGAGAAAAAATTCTTCCGTACATCCAATCGTCCTTGGGGCACATAGAGTTTGAAGGGATGCCCCCGGAGATTAGTTGTAGTGGCGAGTTGGAAGAAGTCGTCACACATGAGAGCGCAGTCAAAGCCACGCACGATACGGAAGGTTTGTATCAAATCTCCACGTAACGGCCTATAACTCAAAGGATAGAGATTAAGGTTACTTAGGCGGATCTCATATGGGAGTGAACCTTGGCCTCTTACTAATTTTGTTGCTCGCCGCTGCACCCTCTCAAGTACGTTATAATCCTGCCGCATCTACGGTCTCCAGGCTTGAATCGCGTATTCAAGATGTGGCCTTATGAAGGTACCGAAGATTTTCGAGAAACAGTCTTCATCAAAAACCGTGAATGCCCGCTTGATGGCGTACAACATTGAAGTTGCAGTTTTAGCCGCCTTACAACATTGTGTAGAAGGTTTGAGATTGTCTGTCATCAAGATGCCGAGATCCTTCTGTATTTCTGTTTCTTGCAGAGGGATTCCGTTCAGATGGTAGGGTCGCGCATAAGGCACCGCATTTCGATTTCCCAGGCGCAGCAGAGTGCATTTGTTAGAATTGAAGGACAGCAGCCATCTATGCGAGCACTCGTTTAATCGACAAAGATTTTCCTGGAAGTTATCTTCATCGGCAGCACACCTGATGACCCTCCATATTTTTACATCATCTGCAAACATGGCGCACTCGCAGTCCAATTCCTGTACACAATCATTAACGAACAAGAGAAAGAGGGTGGGTCCGAGTACTGAACCTTGAGGGACTCCACTCTCGATGACTGTCGGCCTTGATTGTTGTCGTCCTACACACACCGTTTGGGAACGACCAGATAGGAAATTCTCAATCCACGTAAGAAGTCTGCCTCCGATACCCATCAGTCTCAACTTATGCAGGAGACGTTGGTGTGGAACACTGTCAAAGGCCTTCCGGAAATCAATGTAGGCTGCATGTACAGTTTCTTTTGCATCAATTGCCCTTGTCCAGCTTTGCATCGTATAAAGCAAGTTTGTTACACATGACCTTCCCCTACGGAATCCAAATTGCGCATTCGACAATATATTGTGAGTTTCACAATATATTATCAATTGCTTCTTGATGATCTTCTCCATTACTTTGCAGCATATGGAGGTCAGACTCATGGGTCTGTAGTTATTCGCAGATGCACGACCACCGCTTTTGTAAAGCGGTGTTATATGCGCTAATTTCCAGTCCGGAGGAAGTATTCCAGTATCAAACGATTTCTGGCACACTAGTGAAAGGGGTTTAGCTAGCTCTCTAGCAAGTTCCTTGAGCAATTTGGCAGGAATTTCATCAGGACCCGGAGATTTACATTCCTTCAAGCTTTTTAGTTCTTGAAAAATCGCCTCTTCTTCAAACAAAATATCCCCAATATTTGGTGCTTCCACGACCTCGTCAACAGTTGTGACGAAGGGAGGTTCTATGGTGAAGACAGACTGAAAGAACTCAGCAAAACGTTCTGCTTTGTTTTTACAGTCGGAGATTTCGTGACCATCATCAGTTTGCATAACAGGAATCGGGTTCCTGTTACGTGTGCTTTTCCGTAAATAACTGTTTAGCAACTTTGGATTATTGACAGCTCGACGCAGTAGATCGCTCTCAAAGTCCCGTCGTGCTTTGAAAACCATTTTTTTACCTTGTTCCGCTGGATTTTGTACTGTTCAAAATCTTCGTTGCAGCTTGTGTTGCAAAACTTCTTCCAAAGCTTTCTTTTTTTATTGATCTCTCTTTTGATAGCTCTGTTCAGCCATGGAGGTGGGCTAGATACCTTGGGCACTGAAAGTGGACAATGACTGCGCATTAGCTGCAACAACCACTCCTTAAATGTATTCCAGTCCTCAGTGACATCCCCAGAGAAAAAAAGACCCCAGTCTATTTGTGATGCCTCTACTCTCATTTGTGAGAAGTCACCTCGCCATATATTCGACCTTGGTTCGTCTACTGTAGGGGGTAACGAGTAAAGACCATAATCCCATAAAAGTACGGCATGATCACTTCGACCTAGTAGAGGTAGGCAGCATACCTCGTCTATAGTGTCGGGATGCTTCGTGAAGACTAGATCTAAACAACTTGCTTGTTGCCCTCCACGTGCTCTAGTTGAAACTAGGACGTGTTGTGTGAAAAGGGCCTCAAGTGTTGTTTTTAGCAGATGGTGACCAAAGGTGTTTTTGTAACAATTGGCCCGCAAATTGTTCCAACATATGCTGGGCTCATTGAAGTCACCCATGAGTACAACATCAGGTCGACTTCCTATCTCCTTTATGCACACCAGTAAACGCGCATCTGCATCACTGTTTGTCCGCGGTGTTCGGTAGACAGTCACGGCTTCCAGGGGCTGCGACCCCCGTGCCTTAATTGTCAGCCAAATAGCCTCTATACCATGAGTAATCCTTTCAGGCTTCTCGCACACACTTAATTCGTTCTTTACATACATAGCAACTCCTCCACCCTGGCGTTTCACTCGGTCTCGTCTAAATAGTTGGTATCCGCATAGCGCCACTTCTGAATCACTGATGCTTTGTGACAGCCAGGTTTCTGTAATTGCTATAACATCAGGGGACCCATCGGCTACCTGTATTTGAAGTTCATCAAACTTCGAGAATAAACTCTGGGCGTTAGTATATAGAAATTTCAGCCAGCGAGACTCTGCAGTGTCCAATGCGTTTGGGCGCGAGTTTGCCAGTACTACTGGACCGCAGCCGTCATCAGGATTGACTGCTTCCACAGCACTATGGTAGTTTTCTGTATTATTTGGTCCCTGAAAATGGCCAGATTGCTCTCTCCAGCTCTCTCCCGTAGTTCCGCCACCAATTCTCGGCGTTTCAGACGTTCTGCTGGAGAGTAGTCCGGCTGAAAAAACACCGTCTTATGTGAGTGGCGGAGAGCTGTCTTCCGGGACAGAACCAAGTTAACCTGTTCTTTGTTATCCAAGACTATCCTGAGAGGTCGAGGTCGGACAGTTTCCGACTGTTCAGTAACCTGTTTGCCTATCCTGAAAGCTCCACAAACTCCTACTGTCTCTCGCTGTCTGAGAATGTCTTTTAGCAGGTCCCGAAACTTTTCGACGTCCGCATCCGTCCTTTCCTTCGGAGTAGTTCCGTCTGATTCAGGTAGGCCTTGAACGAATATGCAGTTTCGGCGGTCAAGGGAGACCCTTGATATATTTCCAGCCCTACTGCCATCGGAAGACCCCGAGGTATCGATAGGAATGGCTTGTGACTTTGGGTTTTCCTTACCATCACCAGAGATAGGCTTCTTTTGGAAGCCGGGATGGCTTTGTTCAGAGCTGTCTTCGTGCTGCCCCCCTTCCGCATTTGTGGTTTTTTTCAGTGATCTGTATGCAGCCTTAGCATACCCACTATCTTTTTTATGCTGGCTTTCTGTGCCCGAACCGACTTCACAAGAAAGTGGAGTTGTACAATCTCCTTCTCCGATTGAAGCGTGTTGTTTGGTGGGTGTTTTGTTTCGCGCAGTATCGAGAGGATTTGAGGTGGAAGCTACCAATTTCGCCGCTTGGTTTGCCGGTGTCTGTTCATCTTTCTCAGTGGATGCTCCGCCCCGAGATTCTGCAAATACTCTTCTCTGCTGGCTATTCTCAACTTCAGGTACGATAATGTTGTCCTTTTTAAGGAGGAAGCGAAGAGATTTCTTCAATTCCTCCATCTCCATTTTCAGATCATGGAGCTCCTTATCGTGGTCTGCAAATTTGTGCAGAAGCGTAAGACAGGATGTGCAAGCCTCATCTTTATAAGTTGCACCTCTTAAACTTCTGAGACTTTTCGTCCGTTTGCCGGGAGGACTTTTCAGTAAACTTCGAGACCGCTCTTTTGTAGTTGATAATCTAATTTGATCCTCACTACTGTACTCTTCTATAGCCCCATTGTCTAGCCGTTCTACTTCCACCCGAGGCGTCCGCGGTTGGATTCCTGAACCCGTTGACAGTTTAGTAGAATTATCGAAGGTAATATTTGCTACTTCCATTTGCAAACGAAACGACTAAATTCAAAATGCGACTATGACGTAGTGTGTTGACTGGTATTCAAAATAACGAAAATCTTCTGATGGTGTGTAAAGTATTGCAAATATTTCTAGCAGACTGAGTAAACAATACGCTTAATTACTTAGAAGCACTTTCAAATGTGTATAAACAATATGCAGGATATTCAGGAATGACTCAGCCGTTTGTAGATCTTCGAGGTCCTGAATAATAATAATAAGGTTTATTTGTAAAGCACATCTTTGGCGCCGTCAAAAAACTCCGGAAGGCAGGAAAAAACCTAACCCAAACCCCTTCTTTCGCAGTGACCATTGTATTTGTTTTGGTCTTTTGCTAGGTCAATAGTGTGCGAAATAAGGAGTTTGTTTTAAGTGAAAAAAACCTGACTTCTAGGGAACAAATCGAGGAAAACATGAAATAAAATAGCTTTACATTGTAGGTGTTACGGTTTTATAGTAAGAATACTTGGGGTCTGGAAAAACTGTAATGTCCTTTAACTGAGGTATACTTTGCCGCGGTCAGTTTGAAGGTGAAAAAAATCAGCTGATGATATGGCATCTACCGTATGCATGGCTCTGCTCGATACGGAGATTACAATCGTTGTCCAGTGGCACAAGTTTGCTAATTAGATGGGACGTTGCAGATGTCTGAGGTGGGTCGAGGCAGCTGCGAAGCACCATCGTCATTCAAGTGCATCGGCAGAAGACATTTGGCCTTTCGTTTGTCGAATATCTAAGTGAGATTGAGATTTACATCATTAGTATTTATATTTCTGATACCTTATAAGAGGAAACAATATATATTTTAGTATAATTGAAGAGAAACTTATTTTCTTTCATAATAATTTTTTATAAACATTTAGATATTAGTAGAGGAATATTGGAATAGATAAATTTTTCTTAGTTTTTGTTTTTGATTTTTATTTTTAAGGATTGGAAAAGGAGGCAAGGCACAATTTTGCTTAAGCTTTGATTTTATCAGCGTTGGAAACCGTCGACTGGAAAGCTCCCAGCATTTGCCAGTTTTCTCCAAAATTTTCGGGAACTCTCCTGGACCGTTAGATCCCTTTTGGTCCGAATTGGACGTCAAAGAACTGGTTAGCAAAGTGTCCTATTTTATTCAGAAATATATGCGTCATGTCATTTGAGAAGAACTGCTTGGTCTTTCTTCTAAATTCGGCTAAACTGTGGCTTTTGCGAATATCGTTGGGTAGGGCATTCCATATGATCGCATACCTTATGGTGTAGAAATTTGATCGCTGGGCCGTCCTAGCTTTAGCGTTATGAATTGTATGCTGGTTGTTTCTAGTGCTGATCTTGTCACTGGTGGTTTTTTCAGGCTGTTTTCACTTGCTTTGGTTGTAGGCTGCAAATCCAGTTCAATGACGTGAAGAACAAATTCCAATTTGATTCCGTTTTCTGATGAAATACGACACAATAACAAATTTCACGAGTTGCAGAAAGTACTTTTGCACATACAATTGAAGCGATAATATCCAAAACAGTACTGGCGAAATGGTATCAGAATCCAAATAGTCTACGTTTGAGAGCAGAAATTAAGGTTGTGTCCAGTTGGGCTCAATATGTGGTGATATGAGGTGATAATGCAAGCTTATTCGTGTAAATGAGACCCAAATAATTTATCGTAGATCTTACTAACAGTGGACTATTTTGGAAAATAATGGGTCCAGGAAGCCTTGCGGGACCAAAATACATGAAACTACATCTGGATGGAGAAAACTCCATCTGCCATGTAGCACTTCAACTTGAGAGGGTTCGCAAGTCTGCGTTAACACTATCATCACAACTACTGGCTGTGTCCTTAGAAAATGAGTAAATACACTTAAGGTCATCAGCATAAATGAACTTTTCCGAATTATTCAGCAATTTTGAAATTTCATTTATGTAAAGAATGAAAAGGAGGGGACCTAAAACCGTGCCTTGTAAAATGCCACTCGTGATCGGCTGAGGCATCGAGTAGCTATTGCCTACTACGACCTTTTGGCTACGGTTAGATAGAGAGGAGGCAATGAAATCGAGGAGGGGGGGGCTGATGCCTAGGGCTTCCAGTTTTACTAAAAGGTGCCTATGCGGCACCTTGTCAAAAGCTTCACTAAGGTCAAAGTCAATCACGATGACTGATTGCTGTTCATTGCGAAGTGAAGTAACCAGGTTAAGGTATGCCAAGTTGCAGGTTTCACATGATCTTCCAGGTAGAAATCCATGCTTTAAGGCGTTTAATAGTTTATTTTCTACACAAAAATCGAGAATTTGATTAAAAATGATCTTTTCCGGAAGTTTGGTTAGGGCTGGGGTTTTAAGAACACCTCGGTAGTTATTTACGTCCGAACGAGATCCTGACTTGAAGAATGGAAGAATAATAGATGTCTTCCATGAGTCAGGAAGGAAACCGTTTAGAGGATAGGCTGAGAATAGATAACTTAGCAATCGGGGGAAGCTGAATACTCTCTTGATAATTGAATTTGGAAGGCCGTAAGTTCCCGAGGAGTGCGAGTTTTTTAGGCGGATAATGTGCTTACGAATTACTTCCATGGAGAAATCTATGGTACTGATAGTATTGACTGAGCATGGCTGAAACGACAGGACCGGTTCAGATTCCATCGTAAGGTGCTTTGCAAAGAATGCATTGAACAGTTTAGCCTTCTCAGACTCATCTTGCACAAAGTTTTTATTTTCATTCAGTAAAGGGGGGATTTCGTGACCTCGTTTGGCGGAGGAAACGTTCTCCCGAAACGTCTCCAATTCTCGCGACAGCTGGGATGAAGAGCAATTGTTTGTCAATGAAATGCAAGCTCATTTCTAGAAACGTAATTCACCTTTTAAAAGTAGTTTTGGGTTGTTTAATGATATGTATACAAATAAAATAAAAAACAGTGTGGTAATAGTGCTGTTTAAACAGCAAATTCGATTTTTTACGCGCTGTTTACGTTAAAAATGTTCAGTTGATCACGCGCCGCAAAACGGGATCCTATGCCGGGGAAGTAAGTAATTGATCCTTTTTTCGCTTTTTGATGGTTGGTCCTGGAGTTTTTTTAAGTCCAAGCAATTGTGGACCGTTTAATTCACGGTAGTAGGGATTTCCTGCTTTTGGACATTCAATCCAAAATCCGCTTGGCTGCCAGCACCACAAGTACATTTAAAAATAAGTATATCGGACTGCAGAGCAGCTGTGAGAAGGTTTTCCCAATACACGACGTCCTTTAGTTGACCCTACCAGGCACTCCTGCCTTTTTAATAATAAGGGACAGGTAAATTTTAAAAGAGACAGCGTAGCAAGGAACCGTAGATTTCAAATGTAATAGGCGGCAACTTGCATCACAGAACATTCAAGCATTCTAAATTTGCTGCCAAAAGCTGCTGAGACAATGTAACAGAACCTGTTAATACGGTCTGTGGGGACCAGAAATTGCACTTAATTGAATGCAGTTCAACATGCGACTATGAGGTTGCCATAGATTAGATATATTTTCGAACTCTTCGGGTTTTGGAAAGGTGATATTGTGCAGGGTCATAAACTACGATAAAATTGCAATGCAACTATGCGCCGTGCAGAAAGCCAAGCCGGCCGCGGAGCTTATTTGTTTTTGCTTCAGTATTAAACACGCGTGATGATTTTTCTCACATATGAGACGAAGCGAACATACACTATACTTCTGTGAGGGAGTCATGCGGAAAAAACGTCAAATTAACGACTGCCACGCTATAAACCAAAAGGTTTGCCATCATCCTCCACGCTTTGGCACGCGATAGGTCCGAATCTTCCAGAATGGCCGGGGCAACAATAAATAACTCGCGATTGGGGTATGACAAAAGACAGTGTGCTTACAGACTGAAAGTAAGTTATTTCCAGAGGGAACCTATTCTACTTTTCTAACTTCCGGTTAGGCGGTAGCAACTAGTGACGCAGGTGATTGGACGAAATCTCACAATGGCACAACTTTTATGTTGCATTGGATCAGAAGTGCGTTTAAAATATTATCTCGTGATCTGTACGGAAAAATCTTTGGTATCTTAGTGTGACCACATGCAGGTTACGGAATGTCAGTTTAGACAAGGTGGAGGAAGATAGATGTTGAGCTCCTGAACATGTGCAACAGGGGGCAAAATATATGGTCGACGGTCTTAAAAACATACCGTACGAGGATAGATCGAAAACGTTGACTTATCTTCCCCTGTCACATGCACTTACAGTGTAGCCTGCTCTATAAATTTGGGATAATAAGAGGTCATGGCTTCTCTCTGAGCTATAAGGATTTCTATGAGTTTGCGAGCACAATTTACCTGCGCGGTCATCCTTACAAGATTACAAGCAAGCGCACTCAACTGAAACTCAAAACAAGTTTCTTCGGCCAACGAGTGGTATAACATTTGAACTTGCTACTAAGTCAGACGGCTACCGTCAACACTTCTGACTTTGAACGAAGGCTTTACAGCATCATATTGGACAATAGAATACGCTCATAACATAAGTTCTTACGGCCATTCTTGTAAAATAATTTCTGGCGTTTTTCTCCTTCCTACTGTTTGATGTTGAACCTGCCATCCCATTAAATGTTACCAAAATTTCAACCAGAGAATTCATAAGGGCGGTCTCTGTTGGTGATCATTGTGGATTCTTCTATTTTCACGAGCTTTTCGGTGGTCTCTGCAGTCCACAAGGTCGCATTTCCGGCATTTTGATGTTGATCCTGTGACCTCTTATATCCTCTTATCGTTTCGACCCCTTGTCCGCGATGAGATACTCCTATGCAACCTTCTCAAAGTTGATTCTGTAGCCAGTCGGATGGTGGTACGATTGTAAACAGTTCCCCTAGCTTACTATGCATTTGCTGTAAGGTGATGAAAACGATTATGAAGAAGGCACCAATGAAGTTCCTGTAGGAGAACAACTTACTCTCGTGGCCCCAACATAACTATAGCCAGAAGTACTCTTATCTTCCCAGCCTATTGTTCTCGACCGAGCAATGGACTCGCGCACTGGAGGAAAATGGTAAGGTTGACGTCATCTTTACTGATGTCAAGAATGCCTTTGGCAACATCAAAATGAAACCTCTAATGTATAAGCTATCGGAACTTGAAATAAGATTTTCTCACAGTGCGATTGCAAAATGTGCGCATCGGTGACTTGACGTCAAACCCTACCCATATTTTATATAGTGTTCCCCAAGGCTCCGTCTTAGGGCCTTTGCTCTTTCTAATTTATGTAAACGACTGCATCGACAACCTGAATTGCAGCGCCATCATGTTTGCTGAAGAAACCAAACTGTGGATGGCCATGAAATCTGAAAAAGCATAAGAAGGTGCACAAACAGTTCACTTGCGAGTTCATTGTGAATCTCGGCATAGATATCGTCTAGGCTTGGAGATTCAGGCTCCTCACATTTTTGTAATTTCCTTCGCACAGGAACTAACGAAAACATGAGAGTGCTTATACGTGAAGCCTGAAGGTCCTCTGCGGAGGGAGAAAGGGATCGGGAAACTTTTGGAATTTTGAATTTGTTTGTTAGTGCCGATACGGCACTATCCATACAAAGCTAGTTTCGAAAAAATAAAAATAAAAGAATTTGACAATGTGTGCAAATAGACGTAAAAACTCGTAATAATGTCAGCAGAAATTTTCACATAACGCGTCGCCCGCCGGCGCGCCTTTCGCGCGCCAGTCTGTACGTTGATCACACAGGGAACAGTGCCGCTGTCACTGTGTTTGTGTTTGTCCCCTTTATCATTGGTGGCAGGCAGCTGTTTCATACTCGCGATTGACACCCGACATGACAGGTGGAGATAAATACGCCCCGGGGTGGGCGGGGGGAGAAAGGGGTTAGGTGGAGGAGCAACAAGGGCGATGACGCAAAAATCTCGAGGACTGGGGAACGCCGTCTACCTAGGGATCTCCCCGTTAGCATTGGTGACAGGCAGCTCTTTCAGACCAGCTGTCCGTAAATCACTTGACCCACTTCAACTTGGCCCCAAATATTTGCGTCCAGGTCGTCGCGGCCACTTGAAACGTCACCTCCTCCCGCCATAAATGCAGCAAGGGCTATAATGGTGCCTGCACAGCTGTTTCATACTCACTGACCGTAAACCCCTTTACATACTACCATTTGGACCCCCCATACTTACGTGTAGGTAGTCGCAGCCGCTTGAAACACCACCCCCTTCCTCCACAACGATGTGGCTGCCTGCCACACGTTCCCGCAGTGGGAGCATAATCCGGGTAGGTAGAAAAGGAATAAGGGCAGCCGCGAGAACACAAGTTCAAACGAAGGAACAGGAGAGATTGACCAATTTTAATAGACGTTCGCAAGAAACACAAGAAGAAAGACGGCTTCGACTGGAGACTAATGCTATGTGTCAGCGATATCGAAGCTCCCAAGAAACCGAAAAGCAAATGCTCCAACGAAGGCACGAAGACGCGATTTGCCATAAAACTAATCGCTATCAAAAAACTGAAGTCCAAACTCTGCAAAGAAGAGAGCTAGGTAGGATAAGAGTTTAGCAACGTCGGCAAAACGACTTACCTAGACGTAGAATCGCATGTCTGGCTATGCAAGCATCACAAAGAGTGGATTGATGGCCCACCTATGCTGAAAACTCAAGTTCGCAACCACTTCACATACGGTTTGGCCACCCTGGCCCATGGGTTGCTTCCATAAATGCTCAAGTATGGAACAAAGCCTCACTCAATTTCAACCCAAGTCTTGGTTATGTTGGAGATGAAATGTTCCGATTGGGAAGATCGTGGAAGTTTGCGGGCATTGTCAGCTTTAGTTTTAGTTTCAGTTTATTTGGTGAGGATAATAGGCAATGCCTTTTAAAACCCTATTCAGCACGTGTACAAGCACCTATAAAAATTTACCACTTCTAACATAGTATTGGCAAACAGTGAGAAGCATTGTTTTTACAATATATGTCTGGTTTTCAGAGGTCAGACTTGGAGGGAGGAGAGTAGAATTGTTTTTTACAATATATGTCTGGTTTTTAGTATTCAGACTTGAAGAGAGGAGAGGGGAAGCATGTAATTATCCAAGCGTTGTTCGTAGATCTGAAGGGAAGTGGCCTCCACGACTGACTGTGGAAGGTTGTTCCACTGTTGTATGACACGTTGCGGAGGTTCAGCTTGGTTGCGAAGGTTTAGCTTGGACATCTTCATGCGCAGCTTCATTGTGTGCCCACGGAGATGAGGTGAAAGGTGCCACTGAAACATGTCTTCAAAGCGTAATCATTTCTCAAGACCGTTTATTATCTTGCAAACTGGGATAAGATCCCCTCTTTGCTGGCTGTAATGCAGAGGGAATAAATTTAGGCATGCTAGTCTAGCTATGTAAGTGTGGTTCTTTAGACCTCTTACTAGCTTTGTGGCCCGACGTTGCACTTTCTCCAGACATGCTGCGTCCTTTGCTAGCCATGGCCGCCACGCCTGCATGCCATACTCTAGGCGTGGTCAAACAAATGTGCCGTACACTCTGCCAAAGAGATCTTCATTGAAGGCTAGAAACGCTCTTTTGATAGCGTGCAGCACTCCCGTGGCTTTATTTGCAGCTTTGACAGATTGGTCCTATTAAGTCACTTTAATTCACTTTATTAAATTATTAAATTATTATTATTATTATTATTATTATTATAAATGAAGTTAAAACTATACCGCATGTTTGTTCTCCCTATACTAAAATACTGCTGTCCGCTTTTTGGTCTCAGGACCCAGCATGACCGTAGAAAGATTTAAAAGGTTCAGTGATTTTTTACTCGTAAAATATTTTTTTGTTTCTGGGTCTGGTATGTGTTATACAGATAGATGTCAATTAGCGAACATTAAATTTCTTTGGGTAGGAAGACTGGAAGCTGGCATATGCTTTCTGTTTCGCGTAAACAATAGTCCTTATCTCCCACAAATTAACGCTCTCCTTCCGGTTTGACCGACCTTACGCCACTCGTAACTCTTCCATGATAATTATACCACCCGTAGCTCCACATCTAACCGTTAAGTCACTTTTAGTCACTTTATTAAGGGAAGAAGGCTTTCGCTTTTGAGCTCCCTATTCATAAGCAAAAACCGCATAATAGGTCCACCGTAACAATAGTACATAACACAAATGTAGGCTTAACATCAGCGATAAGTGTGAGCCAGTTGCAAGGTGCCGCTACTGACACTTTGTTCATTATATCTGCCAGTTTCTCAGCAAAGGAGAATCAAGTTTGTGTTTAAAAATGTCAACAGCATCTGAGAGGACCACATCCTCCGGGAGTCCGTTCCACGCTCCAATGACCCTCTGAGAGAAGGCGTTTCGCCGAACGTCGATACGGGCTGGTTTCCTCTGTAGTTTAAAAGGATGACCTCGCAGATGGACAGTCCGAGCCAATTCGAAGAAATCATCAAATTCTAGGGCGCAGTCTTGGTCTCTAACAAAACGGTAAGTTTGTATGAGGTCCTCGTGGAGTTGCCTATAATTGAGAGGGAAAAGATCAAGTTCAGTCAGTCTGTCTTCATGAGGCAGATGACCAAGATTCTTGACCATCTTCGTAGCCCTCGCCTGCACTCGTTCCAGGTGCAGGTAATCCTACTTGAACCACGGTCGCCAGGCCTGGACAGCATACTCCAAGTGGGACCGAACAAATGCTCCGTAGGTTTTCCTGAAGAGCTCCTTGCCAATGTTGATGAATCTCCGCCTTATCGCAAACAGCACTCGTGTCGCACGTTTAGCTGCCTTTACACACTGAATAGATGGTTTAAGTGAGAAATTTATTAGAACACCGAGGTCCTTTTGTTCGTTCACATTTGAAAACGGGTGCCCAACGAGGAGGTATTGGAAGGAATCGTTCTCCTCATCAGTCCTTCTAGTACGGAGTCTTAAAACCACACACTTACTAATGTTGAAGTTTAAAAGCCAACGAGCAGACCAGCAGCTAAGTCGATTGAGGCTCTCTTGAAGCGCTTTCCTATCGGCGTCAGACCTGATGGCTCTCCAGAGTTTTACGTCGTCGGCAAACATGATAGCGCTGCAACCCAGGTCGTTGACACAGCCGTTGATATAGATGAGGAAGAGCAGTGGCCCTAAGACAGAGCCTTGGGGGACGCCACTCAGCACAGATGTAGGGTTTGACTTCGAGTCACCGATGCGAACAGTTTGCAATCACCCTGTGAGAAAATCTTTGATCCATGCCAGCAGATTTCCTCTTATGCCAATTTCTGACAATTTATACATTAGACGCTTATGTGGGACGCTGTCGAATGCCTTCTTGAAGTCCGTATAGATGACGTCAACCTTACCAGCTTCATCCAGTGCGCGAGTCCACTGCTCAGTGGAGAGTAGAAGGCTGGAAAGGCAAGAATGGTTCTTTCTGAAGCCATGTTGGAGCCCTGACAGTAGGTTGTTCTCCTCCAAGAACTTCATTGTCGTCTCCTTAATTATCGTTTCCATCACCTTACAGCAAATGCAAGTTAGGCTGATGGGCCAGTTGTTGTTGTCGTGTGGGTTCCGCCCTTGTATATCGGGTAAATATTTGCCATTTTCCATTCGGATGGCAGTTTTCCTAGTTCAACTGAAGAACGAAAGATATGTGCTAGGGGCTCTGAGAGTTCGCTTGCCAATTCTTTCAAGAACTTGGCTGGTTTATTGTCTGGACCGGATGACTTTGCTTCTTTGAGGCCTTGCAGCGCCCTCTCAACTACAGATGTTGGAAATAGTAGCGAATAAAGTGCCGGACAGGCATTTACAACAGCACTGTTGGCATTATCAAAATTAAGCTTGGTTTCCCTAGTGAATACCGAGGCAAAGAACCGGCTACAGTACTCGGCTTTCTCATCATTTTCAACGAATTCTCCACCATCATCATTC
This sequence comes from Ligula intestinalis, assembly GCA_036362985.1. Classification (NCBI taxonomy): domain Eukaryota; kingdom Metazoa; phylum Platyhelminthes; class Cestoda; order Diphyllobothriidea; family Diphyllobothriidae; genus Ligula; species Ligula intestinalis. The sequence goes on along the minus strand of JAYGXS010000004.1, from coordinate 7,960,585 downwards.
TGAAGTACTGCGACAGGATCCTTGTTTTTTAATCTACTGTTAATATAGCGGAATAGAATTTTGGGCTTTTCTTCGGCCTGTTGGAGGATTCTTGATTCATAGTTTTTCCTGGCCTAGCGAATTGATTTTTTGCTGCATTTCTTTGGCGCCGGAATTCCTCGAGGTGTACTGGCGACTCAGTTTTCCTGAATAACTTCCATTTCCTATTCTTCTTCTTCAGTTGCCTGTTAAGGTCTCTCGTCAACCAGACAGGACGACTAGTCGTCTTGTGTACCTTCACCGGGCAAAAGCGCTTAATCAGATCTAATGCAACCCTCTTGAGTGATCACCAATCCTCCTCCGGTTCCCCTTTGAGCAGGCAGTCCCAATTCACGGACGATAGTGCATTCTTCATTGAATTGAGATCTGCCTTCCATATGTTCGGCTGGTCCTCCGTTTTCCTCAGCCGTTGAGTATGGAGAGAGTAATCCCACATTAGCGTCGTATGGTCACTCTTACCGAGCGGAGCACTTGAATGCACTTAATCTATGTAGGATAAAGCCTTCGTAAGAATGAGATCCAAACAAGTAGCCCGCTGGTTTTCTCGAAATCTGGTTATGCCCTTAACTTTCTGAACTAGAGATCGGTCAAGCGTGAGATCCATTAATTTGGAAATAAAGGAAGTTGACGCCGCCTCCACTGTCAGGTTGTTCCATTCAATTGCAGGGGCATTGAAGTCACTAACAATGAGAACCTTTTGGTGGCTAGCAGCTTCTTTCACCAGATCAAGGAGCGAGTCTTCGGCGCCACTCAAAATGTTTGGTGGCCGGTAAACGGCCAGGAATTCAAGGTTCTGTGAATTTGTCTGCTTGATCATTAACCAGACTGACTCATACTCCAGGGCTAGAGTGTGTTCTCTCTCTACAGCAGAGCTTTCAGTTCTGACATACACAACAACCCCACCTCCTTGTCGGTTTTGGCGGTCTTTGTGGAAAAGCTGGTATGCTGGAATCGAAATCTCCTAATCTGCGATTTCTGTTTTTAGCAATGTTTTCATTCTCTCTTTTTTACCTTCAAATATGCTTTTATTTGGGCGACCTTCCACTCGATGTTAGGCTGTCTTCTACACTATCGATTTTTAAAGGTAAATTACATTAGAATTTTAATTTGTAGGAAATAAATTGGTTACTGTCTGTTTCCTTTCCAAACACGAAATTTGTAGATTTTGAAAAGGGTCCTTATGGCATTCGAAGGTCTTCCCGGGATACAAAAATGGTTTCTAAATATGTTAGCATTTTCCTCTGCAGATTCAATCATCACTTTTAAGGGCTGCGAACTCTTCTCCGTTTTTGCAACTTTCGATGTGGTCTTCGAGATTGGCTCTGGAATCTGGTGGGTCGCAACTCGATGATGTTTCCTTGACTTCAACTGCCTTCTCTTGTTGTTCTGGATGATCCCTTCTTAACTCAATGATATATTATTTCTTATTATGACCATAGACGTCCCGAACCCTCAACATCAGGTCCCAATCCAACCACATCAAACCCTGTTACCTATTAAGGCAGTTTTTTCTCCTATAGTTTTGTGAAACTCGGCGGCCCGCTGAACTCATCCACCGATTTAGGAGTTTTTTTTACTGCCGATGACAATTGGTTTATAGGAGTTGTAGAGGCTATACTACTACAAATATACAAAACGTCGTAGCAAATACACAATGGAAAACTTTCTAAGGTAGTCTTACTGCTAGTAAGTGATTAACTAGACTATTCTAATGGAAAAATTGTCAAAACCGGTATATGAGGATGACGATGAAGATAAAAAATTATACAACTTACTTAGAACCCTCACAGTCCTAGCCGGCAGAAGTCAAACAGTCGACATGCCAAAAAAATGACTCCGTGGAGATCGGGATCCAAGTTCGTTGGGCCGCGCTTGTGCAAATTGAGGAAATTATCGTTTGCAAATTGTTGCTGAATTCTCCTGAGCCCGAGAATGATCACCGGAGAGGTGTCGTTGAAGAGCAAAATAAACAGCGGCAGGTGAGGAGAGATTGCCAATAGAGGAGAATATACGAGTTCCAGGCAGCAGTTCTGAAGAAGAAGATGCGATCACTGAGGAGAGAATTGAGCTGTGCAGTGTGTTTAGCAAGACAGTTGCTGGCACGCGTCAAAACCGAAAATGTGCTTGTGTTATATTTGAGTTTAAACAAAATTGGTTATTGATAAGTTTCAACAACGCATAAGCTGAGCCAAGAGCCCGCAGAGTTCACTATTTACCTTTCTGCTACTCATGTCTCGGATGACGAATCCGCGACGGATATCGAAACGTCAGGCGAATAAACATATTGTCCCAGCGATCGAGTCTTCTTCTTCTTCATAATTATTTTTATTTTCACGATAGCACTTAGTTTGTAACGACAGGGCCCCTTGGGCCTTAAATATACAAATTTTATTATATATTTATAACTAAATAGTGCTAATAAGCTCAGAGCATTGTATCCTGGCTGTCATTCTTTGCATAAATGAAATTTCAACAATGTTAAATAACTCAGAAAATGTCATTTATGCTCATGACCTCAAATGCATATGCTCATTTTCTAAGGACACGCTCAGTAGTTGCGTTGATAAAGTCAACGCAGACTTGCGAACCCTGTCAATTTGGAGAGCCACATGGCAGATGAAGTTTTCTCCATCCAAATGTAGTTTCATGTATTTTGGTCCCGCAAAGCTTCCTAAACCCATTATCTTCCGAAATAGTCCACTGTTAGAACGATCTACGATAAAGGATTTGGGTCTTACACTAATAAGCTTGCCTTATCGCATCATGTAGATCGAATTTCTGCCAAAGCCGCACAGATATGTCGGTTTATATCGCATTTTTTTCCTTCCAAAACTAACGTTAAAACTATGCCGCATGTTTGTTCTCCCTATCCTAGAATACTGCTGTCCACTTTTTGGTCTTATGAAGGCGACTGACCGCAATAAGATTGATAAAATTCATCGAGTTTTCACTCGCAAAATATTTTCTCTTTCTGGGTATAGTATTGCTTGTTACGGTGGACCTATTATGCGATTTTGGTTATGAATAGGGAGCTCAAGGGCGAAAGCCTTCTTCCCTTAATAAAGTGACTTAAAGTGACTTACAGATAGATGTCAGTTAGCAAACATTAAATTTCTTTGGGTAAGAAGACTCATAGCTGGTATGTGCTTTGCGTTTCGTGTTGACCATAGTCCTAATCTCCCACAAATTAACGCTCTTATTCCGGTAAACCAGCCCTACACATCCATTATAATTTTACCACCTCTTAGGAACACATCTAAACTTTCTCGTTGTTTGACATCCAAACATGCTTTTATTTGGAACAATCTTCCACTTGAAACTAGGTTCTCTTCTACATTATCAATTTTGATGAGGAAAATTACGTAAGCATTTAAAGTTGAAGGAAATAAAGTCGTTACCGTCTGTTCCTTTTCCAAACACGCAACTTGTAGATTTCGAAAAGTGTCCTCCTGGCATTTGAAAATCTTCCCAGGATAGTAAAATGGTTTCTTAATATGTTCGAATTTTCCTCTGTAGAATCAAGCATCACTTCCAAATGTTGCAAACTCTTCTTCGTTTTGCAAACTTCGAGGTGGTTTTCGAGGTCGCTATTGATGGTTATCGCGTGGTCGCCAACTTGTCGGTGGACTCTGGAGTTTGATGGGTCGCATCTCGGTGATGTTGCCTTGACTTCTACTGTCTTCTTCTGTTGTCCCGTGTGACCCCTTAATAACTCACCGCTATATTATTTTTCCCACGACAATGAGCGTCTCGAACCCTCAACAGCAGGATCCTATCTAACTTCATCATGTCATACCATGCTACCTATTAAGGCAGTTTTTTCTCCTACATTTTTTTGGAAATGGGTGGCTCGTTGAACTCATCCACCGATGTAGGAGATTTTTACTTCTAAAAGCTGAAGCGAATGATATCTCTCCATCTATTCTTTTAAGGTATTGAATCTTGCTCTTGACAGCGAAACCTTTCCTTCGTTTTGGAAGGAATCGCACATAATGCCTATTCGCAAGCATGGCCGATCGACGTCATTCACCAACTTTAGGCCAATAAATACACTTCCCGCTACCTCGAAGATCTTGGAGACCTTGATCAAAGAAAAGGTGATGCGTCACTTGACAGAGAACAACCTGCTCAATACAGCTCAGCATGGCTTTCTCCAGAAACGATCTTGTGACACCTGCCAGCTCTCTTTATTTGATTATGTGCTGCAATCTAGAGACAGCAGTTTTGTCATTTGGAATTTGGAATTTATATTTTTCAGCGCCGGTACGGCACTATCTGTACAAAGTTAATTTCGAAAAAATAAAAATTTAAAATATAATTTGACAATATGTGCAAGTAGACGTAGAAAGTCGTAATGATGTCAGCAAAAACTTTCCTTTTGGGGCAACATTTAGCAATGTTTTGCAGATAATTTTGAACTAAAAACGAAAACTTATGGCAGTTAAAAAAAACTCTTACAGTGAAAATGGAGACAGTGTTCAACGGGCCTCCATATTCAAAAAGTGTGCAAGAGAAAAAAACTGCTATGGAAGATAGTAGTAGGAAAATAGTAGTAAAGCAGAAATAGGTGTGGGTGGTCTGATGAAGGTGAGTATTCAACGAAACTGCAGCATTTTAGACTGAGTACGTCCGCGTGGCTTCGTTTGATTCAGCGGTGATTAATGGAAACATCTAGGTTCTCGGGGGACACGAGGCAGAGAGAATAGTTTCAAGCGGATCTCCTAAATTCCCGATGGTCCTTTCTCGGGGTCATGGAGAAAGCTGCTCGAAAAAGATGAGGAGAATAGAAGGTTAATAGAATCAGTTTTAAGATAAATGTGCAGTCTCCGTTTGAAAGCAGACAGTATAGTTAACGACCTAATTTCGATTGGCAAGTTATTCCAAAGAAAGCTATATCTGGAAGCAAAAAACGAAGAACGTTTGCATGAGGAAGATGCAGGAGCGGGTATAACAAGGCCCCTTGGGCCTTAAATATACAAATTATTATTAACAAGTGCCGAGTTTCTTAGGTTGTAGGGACGGCTGACGGGGGTAATGACAGAAGTCCTGGGTAAATTTATGCAATTATCAAGCCGAAAAAAGGAGACAAAAGCCTGCTTCCAATCTCCTGACCCAAAGGAACCTTAGTTTTGTTAATTGACATATATTTGAGTAGCTAGTATTAGAAGCTGTCGGATACAGCAGTTTTCGTGTGAAATTTTTTTGAATTTGTTCAATTTTTGAACGGCTACCTTCAATCATGAGACCGAAAAAGGGGCACCAGTATTCTAAGATGGGGAGCACGAACACACGATAATGTCTTAATTTTATTTCAGGAAGATTGAAATTATAAGAGATAAAGCCGCAAATCTGTGCTGCTTTGGCTGTAATTCTATCGGCGTGAGGAGAAAGGTCTAATTTATTGGTGTAGCTTAATCCTAGGTACTTGATACTGGAACATTCAGTCATTGGGTAACCTTGAAAAATAACAGGTTGTGGCAGCCTTTCAGGCCCAAAGCACATGTATCGGCACTTAGAAGGTGAGAACTCCATCTGCCATGTTGAGCTCCACGCCGAAAGAGCGTGCAGATCAGAATGAATTTGTTCTAGGCATCTCGCGGCCGTAGAGTTAGAGAAGGAGTAAACACACTTGAGATCGTCTGCATAAATATAAGACTGGGCGTGTTTAACACTCAATGAGATATCATTTATGCAAAGCAAAAAGAGCAGAAGACCTAGCACGGTACCTTGAAGGACACCACTCAAAATTGCGGTAGGAGAAGAGTATGAGGATCCCACTAAAACCTTTTGTTGTCGATTTGAAAGATAAGATCTGATGAAGTCAGTAAGAGGACTACGAAATCCTATAGCCTCTAGTTTGGCTAGGAGCCTCCTGTGAGGAACTTTATAAAATGCTCTACTAAGGTCAAAATAGATAACTCCCACAGATAGATGATCATTATGAAGAAAAGTAAGTAGATTTAGAAAAGACATGTGGCATTTTTTACAAGATCGGTCCAGTAAAAAGCCATGCTGTGAGGAGCTGAGAATGTTATTGTTGATGAAGAAATCTGTAATTTTTTTGGCAATTAGTTTTTCAAAGAGTTAAGTCAGAGAGGGCGTTTTATGAACACCTTGATAATTGTGAATATCTGATCGGGAACCAGATTTAAATACGGGAATTATAATAGAAGTTTTCCAGTAGTCCGGGAAAAAGCCATTCTCAAGAAACACTGAAAATAACTTACTCAGTAAGGGTGGGAAATCTCTTAATTGTTTGATGAGTTTGGAATGTTATCAGTTCCTACCGAATGTGAATTTTTAAGACGACTTATTTCTTTTTGAATACAAGTGGGTGAGAAATTAAGGGTACTGAGATTTGAATCACACAGCAGGGGGATTACAGGAGTGGGGCTAGTTACGATGGTGAAGAACTTGGCAAAAATTGAATTTAGCAATGCTGCTTTCTCCAAATCCTCTGTAACAAAATGATTGTTGCCAGTGAGTAAAGTGGAATGACTTTCTGAAGCTTAGCCGACGACCGAAGACGGAATACTTGAGCAACTGATCTGGAAGAATTAGCATCACTTAATGCTGTGGCCTCTCTACGCCTATCTCGTGCAAGCCTTATTTTAAGCGCTAATTCAAATATTTGCGGTTTTCTTAAGTGAACTGATAAAGAGCTGTTAGACGTATCCTTAAGTTGTTTTTGTGATTTCTTAAGTCTATTTTGGAGAAAATGTGGCACAGTAGAAGAAGCTGAATTTGATGATAGCGTCTATATTGATTTTACTAAGGCCTTTGATCGGGTCGATCATAATTTCCTCCTTCTGAAACTGGCCTCCTTCGGCATAGGTAGCAAGCCTCTGAACTTCATATCTTCCTATTTGGATGCTCGCACACAACGAGTAAAAATTTCCAATGTGAGAAGTGGAGTTATACAGGGTAGTGTTCTGGGTCCGCTCCTATTTTGCCTGTTTGTCAACGACGTTTCAGATTGTTTTCAGTATAATAGACCCTTCATGTACGCTGATGATTCAAAAAACGCTTATTGATATAAACCGGAGGATTGCAACATCGTGCTCGACCTGATAAAAAAAGGATCTTAAGGCCTTCGCCCAGTGGTGTTGCACATGGCGCCTCACCCCGCCAGGCTTCATGCTAAAGATAATGCTGCTGAAGCAGCAACCCGCAGTCTGCTAACCCTTCAGCCGATAGTGCGCAACTTTTGCCGACAACCATTGAGGAAGACTGAGAACACTGTGTTCTTGTGCCAACCCTCTCCGTATCGAACTAATGTCCTTAAACGATATGCAACATTTCTCCTGCTGATGTGTCAACTCAGCTGACAACTGTACATATATTCCATTTGTATCATACCTTTGAAGGCAGGTTTTTTTCACTTGAAACAAACTCCCTATCTCAACCCACTATTGACAAAACACAAAACCTGAAACAAAACCAATACTGGCTGCAACATAGGGAGTTTGTTTTAGGTTTTTTCCGGTCTTCGAGGTTTTGGAAGGCGCCCAAGAGGTGCATTACCAACTCTTTACAATTGCCTTTAAACTGGCATGATAAACATATTATTATAAGAGAGTTCGTTGTTAATCGGATCTAACTTACCATTTTACCACGCGTAACATACTACTAATTTCTGTAGTGCCGGGAACCCGTCTGTACCAGTAATGTTTCGTTAATATCTATTGTTCTGCCCCACGCTCAGCTTCGACTGAGTTTGCTTCCAAGCCCCCCCCCCCTTACTAACAGAGGCAGTGGGTACCAGAATACATAGTCAGAATCTAGATAACGATGTGGCTCATCCGTGTGTGCCCTTGAATTTCACCTTCCGCATGACACTGCTATATTTATTTCTTTCGAATCTAACAAATTCGCTTCTAAACAGTTATACTCGTCTTATAGCTATAGACCACGGATACTGCTTGTTAAACCAATTATTTCTAGTACTTCTTGCTACCAAATTTTTGGTTTATTGATAAGGCCCCTTCAGCCTGAAATATACAAGCTGCTTACGCGCAGCCGTGATTACCAATTTTTGTTTTTTTTATTTTCTCGAAAGCACTAAGTTTGTAATGAACGGGCCCCTCAGGCCTTAAATATGCAATTTTATTTATTTATTTATTTATAGTGGCATTGACGCGTAAAGGCATAGACGCGTAAGGCGAATTGTCTGATTTATTCTCAGATATTTTAAGACCGTCAAAGTTGTAACTAGATTTTATAATATTTACGTTAGTCCTAGTCTGGCATAATGCTTGGCACTGTTTAGCTTTTGTGCACTAGTGAACGGGAGAAAATGAAATCCATACAGTATTTCTTTTTTAAAAGAAATTTATCGACAGAATTCCGCGACCTGTCCTACCAACAACGTTGTAAACTTACGAACCTGGATCCCTCGCGGCTTCGCAGACTACAGAATGGACTATTTTTAATGCTTTAACGTTAAAACGGTCGAAACTTTGATCCCTTAGTACCCTGAGGAAGCTCGCTCAGGCTTGACGTACCAGTAGTCGAGGTGCCTTTTTATTTCTTCCTATGATATGCACAGATATATACTGCGACTTTTGTTCAGTAAAAACCATAGCAGTCTGGAATAAGCTACCAGATCTATCAAAACTCAGTAAAGCTAGCCCTTTTTAAGGGAGATATCACTATTTTTCTACATTCAGGACAACTTTCACGAATTCTGGGTGCTGACTCGGTCGAATCTCTCTGCGACTCTGATGATGTTCGTGTGCTTTGAACCCAGAGCCAGGCTACATCCTAAGAGCAGTGGTGCTAAATCTGCAGCCCACTGACGGTAAATTTTCAGCAACCGTTTGCTGACACACATTTCTCTGGCGCAGAAATCCAAAACAGTTGCACTCAAGGGGAACTAAGAGCACTAACTTCATGTGTCAACCTTTCGCAGTCCCGAACTTCAATCACTAAAGGAAGTGCAGTTTTTTCACATGAAAAACACTCAAAAGGTAGATCAGGAGATGTTTTCCTTGTCAGCTCGATCCATTACTGTACAGATCTTTTGACCTTGCCTATAAGTTGGCAATTAATAAAGGCCTGCGCAAACGGGTGTTAGCCACAGCAGAAGCAGTGGCAATCCGACTAGCAAAACCCATTCTATGCTATCAAAAGGTGCTGGTTCAAGCCATCAGCCTCCCTTGGCCGACTGTTGCGGAAATCCAACACCTACTGAAGCCAAAGAAGACGAAGCTATGGAGAATAGTCAAACGCAAGCTGCGCGGCTGACATACAGAACTCAATCCGCGGACCGTGAGAACATCCCCCCTGTCTCATCTGGGCATGGCAACCACCGTCCTACCCGCGCAGGCGCCCGCGTTCAGGAGACGAGGGAAAACTCAGCTGCTTAATTACCCTCACCTTTTTCCTCCCCCTCCCCCCTTCCCTAACCTGACGATTATATAATCGCTGAAATTAAATGACCAATTTTATTCCCCATGTCATGTTCTGGCCTGACGATGAATGACCGAAAACGATCGTTTGCCAACATGACTTTTTAATCGTAGAAATGAGAATTTTCGCTGAAATAAATAAATAACTCCATTCCAGAATTCTTAAACAAATTAAAGTGAACGATGACGTAAATGCGCCCCGCTTTTTCGTTGCATTAATGTTTTCATTTATCCATTATTTTTCAACATTTTTAAGGCATACAAGTGGTTGAACCTTAAATTTAACTCGGTCATTTTTCTTTGATGAACTTAGATCAAAAATACAACGATGTTTGATGGGGAATAGAAATACATGAGGCACTTTTAGCATATATGGTATGTTAAGCGAGGATAAATATTACCTAAGCAGTGCTTAAAAAATCAGGTCTAGATTTCCTTTTATGCTAGGTCATTAATAAATGCATTCTTTGGAAATCTTCAGTTTTTTAACCTTCTTTTAATACGTCAACATACATTTCACAAATAACATGTAAAGGGCGGTGCACTTGTAAATCTCGGCTTACGTTTGCGAGTACGTACACGTTGTCTGCTTGCTGTGTTCGACTTTGTTAAGCAAACAAAAAGTAAAGTTATTTTTTTATTACATCTAAGATGTATGTTTTTCCCTTTTAGTGCCGGAAGCATTTGTTACATTAGCAACCACCGATGAGTATGCGTGTGGCGCTCTTGTTCTAGCCCACTCACTAAAAAGAGTTGGAACCACCAAGCAACTGGTGTGCATGGTGACACGTTCAGTAAACGAAGCCTTGAAGTAAACCATTTCATTTATGATTTATTTTCTACATAGGTCCATCCTCGCTGAAGTTTTCGATCACGTTGAACTTGTCGACGTGCTGGATAGTAAAGATGAATTGAACCTCGCTTTACTTTCGAGACCGGACTTAGGAGTGACTTTTACGAAACTGCATTGTTGGAGACTTACCCAGTATAGCAAGGCTGTTTTTCTAGATGCAGATACTCTGGTAACTTTTGTATTTATGTTGCACTGCAATCACTGATCATGCAGAATTCTACTTTGTATTACTTGAACAATTATCTTTTCATTCTACATAGGGCTGGCTTGCTTCTTTTTGGGCACATCTTTTTAATATTATATCTACAATGTGACTTAGTGATCGCCAATAATACGAGAATTCCGAGCTGTTAGTTTGACTTGAAAGAATTTCTGAGCATAATCCTTGTTCGGATCCGTACTTCTAGTCGGTAGATCGTAATTAGGTACCACCGACCATATCGTCGGGTAGTACTTTGTCCTCCGGTGGTTTGAAAAATTTTGGAGGCCAATATCACGGACTCCGCAAAATCTAAGATTTTGTGGCGAAACTTAGAAAGTGAACCGATTTTTCCTAAAGTAGTTGCATTTGCCTTGCGCGTATTATATATATTATTTTCTGCGCTAAATGTTGATACCTGCAAACGCGAAATCGTACTTTTCAAAAATCAATATTATCTGGATCTTGTTAAGCGGGCGTCCCATTGTTTTGCCCTTTAATAGTTTGTAATTGAGACGTGTACCCGAATAAATAGGCCCAACCACGTGCGGATACAGGAAAATATATATTTCAGAATAGGGTTATCTTTTACAGGGTGGCAGTCAGCCTATTTACACTCGGCAAAAATAATTTAGATTTTCTTTATCTCGATACGCTCAGTAGTTCCATTTCCAAAGTTGAAGCTCAGGCTAAGAAATGACTTATTTACCTAATAAAACCAAAAGGCTGCATGTAAGAAATAAATCGCATCATCTCGAAAATCACCTGATGGCTAGTTTTTTTTACTGCTGCTTAGAGCTCAATGTTTTTGATGTTCATGGATATTGTGCTGGGATCGATAATATCGAAAATTTCTATAAGTGCATTTGTCGTCCCTCCTGGCGAACACATGCCGCCTGAGACGTTGGCCAGTGAAGAGGTGATTTATGCCTTTAAAAGTTTCTTCATCGTCCGTCGGGTCCGGTATTCATTCAAATATCCTACTTGGTTTTCCCATTTTTTAATGGGATTATATAGGATTGAAGCCATATATCGTAGAGGTAAATGCACATGCCTTTTCTAGTTGTGTATTATAAAGTCGTATTTTTTAAATGGAATATCACTTTGCACTCTCAGCACAGGCGTTAAAGTTCCACTACTGTGTCGATTGCGAATCCTAAGACCCACCAGTAGGTTCTCGATCATTTTCGTAGTTTTTCAGCTTTTCGAGAAAGCGAGAACAAGTGGCTGTGGAAAATCTTTTTATTTACAGATTAGAATAATTTTCCATTCCGTTCGATTCAGTGACGTTAAGTCAAAACGTTTGCATAACACCAGAAGCCCATTTGTACAATGTCAGAAAAATTTTACCATCAGCTGTTTGCGACTCAGCCACTTAATATGGAATTTAAAAATATCGCAATTATCTATTCATGTTACAGAAACTGATTTCTGCAAGTGTCTTCCTTTATTCCGTCTTGTGAACTACTTAAAACCTCGCCATCTAGTTTTCACTGTGAAATGTTTTGATGTAAAACTGTTTACTTTGCGGCAGCAAACCACACATATGACTAATAGTTTGTTGGTTTTTGCTTGACCCCCTGTTCAAATCTCTCGGCTTTTATGTGTTCGTTTTTTCGTTGCTGCCTTATCTCGGCAGTTCTTTAGTTTCTCAGTGCCACTAGCTCGGTTGTTTGTGTACGTTTCTAAGGCGTAGTGTTTATGCCAGAGCGTAGCCCATTCGAAAGACTTAGAACGCTGGACTGCAGAGAATACTCAAATGTCTGTATGGTTTTGCTGATTTGGTAACTGCTGGTCCCCGCAGCATGCAATCTATCGTATTAGGAGATAAGAATCCAATGTAATGATGTTCCTTTTTTGTCTAGGCTTTCTTATTTTGTTGCGAAACCTAAAATCTATTAATTCCTGCTTTGCTGTTCAGTTTTACTTGTACACTTTGTCTGTTGTCCAAATTAGTTCACAAGGCTTATGCATAGATTTCTTTTTTTAAATGCGTTTTCTGGCAGCTTCTCACCCAACTGGCTTGTGAGAGGCTGTTCAAGCAAACGTTCTTCCTACGCTTAGGGTTCTTTTTTTTCTACGATTTGTTTCTGCTTGTTACACACAAGTAGTTTCATCGGTAGCCCGATGATTTATGCTGAAGTAGTCCATGGTTACATGTACTAGTCATCCACCCCTAGTTATGTCCCAACGCACCTCTTTTCTTCCGTACTTAGGTCATCCAAAACATCGATGACCTCTTTGAACGCGAGGAGTTCAGTGCCGCGCCTGATCCTGGATGGCCAGACTGTTTTAACACTGGCGTGTTTGTCTTCACTCCAAACCTCGAACAGTACCGAAAACTTCTCCAATTTGCTCTTGAACATGGAAGCTTCGACGGAGGGGATCAGGTGAGCCCCTGTTACTCACTTTGTTATTATACGTGTTTTTCTGGTCACATGAACACCAGGCTATGTCGTTAAGTTTGCGTTCGGTGACAGTGCGTTCGAATGTAGTTGATTGTGGGGCAGGCTCTCGGATCTGGTGATCAAGCAGTCGCGAATGAGCGACAGCGAGGCTACTGGCGTGTGGAGAGATTGAGAACTAGCAGGCTTACTACCCTAAACACCTGCAAGCTTGATAGTGGCAACGTAACGAGGGACTCATGAACTGCCAATAAATATATTTGCTTACTGTATGTTTGTTCGTTTACGTCTTTGAAGGTCTCCTTGTTTGTCGTCTGCAATTACGCAAACACTCTCCTTTTCAATGTTGTTAATTTATTCGTGGAATGTAATCAGTCGTTTAATAATCAAAGAAGTTTCAAAGATATTCACCTTTCCCTTCCTTCATAAAACTGAATCTACCTGCACTGCCTTCTGGTTGGGTCCTTGAACCAGTAGGGTAGAGGAGCCAACCTCAAAGTCAAATAGTGCGAGCGATCGCTGGGATCCCGACTATGCCCTAACTTCTCAATAAACCGGGAAAATGCCCGATGTTCCAGTCTGCGGTGTCCACGACAGCCGACGCTCCCAGTAAGCCTGGTTTGCCAATTCGATCGACTACTATGCTACCTAGACTACGCAATTTGGGAGGTGCCTCCAATACCGAATGCTACAGTATGGAACGTTGATTATTCTTTGCACTGGAAGTCTGCTCCTGCACAGTTTCCAATCCCGTCACGCCCAACTTGTTCACAATCTCAAGTAGAATTTCCTTGTCTATCGGTTTTCTGTGCTCTGAACCCACCTCTCTCTCTCTCTCTCTATGACAGTAGCCCCTGCGACTGCTCCGGTAGACATTATATGGCCACTACTCTTGGAGCAAGCGAAGTAAAGGCTGCCTGTGTTGGAGTCAGATAATGACCTCCTAGCGCACCGATAATTCCGTCGCCGCTGTCCACACGCCCCAGTCCACCCAGTTACTTTCTGTCCTTGCTCACTCAGCGTAACTCGCCTTAATTGGGTGAGTGTTGCCCTTAGACTGAAACGACGGGATTTTATGCGTGGATTCTTCAACTAGGCTCTTAATTCCCCAATCTAGGCTGGCTAGTAGCCCTTGTTGGATCATGAACCCCGCCGGGGAAGTCGGTGCAGCGTGGTCGGGAGGGGCTGCTCCGTCGTCAAAAACAGAAATGTAGAGGAGGGAAGTTTGGTGTAGCAGACCTTAGCCGCCGTGCGGGTGGGTGGAAACGCGGTCGAAGACGCGTCTGCTGTGGTCCCCCCCCCCAATCTAGGTTCCGTATATGATGTAGAACTATCGTTACTTCGGACTGACTGTTTTTTTCACCCTCAATTGCTCCTATAATCACTGTAAAAGTCTGCTGGTCAGGTAATCAACCGTCAAGCACGCTGCAAATTAGAGTGGTCAACTTTAAGCTTCGTAGCAGGGTGGAACAGATCGATAAGTTGTGCTATCTACAGCTCGGCCTTTTTCTGTACTGCGCTCAGCTGAAAGTTCACACCTCCCCTCACCCCCTTATCGCCTTCTATACGTCAGGAATGTTCCTTTGCTGACACCCGGATGTCGTTAAATTACATCGACCGAACAGAGCAGAGTGTCTGAATACGGCAAACCCTCCTCGCTCTGCATTTTCAATCGAAGGAAACCTCAGCAATTAGTCGTCGAATAAGTCCTCAATTTGTGTGGGCCAATCAACGTAAGTACTTAAGCTAGGCCCCACAAAAATGCTTCTCGTCAACTCCGTTAAATGACGCCTACCGAAGATCGGAAGATCTGTGCGGTCTAAGGATTAAATTCTTTGGAAAACCCACCAAAGTATCCGCTAAGTTTGTGGCAGATACTCTGTCCTGAGTAATCCTGTTCTCAGAGTTGGTGGAGGGTTTCGTTGACGGCAATTCGGCCAAGGTATGAAAACGAACATTAGCACTTCCAGTGTCCCCTTTACTTAACTGACCAAGCTATCATCATCCCTTTTCAATTCTCGGTGGTGAGGTTTCATCCTTCTCCAGTCTACGCGAGGTCGCGGTACAATATTTCTCCGCGGCAACTTCGGGTTGATATCCAGAGTCCTCCACGATAGTCGACGGTGATGCTGTCTAGCTAGAAGCTTTTGCGATTGCAACACTTAGCCGATTTGCTCAGATATTAGTATCATTCTCGGTATTATTTTTGTATCAAAACCGACAACCAAGAAGCCGCTGCAGGTCACCTTTTGGAATTAGCAGCCTCTCCTTTTATTAGTCCGAAGGTGTTCCGACACTGTGTCTCAATTTATCACCCAGTCTTTCTTCAGTTTAGCAGTTAATAAGTAAAGTAAAAACTTTCTGTGATATATTTCCGTGCATTTAATGTGGCACCGCTGCGATATGCTGCGTACTTACATGCAATCCTGCACATTTGTCCTCTCAGGCTGCGCCTTTTCACGATCCTGTTCTATGTAATGCTTGAATCTTCCCTTTTAGGGTCTCCTGAATATGTTCTTTTCGGACTGGGCCACCAAGGACATCCGGAAACACCTGCCTTTCCTGTATAACTGCATCAGCCAGGCCTTCTACTCCTATCCACCCGCCATGAAACGTTTCCGCAGTAAAGTTCGTGTGGTTCACTTCATTGGCTCCGTAAAGCCCTGGCACCAGAACATCGATTCTGCGACCGGCACAATCATCGCACAGGACCAGATCAGCCAACAGTCTATCGATTTCCTAAACTTCTGGTGGCAGATCTTCACGACGGATGTGAAACCAAAGCTCAATCCAGATCTTGTAAGTGTAGCGTTTAATTTTGTACCGCTAATCGAAAGGACAAGTGCGTGCGCATACGCAAACAGAGAATCAACCCCATTCAGACTCAATTTAAGTGCGTCCTCAAGAACAAAAGATGTTTAGGATGCAAATCCTGCATACTTTTTCTGGCTGATCTCGTAGGTCCTTTGTTCTTCGGTTTCTGACTGACAGTTCAGGAGCCAGCAGTAAGTTGATTCGGTAACTTAGCAACTGAGTTTCAAAACACCGGGCTTCAGTTATCTCTGAGGTCAATGTGCCTTCGAATCACAGAAGGCAATTGTGACGTGTTCGGCTCATCTGTAGGTTTCTAAAGCCCACCGACCATCGTGCGATTGGTATTCACCTGAAGCAGTATATATTATAAAACGTGGGGGGGGGGTTGGAGCAATAACAGCAACAGAATCCAATGTTATAACACTTTCATTCTCAATCCTCAATTTGTTTTCACTATACCTCTTCGGATAATAGGTAGCCGGAACGACGGAAACTGTGAGTTGGCACGCTTTTCGAAATCTGGAATCCCCTTGTTGTCGTAATCACTTGTCTAACCTCCCACCCCTCACTCACAGCTTTCCCGTGTACCCCGTGTGTCATCCAAATCATAACTGTGTCCTCCAACTGATTGCCATACTTAATGTCGTCTTTTTCTAGTCCTTCCCTCGTTGGCTTTTTAACCCCTGACTATTAAATCCAGTCGTTTGCAGATACTTCAAACCACTCCTTTTTGCTTCTCTTAAACTCACTGTATAAAATCTTGGCCTCTTATAGGGCGGTCCTGTGGGGCAGTTGGCTGGGCTGCACTTCGCGACAGGACCCGTCACGCAGCCACCAAAGTTGCCTGAGGTTGCCTTGGACCGGCAGGGCTCTTGGGAGCGTGGGGAGATTGACTATACTGGTGCGGATCGCTTCAGTAACATTAAAGCCGCCCTGGACAAGCAGCTTGCGAAGTGAGGCCCTCCGCCGCCACCACCACCACTCCTGCTGCTCTAAATCTGTGTGCCCCCCTGGGCACTGCCTGCTGCTCATTATCGTCGCTTCGTAGCCGCCTGCTTCTACAGAATCTCGACTCTTCGGTTATCTTTGCATACCCATTCTCATATATATTTGCCTATTTGAGCGATGTACAATCTCGTAACCCTCCCCTATCTCCCCTCCCCCCTCGGCCGAATTGTGGTCGCTGATGATCTGCCCTCCTGGAGTGTCCCCTTCCCCCCGCAGGTGTGTGGCGTTGCCACTGCTGTCCTCGTGTGTGCCTTGCACTGCAACGTCTCCTGTGTAAACAATCTGGAAACGCCACGAGTCACTTCCCTCTTGTCCTTCTCTCCCCCCTCCCCCCACAGCCGTGCAGTGCTCTGCCCCACCCCCATCAAAAATAAAAACAATCAACTTCGCTGCTGCAAAATACCTCCCGGGCTGCCGTTGAGGCCTCTACTGTTATTGTGGCTTTTGCGTGTGTACAGTTATTGAGGCCTCCTCGTCCTCCCTGTGCTGCCGTCTGTTGTTTGAGGTTGATGTCCTGCTTTCTTTGATCATTTTTACCTACTACTACTACAACAAATACTTCGACTTAGCTTCGCGGTAATCAGCCTTCTCTCTTTTATTCTTTGGTTGCCACCTGATCAGGGCAAAGTCTCCAAACCTTTTGCGTGCTTACCCGTGGGTGCGGTCATCTGCATGTCGAATATGTGTCTGCAGGCAATCTCACTGCGTGTCTTTCACGGCAGGAACGGTTTCTGCCACATTTGGCCAGATCGGCAGTGTGCAAGATCATAAGTACTGCAGTGCATTTGCGTGCTGGCACGCCTTAGACACAGACCCCATATGTCGTGATCTAGGTTTCCAACTGTGCTCATGATCCGAGATCTGAGTTGTTCCTATCGCAGCCTAGTGTGTGCTGGGCACGCGTGGCAGCCACGCCCCGGCCGTTTCGATTTCAGTTTGCTAAAGGATCCTGGGGAAGACAGTCCTATAGATTAGACGCCAATCTGCCGCACTAGAGGCTGATTCCTGCGCGCAAGCCACTACTGCCACGCCAAATCCGCTTGCTACGGCGGTTCCCATTAGGGTGGAAACGGGCCCATTTTGTGAACTAAAGTCTCCCATCCGGCGGATCAGTTATACTCACCTGTCTAAATGTGGTACTAGACCTAGCCCGTGGAGAGTCTGATGTCGAGGACTCCGTAAAGTGGCTTCCACGCCCGGATGAAGCAAACTTGTAGGCACTGAAATGGGTCAAACACATTCTACCTCCTGCACAGATTAACCCAACACCGCTTCCATCTGTATGTGCTAGGACACGGCTGGCACCGCCATATTGGCCGAACCGGGCTACACAAACGGTTTTGGCTCCATTCGGGCTAGACCGCATTTGACCTGACTGCAGTTCGGCGTGGGTTTAGCAGTTGCCATCAGCGCAGGTTTGGGACACAACAGATGGGAACAGCATTTGGACTTGGTGAGAGTAGATTGACCCTCCGCTAATGGACTTTCAGTTCGAACGCCAAAGGTTCTGTTTGCCTTGTTTACACGTCCATGTACTTGGATCTGAAGGTGTCGTGCAGTTGACTGATGGTAATCAGATAGAATTGGGGGTACGCTTCCCATACCTAGAAAACCTAACTGTTTTGGCCTCTAGGTTTCATAGTTAATCCCAGTTACTTATTATTTTCTCAGTTCAGTATGAGATCCGCAGGAGTTATGGCGAGGGCCTAATGTTGGCATCGCGTAATTACCCTCGAGTGAAGCCAAACTTCGTATTTTACTCCTATGAGACGCAGATTGTTCTTATGATAAGTCATGTCATTATTTCATTCACATTTCCTGACCAGAGGCAATTAGGGTGACGTTGTTTTGCAATAATCGTTGATGAACGTTCACCGACCGCTAACGGAGATCACTTGTTCCGATCTGCATTGACTCTCATTTCTTGAACATTGACAGCAGCCGCCCAGTGACTAGTAGTCTACTTAGTATTGTCGGCGGAGGCAAGGGGGGCTTTCTGCTTAAACTACTAGCCACTATGCGGTGGCTGTCAGAGCCCGAACAGTGAGACCTAAGGCAGAGCGGAGCAAGTGAATTGCGTTAGTGGTCGTTGAACGTTCATCAACGAGTGTCAATATCTCTCGGCCTAAACTGGCAAGTCAACAAGCTCGTAGCTCAATGGTTAAGGGGTTGGAATCTGATCGAAAAATGTTTCCGAGGTCGAACCTCGGCTGGTGCACCGCTTGGGGCTGCCTATGACTGGCTGATGACGGCTAATAATCCAGAAATGGTCATTTCAGTCTCCCTTTTCTTTGCTGGCAATCAATCACTGTACATGTCAAGTTGTGCTTGGCATAAGTGTCTCTAGCCAAAAAGTTTACTTTGGCCCTGTTTCCTCTCCTCAATTGTCTCTACTCCCGAGCTTTAGGTTGGTGTGCCACAAATGGGAGCTTAAATCTACTCCTTAATTTCCTAATTACTTATTGGAACCAAATTTATTTGCGGCTCCACATTTATAAGGCTTTGCGGAGAATGAGTGAAGCATTCCTAAGCTGGTGGGTTTCAGACAGCAGCTCAGGGAGAGAAGATGCGATTTCTGTAACAAAAAGTCTTCTAGCCTGAAGGTTGAGATTCGCACCCGATCTCATCATCGGAGACAACCGCAGCTAACGGCTGCTACTTGTAATGTGTGTGTGTGTGCTGCGGTTGCCTCTGATGGTGCTTTGGAGCGAAAATCCGAAATGTCACGTGAATAAATATCTAGTTTCAGCGATCGCATCTTCTCCTCTCGTCAACTGGTCACCCCCCCCCCCCTGTTTGGCAGTCGTTCCCGTAACTCGCCTGGTAAAAAGTCCCGATCGCAAACGATGGCATACCGAGTCCATAGCTGCTGGAAGACATCTTATTTCAGTGCTCAGTGCTTTGAGAACAATGGCTTGGAACCTGGTTTGCTAAGCGCAATGTTGGCTCAGGACTGATTAGCGGTGGCTAGAAAATATATAACGTCTATGCTAGTGGAGTGGTCGCTGCTGCCCGAAGCCCTCTTAACGCCACAGACGTGGTCTCGCGGTGACAATCTTCGTCGCCCAGACGCGTTCTACGCAGCTCGATGACCCATATCTCCATTCGACGCACAACCTTTACCCTCGCGCAACCGGGGCGCACACGCGCATCCCAGACTGGTTGGACCAATCATCATCCTGAAGCTGACTCTTACAATGCTCGCTCTGGGGCCGTTGTGACAAGTCCTGCGCTGACGAGCACACGGGATTCCGCCCCATTACGGTGCTGACGTAGGCAGCGTCGTCAGCCTCTTTGACGCGGTCGGCCATAGAACCCTTGCTGCCGCCTTTTGATAATTAGTAATCACCACTGCATTCAAGATATTGGTCAATATGAGAAGTAGTCAGGCTCATGGGAATTGTCCGCTACACTCTACCTCGAGTTCAGGGCAGGAATTAACGTTTTAGATCAGAATGGGAACCCCTATCTAGATCATTCGCTATCTTCCGCCTCTCCGGCGGTATCTGTCGCTGCATTAGCTTTTAGTTGAGGTGGTAAAACGTTAGGCTGATAGACCACTTGCACCCTGAGTTATTGACGTTGTCACGGATGAACGTAGTGCTTATTGCCCTGAGAAGGAATAAAACATGTAAGTCACCGGAGTATAAATTTATTCTTCCTAGCCTTCGAGGTCATCAAGGGATCCCCCACTAGTGACCGTTTTAACCGTGTGTTTCAGTTCTTCGAACACATCAGCAACTTGTTACGGGAGGTTGATGCAGTGCGCCAATTCACCTGATTTGTGTCTTACCAAAATACGTTATATGTCGATTCTGCTGACCGCACGTGCGGGTATGTTTGTCGGTGAAGTTAACTCGTGACCAGCATAATAATCGACCCGGGGAGGGTTATGCTCCGGTCGTTCCACGCAGCGTTAATTTGTGAGGGCTTAGCCGTGACCCCGACCTCCGTGATGTCAGGCCTGTTTAGCTGCGGGTTGATTTAAGACAGATAAGTTGACAAGAGCAAGCAAACTGGTCACACCGAGGTCTCGTGTCGGCAGGAGTTTCCTTGGTAGTGGCGGAACAAAACTCCACAT
>JAYGXS010000004.1:7914660-7925790 GCA_036362985.1 Ligula intestinalis | reverse complement strand
CTCGTTGCACAGATTCTCACGTCTGACGACGACCTGGGTACCCAGTGTCGAAAATTTCTGACTTAAGATTCTTCATCATCCCGAAGAACGTGTTTTCTTGAAATCGGCATATTTCGCCAACATTACTACGCCGCCCCATATTGTATTAAAACAGCATTTAATTTGCAGCATATGATTCACTCGGCACTTGAGGCCGTCCATGGGGCTGTATTGCAGACTTGTCTTCGGGGATGGATCGGCTAGTTTCACCCGAAATCCGGCACTACCCATCGCCACGGTCATTGGTACATCATACCCATTTATCATCTGGACTAGGCAGGAGTCCAGCAGTTGCAACTGATTCATGCGATACCATCTCGACGTCTTTTTGTGATTTACAAAACAAAGGAAAGTATTGTCGACAATATGATCGTACTCTGGTCGATTGATCGTTGGGTTGTTCAAATTCAAAAAAAGTTCTAGGCCGTCAATATGAACAATCTGCAGAAATAACCTGGGGCTATGTTTCTGCGGACCGAGAAGGCTAAGTTTTGTCGAGCACCACAATCATAGTTTTATTAGTCTGAGCTTTCGAACGCTTGCGGGAGCCCATCGTCAGAGATAAAATCATCAAGAACACAAACAACATTTATAGGGTGGGGTGCATGGTCCAATTAACCATCATAGGGTGGGGGCAAGGATCAGTTAAGTACCACTGCCGTAAGGCTGGAGACGCCCGCGCAGGACGAGGTATGCAGGCGCCAGCTCAATATATCGGTTGACTGAGATGTCAGCCATGGTCTAGGCTTCAACCAGTTCTCGGCTTGTCAGCAGAAGATAACTCCTCTTAAAAGAACGCATTAAAGTCACTTTGACCTCCGGCAACAAGACAGGCCGAGTACGGATTGAAGCCTAGGCCTCGGATGACATCTCAGTCATCGGATGTATTGATATGGCACCCGTATGCATTGCCCTGCGCAGACACCTGCAGACCCGTGGCACTGGCGGTTACTTGATCGCTTACTCCCCCCCCAGCCCTATACACTTTGCTTGTTTTTCGTTGACAATTTATCTCTGATTCTGGACTCCCGCAAGAGTTCGAAAGCTCAGACTAATAAAACTATGCATGATTTCAGCGATCGACATGGATTCTTCTCCTCGATCTATGCGAACATTTGTCTCAGTTATATATCTACTCCAATTTCTCATAAATGCTTATGATCGCAATTTTTTGATCCTCCACATCGCGTCAAAAAACAAGACCAGTTATGCAGGTGGTGTGAACTAGTGGCTGGGTGGGAAACTTTACTAATCGTTTCCCCATGAGAGGTTAGCTCTATGTCCAAAATAAGGCTGCCAGGACAACCCAAATAGTTGCCAAAATCTCCGATGACTTTTGGGCTTTGTAGTAAGGAGACGCACTCATTTAGTCCGGGAAGCCAATGGGACCACTGTGTCAATTCAGACATTGAGGGCTCCAACAGGCTTCAACTGCACACTGGGTAACTACAACTGGTTTTACTCGAGAATGAAGGCCTATTGGTGGGACTAGGCCCCTGTACAAACCACAAACTCACGGATTCACACGCTGTTGGTGAGGCAGAAATGGCTACCTGGTCCATCGATGAAGTCCGTATGCCCTGAAAACTGTTTCTGTGGGAAGGGGCGCTCACCAAGTGCGTCAATGTACTTAAGGTGTCAATAAGACCATCATTTCATCAGCCTACGTACCTATTGTTAGAAGGACTTGTTGTGGTCACATTCCATGCGCAACGATTGCCTCTCGTGGTTGCTTTCACGTGCGCATGCACCAGTATCTGCCTACTCTAATCCGATCTGGCCAATCACCCCCTGTGGCTGACTCTCACATGAACATTTTGTGGACGCTGTGATGATTCCCGCGCTCTCATACTTCGGACACCAGCCTTTTCGCGGGGTGGTCATGCACTCCTCCGTCTGGCCAGAATTCTCCCGACGTTTTAGATGACAGTCTAATTTATTTGCTGTCAAAATTCCTTTACCTGCGACTCTGTCTCGTCACCAAGGGTTCGGAGCGGACAGTGAAGGGGCCGAACTGTTGCTGAAGCGGTCTAGAAGTAGCGACAGAGGATATGATGGTGTTCTTTGAAATGCCCTCCATTACTTACCACCCTACCGCTAGTCTTGGATGCTGACATCATTAACGACTTTCTTTGGAAGAAGTGTGACGATGCCGACCGATGGCTGAAGCGAGCGCGTGCCAACGGTCGAGTGAAACTATGACTCGTCGAATTCAGCAGCCGAGTTTACGGACAAATTTGGAGGAGCCCGGTGACGAGGGGAGTGGGGGGGGGTGGGAGAGAGTATCGGCTCTATCTGGACTAATTTCTGAAGCAGTTATTAAGCGTTTAGAGTAGCTGACTTTCAGCAGGTTTTCGCAGAAATAAATAATCAGCTATCGGGATGATAAATTTGTGATAGCAAAGAAGAGCGAAGTTAAAGTCAATTCTTCCAGGCATTAAGTTTGGCGTGTTGAACGAAGTTGACAATCAGCTGCTCCTCCTTGACATATTAGCACGAAAACTGAATGCGGGATGATAAGAACAGAGGTATAAGAGCGGGTGCTTCCTCTACTTCAAAACAGTTGACAATTAGACCATCGGATCAAGCACAAGTGGCTGCTGTGGCGTGAGCTCGCGCCTACGCGTATCAACACCCCCCCCGATTCATCAGCGGCATTTCTTATTGGAGTGTAGTGGCAAGCTAGCACAAATTCCTCCACGTCCCACCAGGCATGAGGTCTCGTGATCGCAAGTTCCGACCTGCTCTTTGGTCAGCTCCAAACTCCGCGAGAAGGCGGCGGCCAATAACATGCCCGGATTTGTAGGCTGGCCTAAATCCATCTGGTAAATCACCTTTTAAGACCGGCTAACACTAAGACCACCCTAGACGCTGCGGCAGCTCCTGCAGTCAGATCATTTCGGATTTGATGCTCTAGCTGGTGGTTGTTCGCTCGTCTAAAAGTCAAATTCCTTCAACGTATTCTCCAATTATTCTTCTGTACAGAATAAACTGTATCATTACCACTCTGGCATCCAATGACAGCTCTTCTCCTAAGTAACCGAGCCTAAAAATCGCAGTTGGTAGGACTTAACTTACTTAATCCACCGCGATAGGAGCGCGCCCCGTCTGCCGTGCCCTGCTGGCAAACCTAGGGGGGAAATAAAAAGCAACCCTTATGCTGGTCAGAAAGCATTCATGAGAGGAAGTGAAATGCTTTTATTCCCTACATCAGTAGCAACAGTTAGCCGAAGTTCATTATGCCAAAGTGCCTGGAGAAGAGGACTTGTGAGCGGTAGGATGGCAAGAAGAAAAAATCCTGGCACACAACCACTTCACCCAATTTGCTGACTGTTTGAACTGTAAACCTGGACAAATTGGACCCACTTTTGTTCCGTTGGCACCGGCGACTGAGCATCTGCAGATATCGTACTTGCACGCGTTTATTTCCCCTTTAGCCCAGATTACTCATTTTACGGATTGCTGCATGATAAGACAGCGCTATGATGGTCGTTTATGCATAATATTAAGTATGAGCCAGCCATAACACATTGTGAGGTTGAGGAATTTCGATCTTCGCAATCAGATCAGTGGTGCGGAGGCCTGTGTCCGCAGTGAACATGGAATGCGCTGGGTCAGTAGTCAGGCTAGTGGATATGTCGCAGGGAGTTAAGTAAGTTAAACCCGAGCAACTGCGATCTTCAAACCATGGTTCCAAGGTAGAGAAGAAGCCGGTGGAGGCCAGCATAGTAGGAATAGTATATTGTGTACTCGGAGGAACGAAGAATCGAAGGAAAAATAAGAAGAAGAAGGAGAAGAAGAATAAGAATAAAAAGACTCGATCGCTGGGACAATACTTTTATTCGCCTGCCGTTTCGACCTCCGTCGCAGATTCATCATCAGTGACATGAGTAGGAAAAAGTAGCTGAAGGAAAAAGATTGACTACGGAGAGCACGACCTACAGCTAGAGAGGCGTGATCCGAAGTACGGAAATAGTTACAAAGGCTCAGAGCAAGCATTGGGTGAGTTAGCTTCAGGCTGCTGATTGACTCTACCAGTGTGAGGTGCCTACGTGCACCCAGCCGCCCGAGGGCAATGGTTACGCCTCGAAGGCGGACATCGGCCATCGCGCTGGGTCGAGTGACTGAGCGGTCAAGATTGTCCTTCGGGACCACGTCTGTGGCATCCCGCGTTTGGAGGAGGTAGGCAGCAGCACCGCTGCAGATATAAGTTCATATATAATCAATTGGTTTGGATAAAAAAGCCGCCTGGAGATGGTAAACAAGCCAAGAGTGTTTGGTTCCATTACCCTCTATTTGGTGGCACCTGTTCACCGTTGCGGTTGGTTATTGACAAGAGAGGTATTTTAAACACACGTAAGTGCCAACGGAGGTGGTGCAATGGTGTCCTGAACCAAAAAATCCTGCCTGGAACCTCGTCCGGGCGCAGAATAGGTGATTTTGGCAGTTTACACAGTCGGCAGGGGGTGGGGAGGGAGGAGTTGAGTGGAGGACTGAGCGCATTTCTGATATGTTTAGGGCAGCAAGATGTGCTGCGAGTTAGCAAACACTGCAATAAGTTGGAGGTAAGCAGGTCACCTCACAGCATCTTATCCGTCATTCGTTTTTGACGTACTGTGCCCCCACGACAGTTCAATGGCCGATTTTGGCGAGTTTCACCGTATGCACCACAGCAGGCTGGTGCAGGTACGGTGACACGTGCAATAAGTATTTTGAAGTGATAATAGCCTTCGCTACACACTCTTTTGGGATACGAAGTAGTTCGGGCGGATAATAGAAGATAGAACGTAATAAAACGGTTCCAAGCTAGTGAATAACATAAAGCGTGAAAGGCCTGAGTGTGATGGGGAATTTAATGAAGTGTTGAATGCGTGGAAGATAAGAAATGACTAAGTGACTCCCAGACAAGTGCACTCCAGCCATGAGTGAGCCGGAGTCCAGAGTCCCATTCCGGTCGGTGTAGTCGCCGGGTCTAGAGGTCTGCAACAGGCAGTAGGTTGCCTTCTCCGTAAGAGTCTGAGAATAAGCAATCACCAGCTCTAAGCTCCTTTTTGTGAATTGACAGTGGGAAGTGGTTGGCCAGATGGCCAGGCACGTCCGTAACCTTAATCGGAGCGCGCACGGACTGGTAGGCGCGAAAGATAGCCACTCTGGTCATGTGGGCAAAGCGGGGTTTAGAATAAGAAGTCGCTGCAGTCTCTTCCCCCACCCATCGCATGTCCTGCACTGATCTACCCCTCTCTTCCCCCTGTGGATCCAGCGCGTCTACCACACGGCCCGTTTTGGGTGGCCCTTGTCCCCCCCTCTCCGTTCATTGCCTCCAACAACACGTGCACACATATGTTCGTGGCTGGGCCGGTGAATCGCACACAGGCGCATACCTATGTAGCAACGTTCGAACGAACCTGGCCAAGCCAAACATAGTTAGGTTGCGTTGTAAGTGCGTACATAAACGCCAGCCTGCCTCTGGGTATCGACGAGAATGGGGGTGAAGGTCAGATAACAGAATTTGACCGGCCTTCAAAATGTGTCAACCAGGATGATCCACAGGCTTGCATCCCAAACCCCCCAGCGGAAGGCGAACATCCACGAAGCAACAGCCCAATGTTTATAAGGGAATTAGGTCAAATTAAAGGCTGTATGCCCCTGCCTTCTACTAAACATTCCCCACGCATTTATTCAGCGTAAATCCTTAATATCCTCTGACATACTAGGTAGACGCTGTTTAGAGGTTATGCACGAATATACATATCGTATATCATTCAGGAGATTTACTGAAAACGTAATACAGCCAGTAGCGTCCCTTGCCTGCAGTCAGCTGGGCAAACTAACCGAGGAAGCATGCGCCAGGAATAAAGGGGGCCAATAGTTTCAAGTGCTACGTAGTGAGGGGGCGAAATCGAATGCTACTCCACCTCGCTCAACCAATCAGCGCCCCGGATGCTCACGTGCGTGTTTGATTGAGTAGCTTCACAGCCAATAGCGTCCCGCCTATGAACTCAACTCGGCAGACCAACTGAGGAAACACCTAACAGAAGGAACGTAGGCCCATTTTCGTAGAAATTCGCGAACCAACAAACAAGCCGCGATGTGATGAAGTGGATCCGACAAAGCAAAGGGGAGACCGGAATGGCCATTTCTGGCTTATTAGCCGTCATCAGCTAGTCATACTCAATCTCGAGGGTTGGCACCCCCGAGATTTGAACCCGGGACCTTCGGTCATTGCGTTCGAGACACTGCCTCTATTCCACTGCTCCGCTGCTTTCTTGGTTGTGATCGGGAAGATGATGCATATATGCAGGTGTGTCACCGATCTAGTCAAGCAACAATTAAGTTCCGCGATGTCTATTTGGATATGCTTACATATAAAATCCGCGATAGAGTCGAAGCGCGATGTAGAGAGGGATTACTGTGTGCGAATGATCGACATAACGGCCTTGAAATGGTGAAAAGCCTCGATATTTATGCTGTTACTTCTGACAAATGACCTTCGATGGTTATATCCCAAAGGAAAATAGAGTAGCTTCTAGGCTTTGTACATCACAATAGAAGGACACAGAATGTTTCCAAGTTTACCGCGAAGTGGATCACTGAAAAGACGAGTACTTGATTTAAAGCTGACAAAAAGAACTTAACACCGGCTTTGAAGCAGGGGCATAAGTGATTCAACTTTTCTGCTCTATTAATCCGCAACTGGCATCCAACTTCCGTAGACTCCATTTGATGTGATAAAAGCAAGGCACTCACACAGGCCACACGATGGCGAAGGCAAATTTGACGAAGGGTATAGCGGCAACCGGCTGATTGGATATCCTGTTAAAAAAGCGGTGAGAAGGCTTAATGCTATAATTGCCGTTCATGTAAACTTGGGGTTATGATGGTCATCTTCAGAGGAAGTATACGTACTTTTATGAGTGTAACGGTCTGCAGCCATTCACATTCGTTTCCGAGAATAGCGTGTGGTCGAAAGTGCATTTTGTAGATTTCAGAATTCTACAGCAGACATTAAACGCATTGAACTATTGGCTGAAGCGTTGAACACTGCGTACATCGGTGAAATGGCAGGACTGCTGAGCTTTGAACGCCATTGCGTATGCTGACGTGTGATGATATTTTATAGAGCTGCTTTTCAGCTACATATGCTGAACCTGCCGGACAAAAAAACCATCTAAAAGTAGGTCTTTTCACCCTTTGACTGAAGCTACTCGAATGTCAGTTAGTTTTTGTAGAGGGCTTAAAAACATTCCTTGTGCCCAACGGTAGTCATTTTGAATGATTCTACTGTGGACCAATTAACGCATCGTTCTGCATTCTTTGTATTTCGATTTCGCTGAAAATGTCGCTTTCATCAAGTTTTATTTAGAAATTGCGCCAAAAGAATAGCCACAGTCGCAACTTATGGAATGATCTGCAGATGAGGGCCATGGATTGACCGGCAACAAACAATGCATGCGTTTGAATAAAAGTCCTACAATATGAAACGACACACAACGATGACACAACGACGACCAATATGCCTAGAAAATGGAGCAGTCAGTTATCCAGTGTTCAAGTCGAACATTCCACTGGTTCAGCTGGTCAGCATATTTTCTCGTTTTATATATTCTGTTTGCCAGTATCAAATTAAAAGAAGACGGATAATATTGCCGGCGAAGATAAAAGAGACTGGAATGGCCATTTCTGGCTTATTAGCCGTCGTCAGCCAGTCATACCCAGCCCCACTCGAGGCTCGAACTCGCGACCTTTCTGAGCAAAGCCTAACGCCCTAACCACTGAGCCACGAGTTCGGTGTCTTGCCGATTTAGGTCGGGAGATATTGACAGCATTTGATGAACGTTTATAGTGGCCAATTGCGGCCACTCTGGGAACCTGTGATCGCTGACTCACCACGCCAAGGTTGCAGTCGCAGTGAGTGCCCTTAACACGCGCTCTTGTGTGAACGGCCACACCTTGTTCACCTGTCGCTGAATGTCGGGCGAGACTTGCTAACACGCCCAGTCTCAGTTGCGCTCGCGCCGGTGCGAAAATTCTCGCGGTCCAACCAATCACCTTCAAGGCTGCATAAGACAAAAACGACTTTCGGTGGCCGCTTGGATTACTGCAAGACATAAATTCGGACACGGCTCCACTCGGGTGCAGACCTACACTCGTCTGAGTCAAATCTCCTCCAGCCTACTTTGCTAACCCCTCTGTACAGAATACACTCTTCCTACCTCTCTGGCCCTCCCATGAATTCTCTCTTCTCCTAAGGAACAGGGCCTGGAAAATCGCAGCCGTTAGGACTAACTTCTATTAGCCTTAAAACCACGCTATACATTCACCGACCACTAACGGAAGTCACTTGTCCAGCTCTCCGTCTTTGCCTTGGGCCTCCTTTCTCGAGCCCTGACAGCAACTGTATCAGCTGGTTGTATGTGGAGGTTGTAGTGTCGGCAAATACAAGAGAGAATAAAGCGGCCACTTCTGGTTTATTAGCCGTCGTCAACCAGTCATACACAGCCCCAAGTGGTGTACCCCTCGAGGCTCGAACTCACCCAGTTTCTAAAAGCAGTAGTCATTTCCAATAGAAGTGAATATGTGAGCTCCAGGAAGCAGTTCAGAAGAAGAAGATGTAGCCACTGGGACAAGAGTTTTATTTTCTGATGCTTCGTATTCTGTTGACAGAATCCGAAGCGTCAGGAAAATAAAACTCTTGTCCCAGTGGCCACATCTTCTTTTTTTCTGAGACGTCATGTCGTCAGCATGGGAAATGAAGTGCTGGAGCATGAGAACATGGATCCCGTGTCATGGGTTGTTTTTCACTAAGTAACGAGCGAGAGTTTAGCTTAGCCTTAGGATGGCAAGCATTGTGGTTTAAGTTGGGGTTAGTGTTACAGGTAGGCCATAGGATAAGTGCATTTGTCAGAGTGTCTTCCCAATTAGAGTCTGTGGTGACTGCTGCTGCTGCCCGATGCCCTCGTAACTCTTAATGCCCCAGACGTGGTCTCGTGGTGACAATCTTGGTCGCACAGATGTGCTCGACCCAGTGTGATGGCCTATGTCCCTATTTGACGCGCAAACTCTGCCTTCACGCAACTAGGACGCACACACGCACCCCAGACTAGTCGTACCAATCAGCATCCCGTAGCTGACTCACACAATGCTCGCTCTGCGGCCGCTGTGAGAATTCTCGCGCTGACCACACTGAGGGATTCCATCCCTTCAGAGTGCTGACGTAGGCAGCGTCGTCTGTCGCTTTGACAACCCCACGCTCTCACGCGGCCCTCACTGTCGAACCTCATGCCAGACCGAGTGGCAATTTCCTCCTAACTATTCTGTGCACAATATATTGTTCCTAACACGCTGGCTTTCCCAGGACTTCCCTCTCACCTCCTAAGGAATCGGGCCTGGAAGATCGCAGCCGTAAGGGTCAATCTTTTTTAGCCTTAACACAACGCAATAAGTCCTCGAAGCGTAGAACTGACTTCCTGCCAAAATGGTGATTTTGGCCGGTGTTGAGACATTCAGATATTGACTGTGTTATCATTCGCTTAGAAGACTTTGTGCGTATAAACGCGACAGTATTAGTGGTGGTGTACCCATACGGATGCTATTATTTCCCCACAGGTACTGCTGAAGAAGAACTTATAGTTTTGACTTTTTTCTACTGGACTAGGGAGCATAGCGGCTCAATTCTTACCTACGTGAAGTTATTTATACAGTAAGAGCATTTTTTGTCAAAGATGCCGCAAGAATACGGCCTTAGGCCATAAAATGCCAGTTTTATCAAAGATACAGCTTACGCATATTGTGAAATTCTCCTCATTAGGGTGTTTGCAAAGGCGTAATGCACAGGAACGGCTGAAGCCTACACAAGAACATGTTTACATAAATTTATAAAACATCACTTAACTTGATTCTGTAAAAACGCCCACATGACCTTGATCAGGCGAATGAACAGTGACTAATCCGGAGCATTGAATTCGAGGGGCTAAAACTGATTGACACTTTGTTACTTGCAAAAAGAGGCCTTTTTGATGAAATTTCAATCGTTCTAAGTTTCAGGAAACGACCGAAGTTCAGCGAGTACACCGATGCTTTCGATTTTATGCGTCGATTATCTGAAAAGACGAGTTCTGCAATTTATATTTATCATCATTTTGCACATAATAAAGACCTTGAGAGATTTGTGTAGGCAGTAGATTTTCGGAGGTGCTATCTCCTGCAAATGCTTATTTTGGTCATAACTATGTGCCTATCAAGTCAAATGGCAGGTATTTTCGAAGCCATTATCTTTTTAGAAGGCATTTCATCTATCACGCCACCCCCATTCATTCCTAACGTAAAGTATTGAGAGAAAATTAAAACAGTTGGCCTCGGTGTGTCCTTCGTTGACTCAGGTCGGCAATTTTTATTGCTTAAAAGACTCCCTTACTTTGGGACCGATTCGTTATCTTAATCGCGTTTTGGACCTTGTTGTTTAAGTCTCATTTAACCTTATAATGGTCATGTAGATCTGAAAAATATATCCTAAACGTTACTTTCCTATTACTGAAAAAGGAGACATCACACTTCTTGATCCAAAATTATGTCCTTTGTGAGAAGGGGCATACATGCTGCGCTAACGGACACAACGCACAACACCCAGGGCGAACAGTGCATATCAACTGCATTTCAGGCCTTATCTTTTCCCATTTCTTCACCCTCTGTACGAATAAAGAAGCCGTCCGTCAGAATGCCGTCCAAAAAGTTTCGTCTTGCCCTATTTTTATATTGCTGCAACAAATGCCACGCAGCCTACGATGGACACAAAAAAGGGGGTCGTACTCCAGAGCGCCCTTGGGGAGCTTTTTTTAAGTAAAAACAAGCCGGAGCTGATTTGTTGCACGTTTTGAAG
Source organism: Ligula intestinalis (assembly GCA_036362985.1). Lineage (NCBI taxonomy): Eukaryota > Metazoa > Platyhelminthes > Cestoda > Diphyllobothriidea > Diphyllobothriidae > Ligula > Ligula intestinalis. The sequence goes on along the minus strand of JAYGXS010000004.1, from coordinate 7,914,875 downwards.
AAATGCACATGTCAGAAGGAATTCAGAGCTGACGCCAGAAGGAGCGCAGTGCAGCTGTGGTGCCGAGCCTTACCTGGTTCACTTCAGCTACAGTCATTGCTAATCCCATCACGGCCTGTCTAAAAATACACCCAGTACACCTTTGATTGGAAATGCACCCAAACCTCTGTGATCAGCGAAGACTTTGCGCCTCAAAACGTTAGGGCAGTGGGGGG
>JAYGXS010000004.1:7895558-7914560 GCA_036362985.1 Ligula intestinalis | reverse complement strand
CTAATCACCGCGTGGGTGATTTTAATCGGCACGCCGATGCCGAGGTGGGCGGGGGAATATCGATCAGCTGTTTGGCTCGAAGGCCGCACCGCCACTATCACACAGCAATCAATCACCGCACGAGGGTGCACGAACGTGTGCACTCGCCTGCTAACGCGACCGTACTCGTGGCATGCGAACGCCTGTCAACAGCCGACATTCGCGCGCCGTAGGCCTCGCCGTCCCTATCCTCGTGCCGTGTGCGACCCCGACGCAAGCGCAGCTCCCGGGCCGGAAAACAGTTAGGGCCCTGTCTGTGGGGGAGGAGGGGGGGGGCGGTTCCCATGGGGTCACGTCCTTCCTTTCCTTTGGCTGTGCGCAATCGCCCGTGGCCGCTGACGACTGCAGTCAGTGCGGAGAGCGATGCAGCCGAGTTAGACGTTTATACCAACCTTCAATTAGTCAACAGTCTTGCTTTGAGGAGAAGATGTGATCGCTGGGACAAGACGTTTATTCGTCTGACGTTTCGAAATCCGTCGCGTATCTTTCGTCAGAGACATTAGCAGAGACAGCAGGATCTGCAGCCTTGCTTTGAATTATAACTTCAGTCACTGAAAACTAGTGCGTCCCCTCTTGACTAGGTTTTGGGGAGCTGACCTCGAAACAGTATAAACGGTTTAAATATATTTCGAGCTGATGAGATGGAACCGACAAAGACAAGGGTGACCAGAATGGTCAACATCCAAAAAATCAGTTTTGCTTGTGTGGAGCCAAAAGTGGGTCAGCATTGGCGCTTGCCGAACTGTCTTCGGTCTACATGGGTCCATAAATGCTGACATGCAGGCCAAGACTTTCACTTGACACCAGAAATTGCGTAAAACCTCTGCACTAGTCAGCGAAGTTCTACAACAGTCCATTGTTATGCGCTACGCGGTAAATACTGTATCGGCGGTGCGCACCCATAATAAAAATCATAAAAAGAGGGATACACCTAGGCGCGCTCTTACGCCTATCACAGGAGGTTAAGTGATTTAAACCCAGCAACTGCGATCTTCAGACCATGGTTACTTCATAGAGGAGAAGTTGGTGAGGGCCAAAGTTGTGGGAAGAGTATATTGTGTACATAAGGGAAATAAGAATAGATGGAGGAAGTCTGAATTGGGAGAACACGTCGGCTCAGAAGATTGGCCGGGTCCCAACTGACTGTTTGAGAGCAGTCAGGCCAGTAGACAGAGAGATTGCGCGTTCATTGGCTGGGTTGGCGTCTGATTGGTTGGACACCGTGCGGGTGGACAGTGTGTGGGTGGTCCATGTCTCGCGGCAGTAAGTCTGGCGACCGCAAGGACCTTGAGGTCTAGGCAGATTGAGGTCACGACAGGAAGGCCAGATATCGGCAGGCAACGGCCCACTACACACCCATAATAAAAACCATACACAGGTGGGATACACCTGGGCGCCCTCTTACGCCACCCCACCCCCCTGCACTCGATGTCACCTCCAGTCCTTGCCTTGAGACAGAGCCCATGTAGGTGTGGAAGGAGAGGGAGTGCGGTAGACGCAGCACAAGTCTACTATCGCAGTAGACTGACTCACGCAAAAGATGCCGTTGTTGCCCCCATTCTATGCTGGGGTACACAGTGGAAATCGTCGGTGGGTGATTTTCTTATGTGTTTACATATACAAATGTTACTTTCCTGGTAAAGATTGTTTATAGGGCTCCAAAAACATAACACGGGAATAGGCACGCCATGCCTAAGTAATAAATGTGGTCTTATCGCAGTGGCTTTGATAGGGAAGACCCTTGCAGCCGCGATCTTCAGGCTGGGTTGCGCGAGGGACGATTAGAAGTGAGATGCCAGACGGGAAGAACAGAGTATTCTGTAGAGAGGTAGTAGAGGATAGGTTTGGGGAAGTTGGTGGTCGGACGAGTGCACGACCGTCTGCGAGCGGGCCGTTGTCCAAAGTCTGCGCGTGGCGGTCGTCACAGCAAGGTCCTGTGTGAGTCAGCCTTGAAGGTGATTGGCCAGACCGGGATAGGTAGACACTGATGCATGTGCTCTTGTTAGCAGCCGTGCGAGGCGAACTTTCACACAGAGCGCGGGCAATACAGTCCTATGCATAACTCCGGAGTCGTACCTACTCTCCTATCCTAACACTAGCCTCAGTATAAACCTAAACCATAGCTGTGATCTTAACACTAACCCCAATAGTTTAGTTAGCTATAACCTTGCCTCTTATCTTAAAACCAATTCTAAATTCATTGGAATATGATGCATAATCATTTCCACGCGAAGGTTTACGCAGTATTCACTGCTGATCTATATATTAACCATGACGATTCCATCAGCATCTGCCGAACCTTGCGGCAATAGTCTTCGCAACCCCTAAACGTTCTCCTTTGGTTCGATCCGCAGCGGACTGTCGACGATCTCTGCGGCTACTTCTGTTTTCGCAACCTTGTCGGCAGACTCTACAATCAGCAGAGGAGTATCTGGCCGCATGCTCCGCACGCCTGTGATGATCATGATGACCTCTGCGACGCCCTCCGGTTTGACCTGTAGTGCCTGGCCCACTAGCTCGCGTCGAAGTGCATTTTCCCAAAGGCCCACCGATGTGGTTTCTCGACGTCTCTATCAGCCAATCACGGTTCCCGCATCTACGCGGTTTGGGCCAAGCGAAGAATAGCAAGCTTGCACGCATTCCCGACGCAAACTGCTTATTTGTCCAAAATCTCCAGACCAACCTAGTCAATGGACGCGCGCTCTCTCTCTCTCTCTCAGTCATCTGGCCTGATTCCTGCTAAGACCTCACTTGAAACCCGGCCAATCTTCTAAGGGGACGTGTTCTCCCAATTCAGACTTCCTCCATCTATTCTTATTTCCCTTATGTACACAATATGCTCTTCCTACTACTCCGGCCTTCAATGACTTCTCTCCTGCGCTAAGTAATCATGGTCTGAAGATCGCAGTTGCTGGGTTTAACTCACTTGACCCCCTGCGATGGACTCTCCCCCGTGCCCAAAGGTGACGGCTATTTCTGCTGAAAATCCCAAGGATTTTTTTCACTGTCTGCCCTTTTTAACCTTTATCCCACCTCATTGGCTCACCATTAGGCCGAATACTATTTTTATATCACAAGACGCGTGTAGAAATCGGGAGTTCCGAGGTTACACGCCTACATTTCCCTCAAATGTACTGATTCTGAAAGCCGCCTGTGGTGCAGGCGGTTCTTGCTCTTGTGTCCTGATAAGGGGGCCAAATAAGTAATCCTCGCACCTACTTTTAAGCTAACCAGGGTTGCATAAAATAGACGAAAAAAGTGCACGAACTAAAAAAACGTCCAACTGGCGGTTGCACAGCGGAATTCGGAATTGAAGGTACAACAAAATATACTATCTGTCTATTCCTACTTAAGTGCGATCCCCTATGGAGAGACTGTAGTTACCTAATTCTGTTCAACCTCTCGTCTCTCGTGACTGGTAGCACCTGTGCACCACTGTTTGTCGAGCCCATTCCGGTTTGGCAAATCATCTTCAAGGCTGACCCACACAGGGTTTCGCTGTTGCGACTGCCGCGCTCTCAAACTTCGGATGCCATCCCTCTCGGATGCGGATGCATATCCATCTGACTGTCAACTTCCTTCACTTTATTCTCCACTAGCTCTGTAGAGACTACACTGTAGCGACCTCTTTTTCTAAGCCATGCTTTGCTTACATGCCTGTGGGGCATGACCCAAGTGTCTAGCTTTCTTGCCTACCGATCCGTGCGCGCTAGACGGTCAAACCTCCGATTAAGGTCACGGACCTGTCTGGCCAACTGGCCAACCACTTCCCGAGGCCAAGTCACAAAGGGACCATAAGGTGGCGACTGCTTATTCTCAGACGTTCTCGGAGCCGACGACTTCATTGCTGGTTGCAGACCTCCAGACCCGGTGACTACACCGACCACAGCAGACGCGTCTCCGACCGCATTCCCACCCGTCCTCACGGCGGCCAAGGTCTGCTACACCAAACCTCCCTACGATGGATCTATCTCCCCTCTTCTACATCTCTGTTTTTGACGACGTAGCAGCCCCTCCCAACCACGCTGGTCCGACTTCCCCTCCTCGCCAACCCGGCGGTTCTCCTGATCCAACAAGGGCTACTAGCCAGCCAGACTACACCGACCGGAATGCGACTCTGGACTCCGGCCCACTCATGACTGGAGTGCACTCGTCTGGGAGTCAATTACTCAGTTCTTATATTCTACTTCTTCTACATCTTATTAAATCATCCATAGCACTTCGGCTCCCAAATTCCTCCCCAAATTCACAACACTATTCCTCCTATCTGGTGTCCCGCTTCTGTTCCTACACGGAACCGGGCCTGCAGCTCGTAGCGGCAAGGGTTTTATCTTGTTGACTTAACCCACTGCGATTAGCCCTTAAAAGCATAGACGGTAGACACCACCAACGTATCTGAAGTCGATATTTACTTTACATGAGTGATATAGAAGTTGGAAAATGGCGTGACCTAAAGTCAGCCATATGATTTATAGTTTTTAAGACTATCCAATGTTTAACAAATTTGATGTTACGAGGCCACGTTGGCATTTTCATCCTCACCCATCTGCGCTCGGATAAGAATGCAAACTTCTACTCGGAGCCGCTCATGTTAGTAGGGAAGAGCCTAGATGCTACGAGCTTCAGGCTCGGCCCCGAATTGGAAAGGAAGAAGTAGGATGCCGGTTGCGAAGATGGTCTGTTCTGTAAAGAACTACTGGAGTAATGATTTAAAGATGTTGACACCCGGAGCCGCAAGAATGGGAGGCATTCATCTCAGTGCCTTAAGCGAGGTCATGCGAGCCAGCCTTGAAGATGATTGGCCAGCCGGGATTGGCCAAAAATCAGACTGCCATTGATACACAGGTGGCAAAGTTCTCATGAATAGAGGCAAATCGACAGTTACTTGGTCCCTTTCCCCTATGAATGTTGCTTGTTTTGTTTGACAATTTTATCGCTGGAAATTGACACCCACGAGAGTTCGAAAGCTCAGACAAATAAAACTATGGTCCCGGTGATCGACACGCCTTCTTCTTATCAGTCGAGAGATGATCAACTTGATAATATGCACCCGAAGCCGGGCAAATATATTCTTTTATGCAAGTGGCTTCCCCATCCATAAATTATCAGGTGCCTCTAGGCGAGCCCTTCGATAGTCGAATGGAACGTGAAAACAGTCCACATCTAAGGTGCTTAAAAATAATTGAACGTTGAATATCACAAAGGGGCTAGCTGACGACACCAAAGAAGCCTGGAATGGTCATTTCCGTCTCCTCCTTCTTCGATAATATTGGTGAGCTGCAGAAACAACCAGAGGTCAAAAACACCTTACTTAGATACACAGAGGTAATTCTGAGCACTGTACATAAAATTCCCAGAGGAAGCTCTGCATAAAGTCTGATACTGCATTGAAAAATCTTTCGGATAAGGAAATACCTTAGGCCGTGCATGCTGGATGACGCGGGAACAGGTACAAAGGCTGATATACACCGGATGAATACTTGGATGGTTAAGTTACAAGACAAAGCCGAGCCAAGCTCTTGCCAGTACAAGCTTCTACAGTACACATGGATGGCAGCAGTTCATTTGGAACGGAAACTACTGAAACTCTGTCTTCTGGCGTGACGGGAAATGCCAAGGGCTTTGTCAGAAAGGCCCCTATATCATTCCTCACTATTTTATACAATGTGAGAGCGCAGGGAATGTGCATAAAGTGCAGGAACGAATTCTGGCCGAGCGGCCAGCCAGAACGTTTTGCCTTTCTGCCGCCCCAACCGCCCCCCCCCCCCAATCCTCCAATCAAACGTCGGTATCATTTTACGCCGACCCTCCCCACCCAGGTACCTGCAACCGCCACCGCCTCCGCCGTAAAGCCCATAGCGACTGTGCTTGCCCACGTGTCCTGGTGATTGCAGGCCCACACTGTATCTTATGCGATAGTCCAGACCAACCGGTTTATCGTGAGTTTGTAGCGACCTCGTAGTCTAAGTCATGCTTTTGTCGCACGCCGTTGGGGCAGGCCGCAGGTCTGCCTCTCGTGTCCACCAGCGCGTGCACAGTAGAGGGTACCAAACCTCCGGTTAAAGTCGCCCTCTCTCTCTCTCTGTCTGTCTTAACTTTCCAATTACGTTCCAAGGCCGGTCCGCAAAGGACCTTATTGGGGGATTGCTTACGATCAGACACTCCTGGAGCCGACGACTTCATCGCCGGTTGCAGACATCCAGGCCCGGTGACTGCACCCGCCGGAATTTGACTCTGGAATCGGCCCACTCATGGCTGGACTGCACTCGTCTGGGAGTCACTTACCTATTGTCCACATTCTACTCCATAACATTCTGGCCTTCCACGCCTTATCTGATCTACTAGATCATAACCGTTGGGATATGTTCTATTATCTATTATCCGGCCAGACTATCTCGTATTACACAAATACATCGCAGTGGCTCAAGTTAACAGATAAAACCCTTGCCGGTGTGATCTCCGAACTCGGATCTGTGTAGGAAGTGAAGGAGTGAGAAAAAAGATAGAAGGGATGGCGTATAGTGGACAAAAGGAAGTTGAGAACGGGTTGGGGGAAGTTGACTGCCGGATAAGCATGCGTCTGCCCCCGAGAGGATCCACGTCCGAAGTGTGTGAGCGTGGTTGTCGCTACAGCGTCTACACCGTGGTCTTTGTGTGAGTCAGCGGCAGGGAGTTGATTGGTCAGACTAAACTGGGATAGACAGGCACCGGCTCATGCGCAAATGCTAGCAGCTGTGAGAGATTGAGTTTGCACACGGAATTAGGTCATTGCAAATTCTCACCACAGTCATCCGCCGTTCACGTGCTCTATCCGCCTCTCACCCCTATATATCCATCGAGGAAACGTGAGGGTATTGATGGGCATTGTTCCTTGACTGACGTCCAGTGCGCTCGCCTCAAGGAGTACCAGTCACTTGCGCTTGGGTTTGTTTACACTGAAGCGGACTTTCTAAACGTGCATCGTACTCTTCCTTGCGTAATTTTCCTTGTTCTGGCGGCAAAAACCAAGGGGTTGGCTGGCGTACTGGCTGGAATTATAAAACAATCCGTCTACGTGCACCGTACACTAGACCTGCCCTCCTTGCCCTATCAGGCTCCCTCAAGAGTGGTTTTGACTTCACTAGGCGCGGGTGCCATCAGGGCCATCTTGCGATGCAGTCATTACAGTCTGACGGTCTGTCCTCCAGTCACCCGAAAATATTACCACTTCCGCACGCGTTTCTGCCTTCCTTTCCGTTATTTCCATTTGAACAAGTTGGAAATTCTCCACGTCCATTTCCAGTGACTTCCTGCTAGACCGACTCCAATTCTTTCCCTCTTACGAAAGGCTGTTCACCCCTTCCTCTGAACTGCGTGCCCGGGCCCCCTTCCTCTAAGAATTCTGTTCCCGTTGACCGTTCGTGTTTCCAGTCGAATGCACACTGGTGTTAAAACTAGTCCCCCGGCCAAGTAACACTTAAGTGGTGCTTGAATATTGCCCCCCCCCCGTTCTTGCCTTTTAATCGCCTTTTTCCACAATGCCTCCGCCCGCTCCCACTGTGTCAAGAGACGACTGTTTTGAGAGCTGCTCGCTCTTGCCTCCCACTCTGATTAGATTTCAGTTGTCGCCGCTGCTGACCTCAAACGCTTGCAATTCCTCCCCCCTCCCTTTCGGGCACAGTATGGTCTCTGTTCGCGTCCACCCCTTCCCCCTTCACGCTGGTGTTTTCAGACTAATTCCGAGGCCGTAGGAATGGCCTCCCGAAATCATATAAAACCAGAGCCACGCCCCATCTCCCACTAACACACACAAGCTTTCCACAGACTAGTTTCGCCCTACGTAGTGTTATTGTTAAACTTGCGCTGTTCCCTTGTATACAGTCCGGCGATTTGGCCGACTCCCTTCGTTCTTGATTTGGTGTATCCATTGTTGAGTACCATACTGCCTTGATTGTTGTTATCACCGAGTTTGAAGTACGTGTGGCAGCTGGATACAGAGGTAGAGAAGTCAAGACGAAACACTTTCTTTCTCTCTCGGCCTCTCTTTATCAAGTTGCAAGGTTAGTAACTGGTGCAGTAAACATTTTCTAAATCAAAAACTTTACTTTTATAACTGTTGCAGCATACCTGAAAAGGCATTGTCCTCGTACTCCATGTGCTGCGTACATTCACTGATTTTCTTTGATCTGAGATTTGCGTGATTTTGGAGCGACTGGGAAAAAATATGGCGAACCTTTTGCTGAATTGAGCTACAACCAAAATCCAGGCTTCGTTCACACCCTGACTGTATGAATGAGGAAGAAGGGTTGTCGAGCACCTGACTGTTTTTATCAGGCAAAAGCTCATGATAGGCTCATGATAGCCCTACCGGAGCTCTCGGTGCGCACAAAAATTGGTCCACGGGGATGGCAGCTGTTGTAGAACAGTGTATTGCTATGCAATCAGACCCAGTCAGGCCCACAACTACAAATATAAGATCATATTTACAATCCAACAGGCGAATGACTACGATTCGGCTGAAATCCTGCATCATTTTGACCGCTGCCATCCCTTGGCGGCATCCAAAAAAAACTAAAACCTAAACTAAATTAAAAGTAAACAAACAAACCAAATAATAAACTAAAAACTAAGCAAAACCCAAACTAAAGTCAAACTATTAAAACTAAAGTTAACTACAGTACTAGGAGCTAGGCGTATCTAAGGTTGTGGTATACCAAATTTATTGTTACCACGCCCCGTAAGGTGAAATGCCTCCGTTATTTATTTGCCCACCCCGGTTACAGATGACTCCCCCCTTCTGTATCTTTAGCCTAGCACTCCACCCTCTACGAACTTATTGTAGTTAACCACTTCGCTGGTGATGACAGAAATTCGCTAGATGCATAGATGTGTGGCGACCTCGTATTCTAAGCCATGCTTTGCTCGCACGCCTCTGGGGCATATCCCGCATGTCTGGCTCTCGTGACCACCAGCGCGTGCGCACCAGACCGTGTCAAACCTCCAGTCAAGGTCATGGACCTGCGTTCGCAATTTGTCTGTCCTAACTGGCCAACCACTTCCTAAGGCCAGTTCACAAAGGACCTTAGTGTGTTGACTGCTTACGCTCAGGCACTCCAGGAGCGGGCAACCTCATGGCCGATTGCAGACATCCGGATCCCGGTGAGCGCACAACCAAAATGCGACTCTGGAATCGGCCCGCTAGTGGCTGGACTGCACTCGTCCGGGAGTCAATTACCTATTACTCGTGTTTCAGTTCTTCAGCACTTAATTACATTATTGACAAAATTCTGGCCTTCTACGTTAGTATCAGTATATTGAGGGATGTGTAGGAAAAATTCCTTTGAATGCCCTATTTGTACATATGTGCAGTGGTAGCAGAAAATTTGTTTCTCAGACTGTTGGCGAGGCCAGTTGTCCTGTGTCATAGGATGAAAATAGGAGCAGACAGTCTTATCTGATTTACCAGTTTATAACCATTGGGTTACGTTCATTCTTTATTACTCGGCTGGACTGCTTCGTACCCTACAGACGTACCACCACACCGATCAAAGGATGTACCGCCCCCCCCCCCCCAATGTGCCACACGTCCCACAAGTCTCTGCTCCATAGCAGGGCGCCGTTATGTATGCACGGGCATGTGCGTGCGTGCGTGCGTGCGCTTCATCACCCTCGGCAAGTGCGCGTTCAATAACTAGGTCATTACGTTTTGTCGACTGAAGCACAGTTGTGGCGTCGATCGATAAATTGAAGCAGCTTTTACCAGCCCGTACACCACTCAACCGGACACCAGTGCCTCGAGTTATTATAGTGAGGACGTAAAGCAGCAATCTAAAGACGATAGCGGAGGAGAAAGAATACAATGGAATTATTGAGCGAAGCAGGAGACTGGCCGAGCACCGAAACTGTGTGTTTTTGTTTTATTATTTTGGGCTTTCGAACTTGATCTCTTTCAGTGTGACCCTGATAGTCACATCTATTCCGCTGAACTTGGTGCACTTGAAGAGGCATGTGATCCCACACAAAAGTAAACACCTCACGATACTATTCGAACTTAGCCAAAAATACGTACATTGACTTTGCTAGAGGAACTTATGAACAGACCAAAGCAACTTCAGAGGGCTCTCTGATCTTGGGTTTACGTGCAGAACTGACTCTGTAGGAGCTAAAAAGCACGGCCTTCGCCCTACATGAGCCTAGGATTTGGCGTCGTCATGTTGAAGATGCTTTTGTTATGGTGAAGAAAGGCATGCGGTAAAACTGTCCTACCTTCCTCGATGGCATCTTCCTCGACATAAAATTCACCGGGAAAGAAGAAAAAGGAGCAACAACTGCTTTTCCCTCATGTCTTCTTCAAGTGAAAAGTCAACGGTAAAAGGGAGACGATGGTTTGCAGGAAGGCAACGAACACAACACAACTTGCCAGTTTTTACAGCAGCCATCCAGTTGCTCACAAAGGAAGCTGTGTAAAAACGCTCTTTAAACGGATTCAGAGGCACTGCAGTAGGCAAGAGGAAAAGGTACGCGAAGCCCGATATCTCCACGACCCATTTATGCGGAATGGTTTTCCAGCAGAATTTATAAACCGATGCTCATGCGTTCCGCCCCGGAGGACCGGACAACTGAGAATATGGCACGCCCTACCATACATCAATGACGTCTCAGAAGCAACAGAGTGAACTTGGTAATGGAATTGCACATAGAAAAAAAGTTACCACGATCAGCAGGGTAATGAAAATAAAAGACCGGCCTACTCCCAATGAACAATATGGGGTACTGTATCGCATTCCATGCCTAAGCTTTCCTTGAAACTACACAGGCCAAACTGAACGCACGCTGGGATTGCGCATGCATGAAAACAAGTTAGATTTATGACGAGGCGACGAATTATCCCAAGTTGCAGCTCATATCTATGAAACATGCCATGAGTTCAACTTCGCTCACACCGGAAGCAATATGGGCAGACAATTGATTGAAGCCTGGTCCACGGACGGGAATTCAATTAACCGATGTATCGAAATGGCGCGGGCATACAGAGCATCTCGTAATTACATGCAGTCACGCCCAGACGGCCATCACAGTTAATTTTCCATATTTTTGTTGCTGAATGCCTGATGAAAGTTGACATCACTGATGATTAATAAACGTTTAACTCTATAATCTTCCCCCTACCCGCCTTTTTCATCACTGTTTCTTACCCCTTACGAACTGACGACCCCTGACAGTTGATTAGTATACGCATACTATAATTAGCCTCCTTTTTCTTGTTCTTTCTCACCTCTGGCGATGCACTCATGTAAGAGTTCGAAAGCTCATGCTAATAAACGAATCGATCCGGTGCTCGACAATCCTTCCTCCTTATCCAAGGAATAGTCTGTTCAGTATAGAATGAATGGAAAATAGGCAGGGGGTGTTGACTCTCGGACAAGTGCAGTCCGGTCGCCGGGGCCGGCACCTGAAGTGTAAGGGCGCGAGGGTATTACAAGCGTCTAGAAGGCGGTCCTTTGTGTGAGTCAGCCTCAGGCAGATGATTGGCCAGGCTGGTGCATGCAAACTTCCTGGCAGCAGCAAGGCGTTGAGCGTTGGCGTGGTTTGTGTGGCTTGCGTCACCTGTGATTGGCTGTCCCTTGGGCGACCGAGATTGCTATTGCGTGCCCTCATGTGAGGCATAACGCGGGGGAGGAACTGGCGCTACAGGGCCATAACACATCTACTACCACTTTAAACTATTTCACGCACAGGTTAACCTGCCTGTGCCCGCCCTACTTTAAGCACACGGTGGACATGGCGGAGAAACGGTGATCAAATGGTTGGGAGCCTCAGGCGAGTCTCTCACGCCACTATAACATGGCTCACCAGTTCCACAGCTTAGTCGTTGGTGTGTTGACTCACGTGTGGGGTCGGCCGTATGGCGGATAATTACGCATATGCCACCTTTATCGCAGCGTCAGGATTAACTGTCAGTTACGTTTCTCCCACCTGTCTTTTTGCACGCCTGTCGACTCTGGATATGACGCCGTTCGTTTTAAAATCAGAACTCTGGCCTAGGAGAGCAACGCGAACTCGCTTCCTGTTATGAGCACGCTAGTCAGTTTTCGTGCATCCTTGTGTAGTATTTTATCATTTTTTATCACTATAGTTTTACAAATGCTTTTTTTACTATCCCAGATTACCTTGTAGTCAATGAATGACGACTGACTGCCCCTTTTTAATATTGAGCTTTTCATGTTTATCACATACCAACGAGATATCCGATGGGATTGTGAACTATTTACGTCGGGCTTAGTTCCAGCAGTATAACTGCGGCTTCCAGTAAGTCAATTACATGTGACATGCTCTGTCAAGCTACATGTTGGTTTGTTTCCTTCCCTTCTCTGGACTTTCTCTTTGCAAACACATGTGGTCTCTAAGGCAGTATCGCAGTGGGTTCGGTCATTAGACAAAACCCTTGCCGCTGCGCTCTTCAGTACATGTTCCATAGGGGAAGAGAACAAATGAGACGCTTAGTGCAAGGAATAGTTAATTCTGTACAGAATAAGATAAGATCAGGCAGGAGAAAGTTGACTGGCGGAGGTCACTGCTGCCCGATACCCTCCTATCTCTTGACGCCACAGACGAGGTCACTTAGAGCATGGGACCTCGTGCAAAGGCAGTTTTAGGCGTGCCTCGGACCACATGCAAACTGACACGCAAACGAAAACACGTACCGCGTCTCCAAAATGCTGGTCTCAATCCACAATGACGTGATCCCAATCCGTCTGGACAAACCTCAAGGCCGTGGCTGCCGCTAGACATCACTTCGGACCTTGCCCAACTCGCGGCTAGACGTGCGCTTCGGTAATCAAAGCTTCGTTCTAACGATTTTCCAATTTTATTCTGTAAAGAATATATTCTTCCTACTACTCTGGCCTTCCCATGACTTCTCTCTAATCTCCCAAGGAACCGAGCCTGGAAGATCGTTGCCATTAGGGTTCAATGTTCTTAACCTTAACAACCCTCGATAGGTCTGCACTCGAGCTGGGTAGTGTCCGTAGTTTGTGAGCAGGGGAGTCGGAACAACCGCCTCCATTGAGAAATGCACGCATCACTCTCAGAGGGATGATTGGCCAGACTGGATTGGCGTCGGCCAGCAAGTGCGCGCGTACTACCAGTCACCAGAGGCAGAAAATTGAGCGTTGCACACTGACTTGGGCCTCTATAGCAGCTCTAATAGATTGTGTAGCATTTTAACAGTTTTTTTCTGATCCCATCTTCAGTAAAACCTTGGGTGACTGTCTTGCTGAAGCTAGCGTCACTAAAGCACAACCCGAAGGTAGTCACAATGTGAAAATCGGTATTTCTGAAAAAATCGACATTTTATATTGCAATAAATGACGTAGATGGAGTGTGCGTAGCTTGAGGATTTGCTTACGAGGGTGCCTTGCTTTAAATGTGAAAAGTTTGGAAAACCGTCCCAGGGGATCCTGAAATAGATTACTCTGCATGCGCATATCCTGCGATCAATAACGCTCAAGGCCATTTTGGTTTCAACAAAGTAACGCCATTTTCGATTGTTTTTTTCCAATATAGCAATGCACTCTCCGAAATCAGGTGTTCTAAGTCTCGCTGAAAATGTGAACAGATAGGTCATTTCAAAGAAAGACGTCCTTTGGGAAAATGAGAAAATTTATTGGGTAAATTTTGGACACTGGATCCCCAGGTCGTCGTCAGACTTGAGAAAATATGCAAAGAACAATTAACATTTCAAAGTGCTGGTTCAGTTATACAGTCGCCCACGCTAGACGACTACATAACTGAACCAGCACTTTTCAATGTTAATTGCTCTTTGAACATTTTCTCAAGTCTGACGACGACCTGGGGATCCAGTGTCCAAAATTTACCCAATAAATTTTCTCATTTTCCCAAAGGACTCATTTTTTTTAAATTAAATTTCTTGGGATGCCTGCTTTCCGGTTTATACGAAAGATATTTCATTTTTGTATTTAAAATAAGCATAAACGGTAACAGTTGAGTTGGCCGCCCGAATTAACTACCCCTAGCCCCTAGTCCTGTGGTTACTTCTAATTTCGTGAGTTTTACTTTAGTTTAGTTTTTGGTTAGTTTATTAGTTTAATTTTAGTTTAGTTTGTAGTTCAGTTAGATACCACCAAAGTTAGGTACATGTACTTAAATAATTACTATATTGATACTAATTAAATAAAAATAAATATGCTAAAATAATAAACTACTCTAAAATTAAAATGAAATTATAAGCTTAAGAGTAGACTAAATCAAAACGAAGCTAATACCACTGGTCGCGTGAGACAGAATTCTGGGGCTAAGGTGGGCAACCAACTTGCCTTTCACCGCACAAACATCAGGACTTAATGGTATCAAATTATTCGCGAAGCCTGTTGCTGTACGACAGGGTTGACGAGTTAGCAATACATGGAAACTTCAATTTGTTTAGAAAATCAAGGATAAAAAACAGGCAAGGACACAGTTGATATCACAGTTTAATCGATAAAACGAGCCATATACCAGCACGGTAGAAAATGGAAAAGTACACGCTGGCGTACTGGGTGATATGTTAATCGAAGAACCGAGCCGGACCAGTGTAAGTTTGGGTTTACCACGCTGTCTGCTTATTTGCATAGGTTAATGTTATCTTTCCGTGTGCAGGCCGCTTCCAGGTAGCGCATTGTCCGAATTTTCGCACAGAAAGAGCTACCAAGAAGGCTTTTTTGCATGCTGCGTCAACTGCCAGGAGGGGGTATTCGTAGCTGGGCACGAATGCCCTAACGTGAAATACCTTGCTAAATCGTTGCAAGAATAGTATCAAGACGGACTGGAAGATCCTTCTTTTTTCTGGTTTTGTTTCCAACTCACCCGTAATTTATAAACGCAACCGGTCTCGCTTGAGGCGCTTAAAGGGGAATTCGACGATCTTAAACACTCAACTAAACAAATGTGCCAGAATTTCGTCTCCGGAGGAACAAGGCATATTTTCCCTAGTTTACACACGAAAAGCCTCGGCGTCAGTCAGGAAGGCTCAAATGTGGAAAAGTTGTCCATTTTCTCTCCGGTCCTACTTTGAAAAAAAATAGGCGAATGACGTTGAGATCCAGTTGCGAAATATTATGCAAATTAATTATTTTCAAAAACACCTATCAGAACATCTTTTTTTATAAGTACAGTACATGTTCATGGTAGACCCTTTTTGGAAGCTCGCCCTCCTTGGTGATGAGACAGAACGCTTAGGTCCATATATAAGGAGTACTGTGAAAATCGTCTTAACAACACTTAAATATATACACGAAAGCTTTGTGGCATACTCGGAGCAATTAAGAAAAGATGACAAACAGCGTATCTAAGTAAACAGAAGGGGAACACTACTCAGCTAGTGTATGATATGTCGGCCACCTTCTCGCACCACTTGGAGTTCTAGCTGCACACAAGCCAGAGGCAAACATAAGGCGTCAGATAAGGAAACCGAAAGACCCACTGCTCCGGCAAGAAACATCTGGGGTCGTCTACAGATCTGGCGCAGTTGCGGGAAAAAAAATATGTCGGAGAAACTGGCAGACTTCTCAAGACGTGAATTGACGAACACACGGCAGCAGTGTGGCGAAATGATGCCAATTCTTAAGTTGCGGCTCATTCGACGAGACCCGGTCACACATTCAAATTTGATGAGGCCGAAATTCTCGCAAGAAGTGACAACTGGGTGAGCCCATGATTACTTGAGTCATGGTTAAATCCATAAATAAGTGCAATGATTTGCCCAATCCATATCCGGTGCTGAGACTCAATTTGGCCATAGCAAGTCGCCACTTGGGGAACGGACAAGCCACCGCGTCATCCTAAGCCAACACTGGAGGACCATATGGCTGAGCAATCATCACGCCCGAGTCCACCACGCGTGATGTAAGTTCAGCAGGTCAGAGACCGCATGCCGTTCAACAAACTACCAACATGCAAGAAGGTAATTACGGTTAATCGTTGTTGTATGTTTGCCGTAATGACTGTATCCTATAAATACTGCAAACTCCTGTGCATACGCTACCCCTAACGTCAGGCGAATAAAAGTATTGTCCCAGCGATCCAGTAGTCTTCTTCTCAATTACTTCCTGGGACTTACATGCTTGCTTGTATTGGCAATGTTAGCGATGTTTTTTGCATGGAAAAGGAGCTAATTTCCACTCTGACATCGCCTCGAACTTTAGTTCCTGTCTGTGAAATAGCAAGCGATATCTAAAGTCTAAAATTGATGCGAGAAAATTTGCCCCGAGTAAGACATTTATATTTTAGCTTTCCCATGGTGTACTATGATTTCTTGATCATCTATCTAATGCAGTATAAGCAGTCAACTCCTAAAAATAAGCCGTCCGAAAATAGACCAAAATTACAGATGCTTTTTGAGCTGCCCTCCGCGCGTTAAATTCGACAGGCTCAGTAGACGGGCAGAAGAAACAGAAGAAACGTCCTGTGACATTTTAAGGAGTTTTGTCCTATCAAAAGTCTAGTAAGGGTATTTTTGCGCCGAAGTCAGTGGAAGCGGAAAATACAAAAATGCCGTCCTGTATATGTAATTAAAACTTTTTTGCAGTTAACTGCCGACGGAGAGCCAGGTCGTATTGTCCATTGCCTTTACACTGAAATTTAGTCTTTCGATAAGAAAAAAATCTTTTAATGACATTATATTTCTTAGACCGGGAGTGTTTGCCCGTTTGCTGGCATTCGTTTTTTATGGGTACTGTTATAACGTAAACAGACGAATTTCAAAATGGCGTATTACTTTTTGGTATATGAGCCTGTAGTGGCCCTGTAGTGACTCCCTGTTCGGCGAAACGTCAGGCATGAGGTCACGTGATCGCAAGCCTCGCGTAGCCTCTGCGACAGCCAATCACAGGTACCGCGATCGCTTGCATCTCACAGCAGCTACTGACATGCGCGCAATCATAGACAAACCCAGTGCGTCTAGCCATTCGCTTTCAAGGCCGACGGACAAACTGCCTCTGCGATGACTGTCTACGCTAGTAGAAAAGATGAGGCATGGAAGGTCAGATTGCTATGGAAAATTTAATTAAACGTAGAAGGAGTAGAATGTGGGCAATAAGTAAGTGACCCCCAGACGAGTGACGTCCAGCCATGAGCGGGCCGAGTCCGGAGTCACATTCCGGCGGCAGTAGTCGCCGGTTCTGGATTTCTGCAGCCGATCTTGAGGTCACCGGCTCCGGGCTTGTCTGACCGTAAGCAGTCTTCGCAATAAGGTTCTTTGCGGACCGGCCTTGGAACGTAATTAACCAATTAAGACCGACAGAGCGTGGCCTTGACCGGAGGTTTGACACCCTCTGGTGCGCATGGGAAGCATGACTTAGAACAGGAAGTCGCTACAAACTATTCAGATATTTCAAAATCCCCCCACTAATACACACGAAAATCCCGTGGTCCTTAGCTAAATCCAGGGCTGTAAATAAATTGTCGTCAGCCCGCGCAAGTTTCCGAGTGGATAGGAGTCTCCCACACTCCCATCCCATGTTACAGGAGCTGCCTGTATATCCTCTCTGTTCCACGGAGGTCTGCACTGCTTCCGCCTATTGGCTACAGCCTTGAACGATGAAATTTCTAAGAAGGTGTGAAATAATTGGCCACAGGGTTTTTCTGTACAAATTTGCCCACTGCCCTGACATTAATGTACTGCCAGTGAATTCACCAAGAGTTCTACCGAATAGGCCGAAGAATTCGCCTTTGTACAGAGAGCAGATTATGCGGTGTGTCTAATTTGCAATGACAAGATAACATCGATGAAACGGTCGAATGTAAAGCGCCACTTCGACACACGCCATGATACCGTTGCATCACAATATCATGCGGGAGATAGCCGAAAGAAAGCATGCCAAGAGCTAAAGCGCAGGATGCAAACCAGCCAGAAGCAACTCCACGAATGGACCCAGCAAGGTTACTATAACTCCGCGAGCTTTGCTGGATCTTTATCAATAGTTAGGAACGGAAAACCATTCACAGATGGCAAGTTTGCTAAAACGTTCATGCTGGATGTAGCTGATAAACTTTTTGATGATCTTCCGAACAAAGATAAGAGGGTGCCAACCCTCGAGATTGGGTATGACTGGCTGATGACGGCTTTGTCGGATCCACTTCTTCATCATATCACCTCTGTCACTATGTGACGGTCATTGAGGGTCTGCGTTGCGAGCTCCTTGGCAAAGCGGAACTTAATTGTTCCCTGACTAGATCGGTGAAACACCTGCATTCATTCAAAGATAATATAATTAAATGGATACAAGACATGCCTTTGTCGGCAACAACTGTTTATGAACGTACCATCATGATGGAGACCCACGTGGAGGAAACGCAAGTGAAAGAAATAATTGAAGCGCCGTCCATTTCCCTGGCTTTGGATGAGTCAACAGACGTCAGTCATTTGGTGCAGTTCAGTGTGATTGCAAGATATGCTACTGGTGATACACTGCACGAAGAAAGTCTTGCGGTTCTGTCAATAAAAGGATCCACAAGAGGTGAGGATTTATCCAAGTCTTGCGTGGATATCGCTCAAGATAAAAAAACTACCTATGGATAAACTTCTCTCAGTCTGTATTGATGATGCTCCGTGTATGGTGGGGAAAAACAAAGGATTTGCGGCGCTTCTCTGTGAATATTAAAAAAAGACCCATCCTACGTTTCCATTGCATTCTATGCCAGGAAGCTCTTTGTGCTCAGATATGTGACGGACAGCCTGGCGAAGTGATATCGCTGGTCATCCGTGTGATTAACTACATTCCTGCTCGAGTCTCAAATGATCGACATTTTAAAAACACTGCTGGATGAAGCTGGGAATAACTATCACGGTCTGCTTTTGCTCAGCAAGGTACATTGGTTGTCAAAAGGGAAGGTGCTTAGCCGTTTTGCAGCTTGCCTAAACGAAATCCGGACGTTCCTTGAAATGAAGGGCGTTGAGCCTCCTGAGCTAGCCAAAACTGAGTGGCA
>JAYGXS010000004.1:7846718-7895548 GCA_036362985.1 Ligula intestinalis | reverse complement strand
AAATAAGGTAATCTTTGGGAGGTTTCGGAACTGCTTCCTATGCTTTTCCATTAATCGGTGTGTGACGCTACCAGGTGCCTACCAAAGTCTACGGGAAAAGCACAGGAAGCAGAGCCACAGGCAGGAACGCCGACCAGACGCACCAGCCGACAGCACAAACGAGGGCTTAGGACCACCCAACGCAAACACAAATCAGGGACAAGCGGTTTCGACCACAAGCCTGCGAGATGGCCAACAGGATGGGAACGCGGGTGAACACGAGCCCACGCCGATGACTTTGACTGCCAGGCCGCTAGCAACCGAGGAGTCAACGCGAACATGGCAACCGCAATTCGCACCTCAAGGGGAAGATGTGAACGCGACATGACGTCGGCCGGGCCCAACGTACGAACGATGCGCACCCGATCAATGGCAATTATCCCACCAACGCCACTACCCCCGGATAAGACCAGCCCGCAGCCGCATGACAACAGTCATCCCCATGCCTAGCTAAATTTTACCTATAAATACTGTGAACGTTCGTGCATTTACCACCTTTGACAATGGAAGCTTGTCTGATTCCGAAACGTCAGGACATTAAATCCTTGATTCCTGTGATCGCCTTGCCTTCTCAATTATGTCCAGGAACACGCATTTTCGCTTCCATCAGCAACATATTTATATATATATAATTTCAGTCTCGCCAGGTCTAATTTCAGCGGGCATTTCGGGCATGCAAATCTGAAATTCTCTTGAATGCATCCACAGATGGGGACATAACAATATCCTCGGGGAGAGCATTCCAAGCTTCAACTACTCTATTACCAAAGAAGAACTTGCGTGTGTCTAGTCTGGCCCCTGTCATGCGTAGTTTGAAGAGATGCCCTCTTAAGTTGGTCGTTGTTGCTAACTCGAAGAAGTCGCCAGGTAGAAGACAGCAGTCCTGCCCGCGCATTATACAAAATGCTTGTATCAGATCACCACGTAGCTGTCTGTAACTTAACGGAAATAGATCGAGATTAGCTAAACGTCTTTCGTAGGGTAAGAAGCTCTGACCGGTAACCAGTTTGGTCGCGCGCCCTTGGACCTTGTCGAGGGAATTTAGGTCTTTCGTGGTCCAGGGTTTCCATGCTTGGATTGCGAACTCCAACTTCGGCCACCCAAATGTTCCAAAGAACAAAGCAAAGCAGTCTTTATCGAAGGCGCAGAAAGCCCATTTGACAAGATACAGGACGTTTTTATTTCACTCTGAACTGTTACTCATTCTGCGTAACTTTTTTTCCTTCAAACACGGAACTCCTTTCTTCTCTCTCTCCTGGCATGCTTCTTTTTCTTTTAGGCAGATTGATAATGAATCGCCTGGACAAATGTTTGCTTCCATCTATGCTACTAGACCCTGAATAAACTGATCTATATCGGACACTGAAATTAATATCTCCGGAAATTACAAAGCGGAACTTTCAGAACCGATATATCAACCAGACGGCAAACAGGGGAAGGTGAGGCAACACTGGTGAGCCGGAACCCCTCGCAGCTGTGTCAAGCAGTCGCAGAATACCGGCGTAACGCATGTCTGGGTTTTTAGCCAGTACATATGGAGTCAGTATGGCAGCATGTTGGCAGCATGTGTGTATTACGCAGCTATTCCCTGGTGGTTGATGGAGGTCTGTTCTGTTATTGGAACATAATAATTAACATTAAAATTAGCCATAAGACAAGGTTGGGAGGCTCTCGAACACACGAGACATCAAAAACCAGGGCGGATGTGCCCTATATCTGATCGGTGCACGCCTATTTACTAATTTATAGTCCCCGGTCAACAATCGGTAAGACGTCGGGCCTAATAGTTCAACAGGCAAGGCATTCGCCTTTGATCGGAGAGACGCGGGTTCGAAATTCAAGCGTGGCGGCAATCTCCACTGCTACACTGGAGTAGAGTATATCCACCTTATGACGTCTGAAGCGGTAGAAAAGGCCTTTGTGGAAGTCTCTTTCCACCGGTATAATGGCCTAGAAATAACAAAAATGTTACTACAACATAGTAAGTAACATTACAATGAGCTACGTGGCAAGGTTTGGGGGTTCCCGAACACGCAGGACATCCAAAACCAGGGGTTGTGCCCTGTATCTGATCGGTGTATGCCTATCAACTAAAATATGTTTATCTACAAATCAGATTTCGGTCTATGCCTATACCGAGCATTGCAGTTCATTTCGAAGGAAATTTAAAAAAGATGAACAACTTGTTCACCGAATCTTTAAATTCACACGAGAATGGTAAATCAGACGTAGCAAAGAATCAAAGGTGGAGGGCGAACAAGAATGCTAGTAGTTCTGGGACGTAGTTGTCATATAACCGCACATTTCTAAACTAAACAGTTCTCGCTGCCGTCCTTATGCTCGTATTTCCTTCGACAAAGGCCTGCTCGCCCGCAAACAAGAAATTAATTTTTGCAATTTCAACGCTAATGTCGATGTGCTAACGCCTAGGTAATTTATCTCCTCGATACCGTTGTTGAGTTGTGTTCGCCTGTGTGTTCCTCGCGTGACTAAGTCCGATAATCTCTGTGCAAGATATGGCAAAGAACGATCGCTGCGTTCTTTGAGACGCTGCAATCAGTGAAACAATGATTGAAACAAGGCTTTATTGCAGCTGTCCCCTCTAGCGATAATGTGGACCACGAGTATGAATGATTGATAATGTGATCCCACGCTAAGAATAAGTCAAGATTAGACGAGAAAAATTGCCACGATATAACGAAATCAACCACCTACACCAACCAGTGAAGAACAAGGGCAGTTGTTCCACGATCGACTATTGATACTGTAGGAGAGGAGAGAGCAACGTTTGTTTTAATTGCCCTAAAAAGAGCCTAGGGAGTTTTGCTGCGGTTTCTGTAGGTGAACTAGGCTGTGTGGTGCTGTCTGAGTTTCTTCTCCTTTGGTACAGTTGTAGACGAGGGTGAGCTATCGGAACAGAAGACAGAACCCGTGGAGGTGACACCTACCGACGAGTCTTCGTGATGCTGTTGGTCCTTTTTACCCTTTTCCTATTTTTCCTCTCCCTGACACTACTTTTGTCTCTGTATTTCCCTTCGGCCCCTTATCTCCCTTTTTGACGTTTTTTCCGTGTTCGTTCCTGACATTATACACTTTATTATCATACCACTGCGTTACTCCTTCAGTTGGCTTGAGCTCATACCCAATATGCCCAGGAGAGGTAGAAGTTGAAGGTCAGGAATTGATGAATTGTCTACACCCACAGTCTGTTCGACGCGCCAGTTCGTACCAAAACACGAAACCGTAGGCTCTTCCGACTCGATCAGTGGCTTGCACACCACAGTGGTGGCAGCTCAGCGGTCCAGCCCCCCCATCCCCAACAACAGACCTAAATATGATGGGAAGGAATCCTTCAGAGTTTGGCTTAGAAGGTCGAAATTCTATTTACGCAACGTCTGTACTGAACATTGCAGTGATATGCTGTTGGACGCTCTCCCACCCTCTCAGGTAGACCGAGTGCTTGACGCTGGGGTGGATCCCAACTTACCGTTCGACGAGTTATGTGACAGCCTGTTGGCAACACTTGTCGAAACACAATCGTTTGGGGAGGTCATCGACGCCTTGTTCGTCCGCAGACTGCGGGTCTCTGAAACCCCTACTCAATTTGCAGATGACTTGGCGCGACTGACCAAGATTGCGTGGCCCTCTCTGTCCTCCTCCGACAACGAAAACACCATCATGCACTTTTTCATCAAGGGCCTCCCCAAGGGTGCCTTAACACAATCACTCATGTTGCAACCCCCAAAGACCTGAAAGACGCAGTTGCCAGGACGGCGAGGTTCCTACGCGTTGGCGAACACTCACAGGACCCGCACGGTTACGATAAACCTCCACCTTAATCGTCTTTCACTCGTCAGAACGACTCTGGACCTCGAGAGGGTAATCTCCGCTGTCCATTCCACAAAAACAACCGGTTTGGTTTCAACCGCCGCCGATGGACACCACACACAGCCGGAGGTCCTTCCGTGTCGAGCGAGCACGCCTGCGCCTGCAAGAAGACCTCGGGTAGGCTTTCGGTTACTTCACGTACCAATGCTGTTTCCCCTTTTGCATCTTTTTATGCACGCGCCACGATTGATAACAGGCTTGTAGCCGCTTTGATTGACACGGGTGCTTCAATTTCACTCGTCAATCCACGTATTATCCCATCTTCGGGTTGCATTCAGAAGGAACCTCCCGGGAGTACAATACGGTTAAACACGGCCGAAGGCTCGCCGTTACACCCACTTGGTTCTGTTTCCCTCACGGTTAACTTCCCACCTTTAACGGCAGAGCATACTTTTATAGTAGTTTCTAACCTGACATGGGATATCTTACAGGGCACAGATTTCTTGTCCAAGTATGGTTGCTGTATTGATGTTCAGAATAGGAAGATCCAGTTTCGATGCACAGCCGCTGAGCCCAACCCATCGCCGGTTACTTATGATGAAGTATCCGCTTGCGCCGCTATCCAATCAGTCATGCAATTTCCATCTACAATGATTGACGACGTATTACCTATGGAAACCCTCATTGGTGCTGACATCACTTCCGTCAAGGCGATGCTACTAGACTTTCATGACGTTTTTGCCTTGGATGACCGTTCCCTCGGTCGCACTGACTGTATACGCCACGCCATCGATACGGGCGCAGCTAAACCTATATGGCAGCCACCCCGTCGTGTCCCGACACACTCCAGGACGAAGTCGACAAACTTTTAGACACGATGCTAGCTGCGGGAGTAATCAAGCCTTCACGTTCCCCTTGGGCGTCCCCAATGACATTGGTCCCCAAGAAAGACGGGAAAGTACGTTTTTGTGTTGATTACCGCTGGTTAAACGCAGTCACTACCCGTGACTCGTTTCCCCTACCCCGCATAGACTGTACACTCGACGCCCTCGCCGGGTCTCATTGGTTTTTGACTCTGGATCTCAAATCCGGATACTGGCAAGTAGAGGTCGAACCAGCAGACCAACAGAAAACTGCTTTTATTCTCCCTCAAGGACTGTATGAGTTCGAGACCATGCCCTTCGGGCTCTGCAACGCAGCGGCCACTTTCCAACGTCTAATACAAGTTGTTTTGGCACACCTCTATCACCGACAGTGCCTCATTTATCTGGACTATGTGATAGTTTTCGGTAAAACGATCGAGGAACACAACGACAACCTTTACACAGTCTTGACAGCACTACGAGAAGCAGGCCTCACTCCCAACCCCCAGAAGTGCTGTTTCCTGCGTGAGAAGGTTATTTACCTAGAACGCGTCATAAGTTCTGCCGGTATCGGAATAAGTACCGAAAAGATCGAGGCTATCCGCTCATGGCCAACGCCGACCACCGCTACCAAAGTACGCAGTTTTATCGGATCGGCCTCGTATTATAGGCGCCTCATTACAAACTTCTCACGAATAGCGTGCCCGCTGTATCAATTGACAGATAAAAGCCCTAAAAAAGCGTTTTGTTGGACGGCGGAGTGCCAAGCCGCTTTTGACGACCTCAGAGCACGTCTGTGCTCCGCACCAATCCTCATGCTTCCAAACACCACGGAGTCGGCCCCACCATTTATTCTCGACACCGACGCCAGCGATTTTGCGATTGTTGCAGTGCTCTCCCAGGTAGCTGCGGAGGGTCGCGAGAGAGCCGTCTGTTTTGCGAGTAGCATTCTTACAAAAACCGAGAGGGACTATCCCATTTACGACAGGAAACTGTTAGCCATTGTCACCTTTGTCAGGAAAATTCACCCCTACCTACTGGGCAAAATATTTGTCATTCGCACAGACCACAAAGTCCTCCTTTGGCTAGAACGCACTAAAGATGCTTAAGCACGTCTAGCCCGGTACCAACAGTACACCTATTCCTGCACTTACCGACCCGGTAAACAGCATGCCAACGCGGACGCCCTTTCCCGTCGCCCACATACAGACGACCCCTCTGATATTCAGTCTGCTGGTAGCCACATTCATGCTATCCAAGCTGACCCAAGTACATATAGAAGCTAAGGCTACGACGGCTATGGCCTTAACACCTACAATCTTCCAA
This sequence comes from Ligula intestinalis, assembly GCA_036362985.1. Taxonomy (NCBI): domain Eukaryota; kingdom Metazoa; phylum Platyhelminthes; class Cestoda; order Diphyllobothriidea; family Diphyllobothriidae; genus Ligula; species Ligula intestinalis. Next base: position 7,889,492 of record JAYGXS010000004.1, on the reverse strand, counting down.
ACCCTGTTTCCTTAGGAGATTGGAGAGAAGACGGTGGAAAGGCGAGAGGAGACGGAACAGTGTATTGTTTACAGAAAAGTTATGGGAAAGTTGCCAGTTCATCCGGCATGGCTGTACGGCCGGAGGGCGCATGAGCGCGCGGCCTCCAACCCATCTCGCTCAGAGCCGATTTTCAAATGAGGTCTTTGAGTAGTCAGACCAGAAGACAGAGAGAGAGATAGCTTTCATTGGCTATGTCGGCCTGGAGATTTTGGGCAGAGAGGCAACTTGCGTCGGGCACGCGTGCAAGCTCCCCATTCATCGCCTGGTTTTTGAGCGTAGATGCGGGGACCGTGATTGGCTGATCGAGACGTCAAAAACCACGTCGGCGAGCCGTTGAGAAAGTGCACTTCGATGCAAGCTAGTCAGTCAGGCACGAGCCGCTGCATACACTCCATCACTGGGCCATCGCCCAAAGCACGGACCTTGACACGGCCATCGTGTACGACCATCTCTTCCACGGTCACCAGCGACCTTCCGATAAAGATCTTACGGGTTTGCTCGAAGAAGCCTATATCGTTCGCAACCAATGGCCCCATCTTTTTATCGACAACGACATCCTACTCTATGAGGATGAACATTCCAAGTCCCCGTCCTCTCCAATCTGCATAATGAACTCGGTCACGTCGGTCAACACAAAACAGAAGTCGCTGCCCGTCAACGCTTTTGGTGGCCACGGCTACGCGAACAAGTCCACATATTTTGTAACACCTGCCCAACGTATGCGTCCTTAAAGAATCCAACGCACCGCCTGCGCGCTCCACTGCAGCCCATGCAAACGGGGTTTTCCCATTTCAGCGGGTCGGTGTGGACATTATTGGCCCACTTCCATACACCACCGATAAGCACCGCTTTATCCTGGTCCTAGTGGACTACTTCACAAAGTGGGTTGAGGCCTTACCTCTCCTTACACAAGATACGGCTTCTTTTACCACAGCCATTTTTAATTAATGGATTTGCCGGTTCGGGGCACCCCTGCCCCTCCATTCAGACTGTGGCGCCAACTTCGACAGCAAGTTGCTACGCGAAGTGTGCGAGATGCTGCAGATATACAAAACACATGCAACACCTCTCCACCCAGAAGGAAATGGCCAAGTTGAGCGAACCAACCGAACGCTAAACAACCTTCTTAAAGCCTTTGCTAAGCACCACGACCTCCTCGACTGGGATAAACGTCTCGCCTGCGCCCTAATGGCTTACCGAGCGATGGTCCACTCGTCCACCGGTTATACACTTTTCATGATGATAACAGGGCGCACCTTCCGGCTTCCCGTCGACACTCTGACACCCCAATCACCCCTCGCCTTCCACACGACCAATGACTACGTCCTACAACTACAAGAACTTTTACGCCTCACATACAACCTAGCCCGGTCCCATTTAGGGACAGCCTACGACCGGCAGAAAAGCGACTTCGACCGTCAAACGTTCGGTTCCCCTTATATCGAGGGCTACCTCGTGCGGAAATATCGGGCCGTCCCCCCATTAGGCACACCGGCAAAGTTCTTCAAACATTGGGAAGGCCCATACCGCGTCATCGACGTCATCCACCCATCCACGTACGTCCCCCAAGACATAAAACAACCCAACAGACTCCCTTTCACAGAATATTTTGATAAGCTGAAACCCTACCGGGGTCAGCTACCTACGGCCACGGCAGAACTAACCCCGGTCCTATCCCCTCATCTGGTACCGATAGCCGTGCGGGAGGAGACAGTGGAAACCACAGCTGCCGTCGGCCCTGCGGAAAGGGCTCCGTCTGAGGAGGGAAGTGTGAAGGAGAGGAGAGAGCGCCGTTTGTTTTAATTGCCCTAAAAAGAGCCTTCGGGAGTCTTGCCGCGGTTCCTGTAGATGAACTAGGCTGTGTGGTGCTGTCTGAGTTTCTTCTCCTTTGTTACAGTTGTAGACGAGGGTGAGCTATCGGAACAGAAGACAGAACCCGTGGAGGTGACAACTACCGACGAGTCTTCGTGATGCTGTTGGTCCTTTTTACCCTTTTCCTATTTTTCATCTCCCCTGACACTAATTTTTGTCTCTGTATTTCCTTTTGGCCCCTTATCTCCCTTTTTGACGTGTTTTCCGTGTTCGTTCCTGACATTATACACTTTATTATCATACCACTGCGTTACTCCTTCAGTTGGCTTGAGCTCATACCCAATATGCCCAGGAGAGGTAGAAGTTGAAGGTCCGGAATTGATGAATTGTCTACACCCACAGTCTGTTCGACGCGCCAGGTCGTATCAAAATACGAAACCGTTGGCTTTTCCGACTCGATCAGTGGCTCGCACACTACAATACCATAACACACACCAGTTGAAGTCTTTCGCGTACCATTTAGTACGCGAACTTACACTAATTCCAGTTAGGGGAATGCGCACCAAATAGAAAGTTGTGTGAAAATAAAAGTATGGCAGGGGTTCTTGTTGCACCAGCCCCCCCTCCCCCCTCCCACCAATGAGACGCCACTTGAGAGTCTGCTTCGGTCCTCTGTATCTCTGCTGTGCAATCGGCCATCAACAACTCAAGTCATCTTACAGGCCCGCACTTGCTGCCATGGATTTAACCCACCCCGATACCACCTCGTTGTTAACAATTGCGGCAGGTTAATTAGGATTTTAAGACGGCCCAGCACGTGATTCGTCACTCTGGCCGTCCTGAGGGCAAGAGAACAAAGGAATCGACAGACGCACCACCTTCAAGGGCCGACACGCAAGGACAGCCGCCGGCCGAGTTCTGAGGTCACGCACGAGAAGGGGCCACGAAAAGACGCATGCGCGTCACTGAGGGCGTGAAGTGTCATCCCGAGGGCACCCCATGATGGCTGCCTACAGAGAGGCCAATAGGGAACAAAGGCCGTTGGTCCTTACATAGGCTACCACCGCTGGAGGCGGCACTCTGCTGCTGGGAACACGAGACTCTGCTACGAGAATTTGTTGCCCTAGATTAGAGACGGCTGCCGAGACACAGATGACAGAGGAACGCTGCTGACGGACACAGGACAAGCTGTAGGACACACAGAAGACAGAGTTGATGCACAAGCAGGAAATGTGGCAGTAAAGTCATGTCTGCTATCCCGTCTGCCTTCCTTCCTAACATACAACTGGGGGTATAACCGGTGCCAATGCAGGCATATTCTAGGTTATAACATTAGAGAATCTGCCAGAGAATCAACCTAGTTACAAGACAGCAAACGTGCGGTCACCGTAAACAAGCCTAGCGAATTACAACACCTCCATTCACTTAAGAATCATGACTATGGTAGCTCCAGGCACCACACAACACACGACCTCTCAATCAAAAGTACGGTGGGTCCTAATCAAGTGTTATACAAGTTTTCGGGAGCTAGTTAGGCTGAAAAGTGTTTAAATGAAAACACAAATGCACCGGCAGCGTTAATCTCTGCAGCCAAAGTCTCAGGGTGGGAGGGGGAATTCAGTGATAAACAAATAGTGATAAATACAAGTTAGAGAAGTGCGTAACAAGTACAGAGTTGTGTAGAAATAAAAGTATGATAAAGTTTTAGATAAATAAAATTACGGCAAAGGGCTTCCACAGGTGTGGTTACCCCACCTCCTCCTCAATTGGCCACTCTAGTATTTACACTGCAGCCCACGAAGCTGGATGGGGAACAGTAGGACCCCATATTTCATACTTTGATCTTAGCCAAACAAAATCCAACCTCACACGAATGCACCGATGGCATTAATCTCTACAATCAAAGTCTGAGGAAGAGGGGGGTGCATTCATTTATCAAGTCAGCACCAGGGTCCACGCAACGTACACAGTGAAATCATCACGCGAGGTGCAGGTACATGAATCGTGCGTGGTTGGAGGGGGGGGGGGGGGGGGGGGGGGGGGGCCCCGGGGGGGGGGGGGGGGGCGGGGGGGGGGGGGGGGGGGGGGGAGAGTGACCACCTGGACATTGAGCATCCACTGCATGGATTAGGGAGAGTGAGGCGTAGCATGTCTCCGCCGAATTTGTGGTGCGCAATCAGGGGCTGTAGACAGCCTCTGCATCCAAATGGAAAAACAAGCTTCCCCGGGGGCTTCCGGCCTAGTAATCATCGTAGGCACGCAGACGTTTGTTTACGGGTTGCCGACGTAAACTGCCGCCGTGTTGGCAGTCTTCCAAGACACGGATACGCGCTCATCGCGATAGATTCAAGCTAGATTTTTTGTGTTGAAATATGCCCACCGATTGGCGTGGAGATTGAGACCCCATAGGCGACCTCACTTCCTCTCCTCGGGCACCAGTTCACTGTTTTAGCCAGTCAGCAATCTGGTGCATGAGTAGTCCTTCTGTGTGCACAACCTACCAAGACTTTTTACCCCCTACACTCCGTCTAAAAAACACGGAGGTCTATGTAAGGTTCGAACGTACGACCGCAAGGATAAGGCTTGTGCCCAGCCAAAACCCCAACACATCTTAATTAAGTGGATCTGGTAGTCAGTTGGTAGATCTTAGATTGGGTTGTCAGGAATCCCTACCAAAGTCACTTAAGGTAAAATAGAAGACGCTTGCTGCAGTGATCTTAAGGTGCAGTTACGTGTGGGGAGGGAAGTGGGACGCCAGATGGGGGTGATTAGTATATTCTGTGAGAGTAAGTGGAGGATAGGTTGGAGGAAGTTGACAGTTGGATGAGTGCATGGCCACCCACGAGAGGGTCAGTTTCCGAAGAGAGAGCACGGGGGTCATCATAACTTCTACGAGGCGGCCATATGCGAGTCCGCCAAAAGGAGATGATTGGCCAGACCGGATTGTGTAGGCAGTCCCTAGTGCGTGCGCACGTCTTATAAGCAGCAAGATGCGCGCGTTGCGCGCGCAATTGGATCAATACAACCGTGCTTATGCAGTCAGTGTACTATATCAAAATTTGCGGATTTCATGGATCGGATTTGGTTGGGTGAGTAATTTTATCAAGCTCTAATAAGCCTCACGCACCGTGGCTTGTGTGATCAGATCTTTGGCCGCGCAAATTCCTTACACCTGCCATCAGTGGCTTGAGCCATCATGAGGCCACCTAGTTTTTTTGACAGTTACGTCAGATGAATAAGGAAAACCTGCCAAAACGCCTATCACTATCCTTAGCAGTGGCGGAACAAAACTCCGCATTTCTAGGTTTGTTGACAGCGATTCGGGGTTAGGTTTAGGGTAAGGGTATGTGTTAGGGGTTAGGGTAAGGGTAACTTTTAGGGGTATGTTTAGGTTAAGGGTTAGGGTAAGATTGAGGGTTAGGGTTAGGATGAGGGTTAGGTTTAGGGTAAGGGTTAGTGTTAGGTTCAGTGTGGGATAATGATATCTTATGTAAAAAGCCCGAAGTTTCTGCTTAATATCACAAAAAGCCTTCAAAAAACCCATTATTACAGGGTTTTGGGCAAAGGAATGCTTTTGGAATAAAACCACATTTCCACGGTTGTCGACAGTGATTCGTGCTCGATTCGAACTCAATTCGAGCTCGATTTTTTTTTCGTGCCGTTTTCGATGTACGCGCCCAACGCCGTCGGCCTATAGCCACCATATTAAATTATTTCAACAAAATTTTACGACTTTTGTTTCTTATTTCCACAAAATCCTTTTTTAGAAAATCAATTTTAGCAACTTAAAAAAAACCTCACCTATCGCAGTCGCTTAAGTTAAAATAGGAGACCCTTGCTGCTGCGACCTTCAGACCCTGTTCCGTGTAGGAAGAGAAGAAGTAGGAGGCCGGGTGTGAGGAATAGCACATTCTGTATAGAGCTAGAGAAAAATAGGTTGAAGGAAACCGACAGTTGGAAGAGTGCATGGCCACCTGCGAGTGGGTCGGTGCCCGAAGTGAGAGCAGGGGAGGGTCATTACAGCGTCTACAGTATGGTTATATGTTAGTCAGCCGCTGGGAGATGATTGGCCAGACCGGATCGGGGAAAGCAGGCGTTGGTGAGTGCGCACCTGCTGGCCACCATGAAAGGTTGAACGTTGGCACAGTTTGCAGCACCTGTAGTTGGATAACCCTGAGACGGACCGAGAAATGCAATCACGAGACCTTAAAGGTGATCGGCCAGACTGGAATAAAATAGACATACACAGGTTTGCATGTACGTGCTAGCAACCACGAGAGGCGAGCGTTGCGCGCCCCCACAATGGGATCAATACAATTCTGCTTGTTCAGCCAGTGTACTATATCAAAATTAGCGGATTTCAGGCGTCGGAGTAGGTTGGGTGAGAAATTTGATCAAGCTGTGACTAGCCTCACGCAGCTTGGCTCGTGTGATTAGATCTTTGCCATCAGGGTTCGAGCCATCACGAGGCCATCTATGTTTTTTTACAGTTAAGCCAGATGAATAAGGAAAATCTGCCAAAAGACCTATCACTACCGGGCTACGATAAAGCAAAAGTGAGGTAACTGCAAGTAAGCTTAGCCACTTATAACACCCGCATCCACGTTCGAATGATACTTAGTGTAGCTGCGGGCACCACACAACACAATAGCTTTCAAGGTGATTTAAAAGTTGACCAATCAACGTTATGATGGGGCCTAATCAAGTGTCCCAGGCCCCCTCGGCTGAACATACTGTCGCTTACACCGCAATCCGCAGCGCTGCTAATCAACTTCTGACTGTGAGGGCAGGCCGTGGTGAGGCCCCGTGTTTCATCCTTTGATCTTACACCATCATAAACGATCATTACACGAAAACAAAAACGCACTGGCTGCATTAATCTCTACATAAAAGTCTGGGGTGGGGTGTTGCATCCAGTTGTCAAGTCAGCACCGTGTTGTACGCAGCCTTCACAGTAAAACTGCCAGGGCGAGGTGCGGTTGCATGAACCGCGCGTGGTCGGCGAGGGGGGGGGGGGGGGGGGGGGGGGGGGAAAGAGGATCGTGGGGGGGGGGGGGGGGGGGGTGACTATAGAATACATTGGCCGCATTACTAGCGTGCAACGAGAGGTTGTTGACAGCATGCACAGGCCTCCCGGGCGGCTTCCGGTCTACTAAGCACTGTAGGCGCACAAGCCATTGTTTACGGGCTGCCGATTAAAGCTGCCGCATTGCTGGCAGTCTGTGGTAACCCTTTGCCATACGTTTATTTATCCACACATTTTTACATTATTATGTTTCTTTGCAAATACAAGCGAGTATGCGAGTCCCAGGAAGTAATTGAGAAGAAGACGACTCGATCGCTGGGACAAGTTGCAGCTGAGAATTACTTGAGTCATAGTTCACGGGTCTCCAATCCGATAACATGTGCAACGATTTGCCCAACCCATATTCGGTACTGAGACTCAATTTGAACAAAGCGAGTCGTCACTTGGGGAAAATACAGGCCACCGCCTCATCGTACGGCAACACCGAAGGGCCAGACGGCCGAGCAGTCATCACGCCCGAGTCAACCGCACGTGATGAAAGTTCAGCAGGTCAGAGACCGCATGCTGTTCAACAAACTGTCAACAGAGAAGGAGGCAATAAGCATTAATTGTCGTTGTATGTTTGCAGTAATAACTGTATCCTATAAATACTGCAAACTTCTGTGCATACGCTACCCATATCTGCTAAAATCCTAACTTATATTAATAAAGTGGATCTGGTAGTCATCTGGTGGATTTTGGATTGAATACTCGGGAAACCCTCTCTGGGCGGTCAGCTAATTATATTGGAATTTGTGGATTTCACGTGTTGGGCGGCTGACTTGACCAGAAGGTGATTAATCTCACGGCTCCAAGCTAGTGTATTTAGATCGTTGGCCGCACACAGGCCCTACACGTGCTTTAATCGCTTAAAACCCTGCCGAGACCGCCAAGTTTTTTTTACGAAATTCCTCCGATGAATTAAGAAAATCTGTCCAAATACTCATAACTTGTTGGTTGTCGGATTAGGCGAAACCAAGAAGCAAGGGTACTAAAAGCAAACTTATCGAATTATAACACAGTAATAGTAGTGAAAATGCGATTCCCAGAGGTTATGTCAGAAGAAGGAAGGGCGAGTGACAATGAGGCGTGGAAGGCCAGAGTGTTAGGGATAATTTGCCAAGGTGTAACAGGAGTAGAATGTAAGAAATAGGTAAGTGACTCCCGGAGAAGTGCAATCCCGCCATGAATGGGCCGGAGTCCAGAGACGTAGTCCGGCAAGTAGATCACCGTGTCCGGACAACCGAGCAGTAGGTCGCCGGTTCTGGGAGTGACTGAGGGTAAACAACCCCGCACTAGTCTTAAGAAGTGGTTGACCAGTAAGCCAGACAGAGGATGACCTTGAACGGGGGCTTTAATATCGTTTCTTGCACAAGCTTGGTGGACATGCCAGACACGGCCTGTGCCCGCGGCGTCCGAGGAAAGCATGGCTAAGAAATAGAAGGTCGCTACACACTCATGCTAAGTCCAAATGATTCAGAAAGAGCTTGCATGAAACCGCCACCAAGCAGCAGATCGGAATGTTCAGAAGGTACGTATCAACCTTAGAAATGAAAAGGTGTTTCCCACATGCTAAGACCATGCGTAGGGGGGAGGAGGGGCGAAGTAAACACCGGTGACACGGTGATAGACACAGCATAAGTGACAGTGAGGTGCGAGCCGCACACAGCGGCTCGGTCGATATTGGCAGGCTACGAAAAGAAAACGGCATATAACGGAAGCCATGAGCCAGAATATTTAGTCACGACGACAGGACAAGCTGAAACTTCAGATATAAAATAACTCACCCCTCCCCCCTCGGTGGAGGCCCTAACTTTTGTCAGAGTTATAACACCCTCATCCACTTTCGAAGGATGACTAGTGTGGCTTCGGGCACCACCAGAGGCGGAAACGGTCAATGTAACCTCAAAAACGACCAATCAAGAGTGGGATAGTGCCCAATCAAGAGTCGTCCAACGGCCCCTCGGTTTCTAATTAAGCTCACTCTACGATAGCACCAATGTTTTCACCGCAGCCCGCAGCGCTGATAGTTAACTGCTAAGAAGTCCAGGAAGCAGACTCGTCGTAGTAAACTGCCAGAGTTCATTCTTTGATCTTAGCTCAACATGAAGATGCAAAGGCACCGGCTGCATTAATCTCTGCATTAAAGTCGGAGGGTTTATTTTGTTGCATTCAGTTGCCAAGTCACCAAGTCAGGTTCCGTGCGCCCTTCAGTGCGAAACCTTTGCGGGTGCACGGTGGAGGGGGCCGCCCGGACATTGATCATCCCCTGCAGGGAGTAGGGAGGGCGAGGTGTAGACTGTCTCGGCTGCATTACTAGCGTGTAACCAGAGGCTGTTGACAACCCCTGCACCCAAATGGATCATGAGGCCTTTCGGGTGGCTTCCGGTCTAGTAATCACGGTAGTCGCGCACAAACGTTTGTTTACGGGCTGGCAATGTAAACAGACACACAGAGAGTAGTGACTCGACATCCCTTCGGTGTGCCTCCGCGTGCGATGGCAAAAGGAGACCACACTGGGGGAGGCGGCAGGCGGGCTTGACGGTGCTGCCTTGGTTGGATATCCGGCAGCCTGTCGTCTAGCCTGCCAAGCGCAGGTTGTTTTTTCGTTGCTGAGGCCTAATCCTTACATGAGACCGCTAGCAAAGTAGTTTAGTGAGCCACAATCAGGGAAAGAATCAGAATTATCGGGCATAGAATTTGCAGCAGACTGGTTTAGGCTAAACTCGATTCCTAATCAGGAGCCTTTTCACATTCCTTCATCTAAAGCCCCACCCCATCTTCCAGCCTCTCAGCGTTGTAGGGGTCTAAGCCGTGGTTGCGCTTAGAATACCACCAGGAATGTAAAAAGGCTACTGATTGGGAACCGAGTCTAGCCTAAAACAGCCTGCGTAGATTACCGATTGTTATGTGTTAGAACATTGTCCGATGGCCTTGCTCATCACGCAGTTGTTGTGAGATTGATGAATTGCAATCATAAGACACTTGTTAACCCTGTTATGAGAAGTGAACTAAATTTCAAACTCGTGCGTCCATATTCTGTGCTGAGTCACCGCCTAGGCAGAGAAATTAACCACGCGGGGCGGAAGCAGGCGGCCAGTGACAGCGAGTCACATTGCCACGTCATCACCATGTCAAAAATCGAGAAATTTCGACAATCAGCAACTCGGACGCAGACTGAAAAGCAAGCATCAAGTCACGCACGACCGCCAGCGATGAAGGCGTGATCTGATAATTGAATTAGCTACGTGGCCGCATGTCAACAGCGTCCTACACCTCCGGGCGCTCTCATAAATCTTGCCTGCGACTGTCTCTGAGGGTGGATTCGAGCGAGAACCAGACCCAGCAGGCCAATAAATGCCAGCTACCAGCGATGGCATCTTCTGATCCTTCTGAACTGCTTCCTCACACTGTCCTGTTCGTTTCAGCTAGGAATGCCAACATTCGCCGGAAAAAGAACCCAGCCAACCTCCGGAGATGAAAAGGCCTTCAGCAGATTCTCTGAGCCTTGACTCTGCTAGCTTATCGTGTCATTTATGTAGAACACGATTTATTTGACTCGGCCTGCCGTCAGACATGAAAGTTAGACAGGATGGCTGTATGTTCGGGTCGCCTATATAATGGATATCGGACATGCTGTCTCTTAATGGACACCGCGCTAGCAATAGTTCAGTAGTGTGTGCATGTACATGTGTGTTTAAATAAAACGGGGAACAGATGGTTCGGTGGGGTAAGGCTGGCGTAGACTGCTTTTTCGTGCAGCCGTTTAAAATTATGGTTATCATTCGAGTCCATTGACTAAAGTCTAAGATTTGGTGGAATTTCATTCAGAACTGCGTGAGTCTTAATCTTTAACTGCATGCAGGGAAAAGACGAACCAACTTTTGCTCCAGGGAAATATGTGTGTTATAAATGAAATGTCTACAACGATGGAAAGTCTCCGAACCTAGATCTATCATTAGGCTGTGGATAAGTCATAACAGCCTGCAAGATCTCACTGGCAGCCTTGATCGATAACAGGTTACCAGATCCCCTGTCAATAGAATGTTTTCAACCATTATAGAATTTGAAAAAGAACAGGTAGGTTACCTCACACACGAAAGTTCAGTACCGCGATTGATATTATTTACAACTGAAAGGGAAGTCTGCAAAATTGCAGGATTCAATTCCTTGAAGTAACGAATTTAATCCCTCATTCCTGCCATAATATTAATTTCCCATGACAGCTCGGACCTACTCAGAAGCAAAAATAACCTCAAAAGCCTCCATATCAAATCAAATACTGGCGTAGGTATACCAGAAGGAAGAAATGCCTCATCAGGTTCTTCAATCAATTGAGAAATCTTACATTATCATACAGTACTACTTAACGTTTTTCAGTAGAAAATATTATAACAACGAAATTGTTTGGCCAGCGGAAGCTATTTTTATTTGCAAGAAACTAGAAGGCAGATTTCCACTATCAGAACTGCACCAATGGTGCTCCACTTTCTGAAGTACCGGGACCAGTTAATCAAACGTGTGAATAATAGATATTCTTACTTGTGACTCACGAGGTGTACTTGCGGCCGACCACATTTTTCCAGCGTCCTCTTATGCACAGGCTACCCGTTTAGTTTCCAGTTTCAAAACGTGTAGAGCACCTATAAAAATTTACCACTACTAAGATAGTATTGGCAAACAGTGAATAGCATTGCTTTTTACAATATATGTCTGGTTTTTGGAATTCAAACTGGAAGGGAAGGGACGGGACACGTAATTATTCAAGCGTTGTTCGTACAGCTGAAGGGAAGTGGCCGCCACGACTGACAGTGGAAGGTTGTTCAACTGTTTTATGACCGTCTGACTTTGATACTGACAAAGACGAATGGCCCGAGGATTGCGGTTTCCTTTGCCTTGTGTACTTAAATAAAACCCAGCTAAGACGCAAAGCTTTTGAAATTGTTTCTCTAATTTCAATAAAGACACCCAAAGTAGAAGTAAAAGGAAATTACCGCGAAAATAAGGGAGACTGGAGCATAACTTTCGGGTTTATTAGCCACCATGAGACATCTGACAGATGAGACAGTCAAAGCAGTCGTTCACATATACCAGAAACAAAATGGGACCCAGAACGCTCCCCCGCGGAACCCCACTGCAAACGGTTTTCCATTCTGTTTTGGTGTATCCAATGCAAACACGCTAACGCCTGCCTGTTAGAAAGTCGGCTAACCATTTGAGTATATTTCCAGTCACACCGATTTTATGCAGCTTTGATCTTAGCCGTCTGTGTCAATGTAGATCGCATCGACCAGCTAAACCATTTCCAAAGAATTCGTTTAGCTTTCACTGGATGTTAGCAGGTAAGTAACACAAGATCGGCCACTTTCGAATCTATGTTTTGTTGCGCTTAGCAAGTTGTTCTCCCCAATAATCTCATTATTTCCTCTTTGATTACTTTCTTCATTATTTTGCAATAAACGCTTGTCAGAATAACTGGTCTAAAGCTATTAGGCGACGTTATCTTTCCTCCTTTATAAAAAGGGGTTACGTTGGCCAGATGCCAGTCAGTAGTCAGAGCCCCTTTCTCCATCGAACTTTCGAAGGTCTTGGAAAGTAGGTGGGCCAGTTGTTCTGCGAACTCACTCAGAATTTTCGTTGATAAGTCCTCCGGACCAGGCGATTTAGTGGGCTGAAGTTGTCTCAGGACTTTTCGTAGTAGGTCTGTTGCGAACGATACCGTGCTAATTAAATTCGTCGCTGGGGCAATATATCGCTGTACATCCTCGTTAACAGGAGGCTCCTCGACATACACCGACCTAAAGAGGTTAGGCAAGAGTTTCACCTTATCTGTGTTAGGGGTAGAATTGTTTCCCTGGTTATCTTTCAGACAAGGAGTGGGAGCTCGATTGCGTTTTGCCTTATTCACGTAAGAAAATAATTTTTTTGGGTTGTTAGCTATCCCCTTGACTAGTTCTTTCTTAAAGGCCAATCGTTGTTTACATAATAGTTTTCGACATAGATTTCACTGTTTCTTAAATTTGGAGAAGTGTTCAAGTTGTTAATAGCTGGCATACTTTAGTTGACCCAATTGCAAAAAAACTCGCGGCATTCGGTGAGATTCGAACCCGCAAAGGAAAGAAAGCCTCCTACGCAAGCCAGTGCTCTACCTACTTGAGCTACGAATGCCATCCTTCACATTGTGAGTTTAATCACACTTGGATCGATATTACCCGCCCAACATTGCCGCTCGTATGGAATCCATCAATACGGGACCGAAAGTTGACTGCCCAAGCAGGATTTCCTAAGCAATCATCTAGAATCCACCAGAATGAATGCTAGGCTGACTTAATTATTTAGGTTTGACAGATTTGCTTAATTTAATTGACCAAATTGGGAAAAAACTCGCGGCAAATGGCGGGATTCGAACCCACATAGGAGGGAAGACATTCTACGCAAGTCAAGCAGCCGTAGCTCAAGAAAGTAGAGCGTTGGCTTGTGTAGAAGGCCTTCCCTCCTATGCGGGTTCGAAGCCCGCCAAATTCCACGAGTTTTTTTCACAATTGGGTCAGCTAGATTAACAAAATCTGCCACACCTCCTTAATAATCTGGCACATGTTTTCCACAGTCTTCTTTTCTCCTTGAGGCTCCTTTTTATGATTGATGTCACCCATTCTGGCCGGGAGACGCGCAAAATTTTCTTAAGTGGGCAACAATTCTCTTGTAATTGCTGGGTTAAGGTCCTAAGGAAGCCGCAGACGTCGTTCGCATTGGTTACGCATGTGAGGCTTCAGTCGGTCTCAGTAAGTAGGCCATTCATTTTAGAGTTATCTCATTTCTATACATTTCGCGCTATTTGCAAGAACGACGGGTACCGAGAAATGGCAACACTCCCAAACAAGACCGCGATGACCACTGCGGCCAAAAGGAGCCTGCGTACTCAATCCAAGGATACAGTTTTCCGCTCTCCTAATGACGAGATCCAGACAACTAGACTGTTGTTCACTTCGAAACCGCATATACACGGCCAATTCGAGTTCACCCAATTTGTTGAATAGACTCAGTAAATTTGTGCAAATCATCGTCATGTTCTTGGATTCACTCAATATCGCCTCGGTCCCCTTTGATGCTGGTCACGTTGGCGAGACCGGCCTTCATTCTGACGGGTGTTCCCCACCAATTGGACTTCTTTATCTGAATTATTTTTCTCATGCTCGGTTTTAAGTCCGATCTCCCACCTGCCTATCCTCTCCTTCATGTCTATCGTCAGTTCCCGCAATTTCATTCTTTCTCTGGGTTCGTAATCCAGCTAATAAAATACTGTTTGGTGCGAGTTTCTCAGAGCCGTTCTTCGTTCTAGTAGAAGCACCTGCTGGGCATCGTTCTTCAGGACTACTTCAAGGGGTCTTGGATATAAGTTTAAATCACGGCTTGAATCTACCCTGCAAAGTCAGAAACCTTTTTGTACTGTAATGATCCTCCCTATCTGCGGGACGCTGTCAACGTAATCATGAATTAGATTCATGCCGTGTGTCCACCGTTACCTTTGAGTGTTGGCTGTGGACTCAGGAACAACCGTTATCACGACATTGTGCTTTCAGTTTATGTGCGACTTTTTTAGTTCTCCGTCTGCGCAATTGCGGTTTGCTTCCTCTTTGAGCCTGCTAATAGGAAGCTTGTTAGTGACACAAGAATAACTTTCTTCAGAGCAAGGAGTTGTGAACCCCACTTTTGTACGTGATGTGCTGGCTTCGTACTCGCCCTCTTTAGCACGTTCGTACTACGCAGAGCAGAAAGGATGGCACGCTGTGTAATTTTCCTTTGGCATCCGCCCCCCCCCCAGCAGTGGGGTTTCCCTTAGGCTGCTCAGAGACCTTCTTTTTCTTATAAGGTTTCCTCTGTGTTTGGACCATTATCATTGTCTGCTCCATTTCCAGTTTCAGACTATTCATTTCTTTCTCGAGATTCGAAAATTTATGAAGAAATGTACAGCATGACATGCAGCACCCCTCATCGCGATGGAAATGTCTCATAAGTAGTACTAGATTTTTAGTCCTTTAGACGGGAGGCATTTTTATGGAATGTCTAAAATTGCTGTCTTGCATATTGCTTCGATTTCCTATTTCATCACGTAAATTTAAGTCGCCTGTTTCAGCGGTTATCTGAAAAGGGATATTCGAAAGACTCCACCTATCGCTCCCATTCATAAGGAATTATACGGTTTAAGGCCGCAAATTCAATATGCAGTTCAGACCCAGAGACCCAAGCGCAGTAGGATTAAATCCTAAAAGAAAGGAGCCACAAGCACACTGCGACATGAGCTCCACCTAAGTACACTTAATCGATATCCTGTGAGTTATAGGCACAGAAATAAATACTTCAGTCAGTCAGTATATTTGAGAAAAAATAGGCTTGCGCCTTTGAACTCCCTTGATACAACCTTTCCATATCGTGCGTGGCTTGGATAGCGTCCTCCAGTGTTATTCATTTTTCCAACTTCTTACTACAACTGACCTACATACTACATGTACTCCAAGCAAAATTGAATGAAAGAAAGGTTTTCCTCCAGCCCTTGCGTGGGACCGTGAAAAAATTGACCTAACGCTATTTTCATGCCTCAGCTTTTAGAGACATTCAAATAAAGGCTTACCATATATATGCAGTAGAAAGAAGCAGAATCAATATCAGGCTTATTTTAACAAAACCAGTGTTCGATGTGATATCAAGTCTAGATTAACCTGACTGTATTTTTTTACATTGTCGCTAATGCTTCCAAATATAATGTGAAGAATACAGAGTGCAAACGCACAAGCCTATTCCTCTTTACTACGCCGATCTGAAATGAACGTGAGGCCCAGATATGCACCTTAACCACTTCGCTGAAAATCCTTCCCTTTATGTTCCGAAACTCTTTTCGCGTACAGTGAAAGTGCAAAGGAAAACGCAACAGCCCATACTTCAAGACCCATTAGGAAACCCCATAGCTGACGCTATGTTGACCGCCGATAGCTTCAATGCGTTCCTATCCAAAACGTTGATTGAAAGCTCGTTCAATGCACCTCCAACTATCCGGGCTTGGACGAGTGCCGTACTCGAAACCATAAGTTTTACCCTCTGGGACGTGACTGTAGCCATTCGTCGTTATCGTCAATCTTATAGTCCAGGACCAGATGGCGTCCCAGTTAGTCTTCCAAAAGCTGAAGCGAATGATATATTTCCGTCTATTCTTTGTAAAGTATTTAATCTTGCTCTTGAGAGCGAAACCTTTCCTTCGTTGTGGAAGGAATCGCACAGAATGCCTATTCGCAAGCATGGCCGATCGACGTCATTCACCAACTTTAGGCCAATAAATACACTTCCCGCTACCTCAAAGATCTTGGAGACCTTGATCAAAGAAAAGATGATGCGTCACTTGACAGAGAACAACCTGCTCAATACAGCTCAACATGGCTTTCTCAAGAAGCGATCTTGTGACACCTGCCAGCTCTCTTTCTTTGATTATGTGCTGCAATCTAGAGACAGTGGTTTTGCCACTTATAGTGTCTATTTTGATTTTACTAAGGCCGTTGATCGGGTCGATCATAACCTCCTCCTTCTGAAACTGGCCTCCTTCGGCATAGGTAGCAAGCCTCTGAACTTCATATCTTCCTATTTGGATGCTCGCACACAACGAGTAAAAGTTTCCAATGTTAACTCCAACCCCACGCATGTGAGGAGTGGAGTTATACAGGGTAGTGTTCTGGGTCCACTCCTATTTTGCCTGTTTGTCAACGACGTTTCAGATTGTTTTCAGTATGGTGGACCCTTCATGTACACTGATGATTTAAAAGTCGCTTATCGATATAAAACGGCAGATCGCAACATCGTGCTCGAGCTGATAAAAAGGATCTTCAGGCCTTCGCCCAGTGGTGTTGCACATGGCGCCTCATCCTTTCACGGCACAAATCTTCCGTTATGGTTGTTGGCGACGATCATCAACCGGAATCAAGCATTAACGGCCACGAACTAAATGTCCTAGGAGTCATCAAGGATTTGGGCATATCCTACTCTAAAAGTCTCAATTTGTCAGAGTACTGTGCCCTGATTGTCTCGAAAGCACGCCGAACCACCGGATTTATCCTTAGAAATTTTAAGACTATCAAGGTTAGAAGTAGCCTTTATAATATGTACGTGAAAACTAGTCTTGAATATTGTTCGCCTCTATTCAGTCTTCTGCGCACTAGTGAACCGAAAAAAAAAATCGGTGCAGCACTTCTTCACTAGAAGAGTTATCACTACAGAAGACCGTAACTTAGCCTACCAACAAAGGCGCGAACTTATAAAGCTGGATCCCCTGTGGCTTCGTAGATTGCAGAAATGTCTATTTTTACTGTTTAAACTTTTGAATGGTCAAACCTTTAATCATCTCAGTACAATAAGGCAGCTTGAGCACTCTCGACGCCCCAGTCATCAAGACGCATTTTTATTTCTTCCTACGGCACGTACAGTTTATTACCGGCTTTTCATTTCAGTAAACGCCATATCAATCTGGAATAAGCTGCCCAAAAGTATTGAAACCCAGCAAAGCTACCCTATGTTTAAGAGAGCTATAACTAGTTTTCTACATTCAGGACAACTTTCACGAATTTTGGGTGATGCCTCGGTGGAATCTCTTTCACTCTGATGGCGTTCGTGGACTTTGAACCCCGCCAGGCTTCATGCTGAAGATAATGCTGCTGAAGCAACAGCCCACAGTCTGCTAACCCTTCAGCAAATAGCGCACAACTTTTGCCGACAACAATTGAAGGAAGACTGAGAACACTATGTTCTTTTGCCAACCCTCGCCGTCTTAAACTAATGTATTTAAGCGATATGCAACATTTCTCCTGCTGATGAGTGAACTCAGCTTACAACTGTACATTATTCTGTTTGTATCATACCTTTGAAGGCAGGCTTTTTTTACTTGAAACAAACTCCCTATCTCGCCCAGTATTGACAAAACAAAAAACCTGAAACAAAACCAAGACTGGCTGCAACACAGGGAGTTTGTTTAAGGTTTTTCCGGTCTTCGAGGTGTTGGAAGGCGCCCAAGAGGTGCATTACCAACCTTTAAAATGGCCTGTAAACTGGCATACCTAACATATGATTATAAACTCCAAAGCTAACACTACCGGTAACCGTAACACCAAGTTTACATTAAGAACTGTCATAATTCCAAAAGAACACTAACCTGCTTTCATAAATTGGAGGGCAGGCATCGCAAGAAATGTAAGTGAAAGAAAAAGCTTCCTCTTCTTTTTTTCCAAAGGATGCCTTTCCTTTAAATGAGAATACTAATCAGCTACGTTCATGCTCTTGTACCACTTATATTTCCTGCCAGGATTCGATCGGCCTGCAAACACTTTCCTGTTTTCATGACATGTTTGGTTGCATTTTGCTCAAATTAAATGCCGTTTTACTTCCATTCGTGCACACTCATTCCTCATTGAATGTGTAAGTTGAACTTCCTTCTGCCTCTCGCGTCGCTCATCTTCACCTGTCCGCTCGATCATTTTTGAGTTGCAGCTTTTATTAATATACCTTACAATAAGAAGGAATTGCAGTCAAAATACAAAGGTCTTTGCGGAATTTTTAGTTGAGAGTCGTATCACCCATGTCCACTCACAGAAAATGAAATGAACCACGGTAGGTTCTGCTATTGAAGTTAGCCATCAAAATCAGTGTCTGCAGGTAGTTAGCTAGTGTGAAATATATCTCCGTTGGTTTAATCTCATAATGCTGCATGGAAAACGACCCTTCTGTAACCCAGTGAAAGAGATTACAGAAGATGGAAAAGTTGATCAATATTACCTTGGTCCGTAAGTAATGTTTTGTTTATATACACCAGAATTGTGTAAGTGACCTATAAAATCAGCGATAAAACGTGAGCGTCTGGTGGGGGTTATGCTGTGAATTCAACCGTTACCCTAATAATGAATATCCCAGGCGCAAATCCATGGGGACAAGCCACAGGAAATTATTTTCTTGCGGGTACCCGTCCCGTTATTGCGGACTTGGCACTTGCTGCCTTAAAGGATCGCGAGCAAAGGAGACGACGAAGGATTTGTCCCCAATTTAACCCTGATCGGTCACTTTTCCTTTTCTCAAAACGGAATCCGATTCGGCGCTATTGCCTGATGATCGTTGATGCCAAGTAATTATCTTTTCTCAAGCCTTTTACTAATAGTTTTGAATACCTCATGCATGAAACGCTGTTGAATAAATTTTTATAATATTAGAATGAGGAAACCATTTGCCTTTTTTCAACTTGGCGTGCCCTCAATTATTTTCGGATTATAGAGGTTTATTTAAAACATAGGATTTATTTTCACTACAATCCATCACTCTTAGTTAAGTTAAGTAAAATTTAATGCTTGATCGAATTTTATTTGCTTATTAGTGGTGTGTAGTTTGAAAATAAATATCTATTTATTTGCTTGTACTTTTTCTTGTCCAAGTACCAGTTTTCAGTAGAGACGCAGCATGCTGTTTTCGTAATTTTCGTGATATCTTTCAGTTATCATATAAGCTATATGCGCTATAGCCGATGTACTTTGGAATCTCAGTTTTGTTTAGGCAACAACACTACCCGTTTTAACGCACCGTTGATCGTTGGTTGCTGCATAAAGTAATATTAGTTCGGTAATATCCGAGCAAGCAAAGCAAGTAAAGGTACATTCGCGACCACTTGCGGACGACAGTCACTGAAAGTTGATTAGTTGGGAAGTGTACTTTTTGATCGATTTTCGATATTTACATGTACCTTAGATAAGCCTATCCTTCGGCTTCATAACTTTTGTAATATAGATAAATTTTGATTTCGTGAAATATGCTTTTAAATATCATCAAATATGCTTATTTTTAGTAAAAAACCTAATATTTACCTTTTCGAAAACAGTATGAGCACTTGAGAACTTCATACCATTTAAGAAAATAAAAGTCTCTGACGCGCAAATTGGGCCATAACAAAATAAAATAATAAAAAGTTACTGAATATCGCATGAGTGAGGTCACTTGCCACCATTTAGAATTGCACAATTTTTTAGAAATACGAATTTCTAATAAAGTTTGCAATTTTAAAGGGTCAATTGAATGGAAAATATACATTTTCCATTCAATTGACCAATTTATTTGTCAAATAGGACATATTACTGGCACATTTTCTTGTACATTTTCTCCACTCACAAATGGATTTGTTTATCATCATTACTTTATTCACAATACTTAAAAGGAGGAAGCTGAAACTGGAATGCCCAGAAAAACCATGAAGCCTCGCATTACAAAGATAATGCGCGTAGAACGTTAGTACACAGTTTTTAGCTCTTATAGTTGTTTTTGAGGTGGACGAATTGTCATCAAAATGGGGCGCAGGAGGCCTTCTGTACTATACCATTGTGTCCAAATGGTGACAAATTTATATACCTTTGTCAACAGTTGGACACAATGGTATGGTATATGGTATGACATATGCCCATATGTTGACTAATTAGTCAATATAAATTCAAAATGCGACTTTTATTCGAATAAGTTACCTCCATACTTAGTGTTTCGTCTCTTGTAGGACATATTGGTTGGCAAAAGCTCGCGTGTAGACAGGTGAACGAAAAAGAAGAAAGTAGTTGTGAAAAATCGATTGGAACAATTGAAATATAAGAATTAATTTAGCTTCAAATGGAAAATCAGTATAATGTAAGCATAACCAGATATGCCTTATTGAGTGTGACAAAAATTATCACATGTCAAAACTAGAGGATAGTTTGCGTTTATATCATAAATGTGAGTAATATAGGACTACTGAAATTAGGTAGCGATGGTAATAGTGTTGACTGACATGCCTCTTATACAGTCTAGCTGGGAAACCGAAGTCCAAATATTTGCTTAAACAGCTTCCAGTAGTTGATGCAGTTGAATTTGAACACAAATTCGTTTTTGAATAGCGTCTTTGTCTACCGTCGAAGATTGCGGCATAAAATGATTGTACTTTCCCAAGATACGCACGTTGCTACTTGCATACGAACAGAATGGTCATGTTTGCTGAAAATTCAGATAAAAAAATTTTGCTTTGGTGGTCAGGTCGATTGTAATGGAAGAAATACCAAGGAATAACTTGCCATTTTCGTCGAATTGGTTCGTCTCTGGACGCTTTTCTTAGGCATACATTTAAGGATTGCTATGCCATAAACAGCAAAGAAAGTGTTGCTGTTTAATGCGTTTCTGAGAATTCCAATTAAAGTCTTTTTTAGCGCAGTCGTCAAGGAAGAAGTCGACCTGCATTATACGCAAGGATGTCGGTGATGCTACCAGAACGAGTTTTTCGAGGGCCTGTAGGTCCTCTGTTGTTTTCATCTGGGCTAATGGAATTACAGTTAGACTGTCTGACTGCTGAGCATGTTTGAGCATCTCTATTTTACGCGTTTAAACTAATAGTTTGACGTTTTCTTGGGTTTTTGGAAGCACTATCGACAAAGGCACGGGCGAATGAAAGCTACCTGTACGCAGCTCCATGTTAGCATAGTCTAGAATTTGGACTTTTTAACTTCCAGCGATCTAGAATTGAAATTCGGATCCGTTCTTTTGTCAGTGTCAATCGGAAATTCTACCTACAATTTATAAAAATACGGGGTTGGATAAAAGGCTGGATGCAGATGGCCAGTAAACCGTTAGTGGCCCTTCTAGTCCAATTTACCTTTATCTATATTTCTTCCTGAGTGTATAACTGGTCATTTCTGCCACCTTATAAACGGACTTGGTGATAGATGCGCTTAACCACCACGGGGGCCAGATCAGGATACTGCAGGCGTTATGCGGGGTGAGCGCCGATTAAAAATGCAAAACATGGGAAGGGGGCATGCATAGGAGCGGCTTTGGTCGCTACCGATCCAACCTCTGTTCTTCTTGACTATGTTTTGAAGCCGGGCACAGGTTCATGAAGGAAGAGCGAGTGCGGTTGATGCAGTGAAAGTCTACTATCATGTTAAATTATTTCAGGCGCAAGTCACTGACTCTGCACTACCTTGTTGTGGAGCACACAACGGACATAGTTAAAATCGACCCTGGAAGCGAACAAAATTACTGATCACCTGTGAGGACTAACTACTGGGGCCTCCAACGCAAGGAGACGCCTATGTCTCGTAACCTGATCAGTTACCGTCCTTCCTGCGATTGGTTTTGGATTGTACAACCGAGGTTGTTAGTCGTGGACACTGACAATCGATTCTCAGTGACGATCCATAGGCGCATAGCTATAGTATTAGTGAAAGTAAGTACGTTAGCAGACGAAGC
Source organism: Ligula intestinalis (assembly GCA_036362985.1). Lineage (NCBI taxonomy): Eukaryota > Metazoa > Platyhelminthes > Cestoda > Diphyllobothriidea > Diphyllobothriidae > Ligula > Ligula intestinalis. The sequence continues at coordinate 7,867,294 of JAYGXS010000004.1, read as the reverse complement.
TGAGCTTTGTTAAACAGCTGTCTTTCTTGTGGCCAAGAGGCGTCGTTTACCGATCCGATCACACCGCGAAACGTGATCGCTCCGTCTTGTTTTCGTGGATATGCAGGATAGAACTCGGTGACAAAACTACAAAGGTCATTATGCAAAAGGAAGGTTTATAGGAAAGCTGAAACGGCTATTTCTGGCGTTGGATAGTCAAATGCGATCCCATATTTCAGGGACCAAAGAGTCTGGGTTCCAATTCCTCGTTTACTAACTCCGAAAAAGTGGGGAGTGCGAAGCAGGAGGCAGTAGAGCGGCTGAGGAACTTTTTTAAATTTAAGTGAACGACTTTACTCCTATCTGCAGCACAATGATGATCCAACAGTTGGACACATGTCTTGTTTCTGGAAGCTTTACATGCAGAAGTTTGGACTTAGGAACAATTACTAGCCAGATAATCTGCGTTCCAATGTCAATTGATCCGAAAAGGGTGCCGAGTGGTACTAAATGAGGACGTATAATAAGCCAGTTATGATCATCCTACTTTGTCTAATCATGAGCAGCACTCATTCTGTGTCATTCGTTCTGTTTAACCTCATTTTACATTAAATTTTCCGCGAAGATTGGAGGTCCAGCTATCTTATCGTTTTCAACACCTCCAACGAAGGTGAAGAAGCGACGAGTAAATGGAGCTAAGTGCATTTAAACTGGCATTTCAAAAACACTCTCAGGCGGGTGTCAAGGCTGAAACAGTCACGGCGAGCAAGACGAACCACCTCCTAACTCTAATCATGGAATTGACAGTGTTTCCAAAATGACAGTTTAAATATAATTCGGTCCTTGAAGTCGTCTCTTCTTCTTCTTCATCTTCTTTTGAGGATATTGAAGACGATATAAGTATCCATACAGATGAGTTCATAAAAATGCCATTAATGTTCGTAGAAAGTTAAAAATAACCATGAGTTCCTCGAAAACAAAAAGCTTTGTGCATTACAGTAACGATCATATTTTTGGTCATGATCGAATTATCCGAGCAGCCTGCCAAACTCTTTAGACCAGAATTCACTTGGTATCAGGGGTTTGGACAAAAGAAGGAAACTTTTCTGCACATAACAAAACAGACTTCGCACATGCAAGAGCGCTAATAGCAGCTACTGATACGTCACAGTGGGTACTTCTGCGGTAACGATTCTATAAATCTGTCACGCAGAAACAATAAACACGGGAAAAGACATTCACTATTATCGATTCATGAACGTTCATGAACGAATATCAATATTCAATTGACCCGATTGCGACAAATTTCGTGGCCTCGGGGGATTTGAACTATTGTAACGACAGCCCAGGCTGAGATATCACCACCAACAACGCCTTGTGTGAGTCCCCAAAGGAAGAACACGACAAGAAGGGTGCAACGGCAGAAGTCTTTGAGTGTTAGAGGTACAACACATTTGGGGAAACGAACGTGTGCAAATGATGTCCCTTGAGCTAATCAGATTCTCCTCTGTATTAGTCACTGGTACGATTGGCTGAGACGCAGAGGCTGAAATTCAAGTTGAATTCTGAATTATCGACTGATTGATGACTTGTGTACGTTCGCCCGTGTAGGTCGATCGATAGCCTGCTTGGAGTGCGGCTATGACTTGCAAGGTACTGCTTGCTAGGGCTGTTTGTTAGGCCGTCCTAACACGAACCCCCATCAGCAGGAGAGGCTTTAGTACAGCCAGCGAGCGGGTAAATCGACTCACATGTGACTAAATTCACGGCTTTCGGCGTACCTTTGTAGCTCAATTGGTCGAGCGCTGGCTGTACTAAAGCCTTCTCTACTGATGTGAGCTCATATCTCACCGAGGCCACGAATTCTTCACAATTGGGTCAATTGAATTATTCAAATCTGCCAAACCCCTCCTAATGAATGTCAAAGTCTTCCGATCTGAATCGGCAAGCCAACGAGCTCGTGGTTCAGTGTTAAGAGCATTAGACCTCTGATTAAAGGGTTGCGAGTTCATGTATCGTGTGGTGCACCTGTTGGGGCTGAGTATGACTGGTTGACAACGACTAATTAGCCAGAAATGGCCATTTCAGTCTCCCTTGTCTGCATAAGACACGAATTATCTCGCTTTACCCTGCAAGGAAAAAACTTGTCGATAAGGCTGAGAGCATAGTAATTTTGTAAGCTTTGAAATGTTTTATTTATAACAGTCAGTCATGTGGTGCTCGCGCGGGTCGGTGAATGCTATAAATGTATTCTTCTGCGCCAACGGCATAAAGTTAGCGGTAAACCGGGAAAGTCGTTCAGAAATCTTATGCTTTACCATGGAATGCCCCTGTTTTCTTTGCCAATACTAGGATCTGCGTAGGACCACTCCTAGTCCATGCCACACGCCATTATTCGCTAGTGGAGAATCTACCCACGATCGAGACCGGAGCACATCCATCCTTCTTGGCTTCACACCAGTTAGTCATCAACAGCACAGGCATCAGCGAGTCACTCATTCGTTCGGCAGCAAGCGCCGGAATGCAAAAATGAGCCAAAAAGGAATGAACCACCACATGAACCACAGCTGAAAAATTCAGGAGTTCGCGAGTTGTTCCCCGCAATAAAGTACAACGGTTCAACTATGTCTGCCGCGTGTTTCACAGTAGGCTGGAAGTAAGCGTGGTGACATGCGCGGGCATAAGATTATGCTGAGAGTAGACTAGCACAGCACCTATCTCACTTTCGCTGTTGCACTCCGCCCCACCTAGGCCCAGTGTCAAGGTAGAGTCAAGAGGGCCGGAGAAGGCGTAGGCCCACGTACGCCATCTATCCTAACCCTTAGAGTCGAAATCGTTTGTCCAGAACCCTAGCAGGGGTGACCTGTTGTAACGCAGGCCCAGGCGGAGATATCACCTCGCCAAATCCAATTCTCTGCTGAAATAGTGGCCGGTCCCTTTGGCTCTTTACTCAGTGAGTGACTGTAGTTTGAATCTTGAATTATTGATTGATTTTCCAGCTTGATGTGTTAGCTCGCGCATAGGCCGATCGATAGCCTATTGTGGACGCGGCTTCTTATTGCTTCCATGCTAGCCGTTGGGTCCCTCCTAACACGACCTGATTTTCAACTCACTATACGAATGAGTGAACTAACTGCTAGGCTTAACAGAGGAGCCGTAGGCCTAAGTACTCGTCTGCCAACGTCACACCACACAAAGAAGTCACAATCAACAGTATTCACTTAACGCAACATTATATTTCGTCGAGTAGTCTCGTTAACGGCTAAGTGGTTCAAAAAGCTCCTATCTGTATGGCATTTCTGTCCGCACAAACTGTCCTTTGCGGATGAACCACAGGCAGCCGCATCGAACGGATAGCTGAAGCAGCGTGACTGCATAGCCGGGCGTGCGTGCGTGCGTGCGTGCACACACACATTTCTTGATCGCTGGACGGCGCACAAATCGTATGCAGGGCGCGTTCATCGCACGGGCATTTTGACATGCGCCGATGCTGCTGCCGCAGGGATCGGCCTTGTCACCAAGAGGGCGGGGAGGGGCTCGCCAACGCGTCAGCTGGTGCCTTTCCATCCGCCCGAACAGACGCGCCTGCGTGCAGAGTTGTGCGCCCGTGGGCCTTTTCCCACTCGGCTGCTGCTGCAGTGCCTGCCATTATGAAGTACCCTCCCTCTCTCTCTCTCTCTCGCTTCCCTACTACCTTGTTGCTTATCCGCTCTGGTTACTTTCACGCGGGCGTGCGCACGACTGTGCGCGAGTGTGCAGTCAGTGGACTGTGCGTGCGTGCGTGCGTGCTTGTTTGGGGCATTTGGAAAGGTCACTGGCGATGCGTGCGATCGATTGGGCCAAAACCCAGCGTCTGACGACGTCGCTACCGTCACCAGCGCAGGCTGGTTTGTCGGGCGATCTGGAGGCTTTTTGATGAACGCACCTGCATCATCACTGTCCTGACAATTTGAAGGCATGCACCAACCGTAACTGTTTTGGACTCATTTCCGTAATTAGAGGTGCAAAACAGCCTTCCCATCGTGCCAGCTTTCGATTGGGAATCTGGACATTGAGCCTTGACGATTATGCTATTTAGCGTAGGCATATATGATCGCGAGGCGATTATAGACCAATGAGGTCATGGAATATGGTCGTCTGCTTATTCCCTTTACAGGCAATCGTATAGTGACCAGGAAGGAGTAACAGCCAATACCCATTTCTGCTATTGCTTTCTGCTTATGTCTCTGATGATGGATTCGCGATGGATATCGAAACGTCAAGCGAATAAAAGTGCTGTCCCAGATATCGAATCGTCTTCTTCTCAGTCAATACCCTGTGCATCTCAATGGAAGAAGTTCCTTGGGGAACGATAACAAACTCTGCTGTGCAAATCTTCAAAATGTTACCTAGGCCATCATCAGACGTGTAATGGGTGTACAGCACAAGTAGATGTTAGACCTACCTCAAAAAATAAATGCTGTCTAGTCATTTGTGCCAATAGCCGTGCCCAGTTTCTAATTTATGAATTGCAACTTGGGGCAATGGTCTCACCTCTTTCCTGCCAATTGGTGTTTGCATGCACGTGTAGAGGCCGATTTTCTTGTTTAACCACAATAAAATGCATTGCAATTGCCACAGAAAATCTGGTAAACGGCACAAATACTTGCTCCCATTCGACTCCTTTTCTGCCAAAATAGGCAACCCTATCCTTAGGGTTTACGAGTTGATTTCTAAGTGTAGCCGTTGGTTTATGCGCGATTTAGATTTAGTGCTTCCTCAAATGTATTTCAGCGATTTCAGACACATCTTAAGGGGTGGAAGTGTTCGCCGACTTTTTAGTTTGGGAACAATTTGGAACAGTCCAGTTCCTTTTCACTGTGTTTTAACTCCTGGCATTTCATGCATCGACGCAAAAAACTCTCTGCAATGACTTTTTTCGGAAAACAGTTTGAACAGTCAAGTAAGTTCGATTAGGTAAAGTTTGTTGCCAGAAAAGTGCTTTTTTGGTCGACTGAATAGGGGGTTAACGGTACTTCGCTTGTGTGCGACCGGATTGTCGCTCTTGTAATGTAAGATAACATCCGCATCTGATCTCGCAGCTGAAAGGTCCTGGCTGTCTCCCGCCGTGCAAAGAGGTCAAGAAACGGGAATTTATTGTAAATTGCTTTTTAGAGCTTAAAGGTGATTCCTAGCATTGTGCGTATGAATTATGCAGGAAATCCTGCCTGGCAGTCAGCTTCCTGCATTCGTTTTGGTGGATTCCATACGTGCAGTAAAGCTGGGCAAGCGAATCGACCGAAGTGTGATTAACTTCACGGCGCACGGTGAGCCTCGTAGCTCAATTGGTAGAGCTTTGGCTGCGCAAAAAGCTTCCCTGTTGTGTGGGTTCGACTCCCACCGAGGCCGCGAATGTTTCACATTTGAGTCCAGCGAATTATGCCATGTATTTGCCCTTCCCCTACCCCTGCACGACACAACGAGTCATAATTGAGGGTCAAAACTCACCCCCCCACCACAACAGGCGAATGCTTCATTTGCGAGATCGCCTGCCTTTCTCCCTGACTGTTATATTAAATACCAGTCTGACTATCTAGAACAAAAATGGCTATGCGACTGATTGAAATTTCGTCTCTGGCCCTAAGAAGTCATTTTTCGAATTACTTAAGACCATGTCCTACACTCAATAATTTCTGAAATAATCGCCTTCACACACACATATATATATATATATATATATCTATATGAAAATGATCTTATATCGTACTTCTGCATAGCTAAAAGCCCAAACACGTGTTTTGCCGATGTTTCTCGTGCTGCATGATACAGCTCCTCAGTGGGTCCTCCAACGTTCTCTATGCGGTTTGTAGCATGACTTCCAGATAATAATCAAGGAAATAATCGTGGAGATTATTAGGTGCATGACGTGGAAGTAGGTGGACGGGACATGACCGTGGTTCTTACATGGTAGTTCATTGGTTTCGACTTCATCGTTCATCGAGATCGATTGTCTGGCCCTTAAAGTCATTTCCCGTCTACCTACTTCCATGTCATGACCTAATAGATTCCACGATCATATATTTGATATAAATATAATAAAAGAAGAAGTTAGAAGTAGGCTCTGGAGAGGGGAGTGACTCTAAGTAGAGGGGTAATCACATCATCCCTTATTCAGTTTGTCTTTCGAAATTTTGACAATTCACGAGTACAACTCTTTATTTCTGAAGGCTCTAGTCTTTTTAATACGAAAAACTATCCTTTAATGCGATTCACGACTGCATCTCCTTCCTAGACGTCATGACTGTAACGCTCACATGTGAAATTCTGAAGATTTGGGTCTAGAGGAGGTCAACTGATGGTGAGAATTTCTTCCACGATGACGGCTATTGAGACGAGGCGCATGCCGGTGGTAAGGGGCAGCGTTGTCAGTGTTAGTTATGGTTCGCAATGCTATGGGTGGATAGCGAGTCCGTGAGATCTTAGACGGTTGATCGAGATTAACAGCCACAGCTGCAGTGAGCCACGCACGCAGACCCCTCTGGCTTCCGATGCTGCTTGTGTGCGAGTAGAAAGCAAAGAGGAATTCTCTCTCCTTTTTCCTGTTGGTTGTGACGATCTTTTCCACACTGAAGTGGATAGCGAGCTGGTATTTGTTATGGCCAACGTAAATGAGATGGAGATTAGCGCAGGGGATGTAAGCAAGGAGGAAGCCGGTTTGTGGCCGAGACAGATGCCAAAACGATCTGATTTCTGGACGCAAACTGTCGAACTTTGTTACATTTAGTGCGGAGAGGAGAATTAGTGTGGCATCATTGTGCCACTGCGTCTTTACAACGTATAGCATACTTATTATAGCCATTTTCGTAACTGGTATCAACTGAATTACTCCTAAAAGACCTTATCTGCATGAACGCCCTCCCTAATAAGTCTTTTGTTCAAACTTATATCGCTCAAATAAACAGTGGAAAGAATACATTGTGTTTAACCAAAATTCACAAGTTGCGGTTTTTAAGCACTTTGCTTGGATATACATCTCGCCTTCTTTCCCCAGTTAAATAACAATTCGGCTCTGCTCCCAACAAGGCTCCAGCCCAGGGTAAAAACACATATTACACCGTAAAATGATAAGTTCACCTCATTACTGGATCCGCACAGCGCTTCATGGGATTTCTGTCATACAAGCACCTATTAAAGTTTTAAAGTTTCTCGCGACAACTCATTCAAGTAGAAGTATGATTACTACTGAAATACTTTTCTTGATCATAAGGCTTTGATTCTCTTGGTTCAAATAATCATATGCATTGAGTACTTGTAGAAGCAAAGCAGTTCAGAGAGAACTGTGATGGTTGGAGCAATACATTTATTGGCTTGACGATTCGGATTCTTACTGGAACCCATCATCGGAGACATTTACAGAAAAGGGTACCAATGCATTAACGATGAATTCGAGGGAGAATCCGTAACATTAGGCCAGTAAACCTACTGTTCCAGTGATTGCATCATCTTAATATTCAGAATATTTATTATAATCTCAAAAATATTCAATGCATGGATTCTGCCGTAAGTTCAAACGTCGATTTCTGAATTGTTTTTACATTTCATCACTTAAATTCAACTTATAAACAGCTGGATTCGTCTAGTACATTCGAATGCTTGACAATATTCAGGATACTTTTTTATCCAAAAATGGAAGCATACATACGCGTTTGTTGGAATATGCATTCTAAGGAGAACAGAGTCTTTTTGAAAATTAGAAAAGAAGAAATTGGCCGTTTGAAAAGTACGTTGATTACCGCATGTTTTCGATGCCACAGTATTTGAGAGAATCATTCGAAAATTACAAATATGGCTTGGTTCGCAAACTTTAAATCGCTTCAACAGTTAAGACCTTTGCAGACCGTGAGGTTATTCATCCTTTTGAAAAGGAATTTTTTCGATGCACGAGACTCCAAAGCCTATAGGCTGCCATTAGGAGTATCCTGAGTACTAAGCAGCTTGCGCTAGCTGTTGATCACATTGCAAACCTGACCCGTCTACGAGCTTCGTTCTGAGTAAAAGAAGCTCACCCTATGAGTCGAAAAAGTTGACGCTGGCCGTTTATTCCGGTCTCGTAGCCAGCTAACGCATTTACCGGACACACCATCAGCCCTTTGTGTGTTGTGTGTTAAGAGGCTGATTAGTGGACTGGGAGTCATGCTGTGACGGCTCCTTCTAATTCCCTGGTTGTGTGTTAAGCGGGCCAGGTTGTGCTGGGGCGTGTGCATACGGGTTCACTGGCCTTGTAAGCCACTGCGCCCACCCAACATGTGACTGGATTAGACGGTGGTCTGATGCTGGAGGTAATGGAGAGAATGAGGTCGACACTCGGCGCATTTCAGCCCTCATTATAAATCATCAGTGTGCTAAAAGCGTGACCTAGAGGGTTGCCACTGGTGGCACAGGTCTGACCAGACAGTCAGTCTTGTGTGGTGGTGGTGACGGTCGTCGTGCTCGTGCTCGTGGTCAGAAGTAGGCTCCTGTGGGCAGCTTCGGCCACGCCAGCCACCTGTGCCCGAGCGCGCCTCCACTCTTCTTGACTGCGTTTTGACACCGGGCTCAGGCGGGGCGAGGTAAGCGAAAGTGCGGTAGTTATAGCACCAGTCTACTATCACTTCAAACTCATTCAAGCGTAAGGTGCCGTGCTTGCACCATGCTGTCGTGGAGCATCCGGTGGACATAGCCGGAACCAATGACCGAACTGTCGCGTGTGAGTTAACAACTTGAAAATGTGACCGTTTTATCATTGCGAACAGTCGTATCCCCCATGTGCCTCACATCCGGGTGGGCGCAAGGACAATGACTAGCGCTGGAGTAAGTTTAAAGTGATAAAAGAACCGCGCTACCTTAATCAGGCCCTCCTCCCTCATTCGTCTGAGATTGGTGTCACGATAGCGTCAAGAAAAACCAAGGTGGGATCGAGCGCAGTGGATGATAAAGCTGAACAGGACGTCGGCGCTTAACCCTCACGCCTGATCTGCCCACGATCGACCTGGTTGCTCGCACCAAAAGAAGTGCTGCGCTCGGCTTCCGTCTGACTGTCAAAGAGGCTACTTTAAGACGGGGCAATTGCAGCCTAACTCTCCATCCTGAGATGGGCATCCAGTCAGCCCGTCATTTGGCAACCCTTTAAGTCACGGCTTGTAGCGCATCAGGGTAAATTAAAGGTGAGGGGGTATGTTCCAACTGCTGGGGAGGAGGTTTCCTCCAGCCCGCTGTCTAGGCTGTTCAGCCATTAGGATTTGGGTGCAAGCCTCAGAAGTCTACTCGGAGAAGAATGCATAAATTAACTGCCTCTGTGCTAGCTAGGAATAATCTCAAATACCAAATACCGGCATACCATCGAATTTTCTAAAATCCTTTTCCCTTCGATTACATATGTGAGTAATTCTAGCCAATGGCTCTGGAAATTTGCCACGTATTCCTCTTAGTTATACTATTCACGAAATACAGGGCGTAACAGTGTAACAAAGACTTTTGTCGCCTAAATCCCCTTGGCGATAGGTCAGTCAGTAGCATAAGCAAGCTACAAAATCGGGACTTCGATAAATTCCATCAGAGTGGGACCATCGCTGGCGTTCTTGTATCCCCCATGTCAGTCGCATGTTTGACCTGAATCTTCCACCATTAAATATGTACTCAAAGGATTTAGCAAATTTAAATAACGCTTTTGACCCAAATTTGAAGAACTTGGCGGCCTCAGTGGTATCCGAACCCGATCCAGCAAGAGAAAGTCCTTAGTACAGCCAAACACTTTAGCCAACTGAACTACGAGCTAGAGCCTGACATCCATCTGGTGTATCCTAAACTAATGGCTTGGGAACTCCCGCTTGGTGGATTCCATCCGTTGCCGTAAGATGGGCCGGTAAATCGACAAAATGTGCGAGTAAATTCAGGGCTTTCGGTGATGGCCTAGTAGATCAGTTGGCTAGACCATTGACCGCACTAAAGCCTTTTCCTGACTGGTGTTGGTTCAGATCTTACCGAGACCAACAAGTTTTTCCTAATTGGGCCCAATGAATTAAACATATAAATACACATGCCGCGTGAGCCCTCCTATAGCTAGACGCGCCAGTATATATATTTGGAGTCTGGCAAGGATGCCTTTGACACTTGAAAGGACCCAACCTTGACAAAGAGAATATATCCGTCTTCAACAGTCTCTAGCAAAGTTACGGTGAATGCACAGTTGAGGTTTATAATGATAGACGAGACTGTCTGAGAGCTTAATGATGGCACGAAAGTTGAATCCTAGCTGATCGCTAAGAAACAGTGCCTTTTGAGTGGAACAGGCCTTCAATGCAGTCCAGTTCGGTGTGTCCATAGACAGCGGTCTAAATGGCAATTTGCTCAAACACGTGTGTAACCGCCGTTTTCATAATCTCATTTGAGACTTTTAATACACCTAGGAGAAGGTAATATGGTGAAACACATGTCGCAGAGCCTGGTCCTTTGCGCTCAATCCAGAAGCAACTGCTAGTGCAATTTTAACTTTGACTTTAACCCCCAACGAAAGTTTTTTCCGTTAGTCTGCGACTGTTATATCGTGTCAAGAGGTTGTTCCAAATATTCTGTCCAGTCATATCCTCGCTTTCCCCGGGCCCCGATACATTAATGTCATTCCCTGCTCTTTTTCCTCCTGTCCACAGACCCTTCGAGTTTTTCATTCTGGCGACCATTCTGGCCAACTGCATAGCTCTGGCAATCAATCACCCATATCCCCAGGGCGACTTCAACGCAACGAATTTGGCGTTGGTGAGTTTTTTTGCATAAATTTTTAAACTGTCAGAAAATTCAGGGCAACGTCTGCAGAGATGTGACTTCCAAAAAGACTTACTCGAGGTCCTATTTTTTTATACCTCAAGCAATTAGAGAATGTCATCTTTCTGTCTGATATAATTGTTGAATTAACACGCGGGATTTACTGAACAAACCTGATTGTTTAGAGACGATCACACCTAGACCCCAGCGTACGATGAGCTCTTTTTGCACAAAATTCCACAGTAGGATATATTCCCGTGCCCTAGTTTTAATCTGAATTCTAACCTTAGTCTTTCTAACTGCATACGTTACACCTGTCCTAACCCCAACCATGCTAACACGCAACAGTCCTGAAATTTAGCGCAATGTCACTGGGGATACGGTAGATATTTATAACCTCGAATTGGGGCGAATCTTCGCATTCCAGCTACGCGTGTAGATTAAGAGAGGAAAGGCGTTTTGAGCACCGGAATCGCCCTGCGCCGGCATTCCCGAACTGGTAGTTAATAACCCCCTCCCCCCTGTAACGGTTGATTGGCCCCTGCCTTCTATAATTGCTGCTTACCGTTTCTGAAGATGGACTCCAGAAAATTCCCGAAAGCTCAGACGAGTAAAATTATGATTCCAGTGATCGAACCGCCTTCACCTTCTCTATCTTCATATTTATAACCCTGTATTGCCCTCTGGTTAATTCATAACTTCTAGGCCACTCTGTAATTTCTGGCATTGCTGCCACCAGGAAGCAGAGAGTGAGGAAGGAGATGAACCGTGCTGGTATATGCTGATCACCGTGGGATAGGTGTACACACCAGTTTTTGAAAACGCTTAAGTGGCATCGTATGATGATGATGAGAACTTTATTTTGATGATAATATCAGACTTTCAGCAAAAAATGGCTCCATTCACGGAGAGCAAGAACTAAAGTAATTTAAAGGGTCCAAAAACTCAAGAGTAAACGGTCCAAGATCACAGAAAACTCAAAGTAAGAAGTCGGCATGGTTACCATATCAGTTATGAAGTCAGGTCGGCCTTCAGCTTCTCAATTTCCGTTTCTTCACACGTGAGGAAGCGTGCTAAGAATGGGAGTATCGAGTTCTGGTAGGCTGATGTACGACATGTCATATGTCGGAAGTTTCGGCGCGTCGTGCTAGAAGACTTCGCAGCCATTAATTCAGAGTGGAGAGGGTGAGCGACCTCACTTAGAATACGGTCCACGAAATTCTTGACCGATTTAAAATGTCGCTGAATGATGAGGTCAGCTAAAAAAACATAGGAATAACCGGCAGCTGAAGAGAGCATGCGGAAAATACGTTTAATAATAAGCAAGTCTTTCTTGAGTAGTGCTGGAAAAGTAACTGGAGAGCAATAAAGAATAAGAGGGAGGATACAGGCATCTATAAAACGCCAGATGAGAGCTTGTGGGGTGCGATATGTACGCAAGCGGCGGACATAATACAAAAGTTTGCGGATTTTTATAAAAAGGTCTTCAATATAAAGAGTAAATGAGAGGTTGGAAGCAAGTGTTACACCAAGGTATCGGAAGGAGGATACCTTGTTGGGCAGAAAGTCGATGGTTTCAGGACTGGAGGAGGGTCGCAGCCTGAAGATACTCTGGACTGACTTCCGCTCATTAAGTAAAAGGCCATTTTCTGACGACCATGCTGTGACATGGTCCAGTCCATCCTTCAGTGTTTGGAGATGGGTCTGGCTTTTGAGAGGATGGCCGACAATCATGTCGTCAGCATATTTGACAAACAAACATGCGTTTGGAGATCGTAGGTCATCAGTATGGAGGGAAAAAATATGAGGGGACAATATAGATCCCTGCAGAACTCCACAATTGTTGGGAAGGATCGTGGATTTTCGCTTGCCGCTCTGAACGAATTGGGTGCGGGAAGTAAAATAGTCCCCAAGCCAAGAGACGGCCCAGCCAGGAGAGCCGCATGCAGAGGTTTTATCAAAAAGAAGATTTTGCGGGATCATGTTGAAGGCTGAGGAGTAGTTAAGAAAGGCACATGCGTATAAAAGACATCTCTTGTCCAAGTCCCTAAGAGCAGAGTGGACTACCAGAGCAACAGCATCTAGTGTACTACGCCTAGCCTTATACACAAACAGCAAGGGATCAGAAAAATTGGATAAAAACGGCTTAATGTTGTCCAAAGCTGCTCGTTCTGTCAGTTTGAGGAGTGCAGAAGAGCAGGCAATTGGGCGAAAGGATTTGGGACCCGTTGAAGTGGTTTTTTGGGATAAGAGTGATTTTGACCAAACGCCAGCCGTCAGGAATCTTGGACTCCATGAAAGATAAATTAATAAGATGTGCCAAGACAGGAGCTAATTGAAAAGAGCACGATTTAAGGAGAAATGGGGAGACGCCATCTGGTCCGGCAGCTGTTGTACCTTCAACCTTGTTTAGGTGTTTCATGACTGTTGCCACGGACACTGGAGAGAAATCACTTGGTGGTAAGGAAATATCATTTGCCGGGAGAAAGGAGTCGGTGGGAGTGTGGATGAAGTTTGAGTTCAAGCTGTCTAGGTCAGCCTCAACATGTGCCAGTGTATTGCATTGACCAGTGAGACGTTTGAGACTCTTCTATACTTCTGAAAAGCTCTTTCGACTATCTTATTGAAAAACTCACTCGCTGTGACTCGTATGATATGATAACGTATCAGTCGCGATGCAAGACATTTTCGTCCCGATTATGCCTTCGGATTTACTTTTGAGCCCTTCAGAAATGGCCATGCCAGCTTCCCTTATTAGTCTACTTATTGTATTAGTGTTCCGCTTGAGAGCAAATCGGTAAGCACCTCCGTCAATAATCATGGAGCCCATGGCTAAATGATAAGCGTGCTGGACTACTAACAAACAAGTCATGGGTTATTAAAAAATCTGAGGTTGGATATGGTTGGGCGATGACGGCTAATAAGTCAGAAATTTCCATTCTTGTCTCCCATGTCTTTGTCCTTAAAGCTTTTATGACAGCCTTACACTCCTCTGGATGCTTCGAATACAAAACTAGGTCTTCCACGGACAAGGCCTATAACACCCATATGGATTGGGTAAAAGTAATCGGACACAAAGTATATATTCCTTCCGCCATACTTTGCTATTGCTCGGGCACGCTGTTTACCTGCAACTTACATGTGTTTCTTTCGTAGGAGAAAACCGAACTCTTCTTCCTGATTATCTTTACCATGGAGTCTCTGCTGAAGATCATTGCTTATGGTTTTTTCCTTCATCCGGATGCGTATCTGCGGAACTTTTGGAACGTCCTCGATTTCTCCATTGTGGTCATCGGGTAAGCTGAACGCTCATTAAACAGGTCCAGGCATGCTTGCGCCACTGTGACCTTCAGATATGGTATGCGCTGCACTTTGGACGTAAGCTGTTAATCTTGCCTGCCACTGCACCCAGCCTAATCTCCTGTCAGATCAACCTAGAGCTACTGAAGACGAGGGAGTCGGGTCATTACGTCTCCTATCCAACAACTGTTTTCTTCACAATCATGGTGCACTATGAAAAGGGTCTTTAGGGGCGGAGCTGCCAAACAACAACAAAATTCCTTTAAACCTGGAATTTGTAAGCTTACAGCCACTTTTTAGCACCCTTGTTCTGACGCCCAGCTCTTGTCCCTTTTATTAAGAAAGGCATTCCGAAGAATGTACTCAAACCTAGACACGGAAAGAAGTGTGTCCAATCATACCTCAGTCCTCATCCCCACAAATCACATTTTTGTTAGACGTAGTCTTTCCGTAATATTATCTTCACCCGATTTTCACGTTTCGTTTCAGGTTGGGTTCCAAGTGTCTCGAGAACACAAAGCTGGATGTAAAGTCATTGCGAGCGTTTCGAGTGCTTCGACCGCTGCGTCTAGTGTCTGGCCTTCCCAGTGAGTTTCAATTTGTGTCCGCTATTCTTTAAATATTTATGTCAGTTCGACTGTCAATTTTAACAAGCTCTACTGTGCTTGCCTCCAGCTTGCTGAATGCTTGCCTTCATCAAGGCATCAGCATTGCTATCCATTTTTTCTGTCAGGCCGGGAAGCTTTATCAATGCCTAGTGCCCGGAGCAGAGCAAACGGTGTAATATCGCCACCTTACGCTGCGGGATTGAACATATTAGTTTTGAGCGCCATTAGTTATTTAAAGCGAAAACATAATATTTTATTGAAATTGCAAGTCCATGCCGCCCTTTGCAATACAGTACGAAGTGCCTTTAAGCATCTGCCCCTGGCTACCTGTCAGACTGTACCGCATCTCTCACCGAAGAAGTCAAGTAAGCGGTCGGAGCCCACTCCTGACCACGAATACAAGGATGACCACTTCGGCCACAGAGAGTTAGGCCGTCGATTTTGACGATGTCCGCTACGAGCTGCAACGAGATAAAAGCAAACGCAGCGACGTCCGCTGGATTATAATGAAAGAAGACTCGTGGAGAATCTACCCCACTGTCCCATCGGAGATGAGGAGGGTGCAGGCGGCTGGCGTGACCAACAATCAACACGCGTACCAACAGCACGTCTCGCTACATAGGCTCCCGCCTAGGAGCGCCATAAAGGCCACATTAAGCAGAAAATATTTAGCCTGACTCTCAGTCCGCAGTTTGCCACTACACACAACAAGATACACACTGTGCCAACTGCGTGGTCCGAGTTATTCCGTCAGTTGGCCACCCTCCAACCCACGGTTCTCAGCACCTCGTGATTGGGTTCAAGCGCATTAGATGGTTTAAAGTAAGGGAAAGAATGCGCTGAGTGTCGGCCTCACTTGCGCTCTCTCCTACCTCCAGCCACGGTCTACGCCAGTCACTTGTCTGTTGTGGGGTGAGCGCAGGGCCTGATGGGGCTGGCTAACCCGTCTGCGCGCGCCACAACACGACCTGACCTCCTTGACACACACACACACACTGACCAGGATTCACATAAGGAGCGGATTAGAAAGAGCCGCCGCCCCCTGACTCACAGTCCACTCATCAGCCACTTTACACACGACACACACTGGGCTGATGATGTGTCCGGTAAATGCGTCTGTTTGCAGCACTAAAATACCGACACATTTCAGGGGTTTTGTTAAGCGAGTTGTGTAAGGGAAAAGGAGAACGTGACTTACCTTTTGATGGAGGTATCACCACCACCATGACCACCACCACCACCCACACCTACACCTGCACCACAGCCACTAGTTACACTAAGAAAATTCCATTCATTAGGAATTTACTGTAAAAAAGCAGGGATCCCATTCATGTTAAAAGGGATGCAAGGATTCATGTGAGCGCTAAAATCTCCTGGTATTCCCTTCTCTTTTCTTTTGTGCAGGTCTTCAGGTCGTTCTGAACTCCATATTCACAGCCATGGTGCCTCTGTTTCACATTGGCCTCCTGGTCATCTTTGTGATCATAGTCTACGCCATTATTGGTTTGGAGTTGTTTCAAAGCAAACTGCACGCCACCTGTTACTATATCAACAGTAACGACTCCTGTAAGTTACGCATGAATCCTATTTAATATATCGGCGAAGTGCCATTGAGTAGAACCAATTTTTAAGGTCGGACTTGTTATTTTTTTACATTTTTTAATATTTTGTTGGAGCCACTTGTGTAAATATAGTGAGTCAGTCAGTGAGATCTTAACCTACGACAGCAAGGGCTACGATTAAGTAGAGCCTTAGCTCTAAACACCTGGACTACGAGGCCCCACATCCTGAAAATAGATTCACTGATCACATTACGAGACATGCTTGTCGCGCTGTTATAGGCACTCACGTACTGACCGAGTATATGTGCGCGAAGAAGGAACGACGAACGTAAGAGAGACTGGGATGGTAATTTCTGGCCAATCAAGGCTTGTCGTGGGTTAACTTTCTGGTGAAGGCCCCAAGGACACATAACACTTCGATTTTCGAATCAACCAGAACAGGCAGGTCAGGCGGTCACATTCACTTAGCTGAATTTTATTTGCAGAGCGGTCATGTCTGCCAAACCCGTTTTAAAATCTTCAGATAAGATATACCCCGCAAGAAAAAACACGGGCCCCAACGAACCACTGGAGGGTTACAAGCGATCGCTGGAACCAGAGGTTTATTTGGCTAACCTTTCAGATGAATGCCCGAACTCTGCCTCAAGAACAACATCATCCACGGGTATTTAGTTCGTAGGGGATATATGATGCAATCGTCATGCTACCCTACATCAATGGTGACTAATAGCTTCGCCCTTCAACGCGGGTGCTTTATCTTGGTGTGATTATGGCGTTTCGG
Organism: Ligula intestinalis; assembly: GCA_036362985.1. Taxonomy (NCBI): domain Eukaryota; kingdom Metazoa; phylum Platyhelminthes; class Cestoda; order Diphyllobothriidea; family Diphyllobothriidae; genus Ligula; species Ligula intestinalis. The sequence continues at coordinate 7,850,288 of JAYGXS010000004.1, read as the reverse complement.
TCGCCATTTGAGTCTTAACTAGCGGCCATGACGCGTGTTAGTTTTTGGCTTAGTTATTTCTCCACCATCCGGCTCATCGGCACAGACTTTTGGAATAGTTTTCTTCTGTAGGCTCCCAGAGTAGCCCATGGAGGTTGTTGCACTTGTAAGTTGACTGGAAGCCAGTGAACCACGAATAAAGTAGTTTTCGGCCCGCGATTATTACCATTCACAAGAATTTAAGCTTCGTTAAACTCGAATATGCTTCCGGATCGCATTGAACGAAACGTCATCTCGTGGCTGGCACCAGTACTCTGTACTTTGGTTACGTGTTTAACCATTCGCGTCTCGGAGATCCTAACATTTTCTCCAAAGTAGTTACTTTACCAGCAAATCCACGAGATATAATAGGTGATCCTAAACGTTTCTGGCCATGGTGGTAGGTATTTTAGTCACATTGGCTGACGCCTGGTGTTAGGCTCCGGTCTGTGTGTAACTCCAACTTAAGGTGGTACGAAAAGACAGCTGACGGTATCGGAAAGGTTCCTAATATATAAAAGCTTTAGGCACAATTTGCGTTCAGTGCGGTTTGGCCTCGTTTTCAGAGGCATCAGTAAACGAGGTCGCGTGAGCAGCCGTTTTTTCTGAACATCAACCAAAGGTGTTGTAATTAGACAGCATTGTTTTAAGTTTAAGAACAGTGCATTTTAGCATAAAATATGGCGTCTTTACGTGATTGCGTTTGCGGTTTATGGGCTCTGCATTGTTGTGTCGTATTTTTTGATTTCATGGACACCTTGGACTTGATTCCGCTACTATATTTGCGGGAAATGAAGGCATCAACGAGGGCCGGCTGGCTGTTGTCTTCCACCCCCATATTAAAGCATTCTTTCTGGAAGACGGCTTAGCAATGTTCTTTGAGTGTCCTCAGTTGCTCCTGTTCGATGAGGACGACGGTAACTTCCAAGTACCGAGCTGCCGCATTTTATTGTGCGGTGTTGGAAAAATGTCTCCAATCGTTGCAGGGCTGCCTCAGTTATGAAGCTCGAAATGGGCCAACATATCGATGTTCATCGCACCTACTCGTTGAGTGTTTCGTCAAACGTGAACTAAGTCCAAATAAAAAATTTCAGGGGCTGAAGGATTTCAGTGTGTCCATGATGATTTTCCGCTTCATCCTGCTTGCTTTGTAAGGAGAGTTCAACGGTATTGACTGTCACAGCTTGGATAATAGAACGCGCAGACAGTGCCAGGGGGTCGAGCGATAATCAAACCCACATCCGACAAGAGTGATGGTAGTTCACCGATTAACGACCTGAATTCCGGTCGTCAAAAGATTGTTATACCAAGGGAGAGCAGTTGCGATGAAGTACCAAGCCATTGTTTTCCCTGAGTATGCAATAAAACACTAGCCGCATTCTATAAATTCTGTAACCCCATGTGAATTAGGTATTCGTATCTAGTTCTTTACCTGATTATGAGTTCAGGCATGAATCCAAAACGGCAGGTGTATAAAGTTTTTTTCCCCAGCGATCTAATCTACTTCAGCTCAAATTACTTAACTCTGCCACCAATAATATACTGGAGACAACTCCTTACTCTGTGAAGACAAAGTCTCATCCGGACCTTTATTAATGCCATTCTTTTCACAGCCAAGTTTTTAAGCACATGCAGATTAAAGTGCTTCCAGTATTTGCGTTGTGGATACTTTATAGATCCTATTTCTTTTCTCGGCCGTCTATGCAGACGTAATGATGTCCAATCCGCGACCCTGCAGCAACAGTACCTCCTCCATGGGCTTCAACTGCTCCGAACTGGGACCCGGCTACATATGTCGTGACCTGCCCGAGGAATTGGGTGAGCGCTATGCCGGACCAACAGATGGCCTAGTAAATTTTGACAACTTCCTCTACGCTATGCTCACCGTCTTCACCTGTGTCACCATGGAGGGCTGGACTACGGTGGGCTACCACGTGAGTCCTGCTGTTTGGTACTAAACCTATCTCCTTCCCCGCCTGGAGAAATTGGTGACTACCGGTTTACCGGCACATTTCAAGGACTACGCTCCTACCCCTGCATATATGCTTCTTACCTCATACCTGGAAAACATCTCTTCTCTATACTTCTATCCATTCAAGATCGGTGTGCTCAAGGCCTAGTTGAAGGTATAAAGGTTCACATTGAATTTTTCTTATATTGATGGTAGGCTTGTGCAGCGTCTTCCGCACTTTGTCCTCCCTCGCCCAGCCACTTTTACCCGGTGTCAAAAAAGGAAAACTGGAGGTAGGATCGGAAACCGCGGCTGACAGAGCACAAAAACCTGTCGACGAGTACAACAAACAACAGGGGTCGGCTCGGCACTAAAACGAATGGGGGGGGGGGCATAGAGCCCGGAGTAAGCAGCAGTCATTGCAGCTTGACTCTCCGCTCTGAGAGGACTGAATTATCCAGTCAGTTGGTAGCCTTCGCAGCCATGCTTTGAAGCGCGCCGTGGTAGTGTAACGCGTCAGAATGTTTATTACGACACATTTTCTTGGGGGAGGTGGGGCGTGAAGAAGCAGTCCCTAGAGTCGACTTCATTCTTTCTTCGCCATCCCGCAGACATCAGTTCACCGTTTGAGCCATCTGATTGGGTGGCGCTGTGCGACCCCGTGCCTAGGCGCGTATTTCCACCCCCGCCTGGCCCCCGGGCTGGCCCAGCGCGTCTACGGTGTAACCCGTAGTAGAAGCATAGCATCCCAACACAGTACTGATGCAAAAATCGCCATTCAATGTAATCACCATTAAGACGAGGTTCGGCATAGCCTTGACTATAGATACCATCGTTTTGTGCTCTTTACTCCACTCCCAGCAGCAACAGCAGCATTAACAACAACATCCTCTACTAAGCAGGCATTACCTAGTGGTATTATCTAACATATTGCCTCGTCGATATTACTCCAAGCTTCCCTCTTGATCTACGCTTTTGTGTGGACTCTAAAATTGGCAGGTGACTTGTGCGTGAATCGGTTTTGCGTGGGGGTAGTTTTGCGCAGCATTTACTGCACTATCACCCCCTCCCTCACCCCCCTGTTTCCGGTGTCAAGACGGAGTCGGGAAAACTGATGAGCGGATTAAGCGCAGGGGGCTGGCGCGGCCGAAGCTACCTCTATGCGTGTAGCCATACTTGGCTCGGATCCCGACTTCGTGGAAGTGCCGTAAAAGTCACATGCAGAAAGAGCCCTTGCAGTCTGACTCTTAGTTCGCCAGTGAGCTACTCAAAGCAAAAAAACATACTGGCCTGGTCGCGCAGTCATTGCCGAGGGGTATTGTTATAACCTTGGGCGTACCTGTGTCGACACTGGTTATATCACCCCAGCTGTGTTTTGGGAAAATAAGGCATACAGGATAGCAGATAATAGTGTTTACTGTAACTGTTTCTGCTTGTACCTCAGCTCTGTCTTCTGTGCGTCCGGCAACAGCGTGTGTTCTGTCCGTTGTCGTCTCGGCCAACAGCAGGCCGCGACAACAGTCTCTTGTCACTAGCAGCAGAATCTCATGTCCTCAGCAGCAGCAGCAGCAGCAGCAGCAGCAGCAGCAGCAGCAGCAGCA